>JARQOC010000007.1:37332635-37932635 GCA_033576535.1 Allobates femoralis
GACACAGAGGAGGCCTCATAACTTTCTAAGGAGGAAGTCCCAAGTTGCACCAGGGACCTGGTTATTACTCTGGACTGTACCTGTTACCTTTTCACCAGTAAAAGGTGCCGAAACAACAATCACTGTGTGTCTATGTGCCTGCTTAACCGCCGCAATTCACCGCCTTGCCTGCAAGGACACAACTACTACTCCCCTCATCCATCCCCGCTGCCCTGAGATAAAGCTCCACCTGTGGGGAGCTGTACCACACTCTGCTGCACCCACCATCACCTCAGCGGCTGGCTGCAGCGATGATATACCCGTTACCACATAGGTGGCGTCACGTTAATAATCCCCTTATCCCCCACCGTTCCCCGTCATTGAGGGTCCAGGGCACGGGAGCGGGGATCGACCAGCCGTGATCCCCCCATCGAAGCCGCCATCAGCCCCGGTACCCGAGTACCCCATACCCTGCCTCAGTTCTGGCGTCACGAACAGGATCCCGTGCCCGGTAAAACCGGGGTACTGTGTGCCCAGAACTGAACTTTATTAACTGTTTCTGAACTGTATAACCGGTCACCATTATAGAAATTGAGCTGCGCCACAGCGTGGGTAGAAAAGAGCTGGAAGATAAACCCCGCCCCTTCACTCTGCTGGAGGTTCATGAAGTGCAGCTCCTTGCTCCGGAAATAGCCAAGGTGCTCCGCTCCCTCTGCAGAGCCGCCGACGACTGGAAAAGTTTGTTTTCATCTCACCGGTTGGCAGCAATTAACTAGGGGTGCCCCATCATGAGTGACTCGGATGATGTACAGGTCCCTAACGGGGGAGATGCGAGGAACGCAGCACCCGGAACAGCGGCCCAAATAATGCCTCTAACCTTGCCGTATATACCGGGTGCCAAATGGTTACCAACATATGAAGGCAAACCCGGTATGTTAGCAGCCTTTAAGCAAAAGATGTGTGCAATGCTGGACATGTATACGATGACAGAGAAGCAGTTGTACTGGGACAATTAACAGGCGCAGCACAGCTGGAGGCTGAGTCCTGGAGTAATGTTGACAGGGACTCTGCTGCTAAAGTGTTGATAAGCTAAAAACTCTCTTTGAAAAATGCACACAGTCTGAATTGAGGATGCTGTTCTACCAGTGTAAACAGAGACCGCAGGATACCATCAGAGACTATGCCCTCCGTTTACAAGGGGCAATCCGGTCCTTAAAGCAGGTAGACCCGGCAAGTGTATTGGAAGAGGATAAAATGATTGCAGAACAGTTTACAGAGGGATTGAGGTCAGACTAGCACCGCCAACAGGTCCATATGTGGGTATTGGATCACCCAACTGTGAGCTTTAATGACTTAAAAGATCGTGCTATAACTGTGTTAAGAGATCCAGTGCCTGCAGAACCTGCTATCCAATCCTGGCAAGCTAATATCTCCCATAGACTTGAAATCTGTTTTTACAGAACCTGCAAAAGCAGAAAGTCAAGCTGTAGCAGATGATGACATGCGTAACCAGGTGCTGTAGGTAACCAAAAACATGGACTATGTATTAGAGCTCTCGCAAAATATGCCTGGAGTACCACCATCAAGCAAAATTCAACTAGCTGATAGCCCTGAGGATGTCCCATGGATGCGGAGGAAGACCAAGTCGCCCGTGCAGGGGACCAACGCACCATTCCAACGTAGACCCATGTCGCCCGTGGAGGGGACCAACAAGTCGCCCATTCAGGGGACTGACGCACCATTCCAACGCAGAGCCAGGGACTACACGGATTGTTCAGGACAACCCATCTACCTGCAATGCAACAAACCGGGCCACTTTGCAAGAGGATGTTCTTTAAACACGAGATTCCTGGGCCCGAGGGACAGCCCCCAGGAGTAGAGCAGCTGGGCCCAAAGGACTGGTGTAACCGGTACGTGGGAGGCTGTCCGTACCTCAACATTACGCTAGATGGAATCCCCATGTCGGCCCTACTGGACACTGGGTCGCAGGTCACTATGATCCCACATATCCTTTATAAACAATATTGGTCTGATGACGATCTTGAACCCCCAAACCCAATTTTTATATTATTGCAGCTAACGGCCAACCACAAAAACAGGTGGGGTACAGAGCAGCTACAATAAAGTTGGGGAGGGAGGAATTAAAAGGCCAAGGGTTATTTGTGGTTGAAGACAATCCTAATGAAAAATGCCCCTACATGGTAATTGGTACAAATGTTATTGAAAACTGCTTTGGAGAAGTGTTGTTTTTACTCCGACAGATTTCTCAGACTGCTGGTTATGGGCAGACAAGAGTCATCCAACGAGAGATCCAAGCCCTCATCCACAAGCAATAGGTAAATCTGTCTGGGGGAGAAATTGGCAGTGTGCGGGTAACAGACCCGGTTCCCATTGTATTACCACCAAAAGGTGAGATGATGATATGGTGTCGAGCAGCGATAGGTCGCAGAGGACAGGAATACCAGGCAGAGCCAGTATTTTCAGAGCACAGACCTACACTACTGACAGCCAGAGGGGTGGTGGATGTACGCAAGGGATGAGTACCAATCCGTCTATTAAATTGTGGGGAAGAGGAAGCAAAGCTACCCCAGTATTCTACTGTAGCAAAGCTGTATACTGTTTCTAACAACAACATACAGGCAGTGGGACCTGTTTCCTCGTCTAGCCAGGCGGAGGATAACAACTCCAAAGGACAGCTGGAGGAGTGGTGCCTGCAGTTGCATGTAGGAACTGATGCCACCCCTTCTCACCAGAAGCGCAGAGTTTACTGGGTAGCACAGGAGTTCGAGCAAATATTTAGTAAGCATCCATTAGATTTTGGGAGGATTAAAGGGGTACACCAACACATGCCCACAGGAGATCATCCCACAATTAAGTTGAGACACAGACCCATTCCACCAGGTCATTTCCAATATGCCAAAGAGATGCTGCGGGACATGAAGGAGGACGGGGTTATAAGAGATAGCAGTAATCCCTGGGCAGCCCCTTTAGTCCTAGTCAGAAAGAAGGATGGCATGATGACTATGTGTGTGGATTACAGGGGGTCAATAAAATCACTCACAAAGATGCTTAACCGTTACCCCGAATAGAGGAGTCTCTTGCTGCATTAAAGACTGCTAATCATTTCTCCACATTAGATCTCACTAGTGGGTATTGGCAGGTCTCCGTTGCAGAAGAAGACCGAGAGAAGACTGCATTCATTACGCCAGTGGGACTATGCAAATTCAACAGCATGCCATTCGGGTTATGCAATGCACCAGGAACGTTTCAAAGAATAATGGAAAGTTGCCTGGGACACCGGAACTTCGAGACAGTACTCTTATACCTGGACGACGTCATCATGTTTTCCAAAACCTACCAAGAACACCTGGAACACCTAGCAGAGGTATTCGAGGCTTTAGCAAAGTACGGGATGAAGCTCAAACCATCTAAATGTCACCTGCTGAAACCTAAAGTCCAATACCTGGGACACGTGGTCAGCACAGATGGAGTAGCATCAGACCCAGAAAAGGTAACAGCAATCCAGGATTGGAAGAGACCAACCACTGTCACCGAGGTACTTCAGTTCTTAGGTTTGGTTGGGTACTACAGAAGATTCATTAAGGGCTACACAAAGATGGCAGCGCCCTTTCAAGATCTTCTGGTAGGCCAGTCTAAGAAAAGGAGATCTTCAGAGCCACCATTGGACTGGGGAGAGGAGCAAGAAAATTCCTTCCAACAGATGAAGCAGGCTCTAACCGGTGAGATAATCCTGGCTTACCCTGATTATAACCTACCATTCGTCCTTTACACCAACGCCAGCAATGTAGGCCTGGGAGCAGTCCTTTTCCAGATTCAAGATGATAGAGAGCGAGTAATTGCCCACGCCAGCAGAAAACTTCGACCCACCGAGAGGAACCCAGAAAACTACAGTTCCTTTAAGTTGAAGTTCTTGGCCTTAGTCTGGGCTATAACAGAGAGGTTCAAGCATTACCTCGCAGGTTCGAAGTTCACGGTCTTCACGGATAATAACCCGTTAACACATCTAGATACAGCGAAGCTGGGTGCACTGGAGCAACCTTGGATGGCTCGATTATCAAACTATGACTTTACTATCAAATACTGAGCAGGCCGCAACAACGCAAATGCTGATGCCCTCTCCAGAAACCCTCAAGTACCTCTACAAGGAATTGAAGAAGAAGAGGATGACTTAGAGGAAATAGAACTCCCAGCTTTCCATAAAAGCAGAAAATAGCAAATCGCTGAAGATCGCATCTACCATAACCATCAGACTGTTGAACTAAACCGTTGCCTCACTATGGATGGAAGGAGACTCAAGACAGTGATCCGGCAGTGAGCCTAGTAAAGAAGTCAATAGCCCAACCGGATTCCAAACTTGAAAAGGATGCTCCACTAGAAGCCCAACACCTGTGGAAGGAAAGAAGCAGGTTATTCATCTATCAAGGTCAATTGTGCAGGCGGTACTTCAACGCAAGAAGACATCAAATGGTATGGCAAGTTGTGGTTCCAAAGAGAGATGTCCAAAAGGTATTGGAAGCGTACCACAATGGATCAGGACACTTTGGATGGAGAAAACTGGAAATATTGTTATGTGAAAGATTCTATTGGATCAGCATGAGGTCTTCAATAGAGAGATGGTGTAAAAACTGTGGACCATGCTCATTAAGAAGAAAAGACCGTAACAGCCAGAAAGCACCACTCAAGCCTATCATCACCAAACAACCATTAGAATTGGTAGCCTTAGATCACGTCAAACTTGCACCCAGCAAATCAGGCTACACCTATGCTCTTACCATGGTAGACCACTATTCCAGATTCCTTGTGGTAGCTCCGGTAAAGGATTTAACAGCTGAGATAGCAGCAAGAACATTTCAAGCTTATTTCTGCAGACCCCATGGTTATTCAGACCAGGTATTGACAGACCAAGGACCTGCCTTCGAAGCTGAAATATTTCAAGAGTTCTGTTGCCTATAAGAATGTAAGAAGATTCGCACGTCTTACCATCCTCAAACTAATGGAATGTGTGAAAAGATGATCACGTGGTAATTGAAATGCTGAAAACTCTGCCTTTAGAAGAACGAAACCAATGGCTAGAGAAGTTACCAGATCTAGTTGACATCTACAAAACATCCCAGTAAGTTCAACCAATTGTACTCCTGCATACCTCATGAGAGCAAGACCAGGAAAATTGCCAGAAGACTTTGAAATAGGCATAGCAGTTCCTGAAGCAGACACTACAGATGCAGATTGGGATACTCGTAGGAAAGAACAATACCAGAAAATCCAAGAATGCGTTGAGAGAAGTCTAGAAAAATCTAGAGAAAGACAAGAAACCAACTTCAACAAAAGTGCACAAGGAACGCCCTTAACACCAGGTGAATTGGTTTTGAAGAGAAAAAGAAGACTGCACAAACTAGATGATCAAGGGGAAAAAGAACCATACACTATGTTACCATCCAATTTTGATAACCAGAAAACCTGTTTAGGCTGCCTTCACATTTGCGTATGTGAACGCAGCGTATGCTGCGTTCCCATACGCAGTCAAGCGCATGCGCACTGCGTTCCTGTGCTTAACATAGGAACGCATAGTGCCTGCGTTTGCCAGCGTTTGCTGCGTTCGGGTGCGGATGCGGAAGATATCTGCTCCCTCCAGGGTCCCCCGTTAGCATGTTGCATTTTTTCTGCACTCGGGGACCTTGGAAAATCAGCAAGCTTCCCCAAGTGCACAAACCATGCATTGGCGTCAATGGGTCCGCAGTGTTCTGCGCTTGACAGCGCAGGAGAACGCTGCAGACCCATTGAAATCTCTCCCGGTGGCCGCCGGTGATGTCACAGGAGATCACCGATGGCCACCGGGAGATCAGCTGAGCCTCTGATGATCTCCTCCCCGCCGCCGGTAATCTCATAGCGGTATCGGGGGGGAGAAACATCTGATGTGACAGCTGTTTGAATCTTCCCGCGCCGACATCTCCTCTCGGTGTTGGCGCGGGAGATTCAAACAGCTGTCAAATCAGCTGTTTAACCCCGCTGACACGGAGCTTACCGGCGGCGGGGAGGAGGAGATCTCCGACGTTGATCTCCGCCTCCGGCCCGCCCCCGGACACCGCCGATTGGCTGCCCGGGCTGCACAGTGATGTGTCCGCAGGCGGCCATTCTCCGCTGCGGACACATCAAAATGACCCTGCGTTTGTGTCTGCATGCCATCAGCATGCAGACACAAACGCAAATGTGAAGGCAGCCTTAATCTGTAAAGATCATGGTGGAACAACTGCAACAGTGTCCAAAGATAATTTGAAGATGTGCCCTCAACAGCTTAAACCAGAAGAAAATGTACTTTGTCTAGAACCAGAAGAGAAAGAGAAGCCAAAGACAGTCCAGACACTAATTGGAGAGTTACCAGCGGATTGGCCTCAAATAGAAGGTACATATCTAATCCCAACTGTAATGTTTCCACCAGCAGTAGAAGTGCCAAGAGTACAAGAATCACCCGTTGTACCGGAACCAGAGAATCCTGCAATCAGTGTACCTGCCATTCCTACTTTGAGATCAGGTAGTCGCAGACTGTTACCCAGTTTACCAGTTACACATAGACCCACTCTCACCAATCCTACACCAGAATTACGTAGGTCAACATGTGTCAATTTAGGACACCCACGACTCAGGTTTAGAGAGTAAACTGCAAAATGTGGGAAACTGTAAATATGTTTAAAATGTAAATATGTTATTAATGCTAATGTACAGAACAGGCTGAAGAGTAAGTAAAAACATCCCAAACCAGGTACACAACACCAGTAAGAGAGGTGAGTGGAGTTGGCGTCAGGAGCTGTCTAGGGAGAGCGAGATCTTGGCCAATGGGTGACCTCAGGGCCAGGAGGCCTACAGCGCTAATGACCCGGTAGAGGCCCCTACAGTACCTAGTACTCCTGCGTCAAAGCACCCGTATTGTTTGTTGTTGTGTTTTTGAACTTTAAGCCTACAGAGACTTGACTTGTTGGACTTTTGAATTTCCCCTTTTTCTTACTTTCAAAAATGGACCATACCACAGGACTGGTAGTGGCAAACCCTGTTCAAACACCGTTTAAACAGCCTACAGTGGATGGACTAGCGCTGTATGGACTGGTTACCCATTTTCTTATTTTTACCTGTTTTTTGTAAATTTTTCATTTTTAAGACTCTGTCAAATGACAAATGTTGTGCTATGAAAAAAAATGTTTCAGTCCCGGAGGACTGTATTTAACTAGGGGGGAATGTGTGGCGCCCGCACCGAGTGCGTCACAGGAGGGTATTTCAGCCATAAATGCAGCAGCAATATTCCCTGACCCAGCAGTCATGTGGTTAACTCAGAGATCCATACCCTGCATGCATCACTTAGCATAGAGGACCAATCAAGCTACTGGTGGGCGGAGTGCAAGGGTAGTGTGTAGTGGAAAGTTTAGAACAGTTGGAGTTCGAGAGCTGAAGGAGTAACAGCAACCTAGAAGACCCTCTGCAGAATCCCAGCTCTGCAACCTAGGAGAGGGGGCTCGTACAGGCCCGTGCGGCCACCTGGCCATCTTCTACCGGCCATCTCCCTACTAATTACGGGCATCATTATGCGGGCTCAAAATCATCCCGTGCCCTTCTACAGACGGTTTGCTGGTATCGAAGCTAGCAGCAGTTCAGCTCTGCTATGCGAACCAGTAGAGTGGAGGAATCGCTTTACAGGAGCACCCCACCATTGCCAAATCCAGTCGTCTAACCAGCGGTGTACCCACCAAGGGACCGAAGGCTCCCCAAAGCATCCGGAATGTATACCCCGGATAGGGCATTGAAGCAGCCTCCCTGTACCCGACCTGGTATTCCTGGGCAACAACGGCAACACTTAGCTAGAATGGAGGAACACCGCGGATCTCTGAGGGACACCTATCACTGCTGAGTCCACCCGGTCCACCACCCGTTAACTGTATGCCATGTACTGCTTGCTGGTTACAGTAAATTACCCATTACAGAGACTTACAGTGTCCATGCTTCCTTATGACTACGTCCGTCCGCACACAAGGTAACCGCAGCTGCCGCACAACATCTTACGCAACTCATGACTCAGGGGATCACCGCTCAGCCTGTGGGGAGCGTTCCATCTTGCTGCATTCCATCCCCCGGAGGCCCCGCAGCGTCGGTAAAGTTACCGAACTACTCATAGGTGGCGTCATGAAACAATTAACCCCTTAATCTGTTCCCATAAGACGTCTTCAAACTTTTGATCTGCACTCAACCGGGCCCCACTACCGGCAGGCGCGGTCCACCCGTGACAAGGAGGAAGGAGCTACTGCCTGTCTAAACCGGAGCCCCGGCCACGGTGAGTCAAATGCGGCACCACTGCGGGGGATTGCCACAGGATGGAAGGAGGGAATTACACCTTGATTAACACAGCACACACCACCTTCCACCCCAGACCTGAAGGGGGAGATCTACTGGCTGCCTTAAGCCAGTTCCCCTTTAAGAACATCAAGGCCTGAGGGGAGGTGTTTGTCAGTCTCTGTAGTCCAGTTTGAGTCTGCAGTGTGAGGGGAAGAGAGAGGAAACGAAGGAGCTGGTCGCTGGGAGAGATCCAGGCCCAGGACCAAGGACCACTGACCGCTGTGCGCACCCTAGGGAAAGGGTCGGAGGCAAGTGGAGAAAGCAGGGAACTAAGAAAGGGAACCAGGAGATATAGCCCTTTAGTACACCCGGACCCTGGAGTCCGACGCTGCCATCATTCAGAGCTACAGCAAAAGCCAGGAAGACTCAGGAAGAGTTCAGCCCTGAGGAGAGCCAGTAAGAGACGCTAAACTGACCAAGTACAAGACCAGGGGCCATAGGAGAAACAAGGACCCCACAGAAGAACCTCATTGCCAGTTTAGGACAAAGCCCAGAGAGGGAGAAGAAGCGGTGGGTTCAGGCTCAGGCAGGACTCATCCCAAACCACAAAGCACAGACACAGAGGAGGCCTCATAACTTTCTAAGGTGGAAGTCCCAAGTTGCACCGGGGACCTGGTTATTACTCTGGACTGTACCTGTTACCTTGTCACCAGTAAAAGGTACCGAAACAACAATCACTGTGTGTCTGTGTGCCTGCTTAACCGCCGCAATTTACCGCCTTGTCTGCAAGGACGCAACTACTACTCCCCTCATCCATCCCCGCTACCCTGAGGTAAAGCTCCACCTGTGGGGAGCTGTACCACACTCTGCTGCACCCAACATCACCTCAGCGGCCTGCTGCAGCGCTGGTATACCCGTTACCAGGTACCATAGGTGGCGCCATGTTAATAACCCCCTTATCCCCCACCATTCCCCGCCATTGAGGGTCCAGGGCAAGGGACCGGGGATTGACCAGCCATGATCCCCCCATCGAAGCCGCCATCAGCCCTGGTACCCGAGTACCCCATACCCTGTCAACCGCCTCATTACCATCTGACGCTGGTTATAGATTCCCTTTCTATACTGACCACTTTGCAAGGAGCCTGTCTCTAGAAGAAGCTAATGAGTTGTGACATTTGCAGTCCTGGAGTTTGCTGCATTGGAGGACTTTGGAGTGCTTTTCCTTTTGTGTCTATTTTCTCTCTGTCTTCTCTTCCTTGTGTTGTGTTATTGCAGTAGTGAGACTAGTGTCTATGCTGCCCTGAACCATAGCCAGGGTTAGTGCAGTCAAGTGAGGGCCTAGGCACATAATGGCAACGGGGAAAGGATCGTATAGGGACGTTAAGGAGCACAGGGTCAAACCTCAGGTGAGCTTCAGAAAGAGATCTCTCTCCACCCTCCCTATTATGAGGGTCTTACTTTTTTTTCCATTCCTGTTGTCCCCTTTCTGTTCCTGAACACGCTGGGTGTCTGTATGCCACGGCGTGACACTGAGGAGATAAAACTCCAACCACCTATCCACCTTGAAATATAGCCAACAAAGAAGGTAGGAGAAGGGTGAGTATAAAAAGCCCCTTCCAAAATGTGATACATAGGACAGAACCAAAATGTAAAGTGTCTGAAGAGAGGCAACCAATAAAAGGAAAGCAACGAGAAAAAAAACATCTGCATTTGGAAAGAAGTGAAAAACACTGTATCTTGACAGGGAGGGAACCGACCTCATTGCACAAGAACACTGGATCGAGTTCCAAAACTTAGCCATGACAAAATCCGGGACAGAAAACAGGAATTACCAATGCCCTTAGTGGATCTATACTTTACAAAGAATATTCAGCTTTCCTAGATTATTTATTCTTCACGCAGCTTTTCATAGTTAAAGGGATTATTCAATAATTACATAAAATGGAGTCATGAATACAATTCAAACTGCAGCCTGTTGTAGTCACGTGTCAGCGGGCTGGAGGCTCAAGAAGCATAGCTCCTGAGTAGTGATGAGCGAGTACTAAAATGCTCGGGTGCTCGAAGCTCGGGCCGAGCATCCCGAGATACTCGTGTACTCGGCCCGAGTAACGAGCCCAATGTTATCCTATGGGAGACACGAGTATTTTTATGAAATGACTGCCGGCAGCATGGAAAAACCCTAAAAATGTCACAAAAGTCTCAGAAGAGTGCTGAAATGACATGGCAACACCATGGGGAAGACGCCTGGAAGCATTTCTCACTCAAAAGTCACAGCTGTGAACAATGTTGTCCGAGTTTCACGCCAATTTTACGGAGTCTCCAGAAAACCTTCCAAAATGACACCAAAATGAATATTTAGGGTGGAAATGTTAAGGGCACATACCCAATAGTGAGATAAAGCTGGTGTATGTCACTTTTTGTGATTACATGAAAGATTTTACGTGAAAACATTGTGCGACACTCCGATGACCCTGACAAGAGACGTACATGAAGCCCTGTCTAGAAATAAAGTGCCCATTTTGAGGAACTAGGTCTATTGTAGTATCTTCCTTTGCCAGGGCAGTCCAAAATTGGGAGGTTCACCAATGCCCCTGGATACAGACATGCAGGATGGCCTGTAAACAAGAACTGGGTGTATTGTAGTATAGCCCTTTGGCCAGGGCAGCCAAAAATTGGGAGGGTCAACAATGACCCATGCATACAGACATGTAGTAGGGCCTGTAACCCTCAAGTGGGTGTATTGTAGTATAGCCCTTTGGTCAGGGCAGCCAAAAATTGGGAGGCTCCTCTTTGTCCCTGGATAGAGACGTGCAGGAGGGCCTGTAACCCTCAAGTGGGTGTATTGTAGTATAGCCCTTTGGTCAGGGCAGCCAAAAATTGGGAGGTTCAACAATGACCCATGCATACAGACATGTAGTAGGGCCTGTAACCCTCAAGTGGGTGTATTTTAGCCTAGGCCTTTGGCCAGGGCAGCCAAAAATTGGGAGGCTCAACAATGACCCATGCATACAGACATGTAGTAGGGCCTGTAACCCTCAAGTGGGTGTATTGTAGTATTGCCCTTTGGCCAGGGCAGCCAAAAATTGGGAGGCTCCTCTTTGTCCATGGATAGAGACGTGCAGGAGGGCCTGTAACCCTCAAGTGGGTGTATTGTAGTATAGCCCTTTGGTCAGGGCAGCCAAAAATTGGGAGGCTCCTCTTTGTCCCTGGATAGAGACGTGCAGGAGGGCCTATTAACAAGAACTGGGTGTATTGTAGTATAGCCCTTTGGTCAGGGCAGCCAAAAATTGGGAGGTTCAACAATGACCCATGCATTCAGACATGTAGTAGGGCCTGTAAACCTCAAGTGGGTGTATTGTAGTATAGCCCTTTTGTCAGGGCAGCCAAAAATTGGGAGGTTCAACAATGACCCATGCTTACAGACATGTATTAGGGCCTGTAAACCTCAAGTGGGTGTATTGTAGTATAGCCCTTTGGTCAGGGCAGCCAAAAATTGGAAGGTTCAACAATGACCCATGCTTACTGACATGTAGTAGGGCCTGTAAACCTCAAGTGGGTGTATTGTAGTATAGCCCTTTGATCAGGGCAGCCAAAAATTGGGAGGTTCAACAATGACCCATGCATTCTGACATGTAGTAGGGCCTGTAACCCTCAAGTGGGTGTATTGTAGTACAGCCCTTTTGTCAGGGCAGCCAAAAATTGGGAGGTTCAACAATGACCCATGCTTACAGACATGTATTAGGGCCTGTAAACCTCAAGTGGGTGTATTGTAGTGTAGCCCTTTTGTCAGGGCAGCCAAAAATTAGGAGGTTCAACAATGACCCATGCTTACAGACATGTATTAGGGCCTGTAAACCTCAAGTGGGTGTATTGTAGTATAGCCCTTTGGTCAGGGCAGCCAAAAATTGGGAGTTTCAACAATGACCCATGCTTACAGAGATGTATTAGGGCCTGTAAACCTCAAGTGGGTGTATTGTAGTATAGCCCTTTTGTCAGGGCAGCCAAAAATTGGGAGGTTCAACAATGACCCATGCTTACAGACATGTATTAGGGCCTGTAAACCTCAAGTGGGTGTATTGTAGTATAGCCCTTTGGTCAGGGCAGCCAAAAATTGGGAGGTTCAACAATGACCCATGCTTACAGACATGTAGTAGGGCCTGAAACCCTCAAGTGGGTGTATTGTAGTATAGCCCTTTGGTCAGGGCAGCCAAAAATTGGGAGGTTCAACAATGACCCATGCTTACAGACATGTATTAGGGCCTGTAAACCTCAAGTCGGTGTATTGTAGTATAGCCCTTTGGTCAGGGCAGCCAAAAATTGGGAGGCTCCTCTTTGTCCCTGGATAGAGATGTGCAGGAGGGCCTGTTAACAAGAGCTGGGTGTATTGTAGTATAGCCCTTTGGTCAGGGCAGCCACAAATTGGGAGGCTCCTCTTTGTCCCTGGATAGAGACGTGCAGGAGGGCCTGTTAACAAGAACTGGGTGTATTGTAGTATAGCCCTTTGGTCAGGGCAGCCAAAAATTGGGAGGCTCCTCTTTGTCCCTGGATAGAGACGTGCAGGAGGGCCTGTTAACAAGAACTGGGTGTATTGTAGTATAGCCCTTTGGTCAGGGCAGCCAAAAATTGGGAGGTTCAACAATGACCCATGCATTCAGACATGTAGTAGGGCCTGTAAACCTCAAGTGGGTGTATTGTAGTACAGCCCTTTTGTCAGGGCAGCCAAAAATTGGAAGGTTCAACAATGACCCATGCTTACAGACATGTATTAGGGCCTGTAAACCTCAAGTGGGTGTATTGTAGTATAGCCCTTTGGTCAGGGCAGCCAAAAATTGGGAGGTTCAACAATGACCCATGCGTACAGACATGTATTAGGGTCTGTAAACCTCAAGTGGGTGTATTGTAGTATAGCCCTTTTGTCAGGGCAGCCAAAAATTGGGAGGTTCAACAATGACCCATGCTTACAGACATGTATTAGGGCCTGTAAACCTCAAGTGGGTGTATTGTAGTATAGCCCTTTGGTCAGGGCAGCCAAAAATTGGGAGGCTCCTCTTTGTCCCTGGATAGAGACGTGCAGGAGGGCCTGTTAACAAGAACTGGGTGTATTGTAGTATAGCCCTTTGGTCAGGGCAGCCAAAAATTGGGAGGCTCCTCTTTGTCCCTGGATAGAGACGTGCAGGAGGGCCTGTTAACAAGAACTGAGTGTATTGTAGTATAGCCCTTTGGTCAGGGCAGCCAAAAATTGGGAGGCTCCTCTTGTTCCCTGGATAGAGACGTGTAGGAGTGCCTAAAAACATTTTTCCCATTGAAAATTAGCGGGTCTCCTGTCGTTGTAATGCCCATTCTAACAGAATGGGCTAAAAAATTTACCACTGCGGGTATACCTCAAACAAGAGCCTAAGTATTGTAACGGTCATCATGGTGTCACATGAGGAGAAGGAGGAACAGTCCAGCGATTAGCCAAAGTCCGGAAGTGTGTACCCATGGGTGAGTGGAGGTACATGTCAAATTCAAATAACAAAATTTAATTCAGTTGTCATTTGCTGGTGGTGTGGTGAAGTCTGGCCCAATCCAACCCTTGTTCATCTTGATCAGAGTCAGCCTGTCCGCATTTTCAGTTGACTGGCGGGTGCGTTTATCAGTGATGATTCCACCTGCAGCACTGAAAACAAGCTCTGATAAAACGCTAGCGGCAGGGCAGGCCAGGACTTCCAAGGCGTAGAGAGCCAATTCATGCCACGTGTCGAGCTTGGAGACCCAATAATTGAAAGGCACCGAGGAATCTCGCAGTACAGTTGTTCGATCTGCAAGGTACTCCTTCAGCATCTGCCCAAACTTAGCATTTCTGGTGGCACTACCCCGCACCTCAGGGGCTGTGGTACGTGAGGGGCTGAGAAAACTGTCCCACATCGTAAAGACAGTTCCCCTGCCTCTGGCGGATTGGACTTGTGCCCCTCTCGGCCGTACGCCTTGGTTGTCCATCGAATCCTGAGCTATGCCGCTAGCGTTTTGTGAGGGGAATGATTTGCCAACTTCCGTGACTATGGCCCTGTGGAACTGCTGCATTTTGGCTGACCTCTCCGCCTCAGGAATGAGAGACATAAAGTTCTCCTTGTAGCGTGGGTCTAAGAGTGTTGCCAACCAGTACTGATTGTCGGCCAAGATGTTCTGAACGCGAGGGTCACGAGACAGGCAGCTTACCATAAAGTCAGCCATGTGCGCCAGACTCTCAACAGCCATCACTTCAGTATCCAGACCAACACGATGACTGAACATGCTGTTCTCCTCCTCCTCCTCCTCCTCCTCATCTCCCCTGTCCTCTGGCCAGCCACGCTGAATCGAGGGTATGACTGGTGTGCATGTCATATCCCCAATTTGGCCTGAGAGTTGCTCCATGTCTTCATCCTCCTCCTCCTCGTCATAGTCCTCCACTACACGTTGTGATGACATGAGGCTGGGCTGTGTGTTTTCACCCACACCCACTACAGTTTCTTGCTCTAAGTCATCGCGCTCGGCCTGCAATGCATCCTCTTTTATTTTCAGCAGAGACCGTTTTAGAAGGCAGAGTAGTGGTATGGTGATGCTAATAATGGCGTCATCGCCGCTCACCATCTTGCTGGAGTATGTTGTAGGGGAAGGAGCGCATTTTCTAAATGTCTTCACTCCCGGAGTCCTTCTCAGGAGCTCTTTTCCCACTGTCCGCCAATGTTAGGGTGACTAGTGCTGCACACACCCACTTATTGAGACCCAGGGGCGTAACTACAACAGGTGCAGGGGTTGCGATCGCAGCCGGGCCCTGCAGCCGAGGGGGTCTCAAATGTCCCTTTGGCCTATAGAAAAAGACTAATATTATTAAAGATTTGCAATAATTTGGGGCCCGTTGAAGCTCTCACATCGGGGCCCCTGGGCCTGAAGTTACGCCACTGTTGAGACCTAAGGTATCTACCGGGTTACACACTTCTACTGTACTACCACTACTCACTACTCACACTAACTAAACTAAGATGTAGTCTATTCTCTAAGCCTAGAGGCTAGCTCCATCCTAATTCCACTACTTAACTGTTGCTTGCCCTATAGTAAGTAACTTAACAAGCTATCTATATGTATATGCCTCAACCTAGGTGCTGCGCCATATCTTATCTTACACTCTCCATATAAATACATTACTATATATATATATATATATATATATATATATATATACACACATGACACAGTTCACATTACTACACAACACAATGCAATTTGATGTCTTCAGGGCAGACGTGTCCAGGTGCCGATTACCCCCTTACACATTAATTATTCACTATTGAAAATTTGGATGAATATTGCATGGCATCTTTGATTTCACGAACTGTGATCTTTTCTTTTGCACTTTCAAAAGAAAAATCCAGAATGACATGTGTTCATGTACAAGATATAGAACAACATCCCTTCCCCTGTACAGTCTTCATGTAGGTTGATAGTGAAGGAATATTAGAAAAGAATTTGATGGGCCCTGTAAACTTTAAACATAACTGAGTATTGTTGCTGAAGGAAAGACATCCTTAAGGTACAAGGAACAGTATGGCAGTACATTATAAAATGTATGGCTGAGTTTTATAAAGAATCAGTATTTTACAATATAAAATATAGTAGATGGTAGCCGTGGATGCTTTCATGGTCAATGGGCACCAGAATACTTGTGTAATGTAATCACGCCATAGAAAATGATGATGTCAGAGACTGACAGTGGCATTTCAATTTTTAATCTCTAGACATGAGCAAATCATTTCATTGTTCCTTGATTTTGTGGTGCTTTGTGGCAGGATGTACCCATGACATCATGCAAGACCTACAAAACAGAAGATGGAGATTGCAGCAAGTAAGAGATGGTTAGCAGGACTCCTGTTGGGTGCCCATGAACCACTGAAACTGCGGTATCAGATTAGTAGGCTGTGCTCCTCTGCCGGCTATCTACACTCGCACCAGTACATTTTATATTGGGAAAGGGTTAATGAATGATCGAGTTTTGTTTATATATGCAGGAAAAATCTTTGAAATACATTTTCCTTTTGCCTACATTGTCATAAAGTGAAATAAATTGACAATCAATGTGACAAATAGTTACACATCTTTGAAAAACATACACATTAAAAGCCTCTAGCTATAAAATCGGTTAAGTAGCATACTAACTATCACATCAATTGTCACTGTTTATTCATCTCTAACTGAATTATTTTTACCCTTACCAAGATTAGGTGCCTTGTCATGCAGAAAATCTAAAAGGGATCCAAAACAGTCTACAGCTGCTTGCAGAAGAAGTATGTTTTTCTGTGGGTCAAACAAAAAAAGGACTGTAGTGCAATGAATAATATTGAAAACTAATCTACCTTGAACTACTGTGCAAAGATCATTTATAAATGCTGTATACTGTAATGAATTGTTGGAGAGTTCAATGATTAGACTTCTCTCCAACATTACTGTGCTACACTAGTTCTCAAGATTTGCTAGCACAGCTTGAAGAGACCTCCAATGAATCAAAAAAAAAATTGACCTGTAAATGAAAGATTCATTTATATATTTCCTTTTAATTTATCAATTGAATTGTTACTGCAGCCTGTGCATAAATTTGTGCAAAACTTACTCAGATTAATAGGACAAGTGCTGAAATAAAGTTAATTTCCTCCTGGTAGGCAGGCATTTAGTGTGGTGAATGCACAGTTTTGGAATGTTATTAACCTACAGATTATATCCATATCTTAAGGTTAATAGCATATTTTCACATGACAGGTCTCCTTTAAAATCCACTGTATGGCAGGGGAAATGGAAATTTCAACATGTGGAGGTTACTGTCCAATGACTGAAGCATGTATAAAGAGTAGTCCAATAATTTGTTGTCTGACGCTGTATTGGTGCAACCTTTTATAGAGCATCTATTTGTAGTGAAGGTAAATGCCTCCGAGGTTGCAGTGCTATCACAAAGTACCCTATGTTAAGCTATGGGTTGAACTAGATAAACTTGAAATCTACCTTCAACCTTAAAAATTATGAGACTATCTCTCCTTCAGCTGGAATTTTGATAATGGTAATTGTGGGCCCCATCCTGCAAAAATGTCCCCCATCCTGTAATAATGTCATATATCATAGCCCCCATCCTGTAATAATGTCCCCTAACTTTTAATAACGTCTCCTATCCTAGCCCCCATCCTGTAATAATGTCCTCTATCCTGGCTCCCATCCTGTAATAATGTTCCCCATCCTGTAATAATGTCCTTCATCCAGGCACTCTTCTCCTAACACATTTAAACCACTAAACAAACAAATAAACAAACTATTCTTCTTCAGGATCTGTTGAAGAGTAAGCACTACTCGAAACGGGCTCCGTCATCCCTGCACCTCCCTCCCCGCACCCTCCACCTCATGTAATACTGCGACTGGAATAAACATACCTGTCTTAACCGGTCCAATGAGTGCCGCCTTCTTCTTTCTTTATGGATGAAAATGACTATGTCCTACGGCTGAGCAACGCTGGACTTGGTTCTGTGCCACAATTTCAACTGCAGCAATATAAGGTCAGTGCCCGGTTTTCCTTCTACATTCAAAAAAACTATTCTTCTTACCTATCTCTGCTCCTAAAAAGTACAGTGGCCTCTTACGGCTCCATAGTTGAGATGGGGGGATGGGTCGGCGCATTATATTAATGTCATGCACCAGGCACGCCAATGTCAGCTACTGGCCTCTAATAGGCCGATGGCTTGTATAGTTATTATGGGGCAGGGAGGCTATAGCTCTTTGTACCTCTATACAATTCAACTGAATGTAGTCACTGGCATCGGCAGGTTGTCTTCCTACAAGGGCACTATTGTGGTCATACCCTCTGTGATGATGATTGTTGTGCCCCTGATTGTAATTCAAATGCAGCAGGACAGATGCTAACTACACCATATCATTGATAAGTCACACTGAGTCTGACACTCATTGCAGCTTATAGGCTTTAAGCACCTCTCCTATCTCTCCCTCCCCTTATCAAATGAATCTATGTAATATTCACAGACTACTACACTCCTCTGCACTGATGTAGTTGCATGACATATTAATTTATGAAGTGTATGTCCAATATGTTAAGGTTTTTGCTTACTATATTGCTAAATTGTGAGCTCTCATATCCAATCACTATCTTAAATCTCGCTAAAATGGCTGCTGTATTCCCGGTCTAGGCTTTTATACCAGCTATGATAGTCCCAAGTGCATGTGATGTGATAGTGTAAAGGCATCATAGGGAAGCCAGCAGAGTCATGACCACGATCATGTGAGCCTTCTGTAGCTGATGCAATATTCTGCAAAACTTGGAAAGGAAGAAGGCAATTTTTTGGCACACACAAACTGATTTGCAAGACCTGTGAATTTAATGAGATTTAGCTTACATTCAATTCAAATCAAATTGAATTGCTAAACTCTAGAGGAAAAGCTTTGACAAAGGAAAAATGTAATGCCCAGTGGTCAATTTATTTTTACATTTCTGAAGGGAAATACAGAGAAGTGGCAAAATGTTAATTTCTATAAAAACAAGCTATGCAATTATCTAATTTGGATTACATATTATTTGAATTAAGTATTTGTTACTTTACAAAAATAGCCTTGATATACAAGCAAGTAAAATCTGTGCTTTATGTTCACTAGAGAATAAAATCCTTAAAAAGGTATCCAGTTTATAACTTAAATGGCCACTTTACACGCGGCTACATTTCTAGCTTATCCACAGGTAACTTACTGGCTGCAGTGAAATCATGGAGACATGGTTCTATCTTGTTGCTGTGTACAAATGGAATAATGTCTCCATGATTTAACTGCAGCCAGTAAGTTACCTGTGGATAAGCTAGAAATGTAGCCACATGTAAAGTGGCCAAAAGGGATTGTCCAGGCTTTTGCTATAATTCAAATGTGTATCTAGGCTGCAAAATGTTGACAGTTTATAATATACATCCTGTCAAGATTTTGCAGGATTACCCAGATATCACATGTTTGCGGCAGCGAGGGAATGTCCAGAGGGCGTGTTTGTATTGGAGCCTGCAAGGAAATGGGGAAACTGGTCGTTTCCTCCCAGTCTCCTACAAACATGCCCCCTCTCCCACTTTACACTATAGCCAGCTGCCACGAGGGCTCCTACAGGCCAGCCCCCTCACCAGTCTCCCCAGTCTCAGTATGGCCGGCCATCCCTAGGTTTCCTACAGCCCACCCCAGCCCCTAATGTCACCACCCACTCCATTGTACACAGCGGCCCCCATTGCGCTTACTCACTGTGCCGAATCCACTGCTGTGAAGGAGATTCAGCACAGTGTGTCAGTGCAGTGGGAACCGCTGCATGTGTGTGCACTCACACTGCGGGCGCTGTGCAGGGGCGATGAGGTCCGCACTCCGCAGCCCAGGACTCTGCTGTGGAGCCCAATGCTTCTCTCTCCAGACCTCAAGTACCATAGAGCACAGAGCCGGTGGAGCAGTATAGAGAGGAGCGCTCCATCGATTCTGTGCTCTATGGTACTGGAGGTCAGTAGAGAGAAGCATCGGGCTCCACAGCTCCAGTCCTGGTCTGCGGAGTGCAGACCTTGGTTCCCCTGCACAGAGCCCACAGGGTGAGCGCACAAACATGCAGCGGTCCCCACTGCACTGACACACTGTGCTGAATCTCCTTCAAAGCAGCAGATTCGGCACAGTGAGGCAGTGATTGGGAGGAAACGACCAGTTTCCCATTTCCATGTAGGCTCCAATACAAACATGCCCTGGACGTTCCCTAGCTGCCGCAAATATGTGATATCTAGGAATCCCTGCAAAATGTTGACAGCATGTATATTACAAATAGCCAACATTTTGCAGCCTAGGTACACATATGAATTATATCAGAAGCCCAGACAACCACTTTAATATCTATTTGACATATTGCTTTTTTTTTTTTTTTTAAATGAAGGTTAGATGCAGTGTTTATCACTTTTAGCAAATGTCTGTACCACAGAAATCTATGCGAATGCTTTTTGTGTTTACTGATGTTTACTATCTTACATGTCTGCATTGGGCAAAAGCATGTTGTGAACAGAACCTTTAAAAATGAATGACAATATAATGCTAATACATAAAAATTATAAATTATATTACCTGCACCAAGAGGTTCTGTAAAGCAGCAACCAGATAAAGTGTGCTTTCAGATGTCAATGGCCAAATAGCATCTTGGGGCTCCAGCAATTGAAGATTTCTAGGTTCTTTCAATAGGTTAATAAAAGGCGAGGAGAATTTCTGTCCAAGCAGTGCGTTAAAATGCTGGAGAATACTAACTGAAAAGCATTATGTAAAGTTTGGTAAATTTCATGGCTAAAAGATTTCTCCTTAAAGCTACGTTTACAGCTGCATTTTGAGTTCTCGCTCTGTGTTCCATTTTATGTACATTAAAAAAAAAAAGAAGAAGAAAACATTGAAGGCTAAAGCTAAAGACCCCTTCTGAGATGAACGGACAGGACAGGAAAATCATTAGCTTAAATTCCCACAATGAGTTTTTCTGTGAAAAATGCAACTTCTTTGGCTATGTTGACACACATCTTTATGGCTGCATTTTGTGAGGATCCGTTTTTGGTGCAAAACTGCTGCGCTTTTCGCCTTCGCTTAATCACCTTGCCGAGCTCTCCCGGTGATCACTAGCGATGTCATCTCATACCAGGAGGCCACAGCTTCACTGCCTCTAGGACCCTGCAGCCTGCCATGTGACTATGTGACTTTACTCAGTCACATGGTGCTGCCCAAGGTCCTCCACAGGTCCTGTGGCGTCGGGATGTGGGGAGATCACTACAGGAGCGCGGCGAGGTGAGTAAATAGCACAGCAAAATAATGACACAAAATTGACCTTCTTTTTATGCACCCGGTTTTCAGCCCAAAAGCGGGTCTGTAAAAAGCGCAGAGTCTGAATGCCATATAGTGAAATGCATTGACTTGACTGGAACAGCCAACATCAATGCACTTCACTGCATTCCACTGCAAATAGCGGATCCGTGCAAACCGGACACGAACGGTGCAATAGCACAGCATAAACAGTAAACAGAAGCAGAAAATCCCCATTGGTTATAATGGGGTCTGTACGGTTTCCCTTGGTGTCTGTTTTTTGAACCGAACAAAAAGTGCTGTCTGTAGAGCTTTTGTTCTATTCAAAAATAGAAAATCGAAAACAGATCGACCTCATTAAATATGTTTCAATTTAATTCCATTTTATAATGAAACCATTTTCCACATAACATCTATAAATATATTGCTAATATGGAACAGGAAATATACAGAAAATGTTAGTATGAACAGGGCCAAAATAAAACAGCATATCTTTCACAAATAATGCTATGTTTACACTTGCACTTTGACATTCAGATTTGCTATTCTGTTTTTAGGAACAAATAAACTGAATAAATGTAAAAAAGAAAATATTCTTTCCATAACTGAAGAATGCAAAAGCAGAAGTGGGGCCCCACAAATTGTTTATGGGGTCTGCCTGGGTTACATTATAGGTCCATTTGTATAATGTAAAAAAAAAACACTATAAGGGTATGTGCACATTGGAAGTTTTGTGAGCTGTTTTTTAGCGTTTTCCGCCGGCGTTTTCCGCTGAGTTTTATGTAAATTTATGTTAATCCTAACCAGCGGTTGGCTTAATATGCTAGTCAATGGTTTTCAGAAAACGCTGTTTACATTAGAACGTTTTTTTTTTCTCCTTTCCACTTTCTTCACCGGTTTTCCACCGGTTTTCAAAGATAGAGCATGTGACTTCTTTTGAGCGTTTTTCCAGCGTATCTAGCTTACAAGTGCACAAAAAACAGTCTTAAAAACGCCAAGAAAAACCGCCAGAAAACCGCAGAGAAAACGCTGTATAAACGCTCAAAAACCGCTCAAAAAACGCTAAAAAAACGATGGACACTGCTGAGGTCAGGAATTTCATCTCCTGAAATTCTACTCCGGTTTTCTGACGGTCTGCAATGATGCAGAACCGTCCAATGTGCACATACCCTAAAGAACTTTTTCTTCCATTCTCTATACTGAGACATAACGATTACTGACAAACAATGGGTTTCTTCTGCTTTGCCTTAATTATGCAATGGATTTGTTTTAGACAATAATCTTGTTTATCTTCATTTAAAGCAAAACAGACACAGAATTTCAAAACAAGTGCGAGTGAAAGCTAACATGCAATACATGTAAAACATACAGTCAAACTAATAATATTCCTAGACCTTGTGTCTAGCATCAGTGTTTCCCAAACTCCAGTCCTCACTGCCCCCAACAGATTGTTTTCAGGATTTCTTTAGAATTGCACAGGTGAAGGAATCATCAAGGCATCACCTGTGCAATACTAAAGAAATCCTGAAAACGTGAACTGTTGGGGTCTGTGAGTACTGGAGTTTGGGAACCCGTGGAGCTGATCAGTTTATGTAAGTAGTGCAATGTTTTTGATATTATTTAGACTGAATAAGTTATAGGGAACCTGTCAGCTGGTTTATACCCCCCCAGCTATCACTGACGGTCCCTGCAGCTTCATAGTACTATTCTAACCATCCCTGTCTGAGCTAAAAGTGTAATGTTAAAGGTGAAAAAAAGCATTTATACACTTACATTTTCTTATGTGAATGAGGCAGTAACTACACCTTGGAGAACATAGTCACTCTAGCAGGATAATAGTTAACTCACTGAAATCTCCTCTGTATAAACGACCTGTGTGATGTAATGATCATGTGATCACAGTGGGTGGAGTTAAGCAAAATTATTATGGGCAATGGAGACTTAGTGCCACCTATGATAGTCACATGATCGTAACATCACACAGGTCCTGCAGCAAATTATGCTGTAATGGGACCAAATGCCGGAATGCCCGCGCTGCCACCAGGAATCACCAGGAAGCAAGGAGTTAACTGGGCAGATTTTTCTTTATTCAATCCTATGCGTTTCGGAGCCACTAACCGAACTCCTTCCTCAGGGAAGGAGCTTGGTTAGTGGCTCCGAAACGCGTAGGATTGAATAAAGAAAAATTTGCCCAGTTAACTCCTTGTTTCCTGGTGATTCCTGGTGGCAGCGCAGGCATTCCGGCATTTGGTCCCATTAAAGCATTTCTGTTTCCACGGTTATTGTGAAGGTGTGGCCCTGCAGCAGCCATCTTATAAGCTATCTTACAGGCGACTATACCGGTTGTGGGTGACACAACTGAACCAGGTGAGCAGTTCTTAATTTACACCGATATAACCTTTTTAAAAAAGAATAAGACCCTATGCGCATTTATCTAACATTTGCAGGTTATCTGCAGCAAATTATGACATTCAGCAGAAATGTTAACTAGTAACCTGGCGGAGTGACTACGTCCTCCAAGGTGTCTACACACTGCCTCATTTACATAAGAAAATGTAAGTGTATACATTATTTTTTTCACTTTTAATATTACACTATTAGCTCAGACAGGAATGATTAGAATAATACTATGAAGCTGCCGCTGCAGACAGTGATAGGTGGGGAGCATAAATGACCTGACAGGTTCCTTTTAGAGACTTTGGCTTACATGTACCAAATACCATAGGCCATTCTGGTAGCCTTTCAGTAGAAATAATGACCCATCAAACTGTGTGTATTTGATTTATTAAGTATTAGTGGCAAAAAGAAGTACAGGGTTAACTTTAACCCGTTTGTGGTTTATGCTTGTAGTGTGACAATAATTACATACTAAGCTTTTTTGTATATACAATCAATATTGCCTGAAAATCTTAAAAACCCTTTTATTTAACAGCCCCTAAGACTAACAAAGAATTGTGAGTTTTGTTTTAAAACCAAAACCACTCATTTGTTCCGAGATCTGACACAAGTCTCTTGTTGCAAACTCAACAGCCACAGATATGCTTAGAGGTTGTCAAATTTGGGTTAGGACCATTCAGGGCGTATAAAATATCCACAAGTTGTAGACACAAGGGCATGTTTCATTGGCTGGCTTGTGTCATTGGCTGCCTAAATCACATGACCCTCAGGATATAAGAAGCGGCCATTTGCTGTCGTCGCCGTTTTCACAGTGTTAATGCTAGGGACAGTGCTGCTGCCACTTCGTGCTGCTCCTTCCTGCTCTATCTGTGCTACACTAAAAGATAGCTAGCTACTCAATTGCTTTTCAGATAGAATAAGAGGATGGAAGGGTCCATCCAGACATAGGCATTTTTTGCTGAGAGCAATTGTGATTACTAAATCTGTGTGCATTGCCAAAGCTATGCTTTTTGCATAAAAGTGATAGCCAACTCTTTGTGTTTCCATTAAAAAGACTGTTTTTGGCCTCAAACAAGTGATTGCTAAATGTTTCAGTTTTCCATAAAAAGGCTTTTTATGGCCTCAAACAAGGTATTGACAAATATTTGTGTTTCCCCCTAAAAAGCCTTTTTAGAGCCTCACATAAGTGATCGCCAAATCCTTTTGTTTCCTCTAAAATGTTTTTTTGGCATGAAACAAGTAATTGCCAAATCCTTCTGTTTCCCCTAAAAAGGCTTCTTGGGCCTCAAACAGCGATTGCCAAATCTTTGTTGTTTCCCTAAAAGGCTTTTATTGGGCGTCAAACAAGTGCTTTCAAAATCTGTGTTCATTAAGCATGGGTGGGAAATCCCGAGGTCATGGTGGAAAGGAAATACCGTATTTTTCGCATTATAAGACGCACTTTTGTTCCCCAAACTTTTGGGGGAAAGTGGGGGGTGCGTCTTATAATGCGAAAGATTACTTATGTGGTGGGGGGGGGGCTGTGGAGCGGTGTCCGGGGGCTCTCAGGAGGCTGTAGGAGGCTGCAGCAGCGGCCCCGTGGTCACGTGGGGCCGCTCATTATCTCCTGTAATATGCACTGCTTCCCGCTGTCAATCACCAGCGGGAGCAGCCCATATTACAGGAGCAGGACCGCAGCCCAGCAGCTGCGGTCCCGTGTGGATAGTCAGTGCTTTCCACGCAATGAAAGCGTGGAAAGCACTGACTATCCCTGGGAGCACGATCATACTCACCGCTCTCCTCGCTCGCTGCTGTCACCGCCATCCCCGCTGTCTTTGCCGGCATCCGGGTCCTGTGAGCGTCGCTGCAGAGTGACGTCATCACCTGCGCGCTGCTCACAGTACCCGGATGCCGCCACAGCACAGAGAGCGGGGATAGCGCGGACGGCGAGGGTGCGAGGAGAGGGGTGAGTATGATATGGTTTATTATTTTAAACGTGTGCCAGCCCTGCATGGGGGACAGTGTGCCAGCCCTGCATGGGGGACAGTGTGCCAGCCCTGCATGGGGGACAGTGTGCCAGCCCTGCATGGGGGACAGTGTGCCAGCCCTGCATGGGGGGCAGTGTGCCAGCCCTGCATGGGGGACAGTGTGCCAGCCCTGCATGGGGGACAGTGTGCCAGCCCTACATGGGGGACAGTGTGCCAGCCCTACATGGGGGGGGGAGTGTGCCAGCCTTACATGGGGGGGGTGGAGTGTGCCAGCCCTACATGGGGGACAGTGTGCCAGCCCTACATGGGGGGATAGTGTGCCAGCCCTACATGGGGGGGATAGTGTGCCAGCCTTACGTGGGGGACAGTGTGCCAGCCTTACGTGGGGGACAGTGTGCCAGCCTTACATGGGGACAGTGTGCCAAAATGAAGGCTATGTGGGGGATCTATATACCAGGTTATATATATAAAGACGGACACTGGCATTATGAGGTGAACCCCATTTAACATTAAAAATTATTTTTTCCTCTTTTCCTTCATCAAATGTGGGGGTGCGTCTTATAATCCGGTGCGTCTTATAAAGCGAAAAATACGGTAGATGTAGTGGAAAGGGGAATAGGCTTGGTGTTGGACGTGTACGTGGGATATGTGCTACTGCTAAAGTTACCTAACGCTATACTGACCAAACACCGGATCGTCGTATCCCAAGCCAAGTGACAATTTCTATTACTGGACGGCCTACTCTAGTCTCTTTGTTTGGCAGCAGCAGAGCAATACAACTTGTGGATGTGGCTCAGAAAGATCTTTTGCTACAGTTCATAGCAATTGATTCATCAAATGACCTCTCCTCCTCTTCTTCCACCTCAACATCACAACAGTACAGTCCTCAGAGATGGCGCCCCAATTACCCATGTTGCACCCCATATCACAACTCTCCAACTGCACAATTGTCTGTGGGGAAACACACATAAGCGATTCTGCAGCGATGTTCACCAATTCTAGTCCATGAGCATCAGAGGTCTGTCCAAAGAGTCATACACTCCAGAGGAGGAAAGCATCTGCACCAATGCCCAAAATCTTTTGAAGTTGGATATAGAAACAGACTATGAAGGATCCGAGCAGAAACCTGATCCTCATTACCAGACGTTATCCCCGGGGGTGGAGGTGATAATGATGAGACTCAGATAACTGAGGAGCACCCACCCTATTCTGTGAATTTAGGGCAGAAACACGAGGAAGGTGACTCTCAGGGCGAGGAGTGGGACAACAAAGAGTATGATGATGAGGTTCAAGATCCCACAATCAAACCAGAATCTCAGAGTAGCTCAGCAAAGTGGGTGGAGAAGGAGGATGACGACGAGATTAGGTTGCGTCTTCCCGCACAGAGACTGAGTGCTACAACCACGACACAGCCACAACTCTGGCTCTGGACAGCAGCGGTCGCAGGTCTGCAGTAGTCAGGGGCACCAAGGGTTGCCTAGCCTGTGCCTTCTTTGACATTGCAAAGAATGACCCAACTCATGTTATTTGCAAACTTTTGTAAAAAAAATTCAGTAGAGGCTAAAAACCCAACAATTTCACTACTACATGTAAGAACTGGCACAAGGCCAAACAACATGTGTTACTCTGGCAAATTTACTGGGTTAAATGGGGCCTAGCGGGCCTCACTGAATTCTGTCCACCACATCAACCACATCTGCTGCTTCTTCTCCCTCCGTCTCTGTGTCAAGTGTTGTCACACAGGTCTCCAGCCGCAGAACCTCCACTTGTTTACCTGCTACAGTCGAGGCGAGTGGCAGTCTGTCAGTTTTTATTTGTTTTTGACTGATCTCAGACAATGAGCACACCACTTCTTTGTTAACCCAAACATAAGATCCTTGCTTCTCAACAAATGAAAGAAAAAGGGGGAAGGGGAGCAAGAGGCGCAATAGTGCCTTATCACTTAGACACTCACAATACGGTGGTATAAAGGAACCACTCACCTATTTCAGTTGTGCGATCCACAACTGGTATACAGACATGTAGTGTTAAATCCAGATGGCTGCTGCTGGACTCCCACCGACCACTTGCACGTGGAATCACACAGAGATATTGGTATCCCTGAGGAAGGTGCCAGGAGGGCACTGAAACGCGTAGGATGCAATAAAGGATTTGAATGTACCACATCTGATCGTGAGTTTCTTCCTTGGAACAAGTGGATTCTGGCAGCGCGGACTGATGAACACCGTTTTCTTCCCAATATCTCTTTGCTTCTCAACAACACAGTCAGCCCTCAGTCACACAGTTGAGGTCATGAAAAATATTTTTTCTTCCTGCACATTCCAAAGCAAAGAGCTTGAACTTCACCATCTCCAATTTGTTGATGTTTCCGCCTGGTGAACACAGACCTTTTCCGAAAGCTGATGGCCGTCACAGTATCAGTTGCCCAGTCGCCATTACTTCTCAAAGAAAGCTGTGCCTGCACTACACCAGTATGTTGCATACAACATTAGCCGTTCCTTGAGAAACTCTGTGTGTGACAGGGTGTAAATCACCACTGACACTTGGACGAGCAAACATGGCCAGGGGTGTTACATCTCGCTGACTGTACACTGGGTGACTCTAAATAGCTTCAAAAATTGAAAAAAACCCTGAGCACTCAAATAGTTCATGCAGCACTTATCTCCACTATATGTGCACTTGAGACAAATTAATTAGGATATATGGTGGTGCCCATACCAGTTAGTCCATAGTTTTAACAAGAAAATGCAAAATGTCAGTGGCACGCACCAATCCTTAAAACTTCAGGACTTTATTGAAGATGCATTAAAACACATTTATTGGAAGTATTGTAGGGTATGAGGCATCTGTAGAAGTGATTTACTCACAACACAGCTGTCGTTCAATGTGCACCTTGCAATACTCCTGTTGAAAGTGTTTTAATGCATGGCTGCGGGGCTAGGCGGGGAAAGGGCTACTCTTCGAGTTTTTAATTCCCCAAGACTTTTGGGACAAACCTCTGTATCTTCTACTTTATCTACTGCTTCTGCCTCATCCACCTCCTCTAGGGCCTCCAGCTGTGTCCTCGACCTCTCCATTAAAATTCCAACAGTCCAGAAAGAATCCCCTCCACCTCCTTACTATGCTGCCAGGGCTCACCACGATCAGGCAGTGTTGAAATAAAATGCCTTGGAGATGTCAGTCACACAGCTTTATAGTTGTGGACAGCTATGCAGGTCGAGTTTGACCAATGGCTGTCTACACTAATCCTGGAGCCAGGGAATGCTGTATGCGATAACAGTGGAAACCTGGTGACGGCCTTATGCTGGGGCAAACGTGCACACTTACCTTACATGGCTCATGTCCTCAGCCTGGTTGTACAGCAATTCCTATGCTAGTATCCCAGCCTGGATGACCTGCTGCACAAAGCATGTTCACTGTGTGCTCACTTCCATCGTTTGTACCCCGCAGCTCATCGACTAGCATCGCTACAGAGTTCTTTCAGACAACCAGTCAACAGTTTGAGATCTGATGTGCCAACATGGTGGAATTCCACTCTGCACATGTTGCAGCGACTGTGGCAGCAGCGACAAGCCCTGGCACAGTATGTCATTATGCATAGAGTGTATCAAAGCAAGTTGAATGTGGGGCAAATGAAGCTTGCAGAGTGGACACAGATCAAGGACCTCTGCACCCTTCTGCACAGTTTTAAAATAGCTACTAAGATGGTTAGTGCTGTCAATGCCATCATCAGCATCACTATTCTGGTCTTCTACCTGCTGGAACAAACTTTGAAAAGTATGTGGGATAAGGTGGTTGTCCCAGAGGAAAAGGAGAAGGCAAAAGTGGAGGATCCTGAAGGGATACCAATATCTCAAATGTCTGGAGTCTCATCGCATAGCTGGATGGCATGACAGAGTGGAGTAGAGCAACAGAGGGGGGCTCATGATAGCAAACTGTTAGTGAAGGTGCAGGAGCCGAGGAACAAATGGAGGAGGATGAGAATGAAGAGGTGATGGGCACAAAACAGTCAAGAGATGAAAAGAAAATAACTCCCCTTTCTGTTGTCCGAAGTTGGCGGGAGAGGACAGCGGAAGGAAGCTCGATTGTTATTCCGCTACCAACACAACAAGGACTTGGGCCTTATGGATGTTTTAGACAATTGATTGCCTCCTTGCTGCACTATCTGCAACATGATGCCCTTATTGTTAGGTTTCAACACAGTACGCATCGCAGATCTACACTTCTAACCAAGGGAACACTGAGTTGTCGGTGCAGAAACATTAACAGCAGTAGTCTAACTTCCTGAAGCAATTTCTGGGAGTCGTTTGACCAATTGTCTTTAACCAGCCATCCAGTAGCAGTACTGAATACAAGTCTGACACATAGTGAACGACTGAAGAGGATAGTGCAGGAGTATCTAGAGCTCCATATCCATGCCATCAGGAGGGGGGTTGGATCCCTTTGCATTTTGGGCTTCAAACATTGAGGCGTGGCCTGAGTGTGGCGCAGCATAACATTTTTTGGAGTGGTTCCATGAGCTTTGATGGTCCCAGCCTACCAGTGCTACACCTGACACCTATCCCCCTGTTCCTGATCAATGTTTAACTTTGAAATGCTAGACCAGGGCCTGTTCCAAACCCTGTGCTATGCATGCAGGCTGCACCATTATACAATTTTTAGTCTGGGTAAATTGATGCCAGTTTCATTGTGTCTGGTCCTAATTTTTTGAAATGTGGAGACTCTTCTTGGGTTGTCTTTGTTGTGTGTTTCATTAAATTAGCAGGTGTCTCTGAGCACAATGCCTACACTTATCACTCATCTCCCTGTTCTTGATCAATGTTGAAGCTTGAAATACAGGGCCAGGCCTTGTCCCATGCATCCATAATGCACAAGGATAAAACTTTTAACTCTGGGGTATAGATGGCACTTTTCCTGGTGTCTGTCCCTAATTTGAGCTGCTTTGGCAGCTTTTGGGCCCCTTTTAAGGTCACTTGTATGCCCTTGATTTTGCCTCTCATTGATTTTAATGGAATTCAGAAGTTTGATGAACTGTTCGCCGAACCATTTGCTGAACATGCCAATTCAGCAAACCGAACCCGAACTTCAAAAGATTCGCTCATCTCTAATTAGGACACCAGCAGCCTATGAATGGAAACTGGAATGTGTGAATCCAGCATGAATCTTCTTACGTTTTAAGTTGGCTTAAAACTGCTCACCAACATTGCTATTAAACTTCTATATACAGTTGTGGCCAAAAGTATTGACACCCCTGCAATTCTGTCAGATAATACTCAGTTTCTTCCTGAAAATGATTGCACTCACAAATTCTTTGGTATTATTATCTTCATTTAATTTGTCTTCAATGAAAAAACACAAAAATAATTGTCCTAAAGCCAAATTGGATCTAATTCCACACCAAACATAAAAAAGGGGGTGGACAAAAATATTGGCACTGTTAGAAAAATCATGTGATGCTTCTCTAATTTGTGTAATTAACAGCACCTGTAATTTACCTGTGGCACCTAGCAGGTGTTGGCAATAACTAAATCACACTTGCAGCCAGTTGACATGGATTAAAGTTGACTCAACCTCTATCCTGTGTTCACATTGAGCATGGAGAAAAAAAAGAAAACCAAAGAACTGTCTGAGGACTTGAGAAACCAAATTGTGAGGAAGCATGAGCAATCTCAAGGCTACAAGTCCATCTTCAAAGACCTGAATGTTCCTGTGTCTACCGTGCGCAGTGTCATCAAGAAGTTTAAAGCCCATGGCACTGTGGCCCTAGATGTGGACGGAAAAGAAAAATTGACGAGAGATTTCAATGCAAGATTGTGCGGATGGTGGTTAAGAACCTCGACTAACATCCTAACAAGTTCAAGCTGCCCTGCAGTCCGACGGTACAACAATGTCAACCCGTACTATCCGTCAGCGTCTGAATGAAAAGGGACTGTATGGTAGGATACCCAGGGAGACCCCACTTCTCACCCTGAGACATAAAAAAGCCAAAACTTTTTTGAGCAAAGGCATCAACATAGAGTTTACAGGAGAAAAAAAGAGGCATTCAAAGAAAAGAACATGGTCCCTACAGTCAAACATGGCAGAGGTTCCCTGATGTTTTGGGGTTGCTTTGCTGCCTCTGGCACTGGACTGCTTGACCATGTGCATGGCTTTATGAAGTCTGAAGACTACCAACAAATTTTGCAGCATAATGTAGGGCCCAGTGTGAGAAAGCTGGGTCTCCCTCAGAGGTCATGGGTCTTCCAGCAGGAAAATGACCCAAAACACACTTCAAAAAGCACTAGAAAATGGTTTGAGAGAAAGCACTGGAGACTTCTAAGGTGGCCAGCAAGGAGTCCAGACCCGAATCCCATAGTACACATGTGGAGATATCTAAAAATGGCAGTTTGGAGAAGGCACCCTTCAAATATCAGGGACCTGGATCAGTTTGCCAAAGAAGAATGGTCTAAAATTCCAGCAGAGCATTGTAAGAAACTCATTGATGGCTACCAGAAGCGGTTGATCGCAGTTATTTTGGCTAAAGGTTGTGCAACCAAGTATTAGGCTGAGGGTGCCAATACTTTTGTCTGGCCCATTTTGGGAGTTTTGAGTGAAATGATCAATGTTTTGCTTTTTGCTTCAATCTCTTTTGTGTTTTTTTCATTTAAGACAAATTAAATGAAGATAATAATACCAAACAATTTCTGATTGCAATCATTTTCAGTAAGAAACTGAATATTATCTGACAGAATTGCAGGGGTGTCAATACTTTTGGCCACAACCAACTGTAGATCCTATACAAAGTAAATGGATTTGAGTGGATACTAAAATTTGGAATTTGATATTTATTTAACCCCATGAGAATGTATCATTTTTTTTTTTATTTCCACATTCCAAAAGTCAACATGTTTTTCTATTGACATACAAGGGCTTGTCTTTTTGCAGGGCCAATAGTAGTTTAGAGTGGCAGGTCTTTAATATTATTATTATTATATGGTGGCTACAACAAAAGCAGCAGTTCTGGCAGTATGTTTTTGTAATTTTTTAGGGTACTTATATTGTAGAAATGGTGAAAAAATGTTCTGTTTTAGGGGGCAGATGCATGCTTTGCTGGTGTTTATTCACAAGTGGTGCACATGGGATTTTCCAAAACTTATTCTTGTTTGGGGAGTTTCAAGAGCTGTTTTATTTGCTAAATGAAGTATGAAGTAATAGATTTTTCAGAAAGCAATACAAAAATTATTCCTTTACTGAGGCCGGTTTCACATTAGCATTTTTGAACGCAGTGTATGCTGCATAGTTCTTTTGTAAAATCTGCAAGCGTATTACGCACCTATTTTTAACATGGTATGCGCAGGTTTACGCAGGGACCTGTGTTGGTACCAGTATGTCTGTGCATGCGTCCCTGTGCGTGGTTTCTTGGCGCCCAGTGAACGCAACTTGTTGCATTTTTTCATGACTGAAAAATGCGCAAGCATACGCATGAGTGGGTAAAAACAACACATTATTCTCTATGGGTGCGCATTGGTGCGCAATGGCTTGCACATGGCTGCGTTCAATGCGCATGCATATGACACACAGCGCATGCCCAGGAAGTGATTTCCCTTAAGACATGCCCTTTGGGAGTGGCTTGTCTTGAAAATCCAAGAAAACACTCCTGAAAATATTGAATGCATGCGCAAAAAAACACAAACGCATGCCAAAACGCATACAAACGCATGTATGCGCTGCGTTTTTTTTATGTCTTGCGTACACCCATGTGGGTAAAAAACACTGCGTAAACATGCATTTTGGCATGCATTTTCACATGCGCAGCATGCGCAGCATACGCAGCTTTCAAAAACGCTAATGTGAAAGTAGCCTAAGGTAGCAATATTATGTCCTCAGTACAGTAATTTTCAAAGTGAAGTAGTAATGGCATCTCAACCAGTAGTGAATAAAATTGTCTCTATTTTAGGATCTGCAACAGGTATTCTATTCTCAAAACCAGTAAACAACTACAAAGGTTTTTGTTATCAACCCTTGCAAATATTTTTTTATACAGAGCAGCAACGGACTGGCTAATTTTAAAGTGAAGAAGCAATGTCTTGTTGTCAACACAAGCCTTACAAAAATGTGTACTATTTTGTAAGCTATTTGATATGTACTGTATATATCCTCCAGAGAGCACGTTTCATATCAGTTTATCATTAAAAAACAGTGTGCAGTTGACGCACCCCCAGAGCCGTGGGGTACTCAGAAGTCGACTGTACTGTCTCTGGGGAGTCACAGGGGTTGAGACCCGGCTTCCGTGACCCTGAGTTCAGTTGAAAAGGGGAAATTTCTGGTTTGGTAGGGGAAAGGGTGATGATTAAGGGAGTCATTCATGACGCTACCCATGGTATGTGGCTATAGGTGGCCACTGCTGCTGCAGAACCTCCGAGGATGATGGACGGGCAGCTGGGATGGAGCGGCTCCCCACAGGCGGAGCGGATCCCCAGGGCAGTGGATAACGTAAAGGTGTAGGGTGCAGGATGGCAGGCGCAAAGCAACAGTCAGACTCACGGTTTTGTAGTTTCTCAGTGCTTTACTGATGCATCTGTAGTCTGGGTTGTTGTTAGCTGAGTCCTTGACCGAGAGCAACTCGGGGTTCTCCTCACCCGGCAGGTTCTGAGGCCTCCTTGCTGCACTACTGTAGGCTCCTGCTGCTGCTTTAGCTATGCTGCTGGCCTTTTTTCTCCTGCAAGGTGCCCAACTCGAGTCCTTTATTAGCCCTCGTCTCAGGTGACGGCTCCTGAACTCTCCATGCTGCTTTGCCTCCGGGCACAGTGTGGCTGGGGAACTTGGAATTCCCCACCTTCCGGTATTGGCTGCCGGGACGTTAGGCCCTGCACAGCCTCAGACTCCGGTGTCCTTTCTCTGCGCTGTTCCTCTTTTCCTATGGGGTGAGCACGGGGTTGCTCTGCTCCCCAGGCTTCTCTCTTTCTGAGTCAGTCGACAGGGTAGGGGATACTCAGATACCAGGACAGGTGGTTACTTCAGTGGGGGATCACGGCTGGTCGGTTCCCGGTTCCTTGCCCTGGACCCTCAATGGCGGGGCGGGGGTGATGATGATGGGAGAATGGTAACGTGACGCCACCTGTGGTACCTGGTAATAGGGTTACCAGCGCTGCGGCCGGCCGCTAAGGTTTTGTGAATGCAGATTTGGTGGTACAGCAACCCACAGGTGGGGCTTTACCTCAGGGGAGCAGGGTGGAAAAGGGGAGTCGTAGTCCTCACCTTGATGATACTGTAGAAGCCCTCCGGGCGGCGGATGGAAGGAGACCAGACACCAGATCAGCTCAAACAGTTCTTTACTTGCACCAGGTGGAAAAGGTACACAGTACAGTCTGGTTTAACGGGGATTGTAGCCGCAGATTTTTGGAGGATTTTCTAGAGTCTAGCAGTGGTGCCCTTAATCTGGCGTTCCTGGTCCTGTTCCTCTCTCTCTGTGCTCCCCCCGTGAGTCAAGTCTCTAGTCCTCGGGGTCTGTTACCTAAAGTCTCCTTACTTCTCAGTGTCGTGAACCCAGCCCGATGTTGGACTTCTGGATGGGTGCTGTGGCCCCCTTATGTCGGGCCCACAGCCTGCCGGTCTGCAGTTAGGGATGGACCATTGACTAACCGCCTTGGTTCCGGTATACCGGTGGTGACCAGGGTTTCCAGCTGGCACCAACCAGTCCTGGAGTGGTCCCCTTCTACGTCCGGGTCACCCCTCTCCTAAGAGGTGCCCTCTTGTCAAGGCTGCAGGGTCCCCTGCATCCTTCCTTCTTGCTGTCTTACACCGTCTACCTAACACTGTCACTCCCTGTCTCCCGCTCTCTAGGCTCCACCCTCTGGGACCCTGGGACCTACTGAATATATGGTCCCTTGTACTAAGGTGGCCTACTGTATGGGTGTTGGGGTGCCGACTCTGTAGGGTCCTCCATATCCACGGCTACGGAGGCACTATACCTTCTGTTTGGGGTGCAGTACCTCCCTGTGGCACCTTGCCATCGGGGCGCCACATCTCCACTTCCTCAGACCCTTGCCTTAGGTCTCCTGCTTAGTTAGCTACCCTGGGACGAGCTTAGCACTGCTCTGTCTGTCCCTATGTCCTCTTCACAGTCCTCTAGGGAACTGAACTGACTAGCTCCGCCCCAGACCAGAATTTATAAGGGAGCTCACCCTGAACCCGGGTTTAGGTCTTTCCCTTCTGGCCTGGAGGCAGAAGGTGTTGTGTGCGGTTACCTGCCTGGTGTGAACACCCTTTTGTTGCTCTCAAGCGTGACACCATCACCCGGGGTGATAATGACACTGTGGCAATAGGACCTTGGGGTGCCACGTAGTCAGGAGATGAGTGGCTGGTGTGGGTGGCAGAAGCATTAGGACGGGCAGGCAATGAGATGTCTGTTAGCTTAGGGCCAAAAACTGCAGTCCTGGCCACAGCAATACAGTCTAGCATTCTTAAAAACTGTAAGCAGGCAGCCAGGACATGTGTGGCTGGTATGGCTGTGCAGGGCAGAACCTGCACAGTGGAGAATTAGGACAAGTATGCAATGAGATGTCAGGCTGTCTAAGACCAGCAATTGGAACCCCAGCAGCAGCAGTACTACAGAATAGATGACATGATGGACAGGTAGAAGATGCCTGCCTGAGAGTGGCCATCAGCACGGACAGCAGCAGAGGAGTGTGTAAAAATCAGAAAACGCATAGTCATGTAGGCAGATGGTACAGCCAATTTAATCATTGACATTAGCCATAGGGGAATGAAAGTTGGCACTGCTGCAAGCCTGATTAATTTTGTCAAATTTAACGTGTGACACAGCCACATGCCACTCTAAATAGCCTATTTGTCATTAAATTCAAGGCTGGACATGACAATACGCTGACAACAAACAGTTCTTACCACTGGGCAAATCTGCTTACCGAGAAGTATATGAATTTGGGGCTCAGTAAGGGACACAGTCTAGGTGCAACTGAACTTGGCTGTTCAGCTATTGCATCTCGTTTTGCTGAAGAACTCTAGGTTGGCCAATTTGCCCTCCTTTTCGGAATCCTAAAAAAAAATTCTCCCAATTTACTTTTATAGCGAGGGTCTAAAGACACGGCTTTCCGAATTTCATTACTTTGATTAATGGTAACAATATCCCTGCCATCTCACAAGCATTCCAGCAGGCAGCTTGCCATGCTGGCCAGCACATTATTAAAATTATTAATTATTTATATAGCACTATTAATTCCATGGTGCTGTACATGAGAAGGGGTTACATTAAAGATACAGATATAGGTTACAGTGAAAAAATTGTCAATGACAGACTGGTACAGAGGGGAGAGGACACCTGAGTGCTCTGTTGGCTAATTTAATTAATATGCGGTGCAGTTCATTCTAATGGCCAGCATGGTCTTCATCATCATTTTCACTCAGTCTTCTTGTCAGTCTGGGCCAACACTATGCTCTCCTCTACATCCACCTTCTATGCATCTTCCTCCTCCCATTCCTCCTGCAAATTCTGCTGCATGCAACATCGATCTTAAGGTCTCTAATAGACACGGGGCTGCGATGCATATATGAAAGTTGCTGTTCCAACACCTTTTGCATTCTGGTTATTGTATTTTTTAGAATAAATGTGAGGGGGGTAACATTTGTGACTGCACAGTTCAACCTGCTGATAAATTTAGTTGCCCAAGGCTTCAGTAGGTGATAAACACATCCCTCATCATCTACCAATAGCAAATCTAAAATTAACCCATGTTCCAGTTTGGCTACTGCAAAATATATCCTGTTAGCACTCTGTCTTCATGCTGCTCCTACAGACACTCCAACATATACAGTGTAAAATACCAGCAAGTTATGAGGATACAAATCAGGCTGATTTATAGCAGATTGTTCTGTTTTTGTAATGCCAGGAGGTGTTGCTTTGTCATATAAGAATGGTTGAAAATATCTGACATTGTCGTGGCCAAACCCACCACATTTCTCAAGTGGGTATGTTTTTAAAAGGGAACCAACCAGCAGGTTTTAGGTCTATAAATTGAAGCCAGTGCCTTATAGGTACTGGGATATTTAATGAAATCATACCTTTACTTCAATGATTACATATATGATTTCAGGGAAAATAGTTATCAAACATCGTAAAATCTGAGCAGCAGACAGACGGAGCATGCAGCAGAACAGCACTATGATGTGCCGGGTTTCTTTTATTACTCGCCTGTTTGCTCTAAACCAAAACCTCCACCCTCCAGCTCTCCCGCCCTGCCTGTAACTCTACTAGGCACCGTGTCCTGGGTGCATCAGCTCATCACTTCACCCCACCCCCTCCAGCATCTCTGCTGCTGCTGCTCCTATTCGATCTGTTTCCTGACAGACTGGAGAATCCCAGCTATTGTCATCTGTGATCTGTGATCACAATAACAGCAATCTGTCCTGCTGCTGTGGCGCCCCGCAACGAGTGCGTCACAAGGGAGTATTGCAGCCGCAATATTCTCTGACAAAGCAGTGCAATAGTTAACTCTGAGATCCAACCCAACATACAACACCTAGAACAGGGGACCAATCCTAGGTCCTGGTGGGTGGAGTGTTAGGGTAGTGAAATAGAACACACAGTAGTCTAGAGAAGTCAAGAATCTAGAACCTGAAGAGAGCAGACTAGAACTTGGAGAGGAGCGGGGGCTCCGCACCTCGTGCGGGCCCCTGGGCCGTCACCGGTCGGGTGTCCGCACCTGAGGCCTTAACTACCGGGATTGGGCATATCTACACGGGTTCCCAAAAGACTCCCGTGCCCACAACTCACAGCCGGTTCACTGGTACCGAAGCTGGCAGCAGTTCACCTCTGCCACGCGAACCAGCCCCGTGGAGGATCAGCTTTACAGGAGCACCCCACCACCAGCCAGTTTCCAGTCGTCTAACCAGCGGTGTACCCACTGAGGGATCCAAGGCTCCCCAAAGCATCCAGAACGTACATCATGGATAGGGCATTGAAGCAGCCTCCCCGTACCCGATCTGGTATTCCTGGGCGACGCTGGCAAGAGAAACTAAGTAGGTAGAATGGAGGAACACTGCGGATCTCTGAGGAGCACTATCACTGCTGAGTCCACCCGGTCTTCTACTCAACCACTGTAAGCCATGTACTGCCTGCTGGTTACAGTAAAGACCCGTTGCAGAGACTATCTGTGTCCGTGTTTCCTTATGAACTGTCCGTCATTAACTAAAGGTAACCGCAGCTGCCGCACAACATCTTGAGCAGCTCCAGCCTCCGGGGCTCACCGCTCAGCCTGTGGGGAGCGTAACATCTTGCTGCTGTCCATCACCCCGGAGGTTCCGCAGCGTCGGTAGCCCTTACCGAACTACTCATAGGTGGCGTCACGAAGAAAACAAATTAAATCCCCTTTAATCTGTTCCCACTAAGACGTCCTCAATTTTGATCTGCACTACACCGGGCCCCACTACCGGCAGGCGCGGTCCACCCGTGACAAGGAAGGAGAAGAATCGCCTGTATCAACCGGAGTCAGCCGGCCACGGTGAGTCAGAATTTGGCGTCACGAACAGGATACGAGCAGGCCCGTTATCCAACGGGTATATTGTGCTTAAACTGGACTTTATTGTCTACAATTGGACTTTGTTCGTCCTAAAAAGAACTTTCCCGCCTTTACACCATTGGGTCAAGATGGCGCCCAAGATGGCGTTCCCGCCACAAGAAGCCGCCACGTGAAGCCCAGGAGTGAGTCAACCCCCCCCTCATCGTGGGAGGGCTAAAGACAAAAGGCGCCAAACTCTTTGTCCGCCCTGATTGCTCGAATCAACCATGGGGGCGGACCCCAAAGACTTTTCCCACGATTGGACTACAAAAGCCCAGAGGAAATGGGAGTGTCATAGACACACCGACAGAAAGAGAAGACTTCTTCACCAGCTCTACCAGGACGTCTTACCGGTTCAACGGGTGTGGTTTCCCTCCGAGAAGAATGGCCAGCATGAGACTCCAAGACCTGATGCGGGAGGTCGAGGCGGAGGCCAGAGCAGCCGTCAGCCAACCGGGTCCGGATCCTGCCCTTACTATAGACGGCAGCCCCGACTTCTGGCTAGAAGCTCTACAAGACCTCCGGGTGCGGTTACTAGAGACAGTGGAATGGACGATCCGTAGCTGGAGCGCGACCCTAGGCAGACGACTACACCATGCGATGCAGCAGAGCCGACCGGGTACAGCTTCTCCAAGCCCAGACGACGTCACCAGCTTCTCGACCGCCTCACCGTCGCCTACCACCTGTCCTGCTCCGTCACCTGAGCCAATAGACTGTGTCATTCCGGTGGAGGCCGCAACTCGACCCGTTCCAGCGACCAACATCGCAACCGATCCCGTTCTTGAGCCGGAGCTCATAACACGCTCCATTGAAGAACTCGATCTTTACCAGGTTCCCACTGAGGAACCCGCGACATGTTTCACCACTACAGAGACAGTCGCCTGTTTTATCCCCGTACCGGAGGCTTCCCTTGCCATTGCCGAGGCCTACCGGGTAACCGGGATTGAAACACCTTTACCTGCGGAAACAGATGAAGAAGCAGGCAGCCTGGAAGCCCTGCAGGACGTCCCTACGGAAGGATCCGCAGCACCACCGCTCTGTTGTACAACGGAACAAGCTTCAATATCTCTCATCATCGAGCAGCCTGATGTGGTCATCGAGGAAGAGGTCGGAGAGGATGACGATGAGACCCACAGCACCGCTGAGGATTTCGACACCGGGTTCGCTTGGGGAGACAACAAGGAACTTCCTTCCGGGCACACAGCTCGGGTACACTGGTCGGGTGCACTGCCGACACCTTCCCCTGTGCCGTTCCACCGGGTTCCGATACAGACAGCCCGCCAAGTTCAAGCTTCCCGCCAAACCACCAGCTCCGTTACTCATCTTTACACCCCGAGCCGTAACGACGGAGATGTACGCCAGAGACGACGAGAGGAGTGGCAAGCCCGAGAACGCGCCAACATGCAGGCCCGTGCCGAGGCTCGCCGCCAGCCGCCGCTGCCTGATGAACTCCGCCGTGAAGGTAGAATTTCCACCTTTAATTTAAATACCGGGTGGGGGTTCGCTTGGGAGGTGGGTTTGAATGAGGAGGTGTTTGTGGGGCGCCGGGACGTTGAGTCAAACTTGCCAAGAGGACATCCCGATCGCGACCTATACCGGGGCGATATTATCACCTACGAGCGCTATGCTTGTGCAGATGGGTGGTTTGCTATCCGGGTGCGTCATCGTTCTCAGAGCCAGTGACTTTAAAACTTGAACTTCATCAATGACTCTGTTCCCGTTAATCACTAACCGTGTGATCTCGCGGCTACAGCCTGGACTCTAGTTAAAGTACAGCCGACCGCCCGCCGGGTCCGCACAAAGTGATTACCTGTTTCTTTGCTTATATCACCAAAGCATACCTTTCCCTGTTTTTCTATTTTAATAAAAGTGTGTCATATATATGTATAAAAATGCAAAAACCTCTGTAATGTGAGTAGTTTGACGCTTGGGGACAAGCTGATTTAACCAAGGGGGAGTGTGGCGCCCCGCAACGAGTGCGTCACAAGGGAGTATTGCAGCCGCAATATTCTCTGACAAAGCAGTGCAATAGTTAACTCTGAGATCCAACCCAACATACAACACCTAGAACAGGGGACCAATCCTAGGTCCTGGTGGGTGGAGTGTTAGGGTAGTGAAATAGAACACACAGTAGTCTAGAGAAGTCAAGAATCTAGAACCTGAAGAGAGCAGACTAGAACTTGGAGAGGAGCGGGGGCTCCGCACCTCGTGCGGGCCCCTGGGCCGTCACCGGTCGGGTGTCCGCACCTGAGGCCTTAACTACCGGGATTGGGCATATCTACACGGGTTCCCAAAAGACTCCCGTGCCCACAACTCACAGCCGGTTCACTGGTACCGAAGCTGGCAGCAGTTCACCTCTGCCACGCGAACCAGCCCCGTGGAGGATCAGCTTTACAGGAGCACCCCACCACCAGCCAGTTTCCAGTCGTCTAACCAGCGGTGTACCCACTGAGGGATCCAAGGCTCCCCAAAGCATCCAGAACGTACATCATGGATAGGGCATTGAAGCAGCCTCCCCGTACCCGATCTGGTATTCCTGGGCGACGCTGGCAAGAGAAACTAAGTAGGTAGAATGGAGGAACACTGCGGATCTCTGAGGAGCACTATCACTGCTGAGTCCACCCGGTCTTCTACTCAACCACTGTAAGCCATGTACTGCCTGCTGGTTACAGTAAAGACCCGTTGCAGAGACTATCTGTGTCCGTGTTTCCTTATGAACTGTCCGTCATTAACTAAAGGTAACCGCAGCTGCCGCACAACATCTTGAGCAGCTCCAGCCTCCGGGGCTCACCGCTCAGCCTGTGGGGAGCGTAACATCTTGCTGCTGTCCATCACCCCGGAGGTTCCGCAGCGTCGGTAGCCCTTACCGAACTACTCATAGGTGGCGTCACGAAGAAAACAAATTAAATCCCCTTTAATCTGTTCCCACTAAGACGTCCTCAATTTTGATCTGCACTACACCGGGCCCCACTACCGGCAGGCGCGGTCCACCCGTGACAAGGAAGGAGAAGAATCGCCTGTATCAACCGGAGTCAGCCGGCCACGGTGAGTCACTGCTGTGACCACAGTTTATGAGGAGATTAGACAGGGGATGAGCAGAGACTCGGGGGTGGGGTCTTCTCTGGAGGGTCTTCTTCTGCCCTCCAGTGTCACAGGATAAGCAGTGAGAAGCCGGCAGGCACACAGACGAGGCAGGTTGGGAGTGATCATCTGGTGCACATAGGACACGTGAGATTGTGCTATCTATCTTCATGCACAATTTCAGATGTATTGTGCCTGCTATATAGTGACAGGAAGGGAGTTAGAGGGGAGGGAAAGAGGGAGGAAGAGAAGGGAGGGGGAGGGTTTGGCTTAGAGCAGACAGGGAAATAATACAAATAAACCAGACCCTCTTATGCAAATGTGCTGCACAGATTTCCCGATATTTGATAACAGTTTTCTCTGCAATCATACATGTAATCATTGAAGTAAAGGTATGATTGCACTCAGTATCCCAGAGCCTGTAAGGTACTGTCTTCACTTTAAAGCCCTAAAACCTGCTTGTTGGTTCCCTTTAAAAGAATGTTGAACTCTGAAATTCAGGATTTGAGCCATGCAGGGAGCGTGGCTTACTTTGTCCAACCATAAGGCATCCAGAATTTTAAGCAATGTTCCCAACTGTAATTGAAGAGGAGTCATGCAGCATGAGAGGTCCTGCTTGATGCACATCAACAACTTGTTTACTGTATGGATTTTGTCCTCCACACTTTAATAATGTAAACTGCTTGGCAATGCTCTACCTTACAGGAGTGAAATGAGTGAGGTCTGTGTTTGAAATCAACACTGTCACCAGTGCCTTCTGGAGACAAAGTTTTGAAAGCTGAGTAAAATCTGCTGGAGGTTTAGAAGGAGAAAGATAACCACCACCTGATGGTGGAAACAGACATAGCTCCCAGTCTCGGAGGCTTCAATACCGGCCTGTCCCACATGGGGTTGTACATCACTGTCCACTACAAACATTTACTTAGTAGGGCATAAAACTCATTTAATTTCCCCTCCCATTGTTGCTGGTGTCTATGGTGCAGTGTACTTTGGAACTCAAAAGAAAACTTGAGGGAGTGGCTCACTTTTTCCAGAACATAAGAGGAGCAGCTGATCAGTTGCCTGTCCCTGCAGCTTAAAAGCACCCCATAGCATGATGCTGCCACCACCATGTTTCACTGTTGGGATTGTATTGGGCGGGTGATGAGCACTGTCTTGGTTTTCTCCACACATACCACTTAAAATTATCACCAAAAAGTTCTATCTTCATCTCACCAGACCAGAGAATCTTATTTCTCATAGTCTGGGAATCCTTCATATGTTTTTTTGAAAACTCTTTGCGGGCTTTCATATGTCTTGCACTGAGGAGAGGCTTCTGTCAGACCACTCTGCCAGAAAGGCCTAATTGGAGAAGGGCTACAGTGATAGTTGACTTTGTGGAGCTTTCTCCCATCTCCCTACTGCATCTCTGGAGCTCAGCCACAGTGATCTTGGGGTTCATCTTTACCTCTCTCACCATGGCTCTTCTCCCATGATTGTTTAGTTTGGCTGGATAGTCAGGTCTAGGAAGACTTCTGGTGCTCCCAAACTTTTGCCATTTAATGACTATGGAGGCCACTGTGCTCTTAGGAACCTTGAGTACTGCAGAAATTCTTTTTTAACCTTGGCCAGATCTGTGCCTTGCCACAGTTCTGTCTCTGAGCTTCATGGGCAGTTCCTTTGACCTCATGATTCTCATTTGGTCTGACAGGCACTGTGAGCTGTGAGGTCTTCTATATACAGGAATGTGCCTCTCCAAATCAAGTCCCATCAGTTTAATTAAAAACAACTGGTATCCAATGAAGGAGTAGAACTATCTCAAGGAGCATTACAAGGAAATTGACAGCATGTGACTTAAATATGAGTGTCTGAGCAAAGGGTCTGAATACTTATGACCATGTTATATTTCAGTTTTTCTTTTTTAATAAATTTGCAAAAATTTCTAATTTTCTGTGTTTTTCAGTCAAGATGGGGTGCAGAATATACACCAATGAGAAAAAAATGAACTTTTTTGAATTTACCAAATGGCTGCAGTGAAACAAAGAGTGAAAAAAATTAAAGAGGTCTGAATACTTTCTGTACCCAATGTACATATAAAGCAGCACTCCAGCAGAGTAATAAAAAAAAAATGCTGGAGTGGTGCTTTAACAACTTTGCATCTTTGGAATTGTGAAGCCGTATAAAGAAACTCCAACACAAAACACATGCACAGCAAGTCATTTTTTAAATTACCGGTACAATGTTTATGTTACTTCTGTTTAGCATTTATTTGACACATTAGGCTACTTTCACATCAGCGGTTCTCAGCATTTGCGGCAGATCAGGCAGTTTTGCCTGATCTGCTGGAAGCTGGAACACTTGCGGCAAGACTGCTTTTGGCCTAATGCATTCCCTATAGGACTTGCAAACATGAGTGGCACTTGCCATTTTGCACTTGTGGCACTCTGCTAGCAGCAGTTTTTAAACTCTCCGTAAGTGTCGCAAGTGCAAAACCGCAAGTGCCGCACATGTCCGCAAGTCCCATAGGGAATGCATTAGGCCAAACACAAGTATTCCAGCTTCCAGCAGATCAGGCAACACTGCCTGATCTGCCGCAAATGCTGAGAACTGTTGATGTGAAAGCAGCCTTAAGGCCACGTCACATGCTTCAATATCGTTAACTATTGCACGAGCGATCTCCCGTGAACGAGATCGTTCGGACAATCTTTAGAGATCGTTGGTGAGATGTCATATGTCTAGATATCGTGAATGAAGCACCAACGATGTAGCGAGCAGCTATCGTTTGCGCAACCCAGGAATGATACTTGTTCAATGTTGTGAATGGGCAAAGTCATTCACAAGATCGTTATCACGGTGTCACACGCAACGATGCAGAAGGTTGAACGTTGCTTAATTGAACGACGCACGATGGATTTGAGGTCAGGATCTCAAATCTGTGATGAGCGATCAAACGATTTTTCACCACAAGATCGCTCGGTTACACGCAACGACGCACAAACGATATAATTTAAGCGATTAAAAAACTGAAGTTTCCCCCGGGTCAGTAAAAAACACAAAAAGGGACATCCTACGCTTCTGCATGACGGCCGCTCGTTCAGTCATCCCACGCTACTGGAAATCACCAGAAAAACCTCCTATAACAGACTGGTGTATGGAAATGCTAGACATCTGTCGGATGGAGGAGTTGGCGGCCGACAGCTCTGGCTCAACGGATAGATACATCACCACCTGGATGGAATGGATCTTGTTCAGGGACTCCCCCAACTTTAGTAAGCTATTCCAACAGTAGCACTGAGCCTAGGGTCCACCACGCAGGGAGGAAACCCAAGGGGCCCGGACACCCACCACCAACTCTCACCCTCTTCCCCCAGCGATGCCCCCACACCCAAACCCCGCTATCCTACAGCTCCCCCCTCCCTTGACGCCCGCGTCGAACTCCCAGGTATCTCAGACCCCCCCCTTTTCCCGTCGTTCCCCCCATATCCCCAGCAAACGCCACATCCCCCCCCCAAATCCCACTACCACCACCAGTCCCCCCCACTCCACCCCAGATACAGAGACCCCTCATTCGCTATTATTAGATGCCCCCACCCTCGCATATCTCCCCTCCCCCCCGGCCCCCCCTCGCACAATCCCTAGCCTACCCACCCCCCTTCCCACACCGTAACCCAAAAAAGAGTTATAAATGCACACGATTACCAGTGAATTCTTGAACGGGTATAGATGTTTTCAATACCATAAATGCCACCCAATTGTACCCTATTCAACCCCCTATAATGTCATTGTGCACCGGAAAACATACATAAGCTGTACCTGCCTCAACTCTCTTTTTTTATTTATTTTATTTTATTATTCTCTCTCTTTCCAATAAAAAATGATTGAACAGAAAATTGATGGGAGCAAGCATAGGTCAGAGGGATGCAGAATTTTATGCACCCATCGCTCAAGGCCTACACAATTGTATATGTCATGTACACGGACTCGTCATCCCGGCACCTGTTTACATATGGACTCAGCTTAGCCCTGCGTGGCCACCATTGCAAGCGCTTGACTCCCTCGCTAAAGTCTTGTTACCTCTGTTACTTTGATATTGTTGTTTCCGTTGTATGTTGTATTCTGCTTTCTTCATTAATAAAAATAGATTCAACATAAAAAACTGAAGTTTCAGCAATATTGTTAACGATATTGAAGCGTGTGACGTGGCCTTAAATCTGATGGGTTAGGCTGATTTCACACTGCAGTTTTTTCCCTGATCAGGTTCATCAGGTTTTGCGTTCCAAAACCAGGAGTGTCTCCAAAACTCAGAACAGGTGTCAATCTTTCAATTATAGTTTTTCTCTGCAAGTTCCTCTCCTGGTTTTGGCACACAAACTGGATGGAACCTGATCAGGGAAAAAACTGCAGTGTGAAGCCAGCCTAAGGGTGCCTTCACACTGTGGCGTGATCCGGTCCGGGGCTGTCCAGGATGAACCTGACAGCCGTAGACTGGATCAGCACACAGGACTGGAGGGGTAATTTGCCCTTCGGTCCGGTGTGCAGCCGCACGCAGCGCCCGCTGCTGATAGGTCAGGACCGCAGGCGCCATGGTCCTGACCTGTCAGCGGCTGCAGCTGCGTGTGCTGCACACTGGACCGGAGGGCAAATTAGCCCTCCAGTCCTGTGTGCTTATCCGGTCCGCGGCTGTCAGGGTCATCCTGGACAGCCCTGAACCGGATCACGCTGCAGTGTGAAGGCAGCCTTAAGGGCCCGTCACACGGGGAGATATCGCCGGCGATGTTGCCGGCAACCGAGGGGCGTGGCCAGGTTGCGGCGACATCGCCGGCGAATTGCCGCGTGTGACAGGGCGATAATCAGGCGATGAATCGCCTGAGTCACATCGCCAGGTTTCCCAACAATGTTGGGAAACCTGGCGATGTTGCTCAGGCGATTCTGCCTGATCGCCCTGTGTAACGCGGCGATCCGCAATGTTACGGGCGATTCCGCCTATCTACTACATTGCGGGTTATCGCTCGCTGGGTTGCTGGGCAACTCAGCGAGCGATAGCCGCGGCAACTAGCCGGCGACATCGCCGGTAAGTTGCTCAGTGTGACAGCTCACCGGCGATGTTGTCAGGGATGCGCGCTCCCGCAATCCCCGGCAATATCGCCGGCGATATGTCCCTGTGTGACGGTACCTTTAGAGAGCGTTCCTGTCTGAAAAAGACATTGTGTGCACATACTGTTAGTGGGAGCCAAATAATTGCTCACTGAACATTGTGTCACTAAAACTTGAATGTAAAAAATAAGATCAAGATTGCTTTTAAGCAATTAACTCAGATTCTTAAAATGATGTATGATCACTACATTTTACAATTTTCTTTTAGTTGTTGCAAAATATTTTTTTTCAATTTGAATAATTTTATAAATGTTCCAGTATCTGTATATTTATGTACTTACATCTATCTATTGTGTCCAGTGTTGGTGAAAAACACATTCTACTTCACCAAATCCTACTGTAATATTTAATTGTGAGAAAGCTACTTTAAAGAATAATTCCCATCAAAGTTTTTATGCTCTTAATATATTGCATTAATCATATTACATGGCACTGTAGAACACACAATTGCTCATTTTGCCTTTCTACCCAGTAAATTTAGCTTTTTTCTCTATTAGACCTTGGTTCCACTTACGCTTACAACGGACAAGCACAATCCAATAAAACATCGGATTGCACTGGCACCATTGTTAAACAATGAGTCAATGTCTATATGTGAGTTTTTTCTCATGCCAAATCAGCATGAGAAAAAATTTGCAGCATACTGTGTTTGGCAGTGAGTCTTGGATCACATTCATCTATACAAGTCTATGGGTGCATGTGAAACATTGCACTGCACTCAGATGCAGACCTGACTGCAGTGCGACATACCCTGAAACAGACAACAGAGGAGATGAAAATGTTAATTCTTCTCCTCCACAGCTGTGATCTGATCATAGCATCGGATTTCACTTGCCTGACACTCATCTCCAGCTCACAGCAGAGCCTGAGCCAAAAGTCATTAGCATATCACATCCGATCCTCACCGGATGTCATACGCTGGTGGAACCCCAATCTTATATGTGGAAACAGGGGGTCTCTTGTCCAGGGGCGTAACTAGAACTGGCAGGGCCCCATAGCAAACTTTTGAACGGGGCCCCCTCCAAGACACACCCCCAATGACACGCCCCCAATGACACGCCCCTTCAAGACACACCCCCTTACAGGCCCCAGCAGCCCCAGTGGTATACAGCAGCCTTCCCAGTGGTATATACAGGCCCCAGCAGTATTACAGCAGCCCCAGTGGTATACAACAGCCTCCCCAGTGGTATATACAGGCCTCAGCAGTATTACAGCAGCCCCAGTGGTATACAGCAGCCTCCCAGGTGGTATATACAGGCCCCAGCAGTATTACAGCAGCCTCCCCAGTGGTATATACAGGCCCCAGCAGTATTACAGCAGCCCCAATGGTATATACAGGCCCCAGCAGTGTTACAGCAGCCCCAGTGGTATACAGCAGCCTCCCCAGTGGTATATACAGGCCCCAGCAGTATTACAGCAGCCTCCCCAGTGGTATATACAGGCCCCTGGTGGTGGTATATACAGGCCCCTGGTGGTGGTATATACAGGCCCCTGGTGGTGGTATATACAGGCCCCTGGTGGTGGTATATACAGGCCCCTGGTGGTGGTATATACAGGCCCCTGGTGGTGGTATATACAGGCCCCTGGTGGTGTTATATACAGGCCCCTGGTGGTGGTATATACAGGGCCCCTGGTGGTGGTATATACAGGTCATCAGGGGTTCCCACATCTCTTAAAGTGACAGCGCAGTGTTTATTGTGTGCGGCTCGTGTCACAGGGCGTGCCCCCAGGAAATGGCCGGTATGTGAGAGGGAAATCAGTGTCATTCCACCTTCCTGTCCCGCTATTGTCTGTAGGATCTCCGTCACGAGACCTTTTTGGGGTCTGTTCACACATTCCGGTTTTGGCGCAGATTTTAGTGTTTTCCCAGACTCCAGAAGGACGTGTCTGCAGAGGCATATTGGAGGTCACCCAGCTTTTCCAAGGGACAGAAAAGGATACACTTATATAAGCTGAGTCAGCCTGGCAGACCCCCCTCCTGCTGGCAGAACCCCCCTCCCTCTAGCAAAGTCTGGCAGAGCCTCCTCCTGCTGGCACAGCCTGTCAGAGCCCCCCTCCTGCTGGCACAGCCTGGCAGAGCCCCCCTCCCTCTAGCACAGTCTGGTAGAGCCCCCCCTCCTGCTGCACAGACTGGCAGAGTCCCCCTCATGCTGGCACAGCCAGGTAGAGTAGAGCCCCCCACCCTCTGGCACAGCCTGGCAGAGTCCCCCTCCCTCTGGAACAGCCTGGCAGAGCCCCCCTCCCTCTGGCACAGCCTGGCAGAGTTCCCCCTCCCTCTGGTAGAGCCTGGCAGAGTCCCCCTCCCTCTGGCTGAGCCCCCCCCCTCCCTCTGGCACAGCCTGGTAGAGTCCCCTCTCGCTGGCACATCCTGGTAGAGCCCCCTCTCGCTGGCACAGCCTGGCAGAGCCCCCCTCCCTCTGGCACAGCCTGGCAGAGTCCCCCTCCCTCTGGCACAGCCTGGCAGAGCCCCCTCTCACTGGCACAGCCTGGCAGAGTCCCCCTCCCTCTGGCACAGCCTGGCAGAGTCCCCTCTCGCTGGCACAGCCTGGTAGAGCCCCCCTCCCTCTGGCACAGCCTGGCAGAGCCCCCTCTCGCTGGCACAGCCTGGCAGATATGATTGGTATCTCTGTACAATCCTTCCTTTTGCTGCAGTGAGTCAGGTCTCTGCTGCAGCCTCTCTCTCCCCTCCTCCTCTATAGGTGCTCCAGCTTAACCCCAGGATGCCCAGCTGCACTGCAGGGTGGCACCAGGGGGCACAGCTGGCACAGTCCACTCACCCATATCTGGGCTGCCCTCTCCTCCGCGGGCTTGGTGTGGTGAGCTTGGCAGCTGCCCAGGGACTTGCACTGGGCACAGATCAGCTTGTGTTCCTGATAACAGAAGAGGGTGAGCTGGTGCCCATGGTCCCTGCAGGTGTCTGGCACTGGGAAATCCACAGGTCCCTGCTGCACCTCAATCTGCCCCGGAGATGGGAGATCTTCAATCAATGGTCTCCTCCTTGGAGCTGTCCAGGGATAAGGTCAGTGGCGTAACAAGTGTCCCTAGGGGCCCCCTTGGTGAGAAGCAGGGGGGGGCGGACGTGCTAGTGGTGGGCGCCGGCCGGTTGAGAAGCGGTGGGTGCTACTGGTGCCGGCTGGGTGAGAAGCGGGCGGGGGGGTATGGTGCTACTGGTGCCGGCCGGGTGAGAAGCAGGGAGGGGGGGTGCTAGTGGTGCCGGCCGGGTGGGAAGCGCACAATTACCTGCTCTGCCTCTCCCGGCTTTTGGTGGGGCGGGTACTGCTGCGCGGCTGCAGGAAGTGATCACTGCAGCTCCTCTTCCGCTATCGCGGTCGCGGCGGGCGGCTGGGGGTACAGGCAGCAGGGCCCCCGGGGAGCTCGGGGCCCCCCAGGGGAGCTCGGGGCCCGCCGACCGCGGTAGTTACGCGCCACTGTATCGCAATGACCGGATAGCAACGTAGCGGCGCTGGGTCCGGGCCCCCCACAAGCGCCGGGCCCCAAAGCGACCGCTACGTCTGCTATGCCGGTAGTTACGCCCCTGCTCTTGTCCCTTTAGGAGTCATTCCTCTCTTGAACTCCTGCTCCCTCCTCCCCTTTGTCAGGCACTTTTGCAGTGATGACTCATGCAGGAAAAGTTGACTTTGCGTTTCTACATAGAGCTTAGAAGGATTCAGCTAGCCAGTTTTTAATCACGTGATATCAAAGACCAGATGGAAAGCATAAGAGTTAACTGTATAGAATGGCAAAATCAGTAATTGTAACTACACAGTGCTATATAATATAGTGGTTGCAATATATCAACAGGATAAACATTAAACATTTTGATGGGAGTGCTTCTCCAACTTGCTATTTGATTTACAAATCCACTACTTACCGATTAGCATGGGTGAGGTGCTTTTAAATTTAAATGAAATTAGATCTACCACATTATGTACATCAACACGAACAGTTTTGTGAACCTGAAAATAAAATTAAATCGGATAAAATACAAGGTTTAAAAAGTGTTCTTGCACATATAAGTAAAGTATAAGTGAGTTACAGTAGTTAATTGAAAGTTACTGGCAAATGCTTAAAGTGAACCTGTCAGCTAGTTTATGCCCCCCTGCTATAACTGTCTGTCCCTGTAGCTTTATAATACCAGTCTAATCATCCCTGTCTGAGCTCATAGTGTAATGTGAAAGATAAAAAAAAAGCATTTATATACTTACATTTCCTCATGTAATGAGGCAGTCAGTCTCCAGCTTGGAGGACAGAGACTGTTTGGCAGGTTAATAGTTAACATTTCAGCCTTATGTTAGAACATGTTGGGAGACCTGATGTGATGTCACAACCATGTGACTACAATAGGCGGAGCTAAGTCCCCATAAAACAGAATAAGTTTGCTTGCTTAGCTCCGCCCACTGTAGTCACATGATCGTTACATCACGCAGGTCCTTTAGCCATGCAAGTTAATAGTGAGTTAACTATTATCCTGCCAGTCTCCCTCCTCCACAGTGTAGACTGAAATGTAAGTGTATAAATGCTTTTTTTTTCACCTTTTACATCACACTCTGAGCTCAGACAGGGATGATTAGAATAGTATTATGAAGCTACAGGTACAGACAGTAATAGCTGAAGGGGCATAAACAGTCTGACAGGTTCCTTTTAATGTTGACAAGTTGCCTTTTCTGCAAAGAATTGGGTTAAAACTCATTGTTAAAAAAACACGTAAAAATACACAGGTTTTACCCTAACACTTCAAAATTCTTGTTAAATGAAGAAAATTACTGCAGTATCCCTCATTAGCAATGTGAAAATAAAACAATGTAACTTACAAAACAAAAACTAACACGTAGTATCCTGATCATAAGGCTATGTTCACACAGTGCGTTTTTGGGGTCAGATTTTGCCTTGGTTTCATGTAAATCTATGCTAATTCTTCCCAGCATTTTTGTTTCCCAGCAAAACCTATGTGAGTCTGGGATTAGCTGTCCACAAACATTGGTTTTATTTCACTGTAAAAAGTGTCAACAACACAGGTTTTGCTGCAAATTTGAAAGAATGAGCATGTCAATCTTTTTCTGCATTTTTGCAGTGTCATATGGGCAAATCCACAGAAAAAATGCTGCCACCACATCGGCAGCAAAAACGAAGTAAAAACGCACCAAATCCGCAGGAAAAAATGCAGCAAACCTTCTGGGAAATATTCAGGAGATGCTGGAAACACCTCAGGTTTTGCTGCGGATTTGCAAAACCATAAATCAATATGTCTGGATATAGCCTAACAACACCATTCTCTTGCAATTAAGGAGGTATTAAGCCGAGGTATTTTACACCTTCTCTGAGCTGGCTGTCAGCTTGACAGCTGTAACAGAGGGCAGAAATATCTAAACTCCAAGGGGTGGCAAAATGCAGCTGCCTGAAAGCCAACTTGGATGGCACCCCTTTGGCTGCTGTGCTTGGGGCAAATACTCCACCTGCTAGCCCCCTAGATTCATGTCACTGCATTCAGATGGTTAGAAATGCTGTCACATATGTACATGTGCTGCATCTGGTATTACAGCTCAGCTACATTGAAATTAAAAGTGTTGCAATACCACAAACAACCTGTAGAAATTTATGGTAATGGTTTGGGAAGAAAATGGACAAGTTTTTCTTATTCTGGACAATCACTTTAATTGGAATCTTTCACCACATTTGACCTATCTAATCTATTAACATGGGCATACAGGTGATGAGCAACCATGCTCACCGGCAGGGGCGTAACTACAATAGGTGCAGGGGTTGCGATCGCACCCGGGCCCTGCAGCCTAGGAGGGGCCCAAAAGTCCCTTTGGCCTATAGAAAAAGACTAATACTATTAAATATTTTAAATAATTGGGGGCCCCGTTGGAGCTTTCGCATCGGGGCCCCTGGGCCTGAAGTTACGCCACTGCTCACCGGTACTCGGTGCTCGCCTGAGCATCTCAGTACTCGAGATGCTCAGAGCTCGCTGAGTACCAGCGAGATGCTCGGGTCTAATTCCATGCATGTTGGCGCTCTTTACAGAGCCAGCCCACATGCAGGGATTGGCTTCCTCACACTGTAATGCCACAGCCATATTGGTTGTGGCATTACAGTAATTAGCTGGCCGCACAGCGTCATCCGGTCTTTATCAGACCTGAACGCGCTGTGCTTGTGCCGGTGGCTGGCGAACAAACAGCTGATCTGACAGCTGTTCAAATCTCCCGCGCCATCACCAATAGGTGATGTCGGCGCAGGAGATTTAAACAGCTGTTAGACCAGCTGTGCTTAAATTTCCCGCGCGGACACCAACGGGAGAGCAGCGGTGCCCGTCGCCGGGAGATCAATGGCTACTGCCGCCGGGAGATGTGCGGCGCCCACTGCACATCCCCAGCAACGGGTGCCACTGACCTCCCGGCGGCTAGCACCGCTCGTTGCGGGACCCTCGAGCCTGGACTACGTCAGAGGGGGCGCTGTAGAGTCACTGATTGTGTTTTTTTTTTTTTTCTAATGAAAATTTAAACACAGCTGGTCTGACAGTTATTTAAATCCCCCACGCCGACACCAATAGGTGATGTCGGCGCGGGAAATTTAAACAGCTTTCAGACCAGCTGTGTTTAAATTTTCATTAGAAATAAAAAAAAAACACAATCAGTGACTCTACAGCGCCCCTCTGACGTAGTCCAGGCTCGAGGGTCCCGCAACGTCCAATCCGGATCCAATATCAAATGATGGGTTTGCTGGCTGGCAAACCGATGAGATGATCAATATCAGGTTCAAGGACCTGAATCAGCTATCAAATCTGCTGTGTTTAAATCTCCCACGCCGACACCTCCAGGAGATCAGCAGGTGGTACACAGGACCCGCTGAAGCGTGCAGAGCATGCGAAACGGTCACCGTCGTCCCTCCGTCCTCCCTTCCCTGCACCCACCGATGTAAACTTTTGGAATAAAGCTGTTCTTGGAATAAAGGATCCCGGAGTGTAACTGTTTTCTTCTAAAGTTCTTAATTGATCCCTGCATCTACAGCTGAGCAACCCAGATCCATGAACAACTGTGGATACAACCTAAAGAGATGAGGGATGTGGATACAGCCTAAAGAGATGAGGAATGTGGATACAACCTAAAGAGAGGAGGAATGTGGATGCAATCTAAAGAGATGAGGAATGTGGATACAGCCTAAATAAATGCCAAAGGTGAACACAGCCTATAAAAAGGAGGAGCTATGAACACACCCTAAACATAGTATGCCTGAAAATCCCTCACCACTATTTCACATAAAATGTGCCTTTTAAATATGATCAAGCATCAATATTTTTCAATGTATTTACACTAGAAAATTATTTTCATGGAACATATTTGCTTTTTGCCACTTTCTGTATGAGAAGTCCTTAGAATTGTACAATACACAATTATATTGCTGTACTTTGCTGGCCAGAAACATGATGTAGACCCTTTTCTTTACAGTATTCTAGGGGTGATACTTTGTTTCTGGTTAGCCAATAAAGGTATCACCCCTAGAATACTTCTGTCATTTTTAGGCATAGAAGTATTTCCATCGATAAATAGAGGAATACTGTGGAGTCTGGGATGAGTTAACCGTGATGTAACTATGATGGCAGATTCCCAGCTCCTGTCATTTCGCCTGCTTGTGTTGTACAGCAATGGCATAGCAGGGGTTAACATTGTATAATGCTCCTGTGCCCTGTTTTAGCACAGGGTGGGTTAAGCAGAGTGTGGAAGATCATGTGAGCCCTCCTTCACCAGCTGATCTCAGACAGGGGGGTGTGCCAGCCACCGGTTCCGAAAGCTGTGTGCAGTTTTACCGGGACAGTCACACATTCAGGAGCCCAGGGGGCCACAATGTGGCCCCTGTGCATGGAGCCATGGCACCCAGACTGAGCTCCCGCAATACCCGCAGTTATTTCTTCCTGTGCACCCTGTGCTTGTCCTGCACCCTGCTCTGCTACAACCTCACCCTGCACGGGGGGCACCCCAACATGCACATCCAGGGGTACCACCAGCATCTCAGCTGCTCTCCACTGGGGGGAAAGAAACTCCTGCAGAAGGTGCGGCTGTGCCTCCACTCCGGAGCTGCACTCACCTACTCCAACACGGACCTGTCTGCTTACACTGAGTGGAAAAATCAAACTGAGCCCCCTGAGATAGTGGGGGCTCCATAGAAGCCCACCGAGCACCAGGGGCCCCCCACTGGGAATATCACAGCTTCTGCATTCAGATATGGGCAAAGCACGCTGGCTGGAGCCTGGCTGCACACACAGACACAGCAGCAGGAGCAGGCAGCCAGTAGGAGCCGAGGTCCGAGGAGGATGCAGCCACAAAGTTTGTCAGCGATGATGTGTGCGATGCTGGCCTAGGGGTGGGCCTCCTTGCTCCAAACAGCCATGCCCCCACCAGCAAGCCAGGGCCCCCTACACCTCTTCAAATGGCCACGCCCCCTCCAATGATTTGCATCCCTGCCTGGCATACAAAAATATGGCGAAGCCCACGTCAATTTTTTTGGGAAAAATTAATTTAAAAATAAATAAAAACACAAACACATTTAGGGACTTTATCTTTATTAACTCCTCGACCCTCATCTCTATGCTGAACACTCTGGGCTCTGCTTCATCAGAGACCAAAGAGACAAACAAAGCTTCTATGCCCGTGGTCCCTGAAGGAAAGGCCGGAGCACTGCGGCATCGTAAGGGGGGGTAACTGAGGCCATCTGAGGACAGCACAGGTCATGCCACCTGACCCTTACGATGCCGCAGCGCTCCAGGCTCTACTTCAGGGATCACGGGGATAGAAGCTTTGTTCGTCCCCTTGGTTTCTAATGAAGCAGAGCCCAGAGTCTTCAGCACAGAAATGAGGGTCGAGGGAATAATAAAGATGCAGTCCCTAAATGCGTTTGTGTTTTTATTTATATTTTAATGAATTATTAAAAAAAATTTGACTTGGGTTTCGTCATTTTTTGTATGCCAGCCAGGTAGAGCAGGCAGGTATGGGCTGTTTTAAACCCCCAACTACCTAGTTGTACCTGGCTGGAACCAAAAATATAGGGAAGCCCTTTTTTTAATTATTTCATGAATTGCGGCCACCCCAGAAAATGGCGCGTTCATAGAAGCGCCATCTTCTGGCGCTGTATCCAGCTCTTCTATCCAGCGGACCATAAAGCTTGGGCCACCCTGCGCTGCGGATTGCAGCCCTCAGCTGCCTAGTTGTACCTGCCTGGACACAAAAATATGGCGAAACTGGCGTCAAATTTTTTTTAATAATTCATTAAAATAGAAATTAAAACACAAACACATTTAGGGACTGCATCTTTATTATCCTCTCGACACTCATCTCTGTGCTGAACACTCTGGACTCTGCTTCATCAGAAACCAAGGGGACAAACTAAGCTTCTATCTCCGTGGTCACTGAAGGAGAGCCCAGAGCGCTGCAGCATCGTAAGGGGGGGTAACTCAGGTCACCTGAAGATAGCTCAAGTGGCATGATCTGAGTTGTCCTCAGGTGATCTGAGTTACTCCCCTTAAAATGCCGCAGCGCTCTGGCCTCTCCTTCAGGGACCACTGGGATAGACGTTTTGTTCGTCCCCTTGGTTTCTGATGAAGCAGAGCTCTGAGTGTTCAGCACAGAGATGAGGGTCGAGGGGATAATAAAGATGCAGTCCCTAAATGTGTTTGTGTTTTAATTTATTGTTTAATTAATTTTTCCCCAAAAAAATTTATGTGGGTTTCACCATATTTTTGTATGCCAGTCAGGTACAGCAGACAGCTACTGTCCAACCCCAGCTGCCTAGTTGTACCTGACTGGAACCAAAAATCTAGGGAAGCCCTTTTTTTTTAAATTATTTAATGAATTTCATTAAATAATTAAAAAAAATTGACAACTATGCAGCTGGGGGCTGAAATCTGCAGCGCAGGGTGGCCCAAGCTTTCTGGGCCCCCCATGCTGCGAATTGCAGTTGGAGGCCACCCCAGAAAATGGCGCGTTCATAGAAGCGCCATCTTCTGGCGCTGTTTACAGCTCTTCCAGTGACTCTATCTTTACTAAATAATACCCCCTCTGTGACGTAGTTCAGGCTAGAGGGTCCCACGATGTCCAATCCGGATCCAATATCATCTGATTGGTTTGCTGGCCGGCAAACCGATGAGATGATCAATATCAGGTTCAAGGACCTGAATCAGCTGTCAGAACAGCTGAGTTTAAATCTCTCGCACCGACACTGAACAGCTGATGTCGGCGTTGGCTATTTAAACACCGATGATCTGAGAGCTGTTTAAATCTCATACATACACACACATACACATTCACCCACATACACACACACTCACTCACATACACACACTTACTCACATACACACACAATCACATATACACTCACTCACATACTCACATACATACACACTCACTCACATACTCACTCACATACATACACACATACACACACAGCTGCTGCGAGTGGGGCGTGATCGTCGTCTGATTGGCTGCTGCTTGGCGTACATGTACTGCTGCTGAGACACCTCAGTACAGCGCTGGAATAAATGCCCGCCGAATCGCCGATCACTCCTCACTCTACCCATAACTTGCGATCCCACTGCCGCCGACTCCTGCAACCCCCTTGTGCCATCCGATCACCCCCTGTCCCTCATGCCTGCCGCCTGTACAGCGGGAGACAGGGGGTGATCGCATGGCACCAGGGGGCTGCAAGAGCCGGCGGCATCGGGATTGCAAGTTACGCTGCATCTCGATATGTTCGACCCGAGCATCGATCACCCGAGAATTTTACTGCTTGCCCATCGTTACAGGTTATAGAATGCTGAAAAGTCCTACTTGTATACCTCATAACAAAAGCCTTGTTGTGGATAAATCATCTTTTTCCTCTTAATGTAAATGAGCTGTCCCAGGCTATGGGGCAGATGTTGCCTGGAAGATAACTCTGCCTCCAGAGCTTATTTTAAATAGAAGGAGGCATTACCAGTGTGATGTGTAATGGTTGCTCTCACCTTTATTGATTTCACTATAGAGTTCTGTGTGATTATAATGACTGACACATCTGCAGGTTCTTCTCAGCTTCAGCCTCCATCTCACAGGCAGACAGGGTTGCAATATTAATAAAAAAACATTCGGATGCTCATCACTCCATATGAATAAAACCAATTTCCATATTTCCTGAGATGAGTGTAGGCAGCCACTGGTAGGACTATCCAGGAAAACATAAACTAGAAAATGGCTGAAAATAGCACTTGAAGTCCAGAATAAAACTCGGAACTCCCTATGACTAAGGCTGGAACTATCCTACTTACATACGAGTCTCTTGGACGAGACTCGGATCACTGAGCCTGAATGGCCTCTCCCTCTCTGGACGGGAGTGTGATGCTGCACAAAAACACAAGCAGCTGAAACTGCCATCCAGAGAGGGAGAGGCCGTTCAAGGTCACTGATTCAAGTTTCTTCCGAGAGACTCGCATGTAAGTAGGATAGTGTGTTTCCACCCTCAGGGTGTCATGCCTGACACCAAAAACATGTCAGGTTTTGTTCAGCCAAAGATGACCCAATAAATACTATCTATTATTTTATTCCAGACTTGAAAGGCTATTTTCAGCCATTTTTACGTTTAGTGTTGCAACATTATTGCATGCAGCAGAGATGAGAAAAAAACGTGTTCACAAGACGTCAAATTTCAGTTCTACTGCGTCAGATACTTGTCTCACACTGGTAACACCCATTTTATTTAAAATAATTCCTGGAGGCATAGTTGTCTTCCAGTCAGCATCTGCCCCATAGTCTGGAAAGGCTCAATATACTGTATAAAGTGATAAAAGATGATTAATCCACAACTAGGCATCTGATATGAGACACACAGGTATGATTATTTTAAGCATTCACCTGTATGCTTATATTAATATTTTAAACAGGGCAAATCTGGAGATAGATTCCCTTTAAGCAAAATAAAAATGATTGAAGGGACAGTTGGGACATGACCCTTGGAGTAGCTACCTTGTCCCCACCCATGCTGTTAATTATATATTTCTCTGAGCTGCTGTAATGTTTCAGGGTATAAAACAGATGTTTACACTGCAAGAGCAGCATAAAGCATCTAAGGCTACCTTCACATTACGATTTTTAGGGAGCCGATACTGTCCGATATAAATTGGACAGCATCGGCTCCCTTCTGATGCCTGGAATCGGGTGCCAAATAGGCACCCGATTCCGGCATAAAATCGTTCCCTGCGGGGTGAAGAAAAGAAAAAAAAAAAAAAAGTTATTCTCACCTCTCCACGAGCCCCCGCCGTCTTCCGCCATCTTCTTGGAGGCTCCCGGTGTCAGCAGAGGGCTTCCTCTGCCTTATAGGACCTGCGGTGATGTCACAGTCACGTGACCGCGGGTTCACCATGGTAACCCGCGGTCACATGACTGAGACATCACCGCAGGTCCTATAAGGCAGAGGAAGCCCTCTGCTGACACCGGCAGCCTGCGAGAGCCACCGGGAGCCTCCAAGAAGATGGCGGAAGACGGCGGGGGCTCGTGGAGAGGTGAGAATAACTTTTTTTTTTAACACTTGTACTCCTAGTTAGGAGCAGTTTTACTGTACTGAGCATGCTCAGTACAGTAAAACGGGGTCCGAGGAGACATCAGATGTTTCCTTGGACCCTTCTCCATAGGGCCCCATGTTATAGGGATCGGACCTAATCGGATGTGCACTAAATGCCATCCGATTTGGTCCGATCCGATTCTGTCAGATTTTATTTTCGGTGCAAAAATCGGAGCAAGCTCCGATTTTTGCACCGATAATAAAATCGGACAGAATCGGATCGGACCAAATCGGATGGCATTTAGTGCACATCTGATTCGGTCCGATGCCCATAGGGATGCATGGGGGCCAAATTCGGATCCGATGCTGTCCGATTTTGATCGGACAGCATCGGAAATCCGAAAATCGTAATGTGAAAGCACCCTAACAGGTTTCTTTTCAATATCAACATTGGTCTGGAACTAAGTCAATTTGAAAATATACAATTACTGCTTATTAGTAATAATCTTGCTGTGTCATCTGCATTGTCACACATTGTCATCTGCCTTCATATGATAGTTTACATAGATTGTCAGGACCAATAGAATCATGACTTTGTTACCAATAGTATTGTATAATTTTAAGGTATTTAAAGGAATAGTTTATAAATATCATGTCATCATTATTTTGACAAGACATTGTGAAAGATACTAGAAGACAGATTCGTTAAGACTTGTGTAGTGCACGCCAGCCTTAAAGGGACTCTCTCAGCACAGGATAAATGTTCAAACCAAGTACAGAAAAATATATTGCAATCTGAGAGTCCTCATTGGTTGATACCTTTTAATGGCTAACTGAAAAGATGGTAAACATAGCAAGCTTTCGGGACACTGTGGCCCCTTCGTCAGGCAGATAATGACACAGATTCTGAAGACACATACATATATATATAAGCAAATCAAAGAAAAAAAAAAGCAAAACAGTGTTATATGCTCTGGTGGATATGACAGGTGACGCAAAGCAGAGTAGGGTTAGGGAGGGGTGGAGGAGCAGGGACAGAGAAAGCAGATTTCTAAGATAAATGCAACCTATTATTAGGTACATGGTTAGCAACCCATGGAGACCTAAAAATACTTAGTTAAGTTGTGGAGAGCAGAGTTCTAAGTGAGACAGTTCACAGAAGTGTCAAGATTTCATAGTCCTATATAATTTGAGTGTGTTGCAAGATGTCTCCAAATGCACTTTCATTTTATATAAAAATGCATGAATCTGCTATCCCCAAATGTCCGTTCATTTTACATAAAATCCCATGAATCCATGTGAATCATTTAGTCCTGTTTTGAATGTGTCAAAGGTTGTTATTAATTTGTATTCCCAAATTCTTCTCTCTCTCTGAGATTTGAAGTTACTTTTTAACCCCTTCATGAACCAGCCTATTTTGACCCTAAAGACCTTGGCCTTTTTTGCAATTCTGACCAGTGTCCCTTTATGAGGTTATAACTCGGGAACGCTTCAACCGATCCTAGCGATTCTGAGATTGTTTTTTCGTGACATATTGGGCTTCATGCTAGTGTTAAATTTAAGTCGATAATTTTTGCGTTTATTTGTGAAAAAATCAAAAATATGGCAAAAATTTTGAAAATTTCACAATTTTCACATTTTTAATTTTTTTTTCTGATAAACAAGAGAGATATGTGACAGAAAAAAGTTATTAAATAATATTTCCCACATGTCTACTTCACATCAGCACAATTTTGGAAAAAAAAAAATTTTTTGTTAAGACGTTATAAGAGTTCAAAGCAATTTTTCATTTTTCAACCAAAATTTACAAAACCATTTTTTTTAGTGACCACATCACATTTGAAGTCATTTTGAGGGGTGTACATGACAGAAAACACCCAAAAGTGACACCATTCCAAAAACTGCACCCCTCAAGCTACTCAAAACTACATTCGAGAAGATTATTAACCCTTCAGGTGCTTCACAGGAACTAAAGCAAAGTGGAAACAAAAAATGGATATTTTAATTTTTTTATCAAAAATGTTCTTTTAGCCTCAATTCTTTCATTTTCACATGGGCAACAGGATAAAATGGATCTTAAAATGTGTTGTGCAAATTCTCCCGAGTACATTGATACCTCATATGTGGTCATAAACCTGGGGGTTCAATATGCTCACTACCCATCTAGGTAAGTTCCCTGGGGGGTCTATTTTCCAAAATGGGGTCACTTGTAGGGGAGCTCCAATGTTTAGGCACACAGGGGCTCTCCATACGCGACATGGTGTCCGCTAACAATTGGAATTGTTAGCGGACACCATGTTGCGTATGGAGAGCCACTGTGTGACTAAACATTAGAGCTCCCCCACAAGTGACCCCATTTTGGAAACTAGACCCCCCCAAGGAACGTATCTAGATGCATAGTGAGCACTTTGAACCCCAGGTGCTTCACAAATTGATCCGTAAAAATGAAAAAATAATTTTTTTGTGGAAAAAAAAGTACTTTTTTAATTTTATGGATCAATTTGTGAACCACTTGGGGGTTCAAGTACGCACTATGCATCTAGATACGTTCCTTGGGGGGTGTAGTTTCCAAAATGGGGTCACTTGTGGGGGAGCTCCAATGTTTAGGCACACAGGGGCTCTCCATACGCGACATAGTGTCCGCTAATAATTGGAGCTAATTTTCCATTCAACTTGTTAGCGGACACCATGTCACGTATGGAGTGCTCCTGTGTGCCACCAGCACAAGGGCAACTGGAAGAGTTGGGGTACAGCACCAGAAAATGGCACCTCTAATGTGCTATTTTCTGGGGTGGCTGTGAATTGCAATTTGCAGCGTGGGGGGGCACAACATTTGGGTCTCTCCACGATGAGGATTGCAGCCCCCCAACTACCAAGTTGTACCTGGCTGGCATCCAAAAATAAGGCAAAGCTCCTTGTCATTTTATTGGTAGAAGTAAAAAAAAAAAAATGACGTGGGGCTCCGCCGTATTTTTGGTCAAGCCAGGTACAACTTGGCAGCTACGGACTGCCAGCAACCCCCAGCTGCCTCGTTGTACCTGGCTGGTAACCAAAAATACAGCGAAGCCCATTTTTTTTTTTCTAGGACTAATTCTAGAAAAAAAAATGGCGTGGGGCTCCGCCATATTTTTGGTCCAGCCAGGTACAACTTGGCAGCTACGGACTGCCAGCAACCCCCATCTGCCTCGTTGTACCTGGCTGGTACCCAAAAATACAGCAAAGCCCTTTTTTTTTTCTTTCTAGAACTAATTCTAGAAAAAAAAAATGGCGTGGGGCTCCGCCATATTTTTGGTCCAGCCAGGTACAACTTGGCAGCTACGGACTGCCAGCAACCCCCAGCTGCCTCGTTGTACCTGGCTGGTACCCAAAAATACAGCAAAGCCCTTTTTTTTTTCTTTCTAGAACTAATTCTAGAAAAAAAAAATGACATAGGGCTCCGCCATATTTTTGGTCCAGCCAGGTACAACTAGGCAGCTGGGGGCTGGATTCCACAGCATGGAGAGGCCCAAGCGTTCTGGGCCCCCCATGCTGCGAATTGCAGCCCGCAGCCACCCCAAAAAATGGCGCATTCATTGAAGCGCCATTTTCTGGCGCTGTACCCAGACTCTTCCAGTTGCCCTGGTGCCGGTGGCAAACTGGGTAATAAAGGGGTTAATGCCAGCTTGTTATTGGCAGCTGGCACTAAGCCCGAGATTCATAATATAGGGCCAATGTTAGACCCGCCATTAGGAATCTCTGGTAAATAGTCAGAAAATAGACACAGAGAAAAATCTTTTTATTTGAAAAAAAAAACAAACAAAACTTGGACTCCATCTTTATTATAAAGATCCGACGTAGTCCACAACGAAGGTCCCACGGCGCTCGACTGCTTCCGACGTAGTCCACAACGAAGGTCCCACGACGCTCGATCGCCTCTGCTCAATCCAGAGATTGCAGCAAGGGATCAAGTGTCCTCTTCCTACAGACTCTGGGGTCAGAGTTATGGTGCACTGTGTGACAATGATCTGTCATACAGTGCACCATGACTATGATCCCAGAGACTACAACAAGAGGATACTCATCCGCAGTCATCCACGTACGCACACATCCACGGACGCACACATGCACGGACACGCTAACACACATCCACGGACGCACACATGCACGGACACACTAACACACATCCACGGACGCTGGAGTTCACACACATCCACATACGCACATCCACGCACGCATCCACGGACGCACACATGCACGGACACACTAACACACATCCACGGACGCTGGAGTTCATACACATCCACATACCCACATCCACGCACGCATCCACGGACGCACACATGCACGGACACACCAACACACATCCACGGACGCACACATGCACGGACACACTAACACACATCCACGGACGCACACATGCACGGACACACTAACACACATCCACGGACGCTGGAGTTCACACACATCCACATATGCACATCCACGCACGCATCCACGGACGCACACATGCACGGACACACTAACACACATCCACGGACGCTGGAGTTCACACACATCCACATACCCACATCCACGCACGCATCCACGGACGCACACATGCACGGACACACCAACACACATCCACGGACGCACACATGCACGGACACACTAACACACATCCACGGACGCACACATGCATGGACACGCTAACACACATCCACGGACGCATGCACATATCCATCCATCCATTCATTCATTCATTCATTCATACTTACCCATGAGGAGGAGGAGCCTCTGAGAGGAGGAGGGACCACACCGCAGCTGCATCGGAAGCCGGCGGGCTGCTCCGGAATGGGTGAGTGGGGCTAGAGGTGGGGGACTAGGCCTGGGGGGGGGGGAGAGTGAGCAGGGGAAGGTGGGGGGGGATGAGCAGGGGGAGAGGAGGCTGTGCAGGCTGACCGGCGGGCGCCTGAGCCCGCCGCCACTGCATTACAGAAGGAGGAGGGCGGGTGGATCGCGGGGACGCGGGGGGGGGGCAGGCCGGACACAAGGGGGGCTGGAGGTAGGGGGACAAGACACAGGAGGGGCTGGAGGAGGAAGGGGGCAGGGGCACACAGAGGAATGACGGCGGCTGCATCAGGAGTGCAGCCGCGTGCAGCCACCGCAGAAGAAGCTGATCGGAGGGGCGGGGGGGGGGGCCGATAGGCGGCAAGGGGGGGCCCTAATGCTTCCTGGAGCTGGGGGGGCTGAGTAGGGGGAGGGCACCAGCCGATCCGCCCGTCCAGATCTGATTGGAGAGCTCCAATCAGATCTGGGAGGGGGGAATCGCTGTGATTTCTCAGATCTGCAGTTTCACTTTTAAACTGCAGATCGGAGGGGCCCTGGGCACGGGGGGGTTAATCCACCCCCGTGGGGTGTACTACAGGTTGTCACTGTGCATTATGTACAGTGACACCTGAGTCACCCCCCTCACACGCGCCGCAGGAGCGCGATCATTCCATGGCCCACCGTTTGGGCCAAAGGTCGGGAACGAACTTGTTTTCATGGCCCAAACGGTGGGCCAAGGGTCGTGAAGGGGTTAAAGTGAGCAGCCTCATATCGGAGTCAGTGTTGTGCTCAGAGCTGCAAAAATGCTTCGCTACAGGTAGATCCATACGCTTTTCTTTTATATAGGACTATGAACTCTTGACACTTCTGTGAACTGTCTCACTTACAACTCTGCTCTCCACAACTTAACTAAGTATTTTCAGGTCTCCATGGGTTGCTAATCATGTACCTAATACGATTGGTTCCACTTATCTTAGAAATCTGGTTTCTCTGTCCCTGCTCCTCCACCCCTCCCTAACCCTACTCTGCTTTGCGTCACCTGTCAAATCCACCAGAGCATATAACACTGTTTTGCTTTTTTTTTTTCTCTCATTTCCTTATGTATATATGTATGTGTCTTCAGAATTTGTGTCATTACCAGCCTGACGAAGGGGCCACAGTATCCTGAAAGCTTGCTATGTTTACCATCTTTTCAGTTGGCCATTAAAAGGTATCAAACACCGAGGACTCTCAGATTGCAATATATTTTTCTATCTACTGGCTAACGCTGTATAAATATTCTTTACCTTATCAAACCAAGTACAGTACCATCGAAGGGCTAATCATTTAACTACACCTTCCCACGGGCTTGTTTTCCATCTATCTGTTTCCTTCTCTGGATCAATAATGCCAAAGCCTTTAATCAAAGAAGAAGGGAGGGTGGAGATAGAGGGAAAACAAGCAGGTGGAAAAGTATACTTAAATGATTGGCCCCGTGATCAAGCATGAGCACCTGTACTTGGCTTGAACAGTCATTCTATTGTGACTGAGTCCCTTTAATGAAGGGTTTCACTGAGATGCAATTCATTAATTTGGCTTATCTCCTGAGAGCCATGCGCCTCTGTGCAGAGTGCCAGAACTGCTACTCCAATCAGACACTGGATTAGCATTCCTGGTGTACAAAACACCTGTATTTTTAATTAGTTAAACAGGCAGGTGAAAACCTTGCCATATGCCGAGTTGCTTCCTCCCCAACTAGCCTGAAAATGACAAAAGGTTGCAAAATTTTGGTGCAATTCCACGAATTGCAATTTGTGTCTTTTTAAAACTAATACGCTTGGCGTTTTTGGTTTGGTGAAATGGCCACTAGGAATCCAATTTAATTTGCTAGATAATTTTTTGATAGATTTTGACAAATGCAGTGATACTAAATATTTTTATTACTTTTTAAATGGGGAAAAAGTTGGGTAATTGTTTTTTTTTTTTATTTATATTTTTTTGTACTTGAATCTGTGATTGTCTGTTCTATATATTACAATACCATAGTATTGCATTGTACAGACAAAATTACTGTCCTCTATAAAGTCTAGCCACCGAGAACAAATACTTCCTCCTTCAATCACATGGTCATGATGTTACAGCAGGTCCTATCAACATAGGTGTCCCCTCCTGCTCTCTGCACAGAAAGAGGTCTCCAGACTCCCAACTTAGTACAGGACCTTATGCATACCTCCCAACTTTTGAAGAAGAGAAAGAGGGACAATGTGTGCGGCGCGCTCTGCGCGTCGCGGCAAATTTTAGGCCACACCCCCTGACCACGCCCATTTCACAACTAGCCACACCCATATCCACGCCCAAACCACACCCATTCAGCACTGCTGGTCACACTGTTTCATAAACAATAATTATAAACAGAAAAAAATAAATTTAATTACAAATGAATTAAAGTATTAATGCAAACTTGGTAAAAATATTTCTTTTAAATTAGAATGTAAAAGCTGCAGATTACAGAACAGGTCCACTCTATTAGATAAATCTTTAACAATCTTGTGCTTTTGGTTAATGGGAGGAATTAGAGAATAGTTGACTTATTTTTCTGTATATCTGCTGAAATCATGAGGAGCATTAGGGCCGCTTCATACTGCGGTGTGATCCGGTCTGGTTCTGTCCGGGATGCCCCAGACAGCCGCGGACCGGATCAGCACATAGGACTGGGGGGCTAATATGCTCCCCGGTCCGGTGTGCAGCCCACGCAGCTGCAGCCGCTGGCAGGTCAGGACCGCAGCGCCCGCGGTCCTCACCTATCAGCAGTGGGAGCTGCGTGCGGCTGCACACCGGACCGGGGAGCATATTAGTCCCCCAGTCCTATGTGCTGATCCGGTCCGCGGCTATCTGGGGCATCCGGACAGAACCAGACCGGATCACACCGCAGTGTGAAGCGGCCCTTACCCTCACCTCTCTCAACAGCGAGTTCAAATTAAACAGAATGACCGGCTGGAGTGTCTGTGACTACAAATCGGCAGCGGGCAGAACAGACAGACTTGCCTGTCAATTCTAAAGGTACCGTCACACGTGTCAATATTGCATGCAATTTCACTTGCAACTTATTAGTTGCAGTGAAATCACGGACACATTGTTCCATTCTACACAGTCACAAAATGGTGCAATGTGTCCATGATTTTACTGCAACCAGCAAGTTGGTCAGAAGTTGGACAGATAAGTTGGTGTGTGCAAAGTGGCCCTTAGGAGTTCTGTCCCCTACAGAGCAGTTATCGGCTCCTGATCCCCTGGTTCCTGCATTACACACAGCTGTGTTACATTGTCACCTGTATAAAGACTCCTGTCGAGACACTCAATGAATCAGTCACCTCTAGAGATGAGTGAGTATACTCGTTACTATTCGGTACTTGCCGAATAGTACGGTACTCGGGCTACTCGTTACTCTGCGAATTTCCTTGCGATTACTCGCTACGTAACGAGTACAATGTAAGTCAATGGGAAATGCGAGTAATTCCTCAGCTGCCGGACCCTGTAAAGAGGTCTGGCAGCAGAGGAAAAGGCTGCAATGGCCACATGTTTGTTTAAAATCCGGCAGTAAAAAGCTGCTGGGTTTTAAGCAATCATTAAGCTCCCTACTCGCTTCCCCGCTGCCTCCCATCCCGATCCTCCGCTCCCCCCCGCTGCCTCCCCACCTGATCCTAAGTTAGGACCGAGCGGGGAGTGCAACACCAGTGAGCGGGGAGTGCATGAGCCGGCCGGGGAAGCTGGCGGTGAGAAGACTTCACTGCCGGCTTTCCCGGTCTGTGCTGCGCTCCCCGCTCACTGATTCCCCCTCCCCGCTGCCTGGTGCTTCACTCCCCACCCGGTCCTAACTTAGGATCAGGCGGGGAGGGGGCATCAGTGAGCGGGGAGCGCATTTGACATGGGCTTCGCCGTAATTTTGTGTCCAGCCGGGTAGCTGCTAAGGTCACAGGACTACTTCACCGCATCAATGGGACAATGGATGGAGCCATGTACCGTAAAATCCTGAGTGACAACCTCATTCCCTCCGCCAGGACATTAAAAATCTGTCGTGGCTGGGTCTTCCAGCATGATAATGACCCAAAACAGCCAAGGCAACAAAGGATCGGCTCAAAGACAAGCACATTAAGGTCATGGAGTGGCCTAGCCAGTCTCCAGACCGTAATCCCATAGAAAATCTGTGGAGGAGCTGAAGCTCCGAGTTACCAAGCGACAGCCTCAAAATCTTAATGATTTAGAGATGATCTGCACAGAGGAGCGGAGCAAAATTCCTCCTGACATGTGAGCAAACCTCATCATCAACTACAAGAAACATCTGACTGCTGTGCTGCCAACAAGGGTTTTGACACCAATTATTGTATTGTTTTTCAGAGGGATCAAATAATTACTTCTCTCTTCAAAATACAAATACATTTATATAATTTAGACAATGCAATTTTCTGGGTTTTATTTTTGATCTTCTATCTCTCACTCTTAAAATTAACCGACTCTTAAACTTATAGACTGTTCATGTCTTTGTCAGTGGGTAAACTTACAAAATTCGCAAGGGGTCAAATAATTATTTCTTTCACTGTATGTTGATGTGATAGCACCCTTAAAGGGGTTGTCCACTACTCACATAATCCCTTCTCAATTACCGTATATACTCGCGTATAAGCCGAGTTTTTCAGCCCAAAATTTGGGCTGAAAAGTCCCCCCTCGGCTTATACGCGAGTATCAAAAAAAAAAAAAAAAATACAGCCGCAGCCCCGGAGGTATACAGGCCCCCCATCAAGTTCCAGGGCCCCCCCCCACTTGCGCGCCAGCCTGTAAGGTAAATTCATACTTACCGGTGTCCAGTCGCGCCGCCCGCAGCTGCCGACATGACGATTCCGGGCTCCATTCAGCGTGTCTTCCCGCGGCTTCCTGTAGTCGCGGGCAATGACGTCATTGCCCGCGACTACAGGAAGCCGCGGGAAGACACGCTGAATGGAGCCCGGAATCGTCATGTCGGCAGCTGCGGGCGGCGCGACTGGACACCGGTAAGTATGAATTTACCTTACAGGCTGGCGCGCAAGTGGGGGGGGGCCCTGGAACTTGATGGGGGGCCTGTATACCTCCGGGGCTGCGGCTGTATACAGCCCTGGGGCTGCGGCTGTATACAGCCCTGGGGCTGCTGCTGTATACAGCCCTGGGGCTGCTGCTGTATACAGCCCTGGGGCTGGGGCTGCTGCTGCTGTATACAGCCCTGGGGCTGGGGCTGCTGCTGCTGTATATACCTCTGGGGCTGCATATGGGGCTGCATATACCTCTGGGGCTGCATATACCTCTGGGGCTGCATATACCTCTGGGGCTGCATATACCTCTGGGGCTGCATATACCTCTGGGGCTGCATATGGGGCTGCATATACCTCTGGGGCTGCATATACCTCTGGGGCTGCATATACCTCTGGGGCTGCATATGGGGCTGCATATACCTCTGGGGCTGCATATGGGGCTGCATATGGGGCTGCATATACCTCTGGGGCTGCATATGGGGCTGCATATACCTCTGGGGCTGCATATGGGGCTGCATATACCTCTGGGGCTGCATATGGGGCTGCATATACCTCTGGGGCTGCATATGGGGCTGCATATACCTCTGGGGCTGCATATGGGGCTGCATATACCTCTGGGGCTGCATATGGGGCTGCATATACCTCTGGGGCTGCATATGGGGCTGTATATACCTCTGGGGCTGCTGTATACTACCACTGGGGCTGCTGCTGTATACTACCACTGGGGAGGCTGCTGTATACCTCACTGCTGGGGGTTGTATACCTGTGCTGGAGTCCACCCTCGGCTTATACGCGAGTCAATACGTTTTCCCAGTTTTTGGGGGCAAAAGTAGGGGGGTCGGCTTATACACGGGTCGGCTTATACACGAGTATATACGGTAATATATTGCACCTTACCGGCATTTTTTCAGCATTATTGATGCCAGGTCTCACGTGATGTTATCTCACATGAGCTGTGCATCCAATCAGTAGGCGCTTCACTCACATTTCCTTTAAACATAACATAACTCCAGAAAGAGTTGGAGAGCAGCAGCAGTTCTTGTTACTTCTGGCTGTCAGTTTTACCCAAAATAAGTAAAAGTGAAGTGATCCGTGAAGCAATCCCCGATGTATCATTAAATGACGGCATCACCTGGACATGAAAAGGTGCTGACAAAAACTATACATGAATTAAGGGGTTAATTGCCGCAACACTTATCATGATGTATAGGAACAAGCATATGGCTATGTTCAAGGCTATGTACAACTAAGGTGGCATATTTGATAATGGAACACAGTAAATGCTGCTATAGAATATAAAGAAAAAATGAGAGTCTTAGTAGCTTCAACAATGGCCATTGGGGAAGAGCCCGGTAACTGCGCCAAAGTGCTCTCATCCTACCGGGTCCTAACACACTGTTGCTTCATGCGGTCTGCAATTGCTGGTCTGGGATTTTTATACCTGTGGATTGCAATTAAAACCTGCATAAAAATCCCAGACTAGCAATTGCAGACCGCATGAAGCAACAGTGCGTTAGGACCCGGTAGGATGAGAGCACTTTGGCGCAGTTACCGCGCTCTTCCCCAATGGCCATTGTTGAAGCTACTAAGACTCTCATTTTTTCTTTATATTCTATAGAAGCATTTACTGTGTTCCATTATCATATATGCCACATTAGCTGTACATAGCCTTGAACATAGCCATATTCTTGTTCCTATACATCAGGATAAGTGTCGCGGCAATTAACCCCTTAATTCATGCAATGCCCGATGTGTTACCCCTGTGCACTCTGTTTCTAACCCCCATCCTTTGTCTTCTCTGCCTTGTGCGCTGTCCTCTGCCCTTTACACTGGCTTCTCCTGCTGTGTGCTGTCTTCTCCTCCTGTGTGCTGTCCTCTTCTCCTGTGCGCTGTCCCCTCTCCCCGCACTGTCTATTCTTCCTGGGCGCTGTCCCCTCTCCCCGCACTGTCTATTCTTCCTGTGCGCTGTCTCCTCTCCCCGCACTGTCTATTCTTCCTGTGCGCTGTCTCCTCTCCCCACATTGTCTTCTCCTGTGCGCTGCCCCCTTCCCTGTGCTGTCTTCTCCTGTGCGCTGTCTTCTCCTCCTGTGCGTTCTAATCTGATGCTACAGACAGCAACCGGCCTGAGAGACTGACCTGACACTACAGACAGCGACCGGTCTGAGAGACTGACCTGACACTACAGACAGCGATCGGCATGAGAGACTGACCTGACTCTACAGACAGCGACCAGCCTGAGAGACTGACCTGACACTACAGACAGCGATCGGCCTGAGAGACTGATCTGATGCTACAGACAGTGACCGGCCTGAGAGACTGACCTGACACTACAGACAGCGACCGGTCTGAGAGACTGACCTGACACTACATACAGCGACCGGCATGAGAGACTGACCTGACTCTACAGACAGCGACTGGCCTGAGAGACTGACCTGACACTACAGACAGCGACTGGCATGAGAGACTGACCTGACACTACAGACAGCGACCGGCCTGAGAGACTGACCTGACACTACATACAGCGACCGGCCTGAGAGACTGACCTGACACTACAGACAGCGACCGGCATGAGAGACTGACCTGATGCTACAGACAGCGACCGGCCTGAGACACAGTGACCTGACACTGCAGTGACCGGCCTGAGACACAGTGACCTGACACTGCAGTGACCGGCCTGAGACACTGACCTGACACTGCAGTGACCGGCCTGAGACACAGTGACCTGACACTGCAGTGACCGGCCTGAGACACAGTGACCTGACACTGCAGTGACCGGCCTGAGACACAGTGACCTGACACTGCAGTGACCGGCCTGAGACACTGACCTGACACTGCAGTGACCGGCCTGAGACACAGTGACCTGACACTGCAGTGACCGGCCTGAGACACAGTGACCTGACACTGCAGTGACCGGCCTGAGACACAGTGACCTGACACTGCAGTGACCGGCCTGAGACACAGTGACCTGACACTGCAGTGACCGGCCAGAGACACAGTGACCTGACACTGCAGTGACCGGCCTGAGACACAGTGACCTGACACTGCAGTGACCGGCCTGAGACACAGTGACCTGACACTGCAGTGACCGTCCCAGAGACACAGTGACCTGACACTGCAGTGACCGTCCCAGAGACACAGTGACCTGACACTGCAGTGACCGGCCAGAGACACAGTGACCTGACACTGCAGTGACCGGCCTGAGACACAGTGACCTGACACTGCAGTGACCGGCCTGAGACACAGTGACCTGACACTGCAGTGACCGGCCAGAGACACAGTGACCTGACACTGCAGTGACCGGCCAGAGACACAGTGACCTGACACTGCAGTGACCGGCCAGAGACACAGTGACCTGACACTGCAGTGACCGGCCAGAGACACAGTGACCTGACACTGCAGTGACCGGCCTGAGACACAGTGACCTGACACTGCAGTGACCGGCCAGAGACACAGTGACCTGACACTGCAGTGACCTGACACTGCAGTGACCGGCCAGAGACACAGTGACCTGACACTGCAGTGACCGGCCAGAGACACAGTGACCTGACACTGCAGTGACCGGCCAGAGACACAGTGACCTGACACTGCAGTGACCGGCCAGAGACACAGTGACCTGACACTGCAGTGACCGGCCTGAGACACAGTGACCTGATAGGACCTGGCTGCTGCTGGTCAGTCAGATTATTACCTCAGGTTGCTGGAGACTTCTCACTGAGGCGATGTGGAGATGAGCTGGGGTCACTTGTGTGTGTGAGGATTCTTCCTGGGCAGCAGTGGAGGCAGGCAGAGGGACGTGGCCATAACACACATGGGGTTTGGCCTGCAGCAGAGAGGCCGGCCCATTGAATTAATCTTGAGCATGTCTGGCCAGGCCGATATGGGCGTGGCCGGTATTGAGGGGGCGTGGCCTCCATGAGCGAGGCAAGCACTATCTTCAGGGAGGACGTGTGGGCAGCTGAAAGAGGGGGCGTGGCTGGAAAGAGGAGCGTGATCGGCAGACACAGAGACCTGCATGATTGCATCAGAGGGGAGCGTGGCCCGGAGATTCAGTGCACAGCGCGGGAAATGTAAGATCCCGATCGGGACACCGGGGCAGTGTGAGCAATCCGGGACTGTCCCGGTGAATCCGGGACACTTGGGAGGTCTGCCTTATGTGATATCATGCCCACATGATTGAAGGAGGAATGAGGTCGTCTGAAGATTCTGAGAGGGAGAGAGAGAGCTGCTCACTCAGGCATGACGTATTGACCCCTATGGGAGTGCTGACTGGTAAGCAGCATTAGTGAATAGCTGATTTATATAAATTCTAAACATTATACAAGTGTAAAAGGCAACTTAGCATTATAGTCTAGGAGTGCAGAGACCATAACATTTTTTTTACCTACCTGGAGTTCCCCTTTAATGTTCTGTCTTTATTATAGAATTTAGTTATGCAGAAACTTTAAGTCTTTGTGTTCTTAATAATTATGCGTTACATTATTGTATGCATTTCTATTCTGATAGTATTGTTTGATAACAGCACCACCTGCTGACGATTTTATGTATTGTTGTGGTTCAATTTGCTACGTACAACTCCTGGAAAAAATTATGGAATCACCTGGCTCGGAGGATGTTCATTTAGTTGTTTAATTTTGAAGAAAAAAAACAGATCACAGACATGGTACAAAACTAAAGTCATTTCAAATGGCAACTATCTGCCATGAACAAACACTAAAAGGAATCTTGAAAAAAAAAAAATTTGCTAGCCAGTAACGGTTACTTTTGTAAACCAAGCAGGGGGAAAAATTATGGAAACACTCAATTCTGAGGTAAAAATTATGGAAACACCCTGTAAATTTTCATTCTCAAATCTAACACCTGCATCAAATAAGATCTGCTCGTTATTCTGCATCTAAATAGGAGTGATCACGCCTTGGAGAGCTGTTGCACCAAGTGGACTGACATGAATCATGGCTCCAACACGAGAGATGTTGATTGAAACAAAGGATACCGACATAAGTGACAGAAATCACAGTGACATAGTTACCGCTACCATCAGGAGATCAGCGGCGCTAGCTGCCGCTCATCCTCCGCCGCTCAGGGGTCAGCGGCAACGCAGGCGGGAGATGAGTGCCACCAGCCGCTCATCTCCCAGCGTGCAGCCGGAAGTCGCCCGGCCGCCATATTGGAACTCCCAAATGATGGTTATTCTGATATACCGCCACTAAAGCTCTCACTCGCTCTCCCGGCTCCTCCCTGCTAACCGCTCTCTACTCTGTCCTCCCCCGCCGCTCCGTCCCCTCTACTCTGTCCTCCCCCGCCGCTCCGTCCTCTCTACTCTGTCCTCCCCCGCCGCTCTGTCCTCCCCCCTCCTTGCAGCTCTGTCCTCCCCCCTCTCTTCTCTCCATCCCCCCTCCTTCCCGTAGTCTTCTCACCCACTTCCGGTGTTCCCATCGGCGGTGAATACAGAGCTGCAGCCAAAGACAGTGTGAATGAGCGGGTCATGTGACATCACATCCGCCCGCCCAGTCACATGACCCGCTCATTCACTCTGTCTGTGGCTGCAGCTCTGTATTGACCGCCGATGAGAGCACCGCGAGTGGGTGAGAAGACTACGGGAAGGAGGGGGGATGTACACGTGTGTGTGTATATACATGTGTCAGGGTGTGTATATGTTGCGCCCATGCTTTAGGGTACTCGGGTGTCAGGCTGCAAAGGCTAACGCTCCTTTTGTCATGGGGAGTGGTGGCCGCGCCTGACCCCGTGTCCTGGGCCTATCTTTCAAAAAGGGGGTGATATTTACAGGGAATTATATACAAAGTTTGTCGTGACGCCACCTGTAGTTTCTGGTGATGGGTCACAAGCATCGCCACAGCCGGAGGTAGATGGTAATGCGACTAGTGTGGTAAAGTCCTCCACAGGTAGGACTGGGACCTCCGGGGCAGCATTTCTGTAGGGGAACAAAGTCATTCACAAGGAAATGCAGCAGAGTCGAGTTCACTTCACTCTGGGTACTTTACTGGAAACTTGTAGCAGCATAAGTTACAGTTCACAGTTCAGCTTCAGTTGTTATAACAGGTAGCTAATGGGTTGCTGCAAGTGGATCCCAGGTGCTATGGTGGAACCCGTCTACTCGCTCAGGTGCCCGGGAGAATTAGATACTCCACGGGACTCCGGATTCTCTGTGGTCCTATAGTATCCCACAGGTGCGGGCTCCGGTGCCCGGAAACTGTCTGTGCCTGGGAGCCCTTTCTCCTACTCCCTCTCTCCCTGGTCCCTCGGCCGAGGGACCCTAGCTGCACCAGGACTTAGGATCAGTGACCTAAGCCCCAAGACCTCTGACTCTAGACTCTCTTGTTCCCCCTAGAGGTGGTGTTATTCCCTCCCGGGTAACCTCCCACCATGTAGACTAGTGTGAGAGTGCTGGTTATGGGTTCCACCCACTATCCTAGAATTCCACTTGCAGCTGGAGTATCTACACATCTTTTACAGGTGCAGTACCCCTCTGTGACACCTGCATGGCGGGGCGCCACATACCCCCTTGATTGAATATACTCGTCCGCGAGCATTGGCTCCTGTTTACCAGGAAGTGAATAAGTGAATACATTTTTATATTCATCAACATCAACAGGTAAAGTCTTTACAATTAAGCATATTTAGATTTCTTCCCATTGCTGGGAGGCACTTTCTTTAACGTTACACATATACAGTCAGACGCTGTAGTAGTTAGTGTTACAGACCCCACGTCCCCTGTAGACAAAGTTGTTACTCTCTGATTGCACTATCTACACAGAAGTCATTATCTACTTGGCCCAATGGGGACCGGTACTATGCAGACCCAGCGGTAATGTATTGTCCAGCACAGTCCAGTGTGAAATATCACTGCTGGGCCGCTGCTCATTCAGCACACATCATCAAACAGTAGGGAAAAGTAAAGTTCAAAATAAAAAGTCACTGAGTCTTCAGCCGAAGACGCAAGTTAAGGGGGACACACTCTTCATTCGGGGACTTTCAAAAAAAAGGAAAAGGCAAGACTAAAGGGGCATGGTTGCTGGAAGGGACTATTTACATTGCAATGTCTCAACACGGGAGACTATTGCTGGTTCAAGGTCTCTACGTGGGAAATCCTGATGGCGAACCAGCCTAATGGGCCGTGGTATCGCTCGTATGTAACCTGCTCACCTCTATAAAGGTCTCTGTCCGGTTGTCCTCTCCGCAGGTAGGATTCCACATCGCATCTGGCAAAGAATACATCGTCTATTAGTCTGGATTCCCGAAGAAATCCCGAGCCATCCTGGTATACGGAAATAACAGTTCCTAGGCGGCGTAACTCTACTGGAAGCGGGGGCTGTGATCTGGCCTCATCCCGAAGTCACCTGGTTGCCTGATCTCGCTGGAACCATTCTTCTCATCGTTTTTGTCTAGCCAGCTGGTCTCTCTCATCCAACGCTGATTGAGACCGCTGGGGTGGTTGGTACTGTGGGGGTGGTGAGTTTCCGGTTGGGACTCTGGATACCACTCAGGTTTCCGCTGAGCTCAATATGGTGGGGGCTCCTCACTGTTGCCGCTGCTACGCGGTCCACCATGCAGCTTCTGGGGTGCTCCCTTCTGAGGCTCCCTCTGCGTCCTCCCGTTCCTCTTCATCTGTATCATCATACTCCTCCTCAACTACAAGATTTGGTTCTGTTGGGGACGTCCGCGCTGTCTCTAGCCGCAGACAACTGCTGGAACAGGACGGTGGTGTAGCTGGTAGTTCGGTTTGAACTCCCATGTCCCGGGTCTGGATGGGTGGCGGTTCAGATGGTAGAGAGGCACAGTACTCCACAACTGCGCGTTCGGCTACTACTTCCTCCCGCGCCTCGCGGTCCGCTCTCATTGAGGAAAGCTCGTATGTCCGCTCTGCGCTCCACCGTCAGCACACCCACACCAGGGCTTCTTCCATCTCCTGACGGAGCCGTTGAAAAGGCATCCCTCCAGGAGTCAGCATCCCCCTCCAAGGTTAAGAGGGACCGCTGCTGCCGGGTCTCCTTGCGCGGCTCGAGTTTGCTCCTAAAGCTCACGCATGATGTTTCTCCAACAGGGTGCTGCCATGCTGCCGGGTACAAAGGAGCCTTCTTCGTTTTGTCTTTCTCTTCCGGTTTGTCTTCTTATGGGTGGCCTCTCCCGAGGAACTTCCTGTGGGCCGCCCCCCTGATTGATTGATGGCAACTGCCGGGGCCATAGCACTGGGATGGAGAGCACACAAACTCCTGAGGATCTGGGATCACCTGGAACAAGCTCCAAGTACTGACAGATCCCGGAATCTCTCTCCAGGGCAAGTTGGTGTAGGGTGCAGCATTTCCGGAGGAGCATGATCGGGCACATCGGCTCCCAGGACACCGCACCCCTGCTGTGATCTCTGCTCCAATGACCCCTGCTGTGACCTATGTGATCTCTGCTCACCGGATCCCTGTGATCTCTGCCTCTCCAGCACATACCAGTGAACCACACTGACACCGCCGCACACTGACACCGCCGCACACCAACTACACTGCACACAGACACCGCCTCACATGGACACCACTGAACACTGTCACCGCCGCACACCGCCGCACGTCATCACCACCTCGCACACCGACACTGCCGCGCACCGACACTGCCGAGCACCGACACCACTGAACTCCAACACTGCTGTACACCGACACTACTGAACACCGACACTGCTGCACTGACACTACTGAACACTGGCACCGCTGTATTTATCTACTATATAATCGTCTAATTCTGTCTGTTTGTCTGTAATGGAAATCCCGCATTGCTAATTGGTCAAACCAGCCGCCCGCGACCAATCAGCGACAGGCGCAGTCCAGCTGCGAATTGCTGTGGGATTTAAACCCAGCTTCGCATTGCATTATTCTTAAATCTTCATAAATAAACTACATACATATTCTAGAATACCCGATGCATTAGAATTGGGCCACCATCTAGTACACCATATAAATACTGCAACAACACTGTACTTTCTGGAGAGAGGACTGTACTATTTAGCGGATATTTCTACGGCATTTCACTTCACTGATAATGCAATAGCATCGGGCCTATTTCTAGTCTTCAATAAATGCCCAAGTTTACATTGATACTTTGGACACTTTTCTTATCCCATCAATTGAAAAGATGTTTGGGGATGATGAAATCAATTATCAAGATGATAGTGCATCCTGCCATAGAGCAAAAACTGGGAAAACATTCCTTGATAGAAGACACATAAGGTCAATGTCATGGCCTGGAAATACAAATATGGATACAAAGTTGCACACTCCTTTAGATGTTTTTGATGCAAGGTTTATTATGAACAGTTAATGACCACAGATGTCAACGCGTTTCGGCTTTAACCAAAGCCTTGATCACGACAATTGGCTATGAAACAAAACAAATAAAAGTGTATAAATATTTACAAACATATGGTGTCACCTGTGCTGTAGAGAGCACAGGAAAAAGGCAATTTACATATTTACATAGGTCAACGATACTGTTGAGGACAGCAAGAATGTATTACTGTCCCAGAGGATGTTATTAGTACATAGAAGGTAATAGGGGAGCTGAGCAGTTAGTTTAGGGAGTGCCAAAGAGTTGGTCAGTAGCGATTGGAGGAAGGTATAGATAGGTTAGAGAGGAATTAAATATAAATAGGTGTATATAGATATACTTAATTAGACATATTTAGTTAGAGAGATAGGGTCGTAGTATGAAAAAGTTTCCGACTTACCAGGTGCAGGTCATGGAACGTTCTAGGATAAGATTGGAAAGAGGCGTCTTTCCTTGGTGGCGAACGCTCGATTAAGGTGGTTTGCTATATTTCAATAATTCCCAAATGGGGATAGGCGTTTTTCAGCACGGTCCTATGGAAAGCAATATCATAGCTGTCACTATTCTGGCAAGAAGATCAACCAGAGCTAAATAAAGTACCATGTAGCGTTAGTCCCTCCAAGCTGACAAATCATTAGTATTATGTGATTATAGAGTTTGATTATATCTCCTTAGTTTTAATGTAGCCTAAAAAGATATATGTGTCAAATAGGTTGTATAATATATGTGCAGAGCTAATCGTTGTCAAAACAAAAGTTCCCCCTGCTTTTTACCCAAAGTGCATGTTGGGCATTAATAGACAGAGTGCCTGTCATTATAGAGTTAAATACCTTCTTTCAGTGATAGGTCCGCCCCCGTCAGAGTCCTGGTAGGAATGAGCACAGTGTGTTATCGGTTGCTGCTATTTATAGCAGAAAACAGGAAGTGGGGAATCCGCACATGCTCAGTAGCGTGTCTCGGACAAAGTGTGGCAGAAGTGCCATGTTAGGTATATGCTAACCAGTGACTGCTTGTAGTTGAGAGTGCAATGCATCATGGGAGGGAAGGGGAGGAGCCGTTCTCAGCCTGTCAGCTTCAGTGTAAACAATGCTGCTAGTAGTAATTAAAGCAGGAGATCGGTGTGAAGAGGGGCTGATTGTAAGCATGAATGAAGGGTGTGTTATGGAGTATTCCACAGGAGGTATGTTATACAAGAAGACAAGATCAATATTAGATATTTCAGTATTAGGAAGAATGTAAAGGGCCCAAAGGGTGAAGACATTGAGAGGAACAGAAGACATATACTTTATCAATATTGTGACGTCATGCTTAGTATCTTATAGTAGATATATTGTTCTCATGTATTATATCTCAGAGTAATGGCATACATATTGGTTATGATCCAATCAAAATGGATCTAGATGATAAGATTTATTATTTCACTTCAGGAAAAACGGGAGAGAAGTGAGTTAGTACAATGGAAACTGTGATGGATACAACGCTTGTTAAAAACAAGGTCAGCTGGACCACTACTTCATTGTTATGTTGAAGGCAACAATGTGTATATAGTGCCTAAGACTTTTAAGGCACAAATTTCTTCGGTCACATTCTTCATGTATAACCTATATTGGGGGAAAAGAAAGGTTAAGAGACACAGGGGGTCCCAACCCTCAGCAACAGATATCTAGGTCATTAGGAGCAAGACTAATATCTATACGGTACAGGCTCTAGTTGGGATCTTACAATTCCAGTGCAACGACTAGGGGAAGGGAAGGTGAAAGGGTTTGGCGACTCTTATCTCTCAATATATCTAAAGTAAGTGGAAGACCCTACCGGTTAGACTTGAGGAGATGAACAAGAAATTCCTTGAACGCCAATACCCCAAGAAACTCCTCATGGAGGAAACTGACAGAATACTAAATCCACCAGAAACCTCTATCTCCATCAACAAACCGGAAAGAATCCCCTTTATACATGGACACCACCCATCAATGCCAGTTGTATATAACATAATTAAACATCATTGGCCTCTTCTTCAAAGAGCATATCCCAACCTGGAAGTATTCAGTACCCCACCACTCATGTGTAAACGACGTCCACCAAACCTCAAGGATAAAATAGTGAGAGCCGATATTGGGAGCTTGAAAACATTACCGAAACAAACATTCCTAGATACACCAAGGAGGGGAACCTTCCCATGTTTGAATTGTCCATCATGTTCCAATATAATCCGGGGTGAACACTTCACACACCCCCACACAGGCAAAACATATCCCATCAAAGGTTTTTACACTTGTAACTCCAACTTCGTTGTATATATAATCAAGTGTCCCTGTGGCCTCCTCTATGTAGGTGAGACTACCCAACATATCAAGGAAAGAATAGCTAGCCACAAGTCTACCATTAGATGTGAAAGGAATTGCTTACCCATACCACACCACTTCCATGAGGCTAATCACTCTATATCACAACTACGGTACCAGATCATCGAACAAGTAGAGAGACCCAGACGAGGTGGTGATCATGTCAAATTACTGAAGAGCAGGGAAAGTTTTTGGATCTACACACTGAAAACACTACATCCTCATGGGCTCAATAGAGAAATGGATTGGTTCTGTTAAAATAAAGCACTAATGATCTTTCCTTTTTTCTTCCACTTACTTTAGATATATTGAGAGATAAGAGTCGCCAAGCCCTTTCACCTTCCCTTCCCCTAGTCGTTGCACTGGAATGGTAAGATCCCAACTAGAGCCTGTACCGTATAGATATTAGTCTTGCTCCTAATGACCTAGATATCTGTTGCTGTGGGTTGGGACCCCTGTGTCTCTTAACCTTTCTTTTCCCCCAATATAGGTTATACATGAAGAATGTGACCGAAGAAATTTGTGCCTTAAAAGTCTTAGGCACTATATACACATTGTTGCCTTCAACATAACAATGAAGTAGTGGTCCAGCTGACCTTGTTTTTAACAAGCGTTGTATCCATCACAGTTTCCATTGTACTAACTCACTTCTCTCCCGTTTTTCCTGAAGTGAAATAATAAATCTTATCATCTAGATCCATTTTGATTGGATCATAACCAATATGTATGCCATTACTCTGAGATATAATACATGAGAACAATATATCTACTATAAGATACTAAGCATGACGTCACAATATTGATAAAGTATATGTCTTCTGTTCCTCTCAATGTCTTCACCCTTTGGGCCCTTTACATTCTTCCTAATACTGAAATATCTAATATTGATCTTGTCTTCTTGTATAACATACCTCCTGTGGAATACTCCATAACACACCCTTCATTCATGCTTACAATCAGCCCCTCTTCACACCGATCTCCTGCTTTAATTACTACTAGCAGCATTGTTTACACTGAAGCTGACAGGCTGAGAACGGCTCCTCCCCTTCCCTCCCATGATGCATTGCACTCTCAACTACAAGCAGTCACTGGTTAGCATATACCTAACATGGCACTTCTGCCACACTTTGTCCGAGACACGCTACTGAGCATGTGCGGATTCCCCACTTCCTGTTTTCTGCTATAAATAGCAGCAACCGATAACACACTGTGCTCATTCCTACCAGGACTCTGACGGGGGCGGACCTATCACTGAAAGAAGGTATTTAACTCTATAATGACAGGCACTCTGTCTATTAATGCCCAACATGCACTTTGGGTAAAAAGCAGGGGGAACTTTTGTTTTGACAACGATTAGCTCTGCACATATATTATACAACCTATTTGACACATATATCTTTTTAGGCTACATTAAAACTAAGGAGATATAATCAAACTCTATAATCACATAATACTAATGATTTGTCAGCTTGGAGGGACTAACGCTACATGGTACTTTATTTAGCTCTGGTTGATCTTCTTGCCAGAATAGTGACAGCTATGATATTGCTTTCCATAGGACCGTGCTGAAAAACGCCTATCCCCATTTGGGAATTATTGAAATATAGCAAACCACCTTAATCGAGCGTTCGCCACCAAGGAAAGACGCCTCTTTCCAATCTTATCCTAGAACGTTCCATGACCTGCACCTGGTAACTCAGAAACTTTTTCATACTACGACCCTATCTCTCTAACTAAATATGTCTAATTAAGTATATCTATATACACCTATTTATATTTAATTCCTCTCTAACCTATCTATACCTTCCTCCAATCGCTACTGACCAACTCTTTGGCACTCCCTAAACTAACTGCTCAGCTCCCCTATTACCTTCTATGTACTAATAACATCCTCTGGGACAGTAATACATTCTTGCTGTCCTCAACAGTATCGTTAACCTATGTAAATAATGTAAATTGCCTTTTTCCTGTGCTCTCTACAGCACAGGTGACACCATATGTTTGTAAATATTTATACACTTTTATTTGTTTTGTTTCATAGCCAATTGTCGTGATCAAGGCTTTGGTTAAAGCCGAAACGCGTTGACATCTGTGGTCATTAACTGTTCATAATAAACCTTGCATCAAAAACATCTAAAGGAGTGTGCAACTTTGTATCCATATTTGTATTTACTGGGATTGAAGAAATCCTGTTAGTTGGCACCTCCACTCACCACCTACGCGGTGTGCACACCATTATACCCTATGGCCTGGAAATAGTCTGGATCTCAATCCAATTGAAAAGCTTTGGTGGAAGTTGAAGAAAATGGTCCATGACAAGGCTCCAACCTGCAAAGCTGATCTGGCAACAGCAATCAGGGAAAGTTGGAGCTAGATTGATGATGAGTACTGTTTGTCACTCATTAAGTCCATGCTTCAGAGACTGCAAGCTGTTAGAAAAGCCAGAGGTGGCGCAACAAAATACTAGTAATGTATTTGAGTGTTTTTTGTTTGTTTGTCATGATTCCATAATTTTTACCTCAGAATTAAGTGAATCCATAATTTTTCCCCCTGCTTAGTCTACAAAAGTAACCATTACTGGCTAGCATATTTTTACTTCAAGATTTCTTTTAGTGTTTCTTCAAGGCAGAGAGTTGCCATTTGAAATGACTTTAGTTTTGTGCCATGTCTGTGATCTGCTTTTTTTCTACAAAATTAAACAAATAAAAAGAATGAACATCCTCTGAGCCAGGTGATTCCATACTTTTTGCCAGAGGTTGTATTATGGGAAGCCCAAGGATGCATTATAATTTGTTTGTCAGGGGGTTCAGCAGGCATTTTCATCTTCGCCTCTGATAAGAGCAAGTTAAATGCTCATCTGTATCTTGTTGCATATTAATCCTGTTCACTAGCAAACACTGTAAGAGAATTATTTGTATCTCCTCGTACTGTGTATGACAGAATATCTTAAATACTGCTGTATCATTCAATAGTTTTACAATTCCTCTCATATCTACCATGAATAAAGAAGATTACAGCTCAACAGCCTCATTCTGAAATAAAGACGGTGTTTAGCTACATGTATCACTATACATAATACAAATGTGTATGAAAACAGTATAATTGATAACCTAATTTATAGCGTGTCAAGGCATGTAGTGCTTTGCACAGTGCACTCATGCTTGATACTGAATAAATAGATTTGAAAATTTTAATTACATTTTCTCCCATCGCCTTCCACGACAGCATTGGAGGATGTCGTCCACGCCCTATTGGGGGACAGGAACACAGAGAGGTTAAAAGCCCCTCCCCTTCCTCCGCACTCCAGTGTCTTCCTGTCCCCCTTGGGGCATGGAGAGGTTCCAGTGCTGTCAGGCCGGCAGGGGCAGCATTGGTTAGACTTACGGCCGGGCCAGAGATGGTCGTCGGGGGCGTCCTCCTCCTCCTTCTCAGGGCTCCCATTTGGGACCTGGCGGCCTTCCTGCGTCCTCCGGGGCAAAGCAGGCCGGTTTAGGAACGCCGGAGGCCTGTCTCAGCTCTCCGGCGTCTCCCTCCTCCAGCTGCGGTCCCGGGAGTGCGCCGTGAGTGCCGCGACGTCACTTCCTGTTTCGGTTGACGTCACTTCCGGTTTTCGACTGGCGGCTCCTGTGCGTGCGGCGGCTGCTTGGGCGCGGCTCCAGGGACCCGGCAGGCCTATCGCACGCGTCTGCCTGCGGCCAGTGACCGGGAGGAGGGAGGGAACAGCTGTTCCTCGTTGGGGGCACGGTGCTTAGAGATAAGTACCCGCCGGAAGACTACACCCAGGTAAGGAGATCCCTGAAGATGGAGGGTGGTAGATCTTCCTCCTCTGCCTCTGCAGAGCCCAGCGTTCCCCAGCTCCTGTAAGTGTATTGGGGGTGGTCACTGCGGTCAGGGGCTTAGATCCCTTCACTCACTCTGGGTCCCCTTCTCCCCCTTTTTCTATAGGGAGACAAGGGCCCCCCTGTTAAAAGCAGCAAAACCCCATCCAGAAAATGTGGCATCTGCGGCATGAAACTTCCTTCTTACTGCAAAAAGAAGTTATGTCAGCCATGTACTGACGGTGTGGTCAGGGAAGAATCCCCGTCCCTGCTTGAGGAACTCCGGTCCATGGTTAGACACGAAGTTCAAGCGGTTAGACAGGAGGTACAGGCTTCTATCTCAGCCTTGCCAGTTTTTGCTGCAGCATCCAGGCCTTCCCCTCCAAAAAAGAGGAAGCTCCAGGACTGTGATTCGATGGCTTTCATGGAGGCTGTCCAGAGCTCTGCGACACTACTATTTTTCCTCTGAGTCCATGGGGGAATTGCTGGACGCTGTCCGGAGCACCATGGGAGTTGAAGAGGTGGAACCCCCTTGTTCAGTGCAGGACGCCATGTTCTGTGGCTTGAGGGCTAAGCGGCAATCGGGCTTCCCTGTCCATGAGGTCATCCGGGAACTCATCCTCCGGGAATGGGAGTTGCCAGAAAATAGGCTGATCACCCCTTCCAAGTTGAAACAGCGGTTTCCCTTGGAGGGTGCGGACTTTGTCGGGGATGTTCCGAAGGTGGACATCCAGGTAGCCAGGGTGGCGAAAAAGACCGCCTTACCATTTGAAGATTCCTCCCAGTTGAAGGACCCCCTCGATCGTAAGATGGAGAGTGTTCTCAAAAAATCCTGGGAGGCGGCCGCAATGTCTTTGAAAGTGAATATTGCATCGACATGTGTGGCCAGATCTCTCTTTAAGTGGATCTCCCAGCTGGAAGATCACATCCTGCAGGGTACTTCCAGGGAGGAGCTTTTGGATTCCGTTCCACTTCTAAGACGTGCGACAGGCTTCCTGGCTGATGCCTCGGCAAAGTCAGTCCACATTGGCGCCAGGAGCGCAGTGTTGTCCAACACAGCTCGCAGAGCGGTGTGGCTTAAGATGTGGAATGGGGATGTCACGTCGAAACTTAAGCAGTGTGGCATCCCTTTTCAGGGGTCTTATGTCTTTGGTCCGGCACTGGATACATCTTGGAAAAGGTGTCAGACCGAAAAAAGTGTCTCCCAGAACAGAAGCCCTTTCGGAAGCAGTCCTTTCGGGCCGAGCGTAGCCAGCCCTCCCAGTAAAGGGGGAAGGGTAAGTCCGGTCGCTGGGCCTACCAGAAAGGTGACGAGAACCGTAATATCTTGCTCCCCCAGCACCGAAGTCAGGGGGCGGGGGGCCAGCCGGGCTCTAAGCAGTGACGCCGGGCCATTGCGGGGCGGCTCTTGAGGTTTCTCCCTCAGTGGGAAGCAATCTCCTCATGCCCTTGGATCCTCTCGACCATTCGGGAGGGTCTACGGTTGGAATTCGTAAGTCAGCCCCCTCCATGTCTGCGGATCACTCCCCTTCCTCTAGGGGACTCTCGCACACTGTTTTTGTCGGGTCTGCAAGACCTGTTAGGTTCCGGCGTAGTGTCTCCGGTTCCTCCGGGAGAAGTGGGTCAGGGGCACTACTCCAGGTTGTTTGTGGTACGAAAGCCCTCCGGGGCGCCCCGTATCATCTTCAATCTGCAACTTCTCAATCGTCATGTTCTTTACAGGCGATTCAAGATGGAATCCGTCCACTCGGCAATTCCCCTGATCGGTCAGGATTACATGATGGCCACCATCGACCTCCAGGACGCGTACTATCACGTCCCAATTCACCCGTCTCACAAACGCTTTTTGCGCTTCGCGATCTCCGGGGCAGGCGGGACGGTCCATTATCAATTCAATGTACTGCCGTTCGGGATCTCATCAGCCCCCAGGGTTTTCACCAAACTCATGGGGGAGTTGATGGCATTCATCCAGTCCCAGGGCTTATGCGTGGTTCCCTATCTAGACGACATGCTGGTTGTAGCGCCTCCGGCGGAGGTCCTGCGCTCCCAGGTCTCCAGGACTTTGGAGATTCTTCGGGGTCTAGGGTGGGTGCCGAATCTTCGGAAGTCGGAACTGGTTCCGGCGACCCGCCGTCAATTTTTGGGGGTCTTGCTGGACTCCTCCGAACAGACCTCGTTCCTTCCTGTCGCACACCGGCTTCTGCTCCACGACAAACTGACCCGCTTCCGGGCTCGGGTGTGTCCCACCTTGCGGGAGGGGATGTCCCTGTTGGGGTCCATGACAGCCTGCATTCCATCAGTGGCTTGGGCTCAGGCTCATTCCCGTTTGCTTCAGGAACACATTCTGTGCTCCTGGGACAGGCACCAGGATTCCCTGAACACTCGGGTCCAGACCCCAGGGCGGGTGGTGGCCTCCCTTTCCTGGTGGATGAATCCCGGGAACCTCCGGATGGGGGTGGCCTGGCTGCAGGCTCCAGTGACCACCGTGACTACGGATGCCAGCGGATCCGATTGGGGAGCGATGGTGGATCGCGTACCGTTCCAGGGGGTTTGGAGTCGCTCGATCAGTCGTCAATCGTCAAACCTCCGGGAACTTCTAGCGGTGGAGAAGACGCTTCATGCTGCAGTTCACGTCCTACGTGGGCGTCACGTGAAGGTTCTGTCGGACAATGTGACTACGGTTGCCTTCTTGCGCCACCAAGGTGGTACTCGGGGCATCCACTTGCAGGTGCTCGCAAGACGAACATTTTCCTGGGCGGAACGCCATCTTCTCTCCTTGTCAGCCATTCATCTGAGGGGAGCGGACAATGTACAGGCAGATTTCTTGAGCCGCACGGAGGTCCACCCTGGCGAATGGAGCCTCCATCCGGACGTGTTTCGCTCTCTCACGGACAGGTGGGGAGTCCCTTCAATCGACCTGTTTGCATCGGGAGCCAATGCCAAGGTGCCGACGTATTTTTCCCTGAGTCGGTCGGACCATCTTCTGGGGCTGGACGCCTTCGCCCATCGCTGGGACTTCCGGTTGGTGTATGCGTTTCCTCCGATCCCGCTGCTCCCCAAGACGTTGCAGAAGATTCAGGCGGAGGGGGGTGACGGCTATCCTGGTGGCTCCCCTGTGGCCCAAAAGGGCATGGTACGGCGCTATCCACGACCTATGCCTGGAGGGTCCGATTCGGTTGCCCCACAACCTCGACCTGCTATCCCAGGGTCCCCTGTTTCACCCGGACCCGCAGTGGCTCAATCTGGCGGCCTGGCTGTTGAGGCCGAGATCCTGACGGCCAAGGGCCTCTCCCAAGCTGTAATCCGCACGCTTTACGGGAAGGTTTGGAAACGCTTTCTGTCCTGGTGTGCTCCTTCCATTCCGGATATCCATCATCCTAATGTGGCTCTCATTTTGGATTTTTTGCAGCGAGGCTTGGATTTGGGCCTTCAGCCGAGCACCCTTAACGTCCAGGTTTCAGCTCTCGGTGCCGTGTTTGATCAGGATCTTGCTGGCCATCGATGGATCAAACGATTTTTTACCTCTGCTTGTAGACTGCGTCCCAGGCTTCGGCCTTCCGTCCCTACTTGGGATTTGAACATTGTTCTTCATGGGCTTTCTCGGGATCCCTTTGAGCCCTTGTCTGCTGCTTCCCTTCCATCTCTCTCTCACAAGACGGCGTTTTTGGTAGCCATTACTTCGGCCAGGCGAGTTGGGGAACTGCAGGCGCTCTCGATCCAGGCGCCTTACCTCGTGGTTTCCGATGATCGCATTACGCTTCGGTTGGATCCGTCCTTCCTTCCTAAAGTTGTGTCGGATTTTCATCGGTCCCAGGAAGTGGTGCTCCCGTCCTTTTGTCATTCTCCTGCTAATGCAGCTGAGGCCGTGTTTCACACCTTGGATGTCCGTCGGTCCGTCCTCCACTATCTCCAAGTGACCGCTTCCTGGAGATTAGATCAGAACCTGTTTGTTCAGCATTTTGGGAAAAACAAAGGGAAGAAGGCTTCCAAGGCTACCATCGCTTCCTGGATCAAGAAGGCGATCTGTTCGACCTACGTCGCTCAAGACCTTGCTCCTCCGGTGGGGTTGAAGGCTCATTCCACTCGGGCTGCTGCTACATCCTGGGCGGAGCGGGCTGGAGCTTCATCTGAGCAGATATGCAGAGCGGCTACGTGGTCGTCCCTCCACACCTTTTCTCGCCACTATAGGTTAGATCTGTCCTCTAGTCGGGATCTGTCCTTTGGTAGGAAAGTCCTACAGGCAGTTGTCCCACCCTGAGGAGTATCGGTGGTATTCCTCCAATGCTGTCGTGGAAGGCGATGGGAGAAAACTGAATTAGTCCTTACCGGTAATTCCTTTTCTTGGAGCCTTCCACGACAGCATCAGTTCCCCCCCCATATTGTCGATTTTTGGATTCAGGTGTATCAGGTAATCCATGTCTTCGGGTGATCTTGGTAATACACTGGAGTGCGGAGGAAGGGGAGGGCTTTTAACCTCTCTGTGTCCCTGTCCCCCAATAGGGCGTGGACGACATCCTCCAATGCTGTCGTGGAAGGCTCCAAGAAAAGGAATTACCGGTAAGGACTAATTCAGTTTTTTTCATCTTTGGCGTATCATAATATGTATGGTTCCTGTTTTTTCTCACTTTTGTAATTATAAGAAATAGTTAAAAAGTGACTTTCTTATATATGGACATATTTATGATTCGGTAACATATATATACACCTTGTATATACACCACGTATATACATATACACTTTGCACGTTGTGGTATGTCGGCCAGCTGTGGACTGACTGGCTTGTATACATTGCAGAGGTCTGATGGAATGTGAATGTTTCACTGTCTTGCAGCAGTAGAAAGAGGTAATTCAAGTATATGTGTGCATGAGTTAACACACCTCCTCCAGGGGTGTGGTCAGGGCTGATATCATGTGACTTGTTTTGGACTATACCATAAGCCGGTTACTGTGGTCTGTTAATAAGCCAACATGAATTTATTTAAATAAAGATGCTGTTCTGTTTGAATATCGCTACCAAGTGGGTAGAACCCAAACCCGATCCGTGATCGCTATCTTACAACATTTAGACATTCATAGACTCTCAAGGCCACGTCAGACGTTTCAATTTAATGAACAATGTTGTTAGTGATCACATGCACACGTGATCGCTAACAACATTGTTCACATCGTTGGTGAGCTGTTACACAGGCAGACTCGCCAGCTATATGGACCAGTGAGAACACTGGTAACCATGGTACACATTGGGTTACTAGGCGCCGTGCTTAGTTACCCAATGTGTACCATGGTTACCTTCTCCCAGCATAGGCTGTGCCGCTGGGAGATCGTTCATCACGGTGTCACATACCACGATGCTGCAGATCGCTCAATGTATTATTGCTTGATTGGAGGTCCTGTGCACAAATCTTCCACCAAACAATCAAGCGATTTTTCGTTCACAGAGCGCTCGGTTACACGCAACGATGCACAAACGATATTGCTTAAGCGATCAAAGTTCCGGATCGCTTAAGGGCTTCTACCTCTGTCATCCATATCTTAACTCCACGACGTGGACAGCGCCAACCCTTTCTATAACGCCACCCTGACATCAGTCATAGACTTGGTCGCCCCTCTCATGCATGGCAAAGTGCGACTAATCAACAGATAACCCTGGCACAACAATCTCACCAGAAAAGTCGACTTCACAACTTTCAAACAAGCTACACTTGCCTTCAAATCAGTCTTCAGTTCTGCTAAACAAATCTATTTCACAAAACCTTGTGATTTCTTTATCTTACAACCCAAAACAACTGTTCAGTATATTTAACTCTCTCCTACGCTCACCGCTGCCACCTCCAACTCCCCTCATCTCTGCCGAGGACTTTGCCACCTGCTTCAAAAATAAGATCGACTAAACAAGGCAAACCTTAACTGTTTCACAACCCCAACCACTCCATATACCAGACACTGCCCTTCCCTAATAACCTCCCTCTCCAACATCACTGAAGGAGAGCTTACTCATCTCCTTTTCAAATCACATCTCACCACCTGTGCACTTGACCCCATGCCTTCCCACCTCCTCCCCAACCTTTCTAACATGCTTATCAAGCCCTAACCCATCTCTTCAACCTATCTCTATCTTCTGGTACCTTCCCCTCTGCTTTCAAACATACCACCATCACACCCATCCTCAAAAAAACCAAACCTTGACCCAACTGCTATGGCCAGCTATCACCCCATATCACTGCTCCCGTTTGCTTCTACACTCCTTGAGCAGCATGTCCATGCTCATCTTTCCTCCTGCTTCTCATCTAACTCTCTCCTTGACAACCTCCAATCTGGCTTTTGCCCCCACCTCTCCACGTAAACCGCCCTGACCAAAATTACTAATGACTTACTCACAGCCAGTGCTAACAGACATTTCTCCATCCTCCTCCTTCTTGTCGTGTCCTCTGCCTTTGACACAGTCGACCATTGTCTACTGCTACAGATCCTCTCTTCCCTTGGCATCAAAGACATTACCCTGTACTGGATCACCTCATACGTTTTCAACTGCACATTTAGCGTTTCCCACTCCACACTACCTCCTCTTCCTGCGCTCTCTCTGTTGGAGTCCCTCAAGGCTCTGTCCTGGGGTCCCTACTTTTCTTTATCTATACCCTTGGCCTAGGGCAACTAATAAAGTCCCATGGCTCCCAGTACCACCTGTATGCGGACGACACTCAGATATACCTCTCTGGCCCAGATGTCAATTCTCTGGTGTCCAGAATCCCGGAGTGTCTGTCAGCCATATCCTCCTTCTTCACCTCTCACTTCCTAAAGCTCAATGTAGACAAAACTGAATTCATCATCTTTCCTCCATCTCATGTATCTTCCCTACCCGATCTATCTATCATGGTAAACGGCATCACACTCTCTTCCGCCCCTGAAATCTGTTGCCTCGGAGTAACTCTCGAGTCTGCCCTGTCCTTCAAACTGCACGTCTAAACTCTTGCCACCTCCTGTCGCCTCTAACTCAAAAATATTTCCAGAATTTGTCCCTTTCTCAGGTCTCAATCTAGTAAAACTTTTGTGCATGTGTGGCACCCCAAGGGTTAATATGCCACAGAAACAACACAGGTTTAATCCCCACACAACACTACACTAGAAAGTGGGAGGAGCTTAGCTGGCACCTGCACTAGTAGGAGGAGCTAAAGTTGTTTACCACAGAGCAGAAGTGACAGTTAGTTCAGTTCAGAGGAGAGTCTAGTGTGCAGTAGAGTTTACCTCAGGAGCTGAGCCAAGTAGCAGTGGAGGTCCTGAGAGGTCTGAGGAAAGGAGACAGATTAACAGAGGAACATACCCGGGATAAAGAGTTACACCAAAAGCTTGATCCCGGGGAGGCGCTTAAGACGGATACCGGATCCGAGGCTGTGCCTGAGACAGACAGGACAGTAAACACCGGCATAGTGAAGGTCCACCATCTTCACCACACCATAGCAAAGCAACACGAAGGAGTCAGTGACACAGAGGACTCAAGTTGCCCAGCATATTGGTACCGTGAGCAGAGACAGGGCCAGCAGCATAGCTACAAGCAGCAGCAGGGCCACACACAGCGTTTAAGTAGGAAGCCAAGGACCCGGTCAGGGTGAGAGCAACCTGGTACAGACTCCGTGGACAATACTGTGTAATACCATCTGCCAGTAAAGACTTGAAGAACAACAGAAACCGTGAGGTGTGTGTCATCCTTATGCTGAAGCCCCACTTGCCCTCATAGACTGCCATTGCCTCTACTCTTATCATCTCTACTGCTACCCCTACTCTCCTGCAGCATCAATAACATCCTCACAGACTTTAACTACCTCTACCACTGCCCCGGGGAACCCAGTTCTGCCCACAGGAACTATTCCATCCAAGCTGCTAACCCATCATCCCCGGAGGTTCTGCAGCAGCGGCGGCCCCATTACTGACCGCATATAGTGGGTGGCGTCACGAGTGACAAATCCCCTGTAAATAACCCCCCATTTTATTGTGCGGGCCCGGGACACGGTCCGGACCAGGACCGCCGTGACATCCCCCAGCAGCACCCCGGTCCGGCACCGAGTGCCCCGTCCCAGCGGGCTCCACACATGCCCTCATCATCTCCCACCTTGATTACTGCAAAACTCTCCTTTGTGGCCTCCCCGCTAACTCTCTTGCACCTCTCTGGTCTGTCCTCAACTCCGATGCCCGACTAATCCACCTCTCCCCTCACTACTCCCCTGTTTCTCACCTTTGCAAACCCCTCCACTGGCTCCCAATTCCCCAATTAATCTAGTTCAATCTACAGTGCTGTGCAAATTAATTGGGTCAAAGCAAGTTTTTCTTGCATTAGTTTTACTATTTCTGATAAGTGTTTTATCAGTTCTTGGTGTCGTTTTCCTTTTTCTTCCACATTTCCCTTTTCGTTTTGGAGAAAATGATCCAGGTTCATTGTGTGTGCAAATTATTCTTGAAACAGTAGATTTTCCAATATCAACGGTGGAAGCGATTTCTCTTACAGTCAGACTTGTATGTTCATTAAGAGTAATAATTCTAGACCTCTTCCGTGGAGTAACATCCATTTTTACAGGCACGAATCACACTGAGAGAAAAAGTACACTAAACGACTCCTCACAGAAAGAAGCTCTCAACTGAAGCTGAGGGGGCAGCGAGCTGTTATTTTCTGACTAAAACCAGTCAAACCACATTTTGTTACTCAAGGTTGTACACTCACACCTGTTCAAAGCAGTTAGAACTGGTTTGAATCACTGACTGGTAACCAAATTACGATTTTACTTAAAAAAATGCTTTGTCCCAATTAATTTTCACAGCACTGTACTAACTCTGACTTACAAAGCTGTCCACAACTTATCCCCTCACTATATCTCTGGTCTAATCTCCCAATATCTTCCCTCATGTAATATTCGATCCTCCCAAGACCTACTCCTCTCTTCTACATTTATTTATTCCTCACACAACCGCTTCCAAGATTTCTCCCGAATATCCCCCATCCTCTGGATTTCCACGCCCCAACACGTGATTATCCACCACCCTCAGATCCTTCAGACAGAACTTGAAAACCCATCTCTACAGGAAAGCTTACAGCCTACAATGACCATTCTGCTGCCTCACCACCACTGAAGCTGCCGCCTCACCACTACCAGAGCTGCCGTACCCCCGACCTTCTGTCTCTTCCCCATTATCCCGTAGAATGTAAGGCTGGCTTCACACTACGTTCACACCACAATCTGTTTTGGCAGGTGGGTGATTTAAACCGCTCAGCTGATGCAGTCATGTGACACATCAGCTAATCGGGTTGCACTGCCCCTTCCTGGTCAGCTGATTAGGGTCCTGCAGCCATTGTATCGCGGGATCCTCAGCGGATAGGTGAGCATTTATTTTCTTATTTTTAACCATTCCTTTCTTTAATTTCACTTAGTAGATACACTGCTAAAGTGAAAGTTACAGTGCCAACACCACTTGCCTTGCCTCAAAATCATGGATCCGGACACAGAAATGGCATCCGGAGTTTACAGTCCCATCTGTTCATTCCTATCCATGTGGTCCTGAAAAAAACAGGACCCCACGGACAGGAACAAAACCCTGGTGTTAAGCCAGCCTAAGTCCGTAATGACAGGGTCCTCTCCACTCTGTACCAGTCTGTCATTGTAAATTTGTTTACTGTAAACTATAACTATATCTTTGTATGTAACTCCTTCTCATGTACAGCACCATGGAATTAATGGTGCTATATAAATAAATAATAATAATAATATATATGGATAAATACAGAAATGTCTCTTGCAGCTCGGTGCAATATCGAATAACTACTTCTTATAATTACAAAATAGAAAAAAATTGTTTTAAAATAATATTGCAACAACATTTGTATGATCATTTTTCTGTAATCTTCATCATCCTAATTGTTTCTATTCTCCTAGTTTGGTTTTCTACTGCGCACTGTATGTGTACCCACAGTGGCGTAACTTGAAACTCATGGTTCCTTGTGCTAAAGCTCCTCTGGGGCCCCCAATTATTGCAAATCTTTAACAGAAATAGCCTTTTTTATAGGTAAAAGGTACTTTTGGGGCCCCCTAGGCTCCAGGACCAGGGTGCAATTGCAACCCCTGCACCTGTTGTAGTTATGCCCTGTTTACTCAGACCTGCATCTCATTGCTGTTTTTAATCTGTCCAGACACTGATTGGTTCCTTGAATTTCTGTGACCTGCTCCGATCCTTCGTAAATGTGTATTAAAACCTACAGTGGTTACAGAAACTATTCAGATCCCTTTCAATTTTTCACTCTTTGTTTCATTTGCAGTCATTTGCAACCTCTATGCGGGCTTTCATATGTCTTTCACTGAGGAGAGGCTTCCGTCTGGCCACTCTGCCATAAAGGCCCGACTGATGGAGGGCGGAAGCGATAGCTGACTTAAGGTGCTGTCACACCTGGCGACGTCGCTAGCGACATCGCCGAAAAAGTGACGTATCAGCGATGTCGCTAGCGACGTCGCGCTGTGTAAATGAGCGGCGCGACCGTGTTTTATCGCTGGTCGCAGGTTGACAGGTTTACGGGAAGAACCATAAACCTGGCAACCGGCGACCCGCGATAAGGCTGGATCGCGCCGTGTGACATCGCCAGAGCGATGTCGGCGGCGATCCAGCCTATACCGCAGCGTTGCTGCGGATCGCTCGCTGGGCTGAGCCCAGCCCAGCGAGCAATGTCACTGCCCGTGTCGCTGCGACATCGCCGGCCGCAGCGATGCTGTGTGTGACAGCTGGCCAGCGTTGTCGGAAGCGAGCGGGCACCCGCGCATCGCTTCCGACATCGCTGGCCAGATCGTGCTGTGTGACAGCACCATTAGTGGAACTTTCTTTCATCTCTCTATTGCATCTCTGGAGCTCAGCCACAGTGATCTTGGGGTTTTTCTTTACCTCTCTTCACAAGGCTCTTCTCCCACGATTGCTCAGTTTGGCTGGACAGCCAGGTCTAAGAAGATTTCTGGTGCTCCCAAACGTCTGCCATTTAAGGATTATGGAGGCCATAGTGCTCTTTGGAACCTTGAGTACTGCAGAAATTCTTTTGTAACCTTGGCCAGATCTGTGCTTTGCCACAATTCTGTCTCTGAGCTCCGTGGGCAGTTTGATCTCCTGATTCTCATTTGGTCTGATGTGCACTGTGAGCTGTGAGGTCTTATATAGACAGGTGTGTGTGCCTTTCCAAATCAAATCCTATCAGTTTAATTAAACGCAGCTGGACTCCAATGAAGGAGCAGAAGCATCTCAAGGGGCATTACAAGGAAATGGACAGCATGTGACTTAAATATGAGTGTCTGAGCAAAGGGTCTGAATTCTTATGACTATGTGATGTTTTGTTTTTTCTTTTTTAATAAATTTGCAAAAATGTCTACATTTCTGATTTTTTTCAGTCAAAATGAGGTGCTGAGTATACACTAATGAGAAAAAAGTGAACTCTTTTGAATTTACGAAATGGCTGCAATGAAACAATGAATGAAAATTTAAAGGGGTCGGAATACTTTCTATGCCCACTGTATGTCTGTTATATCTATGTATACTTTGATAAAGGGTAGTATATACCCGAAACACATCGCCTTTTCATACATTGCAGTTTTTAAACTACAGTATTTCTAATAAACAAGAATTTTAACCAGATGGATTGTGTTGGACCTTACTACCATATTTTCCACTATCTATGTATCTACTACTCTGACAACCACAAAATAAATATTATATAAAGTTTAGGAGTATTTATTATGTTTTTATTATTTATAATGTATTATTAGCATCGATATTTGAATGAATGACTACTCTGATATTGTACTGATGATTTTTCATCATGTGGTTACATGCTAAACATCTAGAATCGAAATTACTGACCTGTAAATTGTAGCGCCATTGGAAGATCATGAGGGATGAAGTCATTAACCAAGCAGAGCAGCACAGAGACTCAGGGATATCAGATTGGGTTCTACACCATGTTTTTTCTAATATTTCCTCTAATAGCTCAATTAGAGATGTGTTAGAGAGAATTACTGCTGTGGCTAAAAAATATGTAAATAAGAGTAAAATAATAAAGACAATCTGTGAAACCATCTCATAAGTTGGTAGAAAAGTTACAACAATTGCATTATACATAAAAAACCTCTAAAACTAATGTTTAGAGAGTGTCAATACATTTCATAATTATTTAATAAGAATATATTTCTTAAAGTGAACAAGACAGTAAATTCATACAATCTGAACCCATAAGCAGCATAAAACAGGGACAGACCCTTGTGAGAGCACAGAATCCATTTTGTATCTGTAGTATCTATCTTGTCCTATATCTTCTGATATCATGGTGATCAAGTAACACTGATGGGCGGGAAAGTTTCACATTTCTATTCATGCCCCTAAAGTTTGTAGTACCACAAGCCAAATAGAGAAGTGGTACTGGACTGTTGATTAATGGAAGGGGTTGATTTAAATGCTGCTGCTCCCCCCTTTTACAGAGGTTATGTTTCAAATAAAGCTGAGTGGGCTGGTTCATCCTGAGAGGTGTTAAAGGGGAGAGAGATTAAGGGGCATGATTCCTCCCTGGTGTTAAGTTGCTAATGGTGCATTGGTTTTGTTCCCCTTTCTGTTTCCTGGTATTTCTCCCCTTCCTCCTCTAATGTCAGAAATGGTATCCAACAAAGATTTAAGGGAGTGAGTTTCCTGCATTTATCACTCTTTCCAGTACCTGCTGATCAGCTGCCCACCCTCCCTCCCTGTTTGTCAGCCTTGTATGCCTTGTATGCTGATGGTATTTTTTTGTTACAGTGAATGAAATTCAAGTGGTTTTGAAAAGAATATGGAGCTGAGGACGGACGTGTCCTCCGGAGGTCCAGTGGTACAAACCGTCTCAGGATTTGGTTTAGAGAAAAGGTTTTACGGTTGGAAATAAGAATGTTTTAATAAAATAAGAATTAATAAAGCTGTGGCCGACCCTGTCCAACAAAGAAACAAGTTTTTTGTGCCTTAATTTTTGGGAAAGGTAAAAGGGAATGGTTTATGTGGCAGTTGGGGGGAGTTTTCCTTTTGTGGCTCTATTTAAGGGTCTGCATGTACATTAATAAGGGAGAAGTCTGAATACACCCTACAAGACTGTTCTGTATTACTTTCCAGACCACTCCTAAAACAAATCTTAATAATTTAGGGTTCAAAAAGCACAGAACAGAGTGTATTTCACTCACATAACTTGGTAGCAAAAAGTCCTGGGATTAAGCGCGCTATATACCATCTACATCTCGAGTGAGAGTGGACTCTCCAGAAAAAGTAATTGTAAAAAGCTGCAACATACAGTGAAGAAAATAATTATTTGATTCCATGCTGATTTTGCCCACTAACAAACACATAAATAGGCTATAATTCTAAGGGTAGGTTAATTTTAAAAGTGAGAGATAGAATATCAAAAATAAAATCCAGAAAATCACATTGTGTAAATTATATAAATGTATTTGCATTTTGAAGAGAGAAATAAGTATTTGATCCCCTACCAACCATTTAGGGTGTGTGCTCACGATCAGTAAGAGCAGCGTTTTGGATGTAGCGTCTTGCTGCTGTGTCCAATACGCTGCGTTAAACAGTAGCAGCATAGTGGAAGGGATTTGTAGAAATTTAATGTCCACTATACTTCACCTGATCGCAGCGTGTTTTGAACTACGATACGGGTTTCCGGACTTCCGTATCTCTGCAGCATCTTCATTTCATGCTGTGGAGTTGTAACCGGTCACCATCGGCTGCATGCAAAGAAAAGCCACCCTGCATCCACTGTAGATGTTGAGTACAGGGTGGCTGTGGTCTCCCTGCGGGCACCTGCGAACTCCTGCAGGTCCAGAGGCATTGCATCCAAGACACAGTGCCTCCAGATAATGAGCGCATACTCTAATGGTACCGTCACACGGGGCGATCTCTGCGGCGATGTTGCCGGCAACTTACGGGAGTGCGCACTTTTTTGGCGCACTGACATGGTTGCTGTTGTGATGTCACATGCAGCGATATCGCCGGCAACGCATCTGCGATCTTGCCGGCAACTATCGCAGCCAGGGTTAAACTCTACCCTGGCAGCGATCCATTACATGGAAGTCTATGGAGGAAGTTGCCGGCAACATCGCAGTTGCAGCGTCACACAGGGCGATGCAGGCAGACTTAGGCAACTTATCGCTTTATTATCGCCCTGTCACACGCTGCAACTCATGAGCGATGTTGCCGCTACTTAGCCACACCCCTAAGTTGCCGGCAACATCGCCGCAGAGATCGCTCCGTGTGACGGTACCATAAGAGTTCTGGCTCCTACAGACCAGTTAGACGCTCCTAATCAACTCATTGCCTGCATTAAAGACAGCTGTCTTAAATTGTCACTTGTATAAAAGACTCTTGTACACACACTCACTCAATTAATCAGTCAGAGTCTAACCTCTACAACATGGGCAAGACCAAAGAGCTTTCAAAGGATGTCAGGGATAAGATCCTAGACCTGCTCAGGGCTGGAATGGGCTACAAAACCATAAGTAAAGCCCCCATCACACATAGTGAGATCGCTGTTGTGTCACAGGTTTTGTGATGTAACAGCGACCTCACCAGCGATCTCGCTATGTTTGACACATAGCAGCGACCGGACCCCCGCTCTGACATCGCCGATCGTGCCGGAATGGCCTTGGCCATTTTTTGATCGGCGGGTTCCTGCTGGGCAGCATGCATCGGTGTGTTTGATGCCGTAACAATGACCTCGTTGGCGACTCAGAACTCAGCCACAAAGGTCTGAGTCGTCAGATTATTTGCTGTGTGACAGGGTCCCAATGACCGCCGAGGTCGTTATACGGGTCGCTGTATCGTTGCTGCATCATTGAGTAGATCTGACTGTTTGAGATCTCACCAGCGACCACGTAGTGACATTCCAGCGATCCTTACCAGGTAATATCATTGTCAGGATCGCTGGAAAGTCGCCAAGTGTGACAAGACCCTCAGGGTACCTTCACATGTCGCAACATTGCATGCAATTTCACTTGCAATTTGCTGGTTGCAGTGAAATAATGGACACATTGCTCCATTTGTACACGGCCACAAAATAGAACAATGTGTCCATGATTTCACTGCAACCAGCAAATTGCAAGTGAAATTGCATGCAATGTTGCGACGTGTAAAGGTACCTTAAGACTCTGGGTGAGGAGAAGACAACTGTTGGTGCAATAGTAAGAAAATGGAAGAAATACATAATGAGTGTCAATCAACATCAATCTGGGGCTCCATGCAAAATCTCACCTCGTGGGCTATCCTGGATCATGAGGACGGTGAGAGATCAGCCTAAAACTACACAGGGGGAACTTGTTAATGATCTCAAGGCAGCGGAACCACTGTCACCAAGAAAACCATTGGTAACACATTACGTTGTAATGGATTAAAATCCTGCAGTCTGCAAAGTCCCACTGCTCAAGAAGGCACATGTGCAGGCCCGTCTGAAGTGTGCCAATAAACACCATGGTGATTCCTGAGAGTGATTGGGAGAAGGTGCTGTGGTCAGATGACACAAAATTGAGCTCTTTGGCATTAACTCAACTCGCTGTGTTTGGAGGAAGAAAAATGCTGCATATGACTCAAAGAACACTGTCCCCACTTTCAAGCATGGTGGAGGAAACATTATGTTTTGAGTGTGTGTCTCTGCTAAAAGCACAGGACTACTTCATCGCATAAATGGGACAATGAATGGAGCCATGTACCATAAAATCCTGAGTGATAACCTTCTTCCCTCCACCAGGACATTAAAAATGTGTTGTGGCTGTGTCTTCCAGCATGACAATGACCCAAAACATACAGCCAAGGCAACAAAAATAGTGGCTCAAAAACAAGCACATTAAGGTCATGGAGTGGGCTAGCCAGTCTCCAGACTTTAATCCCAGAGAAAACTTACGGAAAGAGCTGAAGCTCTGATTTGCCAAGCGACAGCCTCAAAATCTTAAGTATTTAAAGGTGATCTGCAAAGAGGAGTGGACCAAAACTCCTGTCATGTGCGCAGGCCTCATCATCAACTACAAAAAAGTCTGACTGCTGTGCTTGCCAACAAGGGTTTTGCCACCAAGTATTAAATCTTTTCCAGAGGAATCAAATACTTTTTTCTCTCTTCAAAATGCAAATACATTTATATAATTTAGAAAATGTGATTTTCTGTATTTTATTTTTGATATTCTATCTCTCACTGTTAAAATTAACCTACCCTTAAAATTATAGGCTGTTCATGTTTTTGTCAGTGGGCAAACTTACAAAACCAGCAAGGGATCAAATAATTATTAACTTCACTGTAGGCAAGCAGCTTCTTCTACAATCTTGAGAGTTTGGTCTACCTTCATTCTGGGTGAGTTATTTTGCATGAAATAGCCTGGGAAGAGTTATTTATTCATTTTTGAACTGTGGGCATGTGATGGTTGAGAGGGTGGACGGAGCAGCAGTCGGTGGCAAAGCACAGTTCACCCCAGCACTCTACAGGGGGATTGTGGTCCTGACTGGGTGCGTGGAGTCGTGTGGTGCAAGTCATACTTTTTTGCAGACCGTTCATCACTGTTGCATCCAAAAAGCCAGGATTAATCTTCAGGGCAGACAGAAGCAGAGGCCAGCAGTTCTTAAACAACTTTTACTGAACAGCTCTTCCAAAGTTCTTCCAACACAACCTTACATGTGGAATGGTGGACACAAATTTAAGGCACTCTTTCCATTTCACAAAATAACATTAGATACTCAGCAGCTCAGTCCCTAATGGTCACTTTCGCTTGCAACAGATCTACCTCTCCTTCCCTTTCATCGGAGTCTCCCCATCGGGTCTAAACACAATGGAAGGAATAGAGCAGGACGCTCTCAGACACCTCCAGACAAATGTCTCTTTTCCCCATAGGGGGGGTGATAGGAGGGTAGGCTATAGCATCAGCAAAGAGCTGTGAGCTTGCAGCCTCAAAAGAGGTCTCACACAGGAAGGTTGAACTCCATCACATGCCAGTGATGTACCTTTAAGATTAAGGGGTCTGGCCATCCATCAGTACTCTAGCTCTTTTTCTTGTAAAAAGCCGCTCATTCCAGGGTAGTCTCTAGGCCTCAGTTGTTCCGCCTGATGCTACAGTACATGCTATCCCACTCTGATCTTAACGTGGTTGCCATGAGTCACTCATTAAATGAGGTCTTGTTGACTTAGCTGACCTGTTTTTCCATACTCAATAAGTGTTGTTACTTAACTAACTGTTCTACAAGGAAACAGTCCCTTATTATAAGAGGTAACCCGACCTACTGTGAGCTAGTATAACGCAACTCTTGCTTGCCCTACTATCAGAAGCTATGCAGACTTACTATCTTATCTACTACATTTCCTTATATTACTTACTACACTAGATGTATCATAACACAAGACATTGGGGTGATTTATGGCTATAGGAGCAGGAACACGACCACCTAAGCAACCCTCCTACATGGACTTAGTGTACAAGTGTGGAATATTTGTTGCTGTGTCTATTGGGAAGAATCAACTCAGAGGGGTATCCATTTAGTAGTTGTATTGTATCATTTTGTGCCTTTGTGACTGCAGTACGTTGTAGAAATTTGAAGTGTCTCAGTGACTAACTACAAGTATGGAAAATGTGCTAGCACTGATAAAAGCTTTAAGAGTGTTAAATCTAAGGAAGTTTGGGGCGAAGTATGGAAGCTCGCAAGAGTAAATAGATTACAGAAACCCAAAGGAAAAACAGCAAAGTGAAAAGTGTTCAGATAATGCTGAAAAGGCGGAGATTCTCTCAGATGTAGGGTCTGGCCTATATGTGTTCAAACAAATTCGTAGGAAACTGAAGTGAAGCAGGTAGGAAAGTTCCGAGGACATGGATAGTGTGCTCCTATATACCTCCTGAAATACCCATAATTGGTCACAAAAGGGGGGAATGCGAGAGAACAGAATTCATTTTGTGTCTGTGGTATCTAACTTGTCCTATATCTTCTGATGTCATGGTGATCAAGTAACACATTTCTATTAACTCCCCTAAAGTTCCTATCGGTTCATATATCATAGGGAACTTTTCCTTTATCTATGACTCTATTTAAGGGCCTACATGTCCATTAATAAGGGAGAAGTCTCTGAGTACTCCATACAAGGCAGTGCTGTATTGATTTCCTGAGCACTTGTAAAACAAATCTTATTAATTTGGTGTTCAAAAGGCAAAGAAGAGAGTATATTTTGCTTATACCCTCATGTTACAAGCAGCTGCTGTACTTCAGAGAAATCCTATTTTAAAAAAATGAAACAATCTCGTAATGTTGAAAAAAGTCACTGGGGTGGCTTCTTGCCAGCTTTTTGTGCTTGACTTGACCTGATTGACAGATGTCTTCTTCTTTCAGTATACCTTGCACTGATGACATGCAATACCCAAAAACATTGTGTCTGCAATTTGATATTCTGGTTTGTCTTTTATCCTAAATCATATGGCAAGGCTAGTTAAAAGATCAATATTGATTTTTAAGATTGCTATATACAATAGATGGCACTAAAGTTCAAGTCCTCTTCCTATCTAAAGAGGCAGTTTGCATCTTTCAGTATGGAGAGAGATTTGCTAATCAAAGTGTCACGAGTGTGTCCCACCATGGGAGACCTCTGGCAAGCCTGGGATCTGAAGGACTACAACTTGTGTTTAAATTAATCTATTTCCTTGTAGCACTGCAGGGGTTAAAGACTCTTTATGGCTGTTTCTTGCGGCCTTTAGTCCACCTTTACCCACATTTTACAAACTGCACCTGAGATTAATCAAACTGAAAGCCAGCAAAAGTAGTATGCTGGTCACACTTGTCGCTAGTCATCCTGCTACTGTGCACCCTTAAGAGCTTTGGTACTCTTTATCTATCTCTTAGTCCTAGAAAGGGGGGGGGACTTTAGCAGAGCCATTCCCAGGTGGCAAGCAGCTTGGTGGCTGGTGACTGGGCACATAGGCCTTAGTCACATCAGACACACCAATAACAAAATAAGCAGTGCAAAAAACTAAGTAAAGAAAACCCCAAAACAAGCATAAACCAAAAGCCAAAGTAAAACCTCACCTGAGAGCACACAGCACTACAAACCTATCACCCAAACACAACTGAGAATAATCAGCACAGTAAACTAGCAGGTTTAAATCTGTCTCTCAACGATCACATGACATCGCTGAGGCAACACTTACTCAGCACCCTAAGCCCAGAGAAGCAAAGTAGGAGAAGAGGAGAATAGAGGGTACCTCCCACCATTTAGCTGAAGCTGTGAACATGGAGAGCTGGCGCACCCCCAGAAATGCGAGGGACCAGGGCAGGTATAGAACCGTCAAACCTTACACAGCTCTTTTATGACCACTCCCCTCCGCTCTAAAAAGGATTACCATCTGACACCAGTTATCCCTTTCTTTGGAAGGAACCTGTCTCTGGAAGAAGATGAAGAGTCGTGACTATTGCAGCTCTTTAGTTTTGCTGTATTGGAAGAGTTTGGAGTATTTTTCCTTTTGTGTCTATTTTTTCCTCTGTCTGTCTTCCCTTCCTTGTGTTGTATTATTTCAGTGGTGAGAATAGTGTCCTTTAGAGCAGGGCAAGAGAGGGCCCAGGTACATGGCAGTGATGGGGAAAATTACCTGTATAGGCACATTAGGAAGCACAGGGTCCAGCCTTAGGTGAGCTACAGGAGATTACCTCTCTCCTCTCCCTAGTATTAGGGCCTTCCTTCTATTCAATTCCTGTTGTCCCCTTTCTGTTGTGCGGCATGCTGGGCATCCATATTCCATGGAACCACCTCAATGAATTTTCTCCCGGGTTGCCTTGCTTTTGAACTTTTTTATATCTATGTTTTCCTATAATTATGTTTCATTTGTTAATCAGGAGTCCTGCTCCTGTTTCATGCTACCCATGGTTTGCATGTCAGGATAGACTCTTTTGAATGTCTACAAAGAATAACAGTTTCATAGTTTGTAAGGTTGAAGGTAGACTTAAAGGCCCAGTTACACTCACAGATAATTGTGCAGAGATTGTTGGCAGATCTCTGGTTTCAGTGAAATCATGGACTCATTGTTACTAGTGATGAGCGAGTACTAAAATGCTCGGGTGCTCGAAGCTCGGGCCGAGCATCCCGAGATACTCGTGTACTCGGCCCGAGTACTGAGCCCAATGTTATCCTATGGGAGACCCGAGTATTTTTATGAAATGACTGCCGGCAGCATGTAGAAACCCTAAAAATGTCACCAAAGTCTCAGAAGAGTGGTCAAATGACATGGCAACACCATGAGCAAGACCCCTGGAAGTATTTCTCATTCAAAAGTCACAGCTGTGAACAATCTTGTCCGAGTTTCACGCCAATTTTACGGAGTCACCAGAAAACCTTCCAAAATGACACCAAAATGAATATTCAGGGTGGAAATGTTAAGAGCACATACCCAATAGTGAGATACAGCTGGTGTATGTTACTTTTTGTGATTACATGAAAGATTTTACGTAAAACATTGTGCGGCACTCCCATGTCCCTGAGAAGCGACGTACATGAAGCCCTGTCTTGACATAATGTGCCCATTTTGAGGAAGTGGGTGTATTGTAGTATTTTCCTTTACCAGGGCAGTCCAAAATTGTGAGTTCACCAATGACCCATGCATACAGACATGCATGAGGGCCTGTAAACCTGACGTGGGTGTATTGGAGTCTAGCCCTTTGGCAGGGCAGCCAAAAATTGGGAGGCTCCACATTGTCCCTGGATAGAGACGTGCAGGAGGGCCTGTAAACCTGAAGTGGGTGTATTGGAGTCTAGCCCTTTGGCAGGGCAGCCAAAAATTGGGAGGCTCCACATTGTCCCTGGATAGAGACGTGCAGGAGGGCCTGTAAACCTGAAGTGGGTGTATTGGAGTCTAGCCCTTTGGCAGGGCAGCCAAAAATTGGGAGGCTCCCCATTGTCCCTGGATAGAGACGTGCAGGAGGGCCTGTAAACCTGAAGTGGGTGTATTGTAGTCTAGCCCTTTGGCAGGGCAGCCAAAAATTGGGAGGCTCCACATTGTCCCAGGATAGAGACGTGCAGGAGGGCCTGTAAACCTGAAGTGGGTGTATTGTAGTATAGCCCTTTGGCAGGGCAGCCAAACATTGGGAGGCTCCACATTGTCCCTGGATAGAGACGTGCAGGAGGGCCTCAAAACATTTTTCCCATTGAAAAGGAGCAGGTCTCCTGTCGTTGTAATGCCCATTCTAAAAGAATGGGCGTAAAAATTTACCACTGGGGGTATACCTGAAACAACAGCCTAACTATTGTAGCGGTCATCATGGTGGCACATGAGGAGAAGAAGGCGCAGTCCATCGATTAGCCAAGGAAGAGGAAGACGACATGGTGGATGATCCAGTAGCTGACCTAACCTGGCAGGAGGATATGCAGAGCAAGGATAGCAGTGCACAGGGGGAGGGAGGCGTAGCATCCCAACAGGCAGTACAAAGCAAGGTCGTGTCCACAGGCAGAAGGCAGGCAACCATTCCCCGGAACAACAACATGACACAAGGTGCCTGTGCAAATGTTAGGTCTTCCCGAGTCTGGCAGTTTTTTAAGTTGGCTCCAGATGACTCTAAAAAGGCCATTTGCAACACCTGCCATGCCAGCATCAGCAGGGGTACGAAAACTAGCAGCCTGACCACCACCAGCATGATCAGGCACATGTCAGCCAAGCACCTGACTTTGTGGGAAGTACAACAGAGTCGAGGAGCGGTGTTTGCTGATGTCACTGCTACGTCTCCGCGTGTTGTGCGTGCGAGCCAATCCCCTGTCCATGCTGGCCGCGAACAAGCCTCCGGCCCTGCACCTGAAGTTGCCCACGCACAAATAACACCACCATCAAGCACGTCCTTGTCCCAGCGCAGCGTTCAATTATCCATTCAGCAAACCTTTGAACGCAGGCGCAAATACGCTGCCAACACCCCACATGCCACAGTCCTAAATCACATTTCGCGACTCATAGCGCTAGAAATGTTGCCTTTCCGGCTGGTGGAGACGGAAGCATTCTGCGACCTGATGGCGGTTGCTGTCCCACGTTACTCGGTCCACAGCCGCCACTATTTCTCCAGATGTGCCGTCCCCGCATTGCATAACCACGTGTCCCAAAGCATCACACGTGCCCTGAACAACGCTGTTTCAGCCAAAGTCCACCTAACCACAGACACGTGGACAAGTGCTTGTGGGCAAGGCCGCTACACCTCCTTGACGGAACACTGGGTTAATATTGTGGAAGCTGGGACCCAGTCTGAGCGAGGGACGGAACACGTCCTTCCCACACCAAGGATTGCAGTGTGACGACCATCCGCTGTAAGGCTGAGCTGCTGGTAAGGCAGCACCCCGAGAAACCCCGAGACCCTTAACCCCTATACAGGGATCTGGAATTATAGCGGAGCCCAGGAGGTAGCTACCTATGGGAGCAGCAGAGCAGGGAGGTCGTCTAGGAAGGGAAAAATCAGGAAGCGAAGAACGTAGTCAGGAGTCCGAGTCAAAACTGAGAGGGCAGCGAAGGTACAAAATCGTCAGGCGGTACAGAGTCGAAAATCCAGGCAAAGGTCAGAGTCAAAACCGAGAGGGCAGCAAAGGTACAAAATCGTCAGGCGGTACAGAGTCAAAAATCCAGGCAAAGGTCAGAGTCAAAACCAAACACACACACTATGTCACTTGGGGAACCAAAACTATATCTGGCGGCCTGCAAGACAGGCTCCAATGTATTTGAAGGGCGCGGTTACCTCCCATAGGCTGGAGCTCACAGCCTGATGACCTCATCCGGACCGCCCCTAGAGCCAGGCCAGATGGAGATACACGACTGGCTCCACCCATCCCACCTCTGACAGAAGAACGCAGGCTGCGCCTAACGGACACCTCTGTAGGGCCCGCTCTTCTGCGACCAACACCACCCAGAGGGGAAACACAGCGGCGCTCAGCGACAGAGGCAGACGTCGCTGGAGCAGGTCCACATGAGGACAAGGCCTTCCTATCACCAGCACCACCAGACGAAGGAATCCGGCTCCTCCCAGCGGCCGAGGCAGGAACACCGGCCACCGAGTCCAATGGCGATGTGACATGCAGGCCCTACCTCTGTCAGGGTTTCACTGACACTCTACAGCTCCGGAATGTCATGCTGCTCAGCCTCCTCCTCCTGCGCATCCTCATCGACTGTACCCTCCACACCAGTCACAAGCTGGAAGCACTGCAGCACTGCCTCTGCGAAGCGGCAACAGGCTGTGCTGAAGCTAGTCTACATAGGTCACAAACCCCACAATGCAGAAGAGGTGTGGACAGCTCTGAAACAGCAGGCAGATCACTGGCTGACACCTCTGAACCTAAAGCCAGGAAAGGTCGTGTGTGACAATGGCCGGAACGTGGTGGCAGCTTTGAGGCGAGGCCAGCTGACGCATGTTCCATGCGTGTCCCATGTGCTCAACCTGGTGGTTCAGCGGTTTCTTACATCATACCCAGAGCTGTCTGATCTGCTGGTAAAAGTTTGCTGCCTGTCTGAGCATTTTCGCAAGTCACCTGCTGCTTCAGCCGGCCTTGCCGGCTTTCAGCGCCGTTTGCGTCTTTCGGCCCACAGACTGGTGTGTGATGTCCCCACGCGTTGGAATTCAACTCTGCACATGTTGGTCAGGATATGTGAGCAGAAGAGGGCAGTTGTTGACTACCTGCATCACCTAAGCCGTCGGGAAATGGGTCAAACTCCACACATAACACCTCCGGAGTGGAGATGGATGTCCGACCTATGTACCGTCCTCCAAAACTTTGAGGACTCCACCAAGATGGTGAGCGGCGATGACGCCATTATTAGCGTCACCATACCGCTACTCTGCCTTCTAAAACGATCTCTGCTGAAAAACAAAGATGATGCATTGCAGGCGGAGCACGATGACTTGGAGCAAGAAACTGTAGTGGGTGTGGGTGATAACACACAGCCCAGCCTCATGTCATCACAACGTGCAGTGGAGGACTATGACGAGGAGGAGGAGGAGGAGGAAGACATGGAGCAACTCTCTTGCCAAATTGAGGATATGACATGCACACCAGTCATACCCTCGCTTCAGCGTGGCTGGCCAGAGGACAGGGGAGATGAGGAGGAGGAGGAGGACAGCATGTTCAGTCATCGTGTTGGTCAGGATACTGAAGTGATGGCTGTTAAGAGTCTGGCGCACATGGCTGACTTTATGGTAAGCTGCCTGGCTCGTGACCCTCGCGTTCAGAACATCTTGGCCGACAATCAGTACTGGTTGGCAACACTCTTAGACCCACGAAACAAGGAGAACTTTATGTCTCTCATTCCTGAGGCGGAGAGGTCAGCCAAAATGCAGCAGTTCCAGAAGGCCATAGTAACGGAAGTAGGCAAAGCATTCCCCTCACAAAACGCTAGCGGCATAGGTCAGGAATCGGTGGACAACCAAGGCGTACGGCCGAGAGGGGCACAAGTCCAATCCGCCAGAGGTAGGGGAACAGTATTTATGATGTGGGACAGTTTTCTCAGCCCCTCACATACCACAGCCCGTGAGGTGAGGGGTAGTGCCACAAGAAATGCTAAGTTTGGCCAGATGCTGAAGGAGTACCTTGCAGATCGAACAACTGTACTGCGAGATTCCTCTGTGCCTTACAATTATTGGGTCTCCAAGCTGGACACGTGACATGAATTGGCGCTCTATGCCTTGGAAGTCCTGGCCTGCCCTGCCCTGCCGCTAGCGTTTTGTCAGAGAGTGTTTTCAGTGCCGCAGGTGGAATCATTACTGATAAACGCACCCGCCTGTCAACTGAAAATGCTGACAGGCTGACTCTGATCAAGATAAAGAAGGGTTGGATTGGGCCAGACTTCACCACACCACACACAAATGACAGCGGAATTTAAATTTTGTTATGGGAATTTGCCACGTACCTCCACTCACCCATGGGTACACACTTCTGGACTTCCGAGTGTCCAAGTGTGGGATCAGTAATGTCCGTGGACGTGTACTCGGCCTGGTGGTAGGAAGGAGGATCAGGTTGGGAAATGTGCGGTGCATATCACGGCTACTGACACTTGACCGTGTGGAAGACAGGGTGTTTGTGGAGGTGCCAATCTGACTTGAAGCATTATCCGCTATCCAAGTAACAACCTGTTGACACTGGTCTTGTTTCAAGAGCGGTGTACTGCTGCGGGCCCCAAGAATTTGGGACAGGACGTGTGAGCGAGTAGATGTGCCCCTTTGTTGTTGCGAAATTAGTGCTCGCACACAACCTCGGCCTCTGCCTGCACCACCATCACGTTCACTTCCTTGTTCCTTGCCAACGCCCTTGCCAAGCCCTTGCGCATTTTGCCTGTATACAGGGACAACAGTCTGGTGACTGTTCGGGTCACAGGAGATTTGGATTTTAGACCCTAACCTGTATAAAGATAGTAAGTACAACAGTCTGGTCACTGTTCAGCTCACAGGAGATTTGGATTTTAGACCCTAACCTGTATAAAGATAGTAAGTACAACAGTCTGGTGACTATTATGGTCACAGGAGAGTAGGATTTTAGTCCCTAACCTGTATCAAGGTAGTAAGTACAACAGTCTGGTGACTGTTCTGGTCACAGGAGAGAAGGATTTTAGTCTCTAGCCTGTATCAAGGTAGTAAGTACAACAGTCTGGTGACTGTAATGGTCACAGGAGAGTAGGATTTTAGTCCCTAACCTGTATCAAGGTAGTAAGTACAACAGTCTGGTGACTGTAATGGTCACAGGAGAGTAGGATTTTAGTCCCTAACCTGTATCAACGTAGTAAGTACAACAGTCTGGTGACTGTAATGGTCACAGGAGAGAAGGATTTTAGTCCCTAACCTGTATCAAGGTAGTAAGTAGAACAGTCTGGTGACTGTTATGGTCACAGAAAAGCTTGGATCCTGATCTGGATCACCCTGCCTTTATCCTCCTAGATTAGTCCTGAGAAGGACTGTTGTGGTCAGCAGCAGTTTGTAGCCCTGCCCCGGATCTACCTATGAGGGTCGCAAATCTGTCCCTAAGCAGCAGCAGACACTCTCCCTACACTCACTGTCTGGATGGCTGTGTGCAGAGCACAGCGCGGCCGGGTCTTATAAAGGCTCGGTCACGCTGTGCAGGCCGGCCAATCACTGCAATGCCACAACTAATAGGGCTGTGGCATTGCAGTGGTCTGCTAGCCAATCCCTGCATGTGGGCTGGCTCTCTAAAGAGCGCCAACATGCAGGGATGAGGATCACGAGCACAGCACGAGTATCGCGAGATTACTCGGTGCTCGCCGAGTAGCCGGAAGTACAGTGATACTCATGCGAGTACCGAGCAGCGCAGAGCATACTCGCTCATCACTAATTGTTACATTTGTACACGGCCACAAAATGGAGCAATGTGTCCATGATTTCACTGCAACCAGAGATCTGCGAGCAATCTCTGCACAATTATCTGTGTGTGTAACTGCAATCAGACTAGTTCTCCAGATCAAGGTCCAATCACAGAACCCAGTGCACATAACGGGTAATATTATATTTTTGAAGAACGGCATTTTAGTATTTAAACAACCATTATAACATAAAGAAGCAGAGAGTTCCAGTCTCACTGCTCTTAGGCCGGTTTCACACTTGCGTTCGGGACGCAGCATTTGCGAACGTAACGAAACACATGCGTACTGTGTCCCTATGTCTCTCTGTCTCTTTTTTTCTCTCTCTCTCTAACTCTCTCTCTCCTCCCCGGTCGCTGTATTATGGTTTTCAATGGCTGGTAATGCGTTCCTATGGGCAATAATTCTGTCAACGCATGCAGATAATCAACGGCTGCGTTCACAGAATTCTGTATGCGTTTTGGCATGTGTTTACATGTGTTTACATCTGCAGACAATCTGCTGCAGTTACAAACGCAAATGTGAAAGTGGCCTTACAGTAAAGAACACTGTGGAAAAAATGTCCAACAGTAATTAGTCTATTAATGTTAGTGTACACATTTACAATACCTCTCACTTTGCAGCTTCTGCTTGTCTGATGAATGCTGCAGTACAGAAAGTTGAGAGCCGGCAAAAGGATATTTTCACTGCCAAGGTTGCATTTCCCAGATAAATTGTTTACTAGGAAATTATTGCAGTTAAATTAGTAGATATCAATTATCCAACATCAACATAGCATCCCTGAAAATTACATTATCATTCTGTAACATAAAATTAAAATAGTCTGTAAGAAAAATAAAGTCAAAAGCCAGCTCACCCAACGTTTCCAGTCTCGGATCCTTGTGTGCTCTGCTGCAGGTCATGCATGAACCTGGGCAGAGGATCACTGTCACATGCAAAGTAGCTTGATCCATAAAAAACAAATATTTATTTCTTCATAACTAAAATCCGTCCATTACATATAAAATATATATGGCACATTGTTAATGCACATGCCCTTGTACGCCAACCTCTTCTTTGGCTACTGGAAGAGGTTGACTTCCTGGATATTGATATTTCGGTGGTCAACATCAATAGATCCAGACGGGTATCCACAGGAAGATTACATCATTCAACTCTCTTTTGCACGCCTCTTCCGCCCATAATGCCTCCACGATTAGGGCCATCATGATTGGCCAATTTCTTAGAGTGAGGAGTATATGCTCGACAGAGGAACAATTTGAGGCACAGGCTAGAGACTTCATGCTGCAATTTCATTAGAGGGGATACAGTGGCAGGGGACTAAAAAGGGCCTATATGAGGGCAAAGCATACATTGCGGTTGAAACTCCTGAGGGGCAGGAGGAAGAGGAAGTTGGGACATCGGACATTAAAGTCAGTTTTATCGCAACTTTCTCACACAAGTGACATATGGTGCAGTTAATTTTGACTAAGCACTGGGCCATCTTAAAGTCAGCCTGGATACTAGGGTCCCTCGGGGCCTGAATGAATCTCTGAGTTTCACCTCCTTTCTTTAAAACTCCTCACCACCTTTGATCCCTGGTTTGGGGTTTCTTTTATATGTATGTTTCTTTGTTTTATATTTTTTAATTCCTCTGTACATATGGTCCCAAGTGTGTTGGTTGTTATCTTGACATGCTCTGTGCTTTAATTGTATTCCCACCAGAGTGATTTGTGTTATTTTTGCTTCCGTTGTCATTCTGAGTTTGGATATTTCCTTGGAGGTCATTTGATGAGATCACACATTTAGTCTCAAGAATCACCTATATGGACACGGACCAAATGGATTACATCATCGGTGTATGATGTTGCATTATGGTGGGTGACTTATTTGTACCTCAAGGGTCCCTCTTCCATGTTCGGCAGTGTTGCTATGGTAGTTGATTTGCTCCGCCCCACTTGCCCCAAAAATTTGGCCTCGGTTTTGCTCATGCACAGGATGCGGTGACACATCCCGATCCAGCGCATGCGCAGTAGGCGGATTATGTCGGGAGGCGTGTTTTTGGGGGGGCAGCATGGTCCACACAATGCATGCGCTGACATCCCATGTGGACCAACGGATATGGGGCTCCGGACAGGTATATAACAGCGGCGGATCTTGTCAATTGCTTTGCAGCACCTTAGGAAAACCTTGTTTATTTTTCTGTCCCCTCTTCAATTCTGACCAGCCATTCTACCAAAGCATGGATATGTGCAATATTTAGACTGGCCATTTAGGTTGGTGACATCATTGCCACCTTCCACATGGTCCTTGAGAGATGGTATTAACAATTTTAGGATGAGCATGGGAATTTAAGTAATTTCTGTGGTAAATATCTTACTATGAATTGATTTTCTGTCAGATCAATTTCAATTTATGACATGGTCTGGAAATTGTGAGCATATATGAATCTATGCATGTGAGCTAAGCCACTTACGGTATGTCTATGTATGTGCTCTCCTGAACAACATAGCCTCCCATTATATAATGTGTCTTGTATTTGTACTTCATGTAATTGTATGATGCTTGTCAGCTTTTCCGGATGTACCACTTTCTGTGTGCTTTATTAACAAGTTTCCTATGGTCAATAAAATGTAAATCATGCTTCCAACTCTAGATTCTTTGTTTTTTCATTGTTAATACAGTCAATGGCTCTTTAGACGACTAGGTGTGTCAGCATTACGCCTCCCTCACAGTCATATTACTAATCATTAAATGTTATGTCTCACATGAAGAAATAAATGTTACTGTTCAAAATGATCATCTGTTACGGTCTGGGCCTTAGTTAGAGTGTTAATATTGCAACCACTATATCACAGGTAGGAAGCATGATCATGGAAGCCTGAGATCAGTGTCACAGAGGCAGCACTTTTGTATAGAGGATAAGGAGGTAGGTTAGTGGCAAGCCAGAGGTTGATGCAAAGGAGCTGCAGTATCATACTGCAAATAAGCAAGTCGCGTGGTCAGTTGTTAGCCAGAGGTTGATGCACAGGAGCAGGTGTATAATATAAAGAAGCAGCAGGTAAAAGGAGAGCTTAACTAATGGCTGGGAGCTCAATAATATATCAAGGAAGGAAGCACAAGGCCAGCTTTAAATAGGGTGTTCAATCAGGAGATCACAGGGTGGGTGCAATCAGGAAATCAATACAGGTTGAAGCCAATCAAGAACACAGTAGGTACTAGTATCTGGGTCAGCAAGGAACTGTCCAGAGAGCTGAATAGCTCAAAGGGAAGAAACTCTGCCTGGTATCCAGGAGTAACCAGGTTTCAGTCCTGACAGTAGTCCCCTCCTTCCAGGATGGCATCTGGAGATCTCAGGAGCTGGTTTCCTTGGATGCTCCAATGAAAGGCTCTTGTAAGTCTGAGTGAAATTTAAAAGATTAAAAGATATGAATTTATAAGATGGTACATACTTTTTAAGAATTTTAGTACACAGCCAAACCTTGTCACCAAAGTGGAGGGTAGGAGGGGCTTTGCAGTGTTTATCTGCTGTTAATTCATAATCTTTTTGGGCCTTTTGTAAAATTTCAACTAGTTCTTCCTGAGATACCTGCAACTTTGTAAGCCTGTCAGTAACAGCAGGAATGGAGGTATTAAATAGAAGATTAGAAATAAATACTGGATACAAGCCAAAGCTAGCAAAAATGGACTTTGGGATGTAGAACTGTATTTGAGGTTTTTGTAGGCAAATTCTGCTGTTGGTAAGCAATCCAACCAATCATCCTGAAGGTAGGAAATAAAAGAGTGGAGGTATTGATCGAGAGTCTGGTTAGTCCTTTCAGTCAAGCCATTGGATTAGGGATGGAAGGCAATGGACAAATTATCAGTAACTCCTAAGGCTGCACAGAAGCTTTTCCAAAATTTAGATGTAAACTGGACATCGCTATCAGAAACTACATTGTCAAGAAGTCTGTGCAGCTTAAATATCTCTTTGATTATTAATTCTGCGGTTTGTTCAACGACAGGATACTGTTTAGTTGGAATGAAATGGGCCATTTTTTTCCACCACAACAAGGATGACAGTCATTTCTTTTTTTTTTATAAATTCTTTAAAGAGGACCTGTCACCAAACCAGGCATGGTGATCTAATTACAGCACTGGATGCAGCATGTCTGCAGCATGCAGGCAAGGGGTCCCCCAGCACTTGAGCAGCCCTGTACCCGAGATAATACACTTAGAAAACTTACATGCTCCAGCCACTAAGGAGGTGGCTAGGGGCTGGAGCCGAAGGGCAGATTCACACCCCCTGCATGTTTAATCTGCCCACCGCTGCCAATCATTCTCTCCCTCTTCAGCAGCATTTAAACATAGGGTTTTTTTTCTCTCTGTTTAGCCCCGCCCTCAGGGGGCGGGGTTAAACAGACTTTCTGAGAGAGAAAAAAAAAAACTGTTTGGAGGGGCAATAAAGGAGCACGTCTTCTGCCTTCAGGTTAGTTCTTAAGAGACCAAGACTCTTAAATGTTTGTCCAATTTCTGACCAAAATTGGGAGAGAAGTGGGCACTGCCAGAATATTTGTGTTAGGGCCCTTTCACATCAGCGTTTTTTGAAATTCGCGGCAGATGCGGTGAAAAAACCGCATCTGCCGCGATTACCGCATACCGGCTGCACTTGCGGCGCGGTTGCGGTAAACGCCATGCAAAGTATAGGCGTACTTGCGGCAGGTGCGGCAAGTGCGGTTTTGCACTTGCGGCAGGTGCGGCCACGAAAAAAAACGAATTTCAAAAAACGCTGATGTGAAAGGGCCCTTAGATGACCAATGTGAGTGTTACATCTCCAGCATATTTTGGATTCTTTCAAACCTAAGTAATGGAGGAACTCCAGAGTCCTATACCATCGCGTTAACATCTTATATGCTTTCTCTTGTAATAGAATGCATCTGGTGAAACCCTCGCATTATATAAAACTTTGTGTACTTGATCTTCTGTGAGACTAATTTTAAACTGGGTTTCTCAAGAATATATAAAGGCTGGCTTAAAAGGCAGTTGAAGGGAGACAAGTCGGGAATATACTTTGGAGATAAGTTTGAGACAGGGGTACAAGCAATTAAGAATTAAGTCTATCCAAGTCCAACTGATTTTATTGGGTAATTTAGCTATAAATTGCATAAAAATGTATTTGATGATTCATTTTTGCAGGAGTTCTGGGATTGCTTTTTAGCCGACCCTGGCCGTGCATTCACCATTGGTATTTTATTGTTCAAAAAACAAGAAATTGAGGCTCTTCTGAGTGAGGCCCACAAATTATAGGGGTCATCAAAGTGTAGGTCTAAAAGATAGAGTATAGCTCCTATAGGTGTTAAAGCAGATGGGAAGGTTGTTGCGGGAAAGTGGGCAATAAGGTCTCTTCTGGTCTTAAGAGTGGAAAGTGTGGTTTTATCTAGTACCAAATGGGTTGGGGGAATTGCACTGGTCCATAGGCATGCCTGTACTTTGTTGCCCACTAAAAGCAACTCTAAGCTATCAGTGGACTCCGTGGAATGATGGTGTACCAGTCGCAACCATCTGTAGATGACAGTCATTTCTTTAGATGGAGGTAGGTCCACAATAAAATCTATTGAGATTGATCCCCAAGCTCTGGATGGAACTGATAGAGTTTGAAGGAATCATAAACAAGAGGATAGTGGCATTTTGTTCCGTGCACGTTTAACAGGATGAAACATATCTTCTCACATTCTTACTACAAGTAGGCCACCAAAATGAATGAAGAAGTAGTTCTTAAGTTTTCATAACCCCCAGGATATCCTGAAAGTTTAGAATCGTGAAAACGTTTGAGGACTTCAAGTCGAGTAGCTTGGCTAAGGCCAAAAAGCATGACCAGATATTCAAAATGTCCATATCTAATTCTAAAGGTGGTTTTCCACTCATCCCCCTGGAGAATTCACATGAGATTATAGGCCCCTCTCAGATCAAGTTTGGTAAAAATCCTGGGGAGTGGGTAGCGATTTTTAATGGTAATCTCTTTTATTCCTCTGCAATCAATACATGGCCGAGGGGGCTAAGTCTTTATTTTCTAGAAAAAACAAGGGTGCTCCAGCTGGAAATGAAGATGGTTGAATAAAGGTTTTCTCTAAATGTTCATCTATGTATTCTCTTAGTACTTTCAATTCTAGTTCAGAAAAATTGTAAATTCACCTAAACTAAATGGATGCTTTTGGAAGCAATTCAATGGAACAATCATAAGGACAATGAAGATGTGCTTTATAAGATTTTTTCTTACTGCACACATCACAGAACGGCTGGTACTGAGGTGAGTTTATCATAATTCTGATGAGAAATCTCACTTGGATTTCTTTCAGAACAGATGGATTAGTAAGGCAATTGTCCTTGCAGTACTCAGACAGAAAGGTAATGGTCCTCTTTGCCCAGTTGATAGAATGATTATGAATTAAAAACTATGGAATTCCTAGAATAACTGGAAACTTTTGAGAGGAAATAAGATTAAAAATAACAGTTTTGTGATGCGAGTCACTACAGTAATAAATAGTCTCAGAAGTGGAGGGATAAGACTATAATTACAATTAGTAATTATTTTATAGCATTACTTACTGGATAAGTAAAAGGAGGTCAAACGTTCCGAGGTCAGGTCCAGGAAATGTCACAGTACAATAAGGAGTAATCGGAGCCAATTCACGAGCCGGGGTCAGGAAAACCAGAAAGACAAGACAGTTTACAGGGAGCAGACAAAAGAGTAGTCTAGTCACAGGCAAATGGTCAAAATCCAGGTAAGGGAGTAAAGTCAGGCTGGGTCAGACACAAAGCAAAGAGAGATCATTCTTACGCAGGCAGCAACAAGTGTACAACTGACACTGGATGGAGGAGCTAACGTGCTTAAGTAGAGGACTAATCAAGGGAAGTGAGCACAGATGATTGCAGCACAGACCCAGCACAACCAAAACAGACTGACAGCTTCCACACTATAGTAACAAAGCAGACAAGGACAGTGTAGAGATTGTGACAGTACCCCGTCTTCAAGGGGGGCCACCGGGCCACCAGGTTTCCCAGGAAACCTCAGACAAAAGGCCTAGACTAACCAATCAGCCTTAACAGAATGAGTCGGATCCCAGGACCATTCTTCGAGTCCATACCCCTTCCAATGTACTAGATATTGAAGGGAATTCCAGACCATTCGGGAATCAATGATCCTTTGTACCTCATATTCTAAGCCTCCTTCAATAGACACCAGAGAGACAGAGCAGGGGGAATAAACTCCTTCAACAATGACTTGTGGAACACATTAGGAATACCAAATGACCGAGGGAGTTTTAATTGGAAAGCAACTGGATGGACCACCTCCAAAATCTCATATGGCTCAATAAATCTAGGACCCAACTTCAGTGAGGGCATCTTCAAACTAATATTCCTAGAAGATAGCCATACCTTATCTCCCACTTTGAAGGCAGTTTCTGACGAGCATCTCCTATCAGCCTTCTGTTTCTGCCAATGCTGAGTCACACCAATATTTTTTTTTTAACTCCCTCCAGACATCCTCCAGCTCTTGAATGGTGACATCTACCCAGGACAACCAGAATTTATGCTGGAGAACTCACCAAAATGAGGATAAAAACCATAATTACAGAAAAACGTAGAGGTCCCTGTGGACTGATTAACCCGACTGTTAAAGGCAAACTCACCCAGGGGAAGAAAATACGACCAATTCTCTTGCTGATCGGCGATAAAATATCTCAAAATTTGTTCCAAAGACTGATTTGTCCTCTCTGTCTGACTGTTAGTTTTAGGATGGTAAGCAGAGGAAAAGGACAAATCAATCCCCAATTTTCTGAAGAAAGCCTTCCAAAATGAGATGAATTATATTCCCCTATCAGATACAATATTTAGAGTAACCCCATGCAATCATTCCACATGAACAATAAACAGTTTGGAGACAGTTTCAGCACTGGGTAACCGAGATAATGGGACGAAGTGAGCATGTTTGCTGAATTGATCGACTACCACCCAAATAGCAGTCATCCCCCCCAGACAGAGGTAAGTCTGAAATGAAATCCATGGACAAATGAGTCCATGGTCTTTCCGGAATTGGCAAAGGAGCCAATACCCCGTTGGCCGGCAATGCTGTACCTTGGCACAAGCGCAAGTTTCACAAGCTGACACAAAATCTCTAATATCCTTATGCAATGGCAGACCACCAAAAGAGTTTAGCAATCGCCTTTTGGGTATTAGTGACCCCAGGATGATCACTCAACACAGAATAATGGAATTCTTGCAAAAGGCATAATCTGAGATACACAGGGACAAACTACTTGCGTTCAGGGGTATTGGAAGGAGCCAAGGACTGAGCAGTACGGATTTTAGCTTCCAGCTCAGATGAGACCATGACCACAACAATACCCTGAGGAAGAATGGAAGAAGGAGGTTCTGGAGGAGACACAGAATCAAGACTACAAGACAGGGCATCTGCCCTCATGTTCTTAGACCCCAGTCTGAACTTAATACAAAAATGAAATCTTGAAAAAAAATAAAAACTATCTAGCATGTCTAGATGTCAACTGCTTGGCAGATTCAATAGAAGCTAGATTTTTATGATCTGTCACCACGGTAACTTGATGAATGGCTCCTTCCAAAAAATGCCTCCATTCTTCAAAAGCCAACTTGACAGCAAGTAACTCTCGAATACTCACATCATAGTTTCTTTCAGCAGGAAAATTTTTTTTAGAGAAAAAGGCACATGGTCGCAGGTTAAAGTTTTAGGAGATTGAGAAAATACAGCCCCCACCCCGACCTCAGAAGCATCTACCTCCACAATGAACGGCCTCTGGAGGTCTGGTTGAACAAGAATAGGAGCAGACATTAAATAATTTCTTTAAATTTTCAAAAGCCCCAACCGCTTCTGTCGACCAAACCTTTAGCTCCGCCCCTTTAAGAGTGAGTTCTATAAGAGGCTTGATGATCTGAGAAAATCCTGTAATAAATTTCCTGTAATAATTTACAAACCCTAAAAAGCCCTGCAGAGCATTGAGGTTGATGGGTTAAACCCAATCAATGATGACCTGAACCTTCCCAGGATCCATCTTAAACCCGGAGGCTGACACAATGAAAGCCAATATTTCTTGAACAGAAAAGGTAAATGAATCGGTCGACAGGGTAGGGGGTACTCGGTTACTGGGACAGGTTGCTAATTCAGTGAGGATCACAGGTGGTCGGGTCCCGGTCTCGTGCCCTGGACACTCAATGGCTGAGGGGAAAGCTATTTGGGATGGGGGATTATTGAACGTGACGCCACCTGTGGTACTTGGTAATGTAGTTACCAGCGCTGCAGCCGGCCGCTAAGGTGGTGGTGCTTTGGGTAGTACAGCTCCCCACAGGCGGAGCTTTACCTCAGGGCAGCGGGGTGGATGAGGGGAGTAGTAGTCCTTGGCTCTGTGTAAGTTCTCCAGACGGCGGCAGTGAATCAGGCACACACAAACAATAGTCTCTGTTTCAGTACCTTTTTACTGATGTCAGGTAGCAGGTACAGTCCATGAGGGTAACCCGGTGGCCGATGCAGTTTGGGACATCCACCTTAGAAAGTTGTGAGGCCTCCTCTTCTATTGTCTGTGGTAATTAGAGTCAGTTCTGCCTTAAGCTAAAACTGCCGCTTCTTTCCCTTTCAGGCTTCAAATCCACAACTAAACAATAAGGACCTTTCTGTAGGATTCCCTATCCTTTTCTTGGGTCCCTGGTCCTATGTTTGGTCAGGTTTGGGGTCTTGGTTTCCTGAGATCCAAGGGGAATAAATCCTTCTCGTCTCTCCGGGTTTTCTCTGTTGTTTCTGGAATAATAACAGCTTTTGGACCCCGGTGTCCAGATGGACTAAAGGGCAATTAATGATGTCCCATTTTCTGTAGTTTCCTAATTTTCTTCACTTGCCTCTGTCCCTCTCCAGGGTGCTACACAGCTCCCGTCAGTCTCTTCTTCAACTGTCACTCTCTCACTGTTCCTGTCAACTGTCTGACTGACACTAACTAGCTCCTCCCCCAGGTCTGGATCTTTATAGGGGATCTTGCTTAAGGCAACAAGTGCATTCCCCCTTCAGGCCTGGGGTGAAAGTGTTGTGTGTTGTGTATACCAAGGTGTATATCCTTTCCTGCACCGGTGGGTCCTGTGGCAATCCCTGCAGGGGCGCCACATACATTTTTCAATTTTGGTGAACAAACAATAATCTCTTAAACTTTGCAAAACCAAACGGACATGTTTACAATGTGAATCCAGGTCAGGTGAGAAAATTATAATATCATCTAAATAAACCAAAATAAATTTCCCAATATGATCAGAGAGAATATTATTCATGAAATTCTGAAAAAACGCGGGTGCATTAGTTAGACTGAAAGGCATAACAACATTTCCAGAGACCTTCAGACATTAAAAATGCTGCCTTCCACTCATCACCCTCACGAATATGTGTCAGATTATATGCCCCTCTGAGATCTACATTGGAAAACCATTTGGCACCTGAAAGCTGATTATATAAATTGGGGATAAGTAGAAGTGGATAAGTATTTTTAACCATTATTTTGTTTAATTTTCAGAAATCGAAGCAGGGATGGAGACCTCCATCTTTCTTTTTCAATAAAACAGAATACGGCGGCTACCAGCAATAAGGAAGGACGAATATGACCTTTCCGTAAACTTTCGTTAACATAAGCTTTCATGGCTGTCCGCTCTAGGCCGGACAAGTTATACAAGCGAGCCTTGGGTAATTTAGCATTAGGAATGAGAGTAACAGCACAGTCAAAGGGATAGTGGTCCTCACTCAGATCTCAGACTCTTTTTCTGAAAGAAACATCTCCAAAGTCTTTCAGGTATTCTGAAAGACCCTCCAGACTAACGGAGCACACATGCACAGATTTTTTATTTTTTTTTAATTCTTTATTTTGAGAATATATGAGTATAAACAGAAAAATCAAGGCAAGCCCTCAAATATCACCAGTTCCATGTAGTGATACAAGTACATCGGGCTCATAAGAACAGTACATCACCATCATAATATGGAGAAATAAAAAATTGAGAAATAGGTCCTTAGCAGTCCAGCAACAATGGCCTTGTGCATGGCCACTATAAGGCCTAACCTTATGAGATGCAAGTTATATTGAATTCGAAGAACAGAGAATCGAGGTTGTATCAAAATAAAATGATGATTAACAAGAACTAGAGGTCAAGAGAGGAGTAGAAAGAAAAGGCGAGGGGGAAGGTGGAGACCAATCGACTTGGGAGAGTGAGGAAAGTGAGGGAAGGATGGGAGTAGGAGGGAGGGAGGGGGAATCCATGGTAGGGCATCCCACCCCAGGCCCGCCACGACAGGCAACCCACTCAAATTGGAAAATGATCCGAGGGCAACCCACCACCAAGCAGGAAGCGATACCGATCAGTTTGTTGGAATTCCATCCAGACCAACCAAGTAGAACCAAAATTAGTCTGGAAATCTTGTAGAGATGTCACATCCTCCATACACATCAGTTCATTGACCTGTCTGATCCAGTGGGAGATGGTGGGAGGGGTGTTTTTCCCGCACAAGACCGGGATACAAGATCTGGCAGCTATCATTAGAAATTTGAACAGAGAGTTCCTATATATCTTCACGGGGATCTCACAGTGATGCAAGAGTATCAAAGCCGATGATAAGGGTAGTTTAATATCTGAAACCAGCTGTATCACATTCTCCACTGCAGACCAGAAAGGTCGTATAACTTCACAATCCCAAAAGATATGCCTGAATGAGCCTCGTTTCTTCCCGCATTTCCAGCATTTCATAGCCGTCCCCAGGAACATTGCATTGAGCTTGACGGTGTTCCTTTTTTTTTTTATTCTTTATTTATTTTTCAAAGGTAACAAAAACATGGCACATAACAGCATCTTACATGTTATTTTTATCTATTGGTACCTATGTCTACCTTGTATAGTACAATAACGAAATAAAACTTATTCTAAAACTTGAACAAGTGGTTTCTCTATTTTTACATAGATATTTTGACGGTACAGTATCTAAAGAATCATAGGGTTGTAAAATCGTAGAGTTGTATAATAGCAAAATTATAGAATTGTAGGACCCCCTTGGCTGGCGACCAACGAAGTATTATCTTCGCCCCTGAGGATCTTCTCATGGATCCCCAGTCGGCGGGGCAAGTAATAGGAAAGATGTGGGGGGGGGGGGGTCACAGCTTCCCACTATCTCCCTCCACGGCTGCCATGTCTTAAGAAAGGAGTCATGGAAGCACATCTCCCAGCTAGATAGTTCTTCCAGTCTATGCAATCCTGAGATTTTGGTCAGCCAGTCCTTCACTGTGGGCGCGTGCTGTTGCTTCCATCTCTGAGCAATTAAGTGTTTTGCAGCCCCTATCATCACTGGGGCGAGCCCATGTTGTTTAGGGTTATAGTTGTCTGATGGGAGCGATAGAAGAGCTTCCATTGCAGTTACATCAGATTCTATGAGACTCATGGATTTTAATATAGTATTTACCCATGTCCAAAATTATTTTAATTTCTGGCAAATCCAGAATATGTGGGTCAGGTTGCCTCTCGATATCCCGCATCTCCAGCATTTCGGGGACTCTGTTAACCCCAAGTGAAAAAGTCTCTCAGGAGTATAATACCATCTCGAGAAGAGCTTGTAAGACTAGGGATGGGCGAATCCTAAATTACTCGGAATCGCTAGACTCTAACGAGTCCGAGTCCAGGACTCGCTACTCGTTGCGAGTGTAGCGAGTCCAATGTAAATGAATGGGGAAGCGAGTAGTGCAGCGATTCCTCTGCTGCTGGACCCTATATGGGGTCTGGCAGCAGAGGAAAAACCTGCAATTCCCCATTTTATTATTTTAAAGCCAGCGGCAAAAAGCCGCCGGCTTTTAAAGAATAGCAAAAAAAAAACGGATTGAACCGGGAGGAGCAGGAGCAGGGACGCAGGACCCAGGCGGGGAAGCTGGTGGTGAAATTTGCTCACCGCCGCTTCCTCCACTGAGTCCTGACCAGGGGCGGGCTGGCAGGACGGGGGAAGGAAGGGAGGGGGTGAGAGCACCGGACCGGCTGGCTACTTACCGCTGCCTCCGCCGCTGCCGTCACAGACTCTCTCCCCGACTCTCTGCTGCCTCCGGAGATTCCTGAGCGGTGACAGAGCAGTGAATAAATTAACTTCCGTCACCGCTCAGGAATCTCAGGCAGCAGCAGAGAGAGAATCGGGCTGACATCAGGGTTCAGCTCAGGCCAAAATGACCTGAGTTGAACCCTGACTGTTTAGTCAGTTCTCAACCTGCTCTCCCTGTGCATAGATATGTGTGTCTAAGCACAGGGATGTAGCAGAGCTGAGATTGTCAGCCTGCTCTCCCTGTGCATAGACATGTGTGTCTAAGCACAGGGATGTAGCAGAGCTGAGATTGCCAGCCTGCTCTCCCTGTTCATAGACATGTGTGTCTAAGCACAGGGATGTAGCAGAGCTGAGATTGTCAGCCTGCTCTCCCTGTGCATAGACATGTGTGTCTAAGCACAGGGATGTAGCAGTGCTGAGATTGCATTTTGGACTACGTCGGACGGAAGAGGATTTTTTAAATAAAGATGGAGTCCCTAATTGTGCTCTGTTTTATTTCTAATAAAATTATTTTTTCTCGGTGTTGTGTTTTTTTTTCTATTGATTACTGGAAATTCATGGCGGTCATGTCTAATATTGGCGTAACCGCCATAAATTTCGGCCTTAGGGCCAGCTGATAATACAAAGCTGGCCCTAACCCATTTATTAGCTTACAAGCTTTCTGGGCACCCGCCGCTGCAAATTTCAGCCCGCAGCCGCCCAAGAAGATGGCGCGTTCATTGAAGCGCCATCTTCTGGCGCTGAACCCCGCACTTCCAGGGCCCTGGTGCTGTGTCTCACTGGGTAATAAAGGGGTTAGGGCCAGCTTTGTATTATCAGCTGGCCCTAAGTCCGAAATTTATGGCGGTCACGCCAATATTAGACATGACCGCCATGAATTTCTGGTAAAGTTTGTTAAAAAAAAACCCTTGCACAAAGAAAAAATTTTTATTACGTGAATCCTGACTGTGAAAGTCATTTTGCAGCCTGATCTCCCTATGCATAGACATGTATGTCTATGCAAAGGGATGTGGCAGTGAAGATCTCGTTTTTGGACTACATCGGACGGAAGAAGATTTTTGGAATAAAGATGTAGTCCCTAATGTCTTTTTTGTTTTATTTCTAATAAAAAAATTTCTCTGTGTTGTGTTTTTTTTTTAACAAACTTTACTAGAAATTCATGGCGGTCATGTCTAATATTGGCATGACCGCCATAAATTTCGGGCTTAGGGCCAGCTGATAACACAAAGCTGGCCTTAACCCCTTTATTACCCAGTGAGCCACCGCACCAGGGCCCTGGAAGAGCATGGTTCAACACCAGAGGATGGCGCTTCAATGAACGCGCCATCTTCTGGGGCGGCTGCGGGCTGCAATTTGCAGCGGGGGTGCCCAGAAAGCTTGGGCCTCCCTGCGCTGCGGATTCCAGCCCCCAGCTGCTTAGCTGTACCTGCTGGACATAGAAATTGCACGGAGCCCCACGCATTTTTTTTTAATTATTTCATGAAATTCATGAAATAATAAAAATAAGGGGGCTCACCTATATTCTTGTGTCCGGCCAGGTACAAATAGACACCTGAGGGTTGGGGGCAGCCCATCGCTGCCTGCTGGATTCGGCTGATTACATAAATACGGCGAAGCCTACGTCAAATTTTTTTCTGAAAAATCCATAAAACAATATAAATAAAAGGGACTGCATCTTTATTAACCCCTGGACCATGGTCGATGGGTTAATAAAGATGCAGTCCCTTTTTAGGATTGTTTTATTGATTTTGCAAAAAAAAAAAAATGACGTGGGCTTCGCCGTGTTTCTGTAACCAGCCGGATCCAGCAGGCAGCGACGGGCTGCCCCCAACCCCCAGGTGCCTATTTGTACCTGGCTGGACTCAAGAATATAGGGGAGCCCCTTTTTTATTATTTCATGAATTTCATGAAATAATAAAAAATAAAAATGCGTGGAGCTCCACACAAATTCTATGTCCAGCCAGGTACAGCTAAGCAGCTGGGGGCTGGAATCCGCAGTGCAGGGAGACCCAAGCTTTGTGGGCACCCTCCGCTGCAAATTGCAGCCCGCAGCCGCCCCAGAAGATGGCGCTGAACCCCGCTCTTCCAGTGGCCCTGGTGCCGGGTGGCTCACTGGGTAATAAAGGGGTTAGGGCCAGCTTTGTATTATCAGCTGGCCCTAAGCCCGAAATTTATGGCGGTCACGCCAATTTTAGACATGACCGCCATCAATTTCCAGTAATCAATAGAAAAAAAAAACGCAACACCGAGAAAAAATAATTTTATTAGAAATAAAACAGAACACAATTAGGGACTCCATCTTTATTTAAAAAATCCTCTTCCGTCCGACGTAGTCCAAAATGCAATCTCAGCACTGCTACATGCCTGTGCTTAGACACACATGTCTATGCACAGGGAGAGCAGGCTGACAATCTCAGCTCTGCTACATCCCTGTGCTTAGACACACATGTCTATGCACAGGGAGAGCAGGCTGACAATCTCAGTTCTGCTACATCCCTGTGCTTAGACACACATGTCTATGCACAGGGAGAGGAGGCTGACAATCTCAGCTCTGCTACATCCATGTGCTTAGACACACATATCTATGCACAGGGAGAGCAGTTTAAGACCTGAGCTGAACCCTGCTGTCAGCCCGACTCTCTCTCTGCTGCTGCCTGAGATTCCCGAGCGGTGACGGAAGTTAATTTATTCACTGCTCTACCACCGCTCGGGAATCTCCGGAGGCAGCAGAGAGAGTCGGGGAGTGAGTCTGTGACGCTGGCGGCGGAGGCGGCGGTAAGTAGCCGTCTTGCCAGCCTGCCCCTGGTCAGGACTCAGAGGAGGAAGCGGCGGTGAGCAAATTTCACCGCCGGCTTCCCCGCCTGGGTCCTGCGTCCCTGCTCCTGCTCTCCCGCCTGGTCCTAACTTAGGATCGGGTGGGGAGGCTGCGGGGGGGCGGAGGGATGATGGACTCGTTACAGTGAGAGTAATAGCTTGGAAACTCGCAGAGTACCGAGTCCTGCGATTCCACTATTACTCGCAGAGTAACGAGTCCTAGCGAGTTGGTTCGCCCATCCCTATGTAAGACATCTCCTTGAGTAGTACACATCTGGAGAAGCCATGTGAGTTCTGAGTTTTGTTTTATCGTCTCGAGAGAGCGTGACACCGAGCTCAATCTCCCAAGAATGCACGAATAGTGAAAACGTAATTAATGTATTGTCAAGGAGATTATTGTATATCTTGGAAATAATTTTAGGGATCGGTGGTTTCACCTTTACGAGTATCTCCAGCCATTTCCACCTAGTGGACACTGTCAGTGGGCTCCTGATCTTTTTCATGTAGTGGGCCACATGCAATTCTTGTAAGAACGTCTGTGGCTGTTTTTTGGCTTCTATTGGCCACATCTTTTTGCATAGGATGTCTCCTCGCAGTTACCGGGAGATGGGTTTATTCGGAAGAGTCCTCCATAGATCATATGGATCACAGAACTCTGCATCTATTAGATTTGGTATAAGCCTCATCGGGCTTTTATCCAAAAAATGGTATTTAGATGTTTCTGATGAACGAGGACATGGTCTTTTAACGTAGTCGACACATCTATGATGTTTGCCTGAGTGCTCTCCAACTCTATGGCCCATGTGTTGTAGATCCGTACGTAGAGCGTTAATCTCTCTTGACAATAATTTTGTGTTGTCTGCCAGTAGTTTTCTCATAAAAGAGCGGGTTAAGGGTTCCTCTGTCATGGAATCGCGTAGTCAGAGTCCTTCATACTTAAGTCTGAGTGCCCTATAGCCTGGGAGGGCTGTGTATTTTGCAGTTTTAATTTAGATCGGGATGCTGTAGAGTCTTTCTTCTTTGTTAAGAATTTGTCAAGTTCCCCTTGGGAGTTGGTACCTCCTGTCATTGTATTATGTCTTGTTAAGCTTTTTGCCTGATCCGTTTGTGTGCGCACCATTATTATATAGTATTGATCGGGTGTCAATTTTCCACCACTCGAGGCTCATAGATCTATTAATACATCATATTCATTGCTTGGTTGCCTTCTATAGGGAAAAAGGGCATTCTGTTGTCTGTCAGAGGGTTGAAATTAATCAATGGTGACAACCCCAAAGAGCCACTAGATGGTGCATCAAAACTGTGAAATGTTCTTCTTAAATGAGGAGAGGGTCAGTTAGGCGTAGTGACTCTATCTGGTCACCTGGTGGCAGGCCAATTCTTTTACAAATATAAGGATAGGTAATGTCTCAAGGTGACCACCAGATGGCGACCCAAGTCTACAAGTTGTTTGTGCAGTGTAATACAAAATGGAGTCTTTCACTGATTTTAAAGTTAGAGGGGGAGAGTCCCCCAGTATAACTATATAGCAGACAATTCTTAATGGCGACTGTAAATGCTTCTCAATTCTCTCTAATAAATGCAGCGGTGTGGCTCTGTGGTGTCCAGGGATGATATGTCCTTCAGCAGAATCCTGTTGAATGAGGATATAATGGCGATGTAATGGCGTAATGGCGTCCACCTCTTGGGTGCCTTCCAGGGGGTGGGGGTCACAACTCCCCTCCGGTACACAGCTCCGTTGTCGGTATCCCTCGGCTCCACACCACACGCTATCTCCGGGGGTGTCCTGATAGGTGGGTTCCCTCCAGGCTCCCCTGCCTTCCCGATGCCTCCGCTGCTCTGTTCCCGCCGCCACCCGTCTCAACACCTATACCTGTGCCCTCCAGCCGCTGCTCGCTGGTGGTAAGTGCCTCTCCTGGGTGCTGCCTGCTACCTTGTGGGGATCGCTGTCTCTTCCGGTGTCTCTCCGAGACCAGTCGCAGGGAGATCCACGGGGTGGATCTGTGATGGATTATGGCGCCTTTGTTCTGGCTGCAGTCTCCGCAGCACCGCAGCCTCCAGGGGTCCTGGAAAGGGATCTCCAGGTCCTCACCGGGGATAAATGAAGCCCCTTTTCCCCAGATGTTTGGGGAAAACAAGATCCCAAGATCTCCCAGCAGTTGATGTGCTTTTTAGGAGATTTTTGTGGCCTTAGGACGGGAGCTGTTTTACAGCACGTCCATCTTCTCTGCTGCCTAGGCCATGCCCCCCTGAGCTTGACCAGTGTTCTTTACCACCATGAGAGCAATTTGTAATTGGCCTCTTGGAACTTTGAACTAATGGTACTGTGAGTAAGTTGAAATATTCTCGCAATCTGGTCATCTGTAAAATTAATATTCAATTCAGTTTCCCACTGTGAGATAAAGGCGGGCAGAGTCTGGTCTTCAAGGGAGCTCTGCATAGAATAGAGCAGGGACAAGGCGTGTCTGATCAGTCCCTGGCCGGTGCATAATGATTCAAATTGCGTCCTGGACCGATTAAAACAAGTACATGCACAGATTTAAGACATTTTTCGAAACAATAAGGACCCCATTTTTACAATATCTTTCTGACACCAATCAATGATTGGATTATGCAAACATAGCCAAGGAATACCCCACACAACTCCAGTAGGTAAATTGTCCAAAACATAACAGGAGATTATTTCCGTATGAAGAGACCCCACCTTGAGTGTGAACTCCACCGAAACTAACTGAACCTGATTTTTGAGCAACGGTGTTCTATCAATGGCCACAAAACCTTCTAGCTTAACTGTCCCTAATCCTAACTTTAGAACATGTCCAGAATCAATTCAATTAGCAATGGATCTGCACTCAATTAAGGGAATTGGTGACAGACACTGATTTTGAAAGAGAAGTTCAGCATTCAACAACACTTTATCAGAGGAGTAAAAGGTACCTGTAAGTCTGGGAGACCTCCTCAACAATCACCCAGACTTAGTCATTTCCCAACGGCTTGCTCGCTAGAGATCGTGCCAAGCAATCCTTTAAGAAATGTCCAGCTCAATAGACAAAGTCCAAATTCCAGACGGCATCTCCTCTCATTATCCCTTGAGCTGGCAGCTCCAACTTCCATATGTTCTATCTCAGGTGAATGAACTGGGCCAGGTGGACAAAATGGAACCTCTTGTTGAACCTCGTGCCTCTCCCGCATCCTCCAATCAATGTGGATAGCCTGAGTAATGGCCTCCACCAAAGAACCAGGCGGAGCATGTAGAGCCAGAGCGTCCTTTAGAGACTCTGAAAGACTCCTAAGGAATTGCCATTTGAGAGCTGCATCATTCCACAGATCCTCAGTAGACCACGGATGAAACTCAGTACAATAGTTTTCAGCTGTGCGGTTCCCCTGTGTCAGGTTCATGATCCTTGTCTCTGCCACCTTGGCCATGTCAGGTTCATCCTAGATCTGTCCTAAATCATCAAAAAAGGCATCCACAGAAAGATGTTCAGTAGTAAAGTAGGGTAGAGAAAATGCCCAAGTCTGAGGACTTCCCCACAAATGTCACATTATAATTCCCACCCGCTGTGACTCATTCCCTGTTGAACGAAGGCACAAGGTAAACAATAATTTACAAGTCTCCTTGAAAATTCTGAACTGGTCTTTTTCCCCCCGAAAATTTTTCAGGGAATCCTAAAACAGGTTCAGGGGGGCTCAAAGATACGTCAGATGGTTCAGAAGTCATGACGGAGGTCCGAGGAGAGAGCTTCTGAGAGACAGTAAAAGTACTATAAATCTGACCCTGTAACTGAGCTTGTGAGGATGCCAGTTTGTGTTGTTCCAAGGCCATACCTTGGTCTAACTGAGTCAGATCCGCCACCTGATCAAATAAAGTACACAACGGATTCATAGGTGGGGAAAAGAGAAAATTTAACATTCAATCGTAATGTGACACGAGGCACTACAGTAATAACTAGTCCCAGAAAACTACAATTACAATTAGCAATTATATTATAGTATTACTTACTGGATAAGTAAAGGGAGGTTAATTGTTCCGAGGTCAGGTCCAGGAAATGGCGCAGTACAACAAGGAGTAATCTGAGCCGAAATCGAATTCACGAGCCGGGGTCAGGAAAACCAGAAACACAAGACAGTTTACAGGGAGTAGGAAAAGAGTAGTCAGTTCACAGGCAAATGGTCAAAGTCCAGGGAAGGGAATAAAGTTAGGCTGGGACAGGCACAGAGCACAGAGAAATCAGTCTTACACAGGCAGCATCAAGTGTACGATTGACAATGGATGGAGGAGCTAGCATGCTTAAATAGAGGACTAATCAAGGGAAGTGAACACAGGTGATTGCAGCACAGACCCAGCACATGCAAAACAGACTGACAGATTCCACACTATAGTAACATAGCAGACAAGGACAGTGTGGAGATCGTGACAAGATTCATGATAATCAGGTTCAATACAGATGTCAAGTTGAATTGTCCCATGAGTAACAGGTCCGGAACATAACAGTGATCCTTTCAAAGTTTCCATATTGATTGGCATTTATTTAGTCCTACTTGCAATGTTATTATAGAGTGTGAATTGTAAGTACATGAAATTCCCTTCTGCTCCAAAATCTAACATAGTAGAGCATTGTATTTTTTGGCTTCCAATTATAACCTGTAAGGCAGGGATGGGGAACCTTTTTCCTGTCAGGGGCCTTTTGGAAATTTCTACTATCCTTTGGGGGCTGCACAAAATTATCAACTTAAAAATTACCCTGCTATATTTGGTTAACCAATCAACCCACCGCTACTGTGGTAGCTGGGACTGCTTCACTTTGGTGTGGCTGTAATGTTAGGTGATATTGATCATGTGCCTTCTCAACTGCTTTTCTAGGTTTTCTAGAGCTATAGACATCAGAGAAGAGGCTGGGAGCATACATGTCATTGGGGTGTGTGAGGCTGGGGCATAGAGATCACTGGGGAGCTGGATTCAAAGGGAAGGAAGTCAGCAAAAAGCTGCTGCCAGCCCAAGCACTGCAGTCCCCAGTAATCTATCTGGGGGCTGCAGAAATGGTTATCAAGGACCACTTGTGGCCATGGGGCCTGGGGTTCCCCACCCCTTCTGTAAGAGAATGACAAAATGACAAGATGGTGAGTGAATTTTGTGTTTTTCGTACATTACAGACGATATGTTGTGTATATCAGGATTTAGCTGTTAAAGGGAACCTGTCACCTGGTTTTTGCCATCTTATCTGAGAGCAGCATAATGTAGAGACAGAGACCCTGATTTCAGTGATGTGTCATTTACTGAGCTGCTTGCTGTGATTTTGATAAAATTACTGTTTTCTCTGTTGCAGATTTAGCAGTCTGTGAATATACCTGTCCACTTGGCAGCAGACCAAGGGGACTGCTAATGATAAAATCACTGTTTAAACAGCTGGAGATTATCAAAACTACACTGAGCAGCTCAGTAAGTGACACATTGCTGGAATCAGGATCTCGGGTCCTATATTATGCTATTCTCAGATTAGGTTGCAAAAACCTGGTGACAGGTTCCCTTTAAGAAAGCTCTAGATTGCTTGCAGTCTTGGCACTTGTGAAGTCCATTTATTAGGACAGTTAATAGCAAAATGTTCAGAGTCACCCCAATAGAGGCATTGATTCTCTGTTTGTCGCCTCTCCTTATCTACTGCAGAGAGAGGCACATTTTCTGCTTCTTGTTGAATTATTCAATGTTTAATTGACTAAAGAAGTAGGCCTGGTTGCTTCCAAATATTTGCAGCCTTCCTTTTCTTCGTTCAGTGAAGGCCACCTCACACACACAGATATCTGAGTCCAATATCTGAACAGATCTCTGGTTGCAGTGAAATCATGGATACATTGCTCCATGTTCTACACAGCCACAAAATGGAGCAATGTATCCATGATTTCACTGCAACCAGAGATCTGTTCAGATGTTGGACTCAGATATCTGTGTGTGTGAAGTGGCCTTAAGTCTCTGATCAATTTGAATGCACAACTGAATAAAGTCCTCCAAATTATCCAGGGTTTGAACCCTGGCAAGCTCATCCTTTATAAACTCTGATAATTCTCGTTGGAATTGACTCTTCAGGGCTGTTAAATTCCATGTGGCGTCGGCCACCCAGCGGCTTGTATGGGGTGAAAATATGCTAATCTGGCTAAATAAATTTAAATAACCCAGTGGATTCAGTGCAGAATGGTCAGTTGGACTACAGTCATGGCCAACAGTTTTGAGAATGACACCAAAATTCTATTTTCACATGATCTGCTGCCCTCTGGTTTTTATTTGTGTTTGTCTGATGTTTATATCACATACAGAAATATAATTGCAATCATATTATGAGTACCAAAAGGTTATATTGACAGAATGAGTTAATGCAGCAAGTTAATATTTACAGTGTTGACCCTTCTTCTTCAGGACCTCTGCAATTCTCCCTGGCATGCTCTCAATCAACTTCTGGACCAAATCCGGACTGATAGCAGTCCATTCTTGCATAATCAATGCTTGCATTTTGGCAGAATTTGTTGGTTTTTGTTTGTCCACCCATCTCTTGGTGATTGACCACAAGTTCTCAATGGGATTAAGATCTGGGGAGTTTCCAGGCCATGGACCCAAAATCTCTATGTTCTGGTCCCTGAGCCGTTTAGTTATCACCTTTGCTTTATGGCAAGGTGCTCCATCATGCTGGAAAAGGCATTGTTGGGCGCTAAACTGCTCTTGGACGGTTGGGAGAAGTTGCTCTTGGAGGACATTCTGGTACCATTCTTTATTCATGGCTGTGTTTTTAGGCAAAACTGTGAGTGAGCTGATTCCCTTGGCTGAGAAGCAATCCCACACATGAATGGTTTCAGGATGCTTTACAGTTGGCATGAGACAAGACTGGTGGTAGCGCTCACCTCTTCTTCTCTGAATAAGCTGTTTTCCAGATGTCCCAAACAATCGAAAAGGGGATTCATCAGAGAAAATGACTTTACCCCAGTCCTCAGCAGTCCACTCCCTGTACCTTTTGCAGAATATCAGTCGGTCCCTGATTTTTTTTCTGTAGAGAAGTGGCTTCTTTGCTGCCCTCCTTGAAACCAGGCCTTGCTCAAAGAGTCTCCGTCTCACAGTGCTTGTAGAAGCACTCACACCAGCCTGCTGCCATTCCTGAGCAAGCTCGGCACTGCTGGCAGTCCGATCCCGCAGCTGAAACAGTTTTAAGATACGGTCCTGGCGCTTGCTGGTCTTTCTTGGGCGCCCTGGAGCCTTTTTGACAACAATGGAAGCTCTCTCCTTGAAGTTCTTGATGATGCAATAGATTGTTGACTGAGGTGCAATCTTTCTAGCTGCGATACTCTTCCCTGTTAGGCCATTTTTGTGCAGTGCAATGATGGCTGCACGTGTTTCTTTAGAGATAAGCATGTTTAACTGAAGAGAAACAATGATACCAAGCACCAGCCTCCTTTTAAAGTGTCCAGTGGTGTCATTCTTACTTAATCATGACTGATTGTTCGCCAGCCCTGTCCTCATCAACACCCACACCTGTGTTAATGGAACAATCACTAAAATGATGTTAGCTGCTCCTTTTAAGGCAGGACTGCAATGATGTTGAAATGTGTTTTGGGGGTTAAAGTTCATTTTCTAGGCAAATATTGACTTAGCAAGTAATTGCTATTAAGTTGATCACTCTTTATGACATTTTGGAGTATATGCAAATTGCCATTAGAAAAACTGAAACAGCAGACTTTGTTAAAATTAATATTTGTATCATTCTCAAAACTTTTGGCCATGACTGTACACTAGCATCAGAAGTGATGGCCTCACTGTGCTTCGCTCACAGGACCTCTTAGACCCTTGATTAGTTGCAGCACTTAACTGACTGGATTGGCACGTCATTGCATGGTATAGCAGGCAAAATGGTATGTGACAATGTGGAGTTCTCAAAAGCATAGTAAGGCAAACAAGGTAATCTACATAGGGTGCAATGGTATGCACTATAGTGGAAAAGTCAGAAGTTGGTCTGGTCAATGGCAACCAAAAGGAGCAGGATACATTGCTGGACTAAAGAGCTTTAGCAGGACAAAAGTGTATTCCCATTAAATATTCATGAGTGGCCATTTTTATTAGAGAACTTTGTATAAATCATTATAAAATGATTATTTTACAGAATAAGGTCTGGGGAACTAGCTATTCTCCTCATGGAGAGGAATCTGCCTGCCGCCATAAGGAGACAGATAAGCTGATAAGGAGACTTATAGCCGCAATGCTCCTCTGGGAAAAACTCTAATGCCATCCAATAAGGGTAGCCATCCTTGTAGTCATAATCAACTCTTTAACAAGCCTTTTAATATGACTTAGGATTTGTGCCAGATCAGAACCCCAAACTGCAGACGCCGCATTTCAGGGGTGACTGCCCCTCATCAGAGTTGATTATGACTACAAGAATTGCTGCCCTTATTGGGTGGCAATAGAGTTTTTCACTTCCTCACTGAAGTGACAATTTGCATATTTCCCAGAGAAGCACTGTGGCTATAAGTCTCCTTATCAGCTTGTCCGTCTCCTTAGGCTGGCTTCACATTAGCGTTCCCCTCCGCAGCGTTCTGCGGAGGGGTCCGCAATGTGTGCGTAGCGGCCGCCAGCTCCTATCTTTATAATGGGAGCGCACGGTGCTGTGCTTGACAGCGCAAGACCGTGCGCACCCATTCACTGCCATATGTGATCTGTGCACAGGCGGATGCCTGCGCACAGATCACACAGTCTCGTCCGCACCAGGGATGCGACATGTTGCGTCCCTGGTGCGGGCGGGAGTGTGTGATTTGTGCACAGGCATCCGCCTGCGCACAGATCACATATGGCAGGCAGTGGGAGCGCACGGCGGTCTGCAAGCATCTGCAGACACCGTGCGCTCCATTATAAAGATAGGGTCTGCGGTCTGCATGCAGATGCTTGCAGATGCCTCCGCAAAACGCTGCGGAGGCATCTGCAAATGTGAAGGCAGCCTTATGTCGGCATGCAGATTCCTCTCCATGAGGAGAATAGCTAGTTCCCCAGACCTCGTCTCAGCCTCTCATACAGCCAGGTCAGAATTCCCACACACTGCACTAATGAAGGGCAGTCACCCTGAAACACAGCGTCTGCAGTTTGGGGTTCTGATTTGGCACAAATCCTAAGTCATATTAAAAGGCTTTTTAAAGAGTTGATTATGACTACAAGGATTGCTACCCTTATTAGGTGGCATTAGAGTTTTTCACTTTCTCACTAAAGTGACAATTTGCATACTTTACAGAACATTATTTTGATGACAGAGATTCCCACCAAAGGTTTTATCCTATTTATTTATTGCAATCATCATATTACATAGTATTATGAACTTACAACTACTCATTTTGCCCTTCTACCCAGTTAATTGTTTGATTTTGCATTAGGTCTATGATATAATGTCATTAAAAACTGACTAGCTGAATGCTAAGTAGAGATGAGCGATGTTAGATTCGAATTGTTCACCAATCTCAAATTCAAGCTGTTTTTAGCGGTGTTCGAATCATTCGCTGAATTAGAACAATTTGCTTGAAATTTGGAAGTTCTAGTATATGTTCGATAACGCTTTGATCCACAAAAGCTTAATCTTCCTAACCCTAAACCTGTGAAAGAAAGAATGCGCAAATAGGGTCTTATCTCAATAACACACTTTCACTTATCGATGTGGAATTGCTCACCTTTGTCAGTTGTGAAACCCACAACTGGTAGAATAGCGTACAAGCAGCTGCTGCAGGGACTGCCCTCCCAACGGTGACCGTGGTCGTAATGCAGATTCTTGGACAAAGTGCCTCAGTGTTCGCCCTTCTGCTTCAAGACCAAAGAAACACAGATACAGGAATGTCTGGTTCAGCTACAGCCTTTATTTTCCGACGCGTTTCGGAGCCTCCTCCCGAGTTCCTTCCTCAGATAGATACACTGAGAAAGTATTAGGACTACTCGCTACTCCACTCCCGAGTACACATGAGTACTCGGAGAGTAGTGAGTAGCCCGAATACCGCTGCTATTCGGCGAACACCGAATAGTAGCGAGTATACTAGCTCATCCCTACTGTAGGCCACATTTAATACAACTGAATACACTGTGAGTGTAGTTCATTCTACTACTTTTTCACTGCAGCAAGCTAACCTATCAGTTTTTGCTTAAAAGCAGTGTTCACTAAACCTTCACTGTAGGCCACATAAAATACAACTAAATACTCTGTGAGTGTAGTTGATTCTACTACTTTTTTACTGCAACAAGCTAACCTGTCAGATTTTGCTTGAAAGCAGTGTTCACTGAACCTTTACTGTAGGCCACGTTTAATACAACTAAATACACCTTGTGTGTAGTTCATTCTACTACTTTTTTACTGCAACAAGCTAACCAGTCAGTTTTTGCTTAAAAGCAGTGTTCACTAAACCTTTACTGTAGGCCACGTTTAATAATAACAAATATACCTTGAGTGTAGTTCATTCTAATAATTTTTTACTGGAACAAGCAAACTTAATTTTTTGTGCCTAGTAACACTGTCTGGCCAATCAGCTGTGCTCGATTTCCATCAGAATATTTCTTGCCAACAACTGCAGAGTTGCCAATTTGTTCACATACAAAATGAGTGGCAAAAGGCCTGCTGCTGGTGGAAGGGGGAATAGGTGTGGTGGAAAGGGAAAACAGTTTGTGTCCGTGGGGTACGTGGGAGCAAGAGTAACATCTGCTGGAGAAAGAGCATCCTCCAGCCAAAGTAAGATGTCTACTTCTTTCCTTGGAGATTCTGAAATGATCCCTTTCGTACGGACACGACACAGATGGTGATCAATACCAATTCTAGATGAGGCACAAAAAGAGCAGGCGCTTGAATGCATAGCAAGTGCTTCAGCAAGTAGGCTCTCCTCCACCTTAACTTCTACTTCACAAATACACCAGTCCTCAGAGGTGTCACCACAATCCCACTTTCTTTCGCACAGCTCCCAAGTCTCGAGCCACCCATCTGAGTATGGGGTAAGACAGATGGTTGACTATGCATCGCTCTTCACTCATACTATAGCCTGGGAATCAGAGTTCTGCTCAAAAGCTTTTGTGAGTCCAGACGAGGTAATGATCTGCACTGATGTCCAGAAGCTTTTGGAGTCGGATCCAGGCCCAGATAAAGAAGGTTCTGAGCAAGCATAATGTAGACCCTCATTCATAAAGTGTCAACTGCACCTTGGAGATCTTGTGAGCCCTTCCGCATACGATTCCTCCTGTACTTCCTCCCCCTCCTTTAGTGCCACTACCTGACTCTGAATACTATTTAAAGTGTGCTCCAGCATGTAAATGACGGGAATAGTCATGCTGATAATGTCATAATCATCACTAAACATCTTCGTCGATATTTCAATACTGTACAGAATGGTGCATAGGTCCTTCATTTCAGACCACTTCAGCAGTGTGATTTGCCCCACCTCTGGATCTCGTAGGCTCAAGTTATACGTCATGACGTGTTGCACCAGGGCTCGTTGGTGCTGCCACAGTTGTTTCAACATGTGCAGAGTTGAATTCCATCGTGTCGGCATATCACATTTCAGTCGGTGAACTGTCAGGCCGAACGACTTCTGTAGAGATGCAAGGCGTTGAGCTACGGGATGCGAACGGCAGAAGTGAGCACACAGCGACCGTGCCCTCTGCTGAAGACCATCTAGGGATGGATAGTGTGCAAACATTTGCTGGACAACCAGATTTAAGACGTGAGCCATGCAAGGCACGTGTGTCACATTGCCCCGGCGGAGGGCTGCACCCAGCATTGCAGCATTGTCACACACGGCCTTCCCTGGCTGCAGGTTCAGTGGACACAAGCATTGATGGAACTCGGTCTCCACAGTGGACCACAACACCTCAGCCTTGTGACATTGTGCATTTCAAGGTAAAGACCGCCTGATGCCGTTGAGCCCTGCTGCCGTCATAGTAAGGAGGTGTGCAGGATTCCTTATGCGCAGTTAGAATGCGGGTGGCATTACCAGACAGGCTTTGGGTGAAAGTGGAGGACCGAGGCGAGGTTGAGGAGACAGAAGCCGTGCAGGAACTTCTACATACAGAGGATTGACGCACAAACTCGTGGGGATGGCAAGACTTGGACAGCAGCCCCTCCTCCTGCAGTCTTCATAGTTATCCAGATTTTTTGGCCACTACTTATATTTTGGTGACAAATCTTACAGATAACATGGGGAGACTAAAGGCTTGTGGATTTTGGAATGTGCTGCATGAAAGTCACCTCACCAAACATTTTCAGCTTGCAACTGTGGAGCAATTGATACCACTGAAGTGGTGTCTGGGCCCATGTTTTGGGGAAAAATGGAGACTCTTGTTGTAGTCCCCTAAATGTGACACAATGCTCAGCGTGTGCACGAGGTCTTCCAGATGCTGCGTTAAAAGGTCTGAGTGAGGGAAAGGGGGAAGGGAAGAAAAAAAAGGTTACATATATAGGGATAAACAATCACAACAACAAAAGAAAATAAAACATGGTCATGCTAAAGAATTTCATTATTTTTTTAACCTGTGGAGCTACAGCAGCTGACTATTCTGAATTCCATTAATTGTTGTGTATCTCACAGTTGCATCAAAGTGAGTACATCTCTCACTCTACCATTTTCTATCATTGTATAAGACCCTATTGTGCTTTTTATTCACAAGTTTTTGCTACTTTTGAATCACATGGTGTCAAAGACCTAATGGAAAACAGAAGAATTAACTGGGTAGAAGGGCAAAATGAGCAATCGCAAGTACACAGTGCTACATAAAATGATGATTGCAATATATTAAGAGGATAAAAACATTGCTGTGAGTGCTTCTTTAAGAAAGGCCATGATATTTTGCTGATCTATTTACAAGTGACTTATTTGCTAAAAACAGTTTTACACACATTGTAAAAATCAATGCTAAATCATAATAAATATAAATTTCAAATCATTTTATATTATATAACTACTATACAGTGATTAATATAACCAATACCTCTGCCATAAATTAACCATACAGTATATTGGACTTATAGTAATTCTACATGAAGTGGCATCACACTACAGATAATAAAAAGCACACAAATACTGCACACAATCACAGGCAGAATAAATATTCATAAATCCAATGGCACTCAGGTAACAATGTTTCTTCACCATGAAGCCTTGACTGTAATGATAATTTCAATCAACTATTAGTGCTTCCTCCAATATGTTTCTACTTCATGTCCAGGGTGGCCGAGCAGAGATGGAAGAAATCCCATTCCGCAGCGCACTTCGCCATGTACAAACAGTCCCTCAATTACTTCAAGACCGCGCTCAACACTGCAAAACAAGCCCACTTCTTTTCTATAATAACCGCTCTGTCCCACAACCCCAAACAACTATTCAAAACTTTCAACTTTCTACTCCGTCCCCCTGCACCTCCTACCTCTCACCAAATCTCTGCCGACGACTTTGCCGCCTTTTTCAAACAGAAGATCGACAAAATCAGAGATTTTCGATCCACTGTCTCCTCAGCCCTCCCCCATTACCGCCCAACCATCTTCGTCCAAAGGTAGCTTCTCCATCATGACAGAAGATCATCTCTCCTCCCTTCTGTCATGATCACACTTCACCACCTGTGCCCTCGTCCCACTCCCCTCCCATCTCATCCCAAACCTCATTGCAGTCCTCATCCCTGCCCTAACCCATCTCTTCAACATATCACTCACTACTGGTGTCTTCCCCTCATCCTTCAAGCACGCCTTGATCACACTCATCCTCAAAAAACCCTTCCTTGATCCTGCATCTGTCTCTAACTATTGCCCCATATCTCTCCTCCCCTTCGCCTCAAAATTACTTAAACAACACATCTACTCTGAACTGTCCTCCCACCTCTCCTCCTTTTCCCTCTTTGACCGCCTACAATCCGGTTTCCAATCTCAACACTTCACCGAAAGAGTCTTAACCAAAGTCACCAACGACCTGCTGACTGCCAAGAGCAAGCGGCACTACTCCATCCTTCTCCTCCTCGACCTATCTGCCACCTTTGACTCCGTAGACCATTCCTTTCTACTTTAAATTCTAGAATCTCTTGGCATCACTGACCTAACCCTCTCCTGAATCTCCTCTTACCTAACGGACTGGACTTTCAGCATCACCCACTCCCACACCTCCTCTTCATCCTACCCTATTTTTGTTGGTGTTCCCCAAGGCTCGGTTTTGGGACCACTACTCTTCTCCATCTACACCCTCGGCCTAGGCCAACTCATTGAGTCCCACGGCCTTCACTACCACTTCTATGCCGACGACACCCAGATCTATCTGTCTGGACCTGACATCATCTCCCTACTATCCAAAATTCTGCAATGCCTGTCCATCATCTCATCCTTCTCTGCTCGCTTCCTAAAATTGAACATGGACAAAACAGAATTCATCGTATTCCCCTCAAGTCACTCTCCCCCCAACCAGACCTATCCATCACTGTCAACGACTGCTCACTCTCGTCAGTCCCTCACACCAAGTGCCTCAGGCAATACTCGACTCCTCCCTCTCCTTCAAGCCCCACATCCAAGCCTTCGCCACTGCCTGCCGACTCCAGCTCAAAAACATTTCCCGAATCCACTCCTTCCTTGACCACGACACTGTTAAAACACTTGTGCATGCTCTCATCATCTCCCACCTTGACTACTGCAATCTCCTGCTCACCGGCCTCCCCGCTACCTCCCTCACACCTCTCCAATCTATCCTCAACTCCACTGCCCGACTAATTCACCTGTCTCTCTGCTACTCCCCTGTCTCCTCCCTCTGCCAAGCCCATCACTGGCTCCCCACTGCCCAGAGATTCCGGTTCAAAACCCTAACCATGACATACAAAGCCATCAACAACCTGTCACCTCCATACATCTCTGACATGGTCTCCCAATACCTACCCTCACGCAACCTGTGTTCCTCCAAAGAGCTCCTTCTCTAATCCCCTCTCATCTCCTCCTCTCACAATCGCATACAAGATTTTTCCTGTGCATCCACCATACTCTGGAACTCTCTCCCTCAACATATCAGGCATTTGCCTACCCTGGGAACCTTCAAGAGAAAACTGAAGACCCACCTCTTCAGACAAGCATACAACTTATACTGAGACCTGGTCCACCCGGTCTCATGCTCGGCACTTCCCCATCCTACTGTTTCCCCACCCGTTCCATGTAGACTGTGAGCCACCGTGGACAGAGTCCAATGCCCTACTGTACCCGTACGATAAGATTGTCCTTACTTAATGTACTTGTCCTCGTCTGCCCCTGCATATGTAAAGCGCCATGGAATCTAATGGCGCTATATAAATAAATAATAATAATAATGTGCCTGGTGGCCCCAAATAAAATGTTAATATTTCCTTTATACCAAACAGTGAATGCTGAAGAAAAAAACACTTCCAGAACTACTGTTGTTTGTTATTCAAAAACCTGTATGTACCCCCAAAATAGTAGCAATAACAAGGAAAACTTGCACCACAAAAAAAATCCCTCATTCAGCTCCATCCATGGTAAACTAGTTACATGTCGTGGAAAAATAATAAAAAATAAAAAAAGACACTCTTCAATGCTGAAATAGCAATGAAAGAAGGAAATGTTGTGCATAATGGAAATTACAGGATGAACAGACATGCTGACAATATGAAAATAATGAAAGAAATATGGACAACACTTTTAAAACATTGCGATTTATTCCATATTGAGTATAAACACCACCCGCAAGAATTCCCAAACTTATATGTCTTGGTTTCTGTCAATTCATGGTTGTCTGAGAAATATTCTGCCATTATGAATGCACCTGGACAACAGCTGCACCTGTACAGACTAGCCGCACAACTAAGAACACCAGCACAGACCTGGCTACTGGAAAGGCCTGTGAACAGTTTCTAGTTCCTACTAAGGAACATGAGGGGAAGCTGCTATGCACAACTAACTAAAAGAGGGAGAATGTACGGAGCTAGACGGGGACAGGAGGAAACCTAAAGCATGTGTACAAAGAAGGAAAAAAGGAATAAATGAAAAGCAAGGGAAACCTCCCACCAGGCCCGGACTGGCAGGCGGGAGGACCGGGACTTCTCCCTATGGGCCGGCCGGTGGCGGGGTGCGGGGGCCGCCCGCTCCTCCCGCCGCAGCTGGTCTGCCTGTTTATAATTGATTTTGCGGCCGCCGCCGCCGGTATAGCGGGGTCCGGGGAGCGGGGCCAGCCGCCAAGTTGCCGGCAGTACCGCCGTCCGCGGCCCCGCAGGTGTCATGAGGAGAGGAGACTCAGGAGAGTGAGTCAGTGACTCACTCGTCGCCAGTAGCAGTGTCGCACAGTGAAGCGCTGTGGCACACCAATCAGCGGCTGAGGGGCGGCCGCGGACCACGCAATATACGGCAGTGCTGTGCGTGTGACGACATCAAGACAGCGCGACAGCACGTTCTTTGTGGGCGGTGGTGGAGAAATGTGCCTGCCACAACAACGCTGGAGTCCGGAACTGACCTGAACAAGGCAGTGGCGGCCGGGCAGGCAGCGGACAGTCTCCTCCTCGCTCCTCCAGGCTCCTGTCTGTGAACTGTCAGCTGCCTGTGCGGGACAGCAAGCCGACGGAGGCACAAGGTAAGGCATTTCACTGTCTGAGTCACTAATGTCATCTAAGCCTCAGATGATACTGCAAATGCTTCAGGTGATAGTGAATGTGCCTCAGATTCTGAGGCACTTTCTCTATCATCTGAGGCACTTTCTCTATCATCTGAGGCACTTTCTCTATCATCTGAGGCACTTTCACTATCATCATCTAAGCCTCAGATGATAGTGCAAATGCTTCAGATGACAGTGAATGTGCCTCATATGATAGTAAAAGTGCCTTAGATGATAGAGAATGTGTCTCATATGATAGTGATAGGCACTTTGTCTATCATCTGAGGCACATTCATTATCATCTGAGGCACATACACTATCATCTGAGGCACTTTCACTATCATCTAAGCCTCAGATGATAGTGCAAATGCTTCAGATGATAGTGAATGTGCCTCAGATGATAGAGAAAGTGCCTCAGATGATAGAGAAAGTGCCTCAGATGATAGAGAAAGTGCCTCAGATGATAGTGCAAATGCTTCTGGTGATAGTGAATGTGCCTCAGATTCTGAGGCACTTTCTCTATCATCTGAGGCACTTTCTCTATCATCTGAGGCACTTTCACTATCATCATCTAAGCCTCAGATGATAGTGCAAATGCTTCAGATGATAGTGAATGTGCCTCAGATGATAGTGAAAGTGCCTCAATGATAGGAAGTGCCTCAGATGATAGGAAGTGCCTCATATGATAGCAAATGCTTATGGTGATAGTGAATGTGCCTCAGATATCTGTAGGCACTTTCTCTATCACTGGCACTTCTTATCATCTAGGCATTCATATCATCTAGCCTGATAGGCAAGCTTCAATGATGAATCCTAGATATGGAAATGTCTATATAGTGAATGGCTGAGACATTTGCCTCCTATATAGTACGTGTTAGAGATGGATGTGCTCATATCATATGATAGGCACTTTCACTATCATCTGAGGCACATTCATTATCATCTGAGGCACTTTATCATCTGAGGCACATTCACTTCATCTGAGGCACTTTCTCCATCATCTAAAGGCACATTCACTATCATCTGAGGCACTTTCCATTCATCTGAGGCACATTCCTATCATCTGAGGCACTTCTCACATCATTGAGGCACATTCACTAGTCATCTGAGGCCTTTCTCTATCATCTAAGGCACATTCACTATCATCTGAGACACTTTCTTCTCTGTGTGACATGCTTATCTGAGGCCTTTCTCCATCATATGAGGCACTTCTATCATTGAGGCGCTTTCTCTATCATCTAAGGCCTTTCACTATCATCGGACATTGTTTGTGTGTGCTGGGCTGGTGTGGCTGGGGCTGGTGGCTGGTGTGTGTGGCTGCTGTGTGTCTGTGTGTGGTGGGGCTGCATGGCTGTGGCTGCTGACTGTATGTTGGTGTGGTGGCTGGTGGTGTTGGCTGACTATATGTCTGTGTGTGGCTGAGGCTGCGTGGCTGGGGCTCGTGTGTTTATGTGGCTGGTTGTTGTGTTTGTGTGGCTGGCTGTGTCTGTGTGTGTGGCTGTGGCTGTGTCTGTGTGGCGGGCTGGCTGGCGCTGTGGCTGTATGTGTGTGGCTGGCTGTGTGGTTTGCAGTGTGTTTGTGTGTGGCTGGCTATGGCTGTCTATGTTGCTTTCTCTGTGGTTGTGTGTGGCTGTCTATGTGGATGGCTGTTTGTGTGTGGCTGCCTGTGTCTGTGGCTGGTTTTTGCTGTGTGTGGCTGTTTATGGCTGTGGCTGTATGTGTGTGGCTGACTGTGTGTGGCTGTGTGTCTGTGTGGCTGGCTGTGGCTGTGTGTGGCTGGCTGGATGTATGGTTGGCTGTGTGTCTGTGTGTGGCTGGCTATGGCTGTCTATGTTGCTGGCTCTGTGGCTGTGTGTGGCTGTCTTTGGCTGTGTGTGTGGCTGGCTGTGGCTGTATGTGTGTGGCAGGCTGCGTGTGTGTGGCTGTGTGTCTGTGTAGCTGGCTGTTTGTGTGTGGCTGGCTGTTGCTCTGTGTGTGGCTGGCGGTGGCTGTCTATGTGGCTAGCTGTTTGTGGCTGGCTGTGTGCGTGTGACTGGCTGTGTGTGTGGCTGGCGGTGGCTGTGTGGCTATGTGGCTGGCTGTTTGTGTGTGGCTTGCTGTGGCTGTCTATGTGGCTGGCTGTTTGTGCAGCTGGCTGTGGCTGTGTGGCTGTCTGTGGCTAGCTGTTTGTGGCTGGCTGTATCAGTGTGTGGCTGCATGTGGCTGGCTGTTTGTGGCTGGCTGTGGCTGTATGTGTGACTGGCTGTGTGTGGATGGCTGTGGCTGTATGTGTGACTGGCTGTGTGTGTGGATGGCTGTGGCTATGTGGCTGGTGGCTGTCTATATGGCTAGCTGTTTGTGGCTGTATGTGTGTGGCTGGCTGTGTGTGGCTGGCTGTAGCTGTGTGTGTGTGGCTGGCTGTGACTGTGTATGGCTGGCTGTGTGGCTAGTGGCTGTTTGTGTGACTGGCTTTGACTGTGTGTGGATGGCTGACTGTGTGTGTGTGTGGCTGGCTGTGTTTGTGGCTGGCTTTGTGTGTGTGGCAGGCTGTGTGGTTGGCTGTGTGTGACTGGCTATGTTGCTGGCTGTGTGTCTGTGTATGGCAGGCTTTGGCTGTCTGTATGTGGCTGGCTGTGGCTGTGTGGCTGGCTGCGTCTGTGGCTGGTTGTGTGGCTGGTTTTGGCTGTGTGTGGCTGTCTATGTGGCTGGCTGCGTCTGTGTGTGGCTGGCTGTGGCTGTCTATTTGGCTGGCTGTGTGGCTGGTGGCTGTCCATGTGGTTGGCTGTATGTGTGTGGCTGTATGTGTGTGGCTGTATGTGGGTGGCTGGCTGTGTGTATGTGGCTGTGTGTGTGTGGCTGTCCATGTGACTGGCTCTGTGTGTGGCTGGCTGTATGTCTTTGTGTGGTTGGCTGAGGCTGTGTGTGCTGTCTGAGGCTGTGTGTGTGGCTGGCTGTGTGTGTGTATGTGGCTTGACCACTGCAACCCCACAATCCTGAGAAATGGAGCTTTGAAGAGCACCATGTAAATGGAGCTGTGGTAGACTATTCCTTTTGCTGCACCACACATGTGGCTCTTCAAATAACTCTTTTAAGAAAGTGGTGAGGTTCATGACAACGTAAAAGCAACATTTACGGATCGGAGCTGATGGGTTATATAGTGTGTGGGCTGGTGTGGCTTGTTTTCCAGCGCTGCTTTTTGGTCCCAGTCCGGCCCTGCCTCCCACCAACCTAACTGAGGGCAAAGGAAATGCGTTGGGAAAGTAAATGAAAAACACAGAGCAGAAACACAACCTGTCCATGCCTATCAGACAAAATCTTTTAATTGCAGGGCTGGATCGCCTTAGCTGTTTCTCCGCAGGTCACAACAACCCCCTGGTGGGTCGCTTGCGGCTAGCAAGCTGTATGTTGTGCGGGCAGGGCTCGGCAAGGCACAATAAAATGTTGTTCAATAAAATGAAATCATTCAAATTGTCACTTCAGTGAGGAAGTGAAAAACTTTAAGGGCCACTTTACACACACCAACTTATCTGTCCAACTTCTGAACAACTTACTAGTTGCAGTGAAATCATGGACACATTGCTCCATTTGTACACAGCCACAAAATGGAGCAATGTGTCCATGATTTCACTGCAACCAGTAAAGGCCACTTCACACACACAGATATCTGAGTCCAATATCTGAACAGATCTCTGGTTGCAGTGAAATCATGGATACATTGCTCCATGTTGTACACAGCCACAAAATGGAGCAATGTGTCCATGATTTCACTGCAACCAGAGATCTGTTCAGATATTGGACTCAGATATCTGTGTGTGTGAAGTGGCCTTAAGTTGTTCAGAAGTTGGACAGATAAGTTGGTGTGTGTAAAATGGCCCTATGGGTCCCTTTACACGCCGCCACTGCGTGGTAGCAACTGCCTGGAATAGGGGATATTTGTGCCTGTTGCCATGAAATTGCTACGAAGTGGCGGCGTGTACAGTTAGGGCCAGAAATATTTGGACAGTAACACAATTTTCGCGAGTTGGGCTCTGCATGCCACCACATTGGATTTGAAATGAAACCTCTACAACAGAATTCAAGTGCAGATTGTAACGTTTAATTTGAAGGGTTGAACAAAAATATCTGATAGAAAATGTAGGAATTGTACACATTTCTTTACAAACACTCCACATTTTAGGAGGTCAAAAGTAATTGGACAAATAAACATAACCCAAACAAAATATTTTTATTTTCAATATTTTGTTGCGAATCCTTTGGAGGCAATCACTGTCTTAAGTCTGGAACCCATGGACATCACCAAACGCTGGGTTTCCTCCTTCTTAATGCTTTGCCAGGCCTTTACAGCCGCAGCCTTCAGGTCTTGCTTGTTTGTGGGTCTTTCCGTCTTAAGTCTGGATTTGAGCAAGTGAAATGCATGCTCAATTGGGTTAAGATCTGGTGATTGACTTGGCCATTGCAGAATGTTCCACTTTTTTGCACTCATGAACTCCTGGGTAGCTTTGGCTGTATGCTTGGGGTCATTGTCCATCTGTACTATGAAGCGCCGTCCAATCAACTTTGCAGCATTTGGCTGAATCTGGGCTGAAAGTATATCCTGGTACACTTCAGAATTCATCCGGCTACTCTTGTCTGCTGTTATGTCATCAATAAACACAAGTGACCCAGTGCCATTGAAAGCCATGCATGCCCATGCCATCACGTTGCCTCCACCATGTTTTACAGAGGATGTGGTGTGCCTTGGATCATGTGCCATTCCCTTTCTTCTCCAAACTTTTTTCTTCCCATCATTCTGGTACAGGTTGATCTTTGTCTCATCTGTCCATAGAATACTTTTCCAGAACTGAGCTGGCTTCTTGAGGTGTTTTTCAGCAAATTTAACTCTGGCCTGTCTATTTTTGGAATTGATGAATGGTTTGCATCTAGATGTGAACCCTTTGTATTTACTGTCATGGAGTCTTCTCTTTACTGTTGACTTAGAGACAGATACACCTACTTCACTGAGAGTGTTCTGGACTTCAGTTGATGTTGTGAACGGGTTCTTCTTCACCAAATAAAGTATGCGGTGATCATCCACCACTGTTGTCATCTGTGGACGCCCAGGCCTTTTACAGTTCCCAAGCTCACCAGTCAATTCCTTTTTTCTCAGAATGTACCCAGCTGTTGATTTTGCTACTTTTTTTCAGCCTCAGGATGTTCTGCTTCACCTCAATTGAGAGTTCCTTTGACCGCATGTTGTCTGGTCACAGCAACAGCTTCCAAATGCAAAACCACACACCTGGAATCCCCCCCTGACCTTTTAACTACTTCATTGATTACAGGTTAACGAGGGAGACGCCTTCAGAGTTAATTGCAGCCCTTAGAGTCCATTGTCCAATTACTTTTGGTCCCTTGAAAAAGAGGAGGCTATCCATTACAGAGCTATAATTCCTAAATCCTTTCTCCGATTTGGATGTGGAAACTCTCATATTGCAGCTGGGAGTGTGCACTTTCAGCCCATATTATATATATAATTGTATTTCTGAACATGTTTTTGTAAACAGCTAAAATAACAAAACTTGTGTCACTGTCCAAATATTTCTGGCCCTAACTGTAAATAGGGAAATTCCTCCCGGTGTCCTGCAGTTGACTCAGATACCTGTTTCTGAGCCATGCTCAAAAACCGAAGGCAACACAAAGGCACAATTACCATGGTAGTGGCGTCTAAACGGGGCACAGGTCACAGGTATGGAATTTGCGTCGCCTAGTGAATTCCCAGGGGCGTGCCACAGCGTCATGTATACCACGCCCCATCAGTGATCATTGGTGGGGGCTACTGTGTTACGATTGGCTGTCCCTTCTCAGGGCACCATATTTAAAGAGCTGACCATTCACACTCCACAATTGGAATGGCGTCATGTATTAGCCAGCCTTCCTGTGCAGTCTGGCCAATCATGACGCTATTGCGTTGTCCAATCAGCGTATTAGCGTCACGGAATACAAAACTCTGTCACGCCTATGTACTTGCGTCGCGAAAGATGTACGCCCATATTCCTTTGTGGTAGCAGCGTGTGAAGCAGCGAAGGTATTCAACAGGAAGTTATCCGCAGGATCTGTCGGAACTTCTGGGGAACAAAGATACCTTCAGTTGACAACGCAATGGCGGCGTGTATATGCGGCATCGGCGATCGGTATCCACCGTCAAAAACGTGCGCGTGCACGTGCGGTGGCTGCCTGTTGCTAGGCACAGTGGCGGTGTGTAAAGGTACTTTAATGCCACCCAATAAATGTAGCAATCCTTAAAGTCATAATCGACTCTTTAATAAGCCTTTTATTATGATTTATGATTTGTGCCAGATCAGAACCCCAAACTGCAGATGCAGCGTTTCAGGGTGACTGCCTCTCATCAGTGCAGTGTGTGGGATTCTGATCTGACTGTATGAAAGGCTAACACAAGGTCTGGGGGACTAGCTATTCTCTTCATGGAGAGGAATCTGCCTGCTCGCATAAATAAAATCAGCGATTCCTCAAAAGAAATGTATAAGCCACAGCCAGTAAGTAGCATTTGACAAATGTGAACACAGCTTACAAGTGCACACTGAGGCACTGTGTTATCCAAAAGTATTTTTCAGCATTATAGATAGGATTGATGCACCTAATTTGCTTACCATGGTAGAATAGCTTAAAATATATTCCATCTAGTAAAATTTCAGACTGATTTTTCTGCTGCAAGAGGCATAGGAGGGTGAGCATTGATGGCAATGTCTTCTCTGCTGACAGAGAAATAATACTATAAGTAATAGTAATGGTAAAGAGATTATATTATATTACATAATATAGTAACACAAGCTAAAATCACCTGATACTAGAAACTGCGATGGGCTTAGAGGTGGCACGCTAATCTCCTTATGGCCACCTTTGAGTCCATCCACATATACTTCAAAAATCTCGCGAGACGTCGGCACTATTTTCAATGCAGCGCAGACACCCACTCCACTGCGCAGGCTGTGCGGCTGTTACTTAAGCGCCTGTCACAGATGGGGGCGGCAATTTTAAAAAATGCAGGGTATGTTTTGCAGTCGGGAGGAAGCGAGGACATAATCCACCTGTACCATATAGCAGCCTCCCAACCATTTAGGAGGCCAGGGCTGGACAGAATGAAAGTTATTTTCTCAGGTATGAGGGGGATGTCTGGGCACATAGTGTGATTACTAGAACTCCATTTACATTATGTGTAAACTGGTGGGCACAGTTTGAAATGCCCAAAGGGGGTAACAGGTTCCCTTTAATGTCTGATTTCATTGAACAATCTAAAACATTGTCAGAAAGATTTAGAAAGAGGCACTATCCGAGAAAAGTAATGGATACAGATTTACTTAAAAATTTGAAAGCCATGCAAGAAAAATTGGTTTCCACTAATAAAGTTATGCCATCACAAAATTCTGAGGGAAATTCATTCATGTATAATTTTATTACAACTTTTTTAGTTCAAAATACCCGTATATACTCGTGTATAAGCTGACCCGTGTATAAGCCGACCCCCTTACTTTTGCCCCCAAAACCTGGGAAAACCTATTGACTCATGTATAAGCCGAGGGTGGACCCCAGCACAGGTATACAGCCCCCAGCAGTGTGGTATACAGGCCCCCCCAGTGGTAGTATACAGCAGCCTCCCCAGGGGTAGTATACAGCAGCCTCCCCAGTGGTATATACAGGCCCCAGCAGTATTATAGCAGCCTCCCCAGTGGTATATACAGGCCCCAGCAGTATTACAGCAGCCTTCCCAGTGGCATATACAGGCCCCAGCAGTATATACAGCAGCCCCAGTGGTATACAGCAGCCTCCCCAGTGGTATATACAGACCCCACCAGAATATACAGCAGCCCCAGTGGTATACAGCAGCCCCAGTGGTATATAGCAGCCCCAGTAGTGTGGTATACAGCAGCCCCAGGGGTATATAACAGCCCCAGGGGTATATAGCAGCCCCAGGGGTATATAGCAGCCCCAGGGGTGTGGCATACAGCAGCCCCAGGGGTATATAACAGCCCCAGTGGTATACAGCAGCACCAGGGGTATATAGCAGCCCCAGGGGTATACAGGCCCCAAATGCTGGCACTCGCCCCCCCCTGTGTGGTAAGGGCCCCCCCACTGCTTAACTTACCATCCCTGGTCTTCTGCACCGCCGGTCTTCTGTGCTCCGTCCTCCATGCTCCCATCTGGCTGCATCCGGGATCCCCGGCCGTCGCAGTAACGATGACGTCATCGTGCGACGGCCGGGGATCCCGGATGCAGCCGGACGGGAGCATGGAGGACGGAGCACAGAAGACCGGCGGTGCAGAAGACTGGGGATGGTAAGTTAAGTAGTGGGGGGGGCCCTTACCACACAGGGGGGGCGAGTGCCAGCATTTGGGGGCCATTACCGTATTGACCCGTGTATAAGCCGAGGGGGGGACTTTTCAGCCCAATTTTTGGAAAAAACTCGGCTTATACACGAGTATATACGGTAATAAGATCAAATCCATTCTCAACATTGGGGCAATTTACTGAATGACTCCATTCTTGATAGATTATTACCGGATAACCCTCCAATTACATTCAGGAGAATCCCCACCCTTAGAAATATCCTTGCACCTAGTCGTCTAAAGATACCTTTACACGCCGCAACTGTGGTGTAGCAACTGAGTGGCAATCGGGATTTTTGTCACGGTTGCCTTAAAATTGCTACGAAGTTGCAGCGTGTAATTTGGGAACACACTGGTGATTTTCGAAGTTGCTCCTGGTTGCGGTTTCAGAGCACTGTTCTAAAACCAGAGGCAACTCAGAAGGTGAATTGCCCTGGTTTTGGCATGTGAACGGGCGATAGGGATGGAATCTGCGTCACCTAGTGATTTCCCAGAGGCGTGCCACAGCATGCTGGATACTGCGCCCCATCAGCGATGATTGGTGGGGGCTACTGTGTTTCCATTGGCTGTCCCTTCACAGGGCGCCATATTTAAAGAGCTGTCCATTCACACTACACAATTGCAATGGCGTCATGTATTAAGCCAGCCTTCCTACGCAGGCTGGCCAATCATGACGCTATTGCGTTGTCTAATCAGTGTGTTTGGGGCACGGAATACACAACTCTGTCACGCCTATGTTCTTGTGGAGCTGAAGATGTACACCCACATTCTCTTAGTGGCTGCGGCGTGTGAAGCGGCGACGGGATTCAACCGGATGTTTCCCGCAGGATCTGTTTCAACTTCTGGGGAGCCATGTTCCCTCAGGTTGAGGGTGCAATTGCGGCGTGTAAAATGCGGCATCGGCGTTCGGAGGCAACCGTCAAAAACGTGCACGCGCACGTTCGGTTGCCTCTGATCACCGGTGATAGTTGCGGTGTGTAAAGGTACCTTAAGACCTAACTGTACAAATAAATCTTCTAAAACCAATAATAAAACTATAACTTCCTTAGGGTCATTCAAATGTATTACTCCGAGACATATATAATGTAAAATGATTTCCCATAATACTACTACTTCTGCATCCTTAATAGAAACTAACCAGTCTTAGGAACCTTTCACATCAGCTTTTTTTCGCTGATGCGGCAGATCCAGCAGATTTACCGCATCTGCTGCTTAATGGTCGCACTTGCGGCACACTTGTGGCAAGCCCCATGCATTGTCTATGGGGCTTGCGGCAGGTGCGGCAAGTGCGTTATAACCAGGGTTCCCCTATGCAGCAGTAGCGGTCGTGAAAAAAACACTGCTGAAAGCGGGTTTTTTTTGTGTCCGTAACTGCCAAAAGTGCCGGAACAGCGGTTATACCACATTTGCCGCACCTGCCGCAAGCCCCATAGACAAAGCATGGGGCTTGCCGCAAGTGTGCCACAAGTGCGACCGTTAGGTGGCAGATGCGGCAGATGCAGTAAATCTGCCGGATCTGCCGCAATTTGGAAAAAACGCTGATGTGAAAGGGGCCTTATAATATTCGGTACATATGAATTGTCACTCATCCTTTGTGATTTACATTATTACCTGTTAATGTAATAAGCAATATGTGGGCAGAACAACACAGGAACTTCATTTAAGAATTAATTCCTATAGACTAAATATTAGGGAAGGGTTCTTATCACATGGGCTGTCATGTCACTTGTACTCAGGTCCATAATAAAAACAGATCTTTAATTGTAACACCAATTGATCATGTCCCTGTATCTGTATCCAACTGTTTTCAGACACTAATGTGCAAGGAAATTTATTGGATTTACAGGCTTAATATCCTGAAGCCGAATGAATGGCCTTAGGCTATGTTCACATGTAGCGTATTTCTACATTCACGCAGTGTGTAAATGCAGTGAAACACAGTGTCATAACATATCCCAGCAAATCCTATGGCTTTTGCTGAAATCTTTTCACATGGTCCACAATTTTGCGGATGCGCCTTGCGCTGCAAGGCACGTCTGCAAAAAGAATGACCATGTAAATTCTTTGCGCCTTTTTCGGCGCTCTTTTTACTCACCTCGCCGCAATCCCCCGGTAATCGCTTCTCTTGCCAGCACCATAGGACCATCTACACTACCTTAAACAGCACAATGTGACTGGGTGACATCAACAGTCACATGGTGCTGCGGGGGTCCTAGAGCATGCATTCACTGTGGCCCAATGGGGGATCAGAAGACACCGCTGGGGGTCATCGAGGAAGTGCGGCGAGGTAAGTATAAAGCGCAGGAAGGAAGTGCAGGCCATTTACACACAGAATGCTGCGTTCTGTGAAGATCTGTTTTTGGTGCAGTTGAGCACCAAAAACGGATCCTCACAAAAACGCTGTGTGTGAACGTAGCCCTAATGAAATCTCTAATCTCTTCAGATGGTTAGGATCTACAATGATAATCGGTTCTTGTGTCTTTCTATTATTTCCCCTCCATCTGGTGTCCCTGTACTGGCTCCTCTAACCTTTATAGACATATGTTTCTTGTGTATAGGCGAGGGGGAGACACAAAAAGAGAAAGCGAGCGCAGAGGTCTAAGTGTAGCATTCCCGTATGAGTATGTGCAAGATATGGATAAATTACACTCACCTATTTGGGGCCTTTTCGCTTTAGCATATTGATTGCCAATGGATCTTTGTAGGGATCTCTACCCGCCGTCCGTTTGCTGCACTCACCAGGCTGCTACTGGCTGCCCTGCCTAGCCATGGTAGGTGAACAATTGGAATGTGGTAAAAATCCTAGAATAGTGCACTCTAGGAGATCGGCGGTCCAGAGGATATAATAGCAAATCAAATTTTATTTTAGCAACTAAAAACACAATGCGTTTCGACTTTTGGACAGTCTTCATCAGGTAATTCATTTTGTATGACTGTATCTAAAGCTGCTTTTTAGAGTAGGCTGCAACTTTGCCTTTTAGGGCAGGGTGCTCTGTGAGTCAGAGCAGGTCACACCCAATGATATATGTCTACAAGAGCAGTAGTTTGCTTTAAAATTGCAAACTTAAAAAAATGCATACACACTCTTTTTTATAAATAACTACAAAAAGGCCCGATGCTATTGCATCGGGAGTGCGATGTAATGAACAGGTGCCATAAAAATAGCCGCTGAATAGTACAATCTTCTGTCCGGAAAGTACGCTGTTGTTGCGGGATTTATATGGAGTATATGGTGGCTCAGTGGTTAGCACTGTATACGATGGCTCAGCAGTTAGACCTGTATACGGTGGCTCAGTGGTTAGCACTGTATACGGTGGGTCAGTGGTTAGCACTGTATACGGTGGGTCAGTGGTTAGCACTGTATACGGTGGGTCAGTGGTTAGCACTGTAAACAGTGGTTAAGTGGTTAGTACAGTATATGATGGCTCAGTGGTTAGGACAGTATATGGTGGGTCAGTGGTTAGCACTGTATATGGTGGCTCAGTGGTTAGCATTGTATACGGTGGCTCAATGGTTAGCACTGTATATGGTGGCTCAGTGGTTAGCACTGTATATGGTGGATCAGTGGTTGGCATTGTATACGGTGGCTCAGTGGTTAGCACTGTATACGGTGGTTAAGTGGTTAGTACAGTATATGATGGTTCAGTGGTTAGGACAGTATATGGTGGGTCAGCAGTTAGACCTGTATACGGTGGCTCAGTGGTTAGCACTGTATACGGTGGCACAGTGGTTAGCACTGGTAATGGTGGCTCAGTGGTTAGCATTGTATACGGTGGCTCAATGGTTAGCACTGTATATGGTGGCTCAGTGGTTAGCACTGTATACGATGGCTCAGTGGTTAGTACAGTATTGTGGCTCAGTGGTTAGCAATGTATACGGTGGCTCAGTGTTTAGCACTGTATACGGTGGGTCAGTGGTTAGCACTGTATACAGTGGTTAAGTGGTTAGTACAGTATATGATGGCTCAGTGGTTAGGACAGTATATGGTGGGTCAGTGGTTAGCACTGTATATGGTGGCTCAGTGGTTAGCACTGTATACGGTGGGTCAGTGGTTAGCACTGTATACAGTGGTTAAGTGGTTAGCACAGTATATGATGACTCAGTGGTTAGGACAGTATATGGTGGGTCAGTGGTTAGCACTGTATACAGTGGTTAAGTGGTTAGTACAGTATATGATGGCTCAGTGGTTAGGACAGTATATGGTGGGTCAGTGGTTAGCACTGTATATGGTGGCTCAGTGGTTAGCACTGTATACAGTGGGTCAGTGGTTAGCACTGTATACAGTGGTTAAGTGGTTAGCACAGTATATGATGGCTCAGTGGTTAGGACAGTATATGGTGGGTCAGTGGTTAGCACTATGTAGTGGCTTAGTGGTTAGCACAGTATATGGTGGATCAGTGGTTAGCACAGTATATGGTGGCTCAGTGGTTAGCGCTGTATATGGTGGCTCAGTGTATAGCAGTGTATACGGTGGGTCAGTGGTTAGCACAGTATATGGTGGCTCAATGGTTAGGACAGTATATGGTGGCTGAGTGGATAGCACTGTACATGGTGGGTCAGTGGTTAGCACAGTATATGGTGGCTGAGTGGAGAGCAGTGTACATGGTGGGTCAGTGGTTAGGACTGTATAGAGTGGCTGAGTGGTTAGCTCTGTCCCCCTGTCTTCTGGCCCTGTTTCCCCCTATTCTCTGGCCCTGTGTCCCCCTGTCCTCTGACCCTGTGTCCCCCTGTCCTCTGACCCTGTGTCCCCTTATCCTCTAGCCCTGTGTACCTTTATCCTCTGGCCCTGTGTTCCCCAGTCCTCTGCCCTGTGTGCCGGTGTTCTCTGGCCCTGTCCTCTGGTTCTGTGTCCTGCTGTCCTCTGGCCCTGTGTGCCGCTGTCCTGTGGCCCAGTGTCCTGCTCTCCTGTGGCCCAGTGTCCTGCTCTCCTGTGGCCCAGGGTCTCGCTGTCCTCTGCCTTGTGTCCCCGTCCTCTACTCCTGTTCTGTGTCCCTCTGTCCTGTGTGCCCCTGTGTCCCCGTCCTGTGTGCCCCTGTCCTGTGTGGCCCTGTCCTGTCTTGTGTGTCCCTGTCCTGTGTGGCCCCCTGTCTGTCCTGTGTGGCCCCCTGTCTGTCCTGTGTGGCCCCCTGTGTGTCCTGTATGGCCTCCTGTGTGTCCTGTATGGCCCCCTGTCTGTCCTGTGTGTCCTCCTATCTGTTTTGTGTGGCCCCCTGTGTGTGCTGTGAGGCCCCCTGTGTGTCCTGTATGGCCTCCTGTCTGTCTTGTGTGGCCCCCTGTCTGTCCTGTGTGACCTTCTTTCTGTCTTGTGTGGCCCCCTGTGAGTGCTATGAGGGCCCCTGTGTGTCGTGTGAGGCCCCGGGGCACTTCAAGCGAACCTGTCACCCTTCCCCCCCGGACATCAAAAGCTAAAATAGCCACCTTCTGCAGCACTAAGGCTGCATTCAGAGAAGGTGTCTATAGCCTTTTGATGCCCTATATACAATGAAATATGCACTTAGATAAATGCTTACACTTAAGAAGACCGGTGACCGGGAGGCGGGGTTTCGCACTCCTCTGACCCGCCCCCTCTTGTCAATCATTGTGCTCGCCTGTTGCTGTCTTCCCTCACTGTGTAAAATGAACGCGCGCCTCCATTCTCCTGTATGGCGCCGCGCATGCACTGTGCGCATTGCCCGACGACTTCCTGGACACCCGCCGCATAGCGCATGCACGGGGCCATACAGGAGAACGGAGGCACGCGTTCATGTGACAGTGAGGGGAGGCAGCAGCATGATTGACAACAGGGGGCGGGTCAGAGAAGCGCGAAACCCAGCCTCCCGGTCACCGGTCTTCTTAAGTGTAAGCATTTATCTAAGTGCCGGTAATTGCGGCTCGCGATGGAGCATGCGCGCCATCGCTTGCAGAGCTGGCATCCGGCAGCGGTGCATGCCGGGATAGCGGCACAGTGGCCGGATGCCAGAAACTGGCATTTATTATATAGGATTTCCGTAAACAGTATTAAATCCATGATTACTGCCATTGTACGTATAGATAAAATCCCATACTATAAAAAAGGGACAAGAACTATTGTATAAAATATGTTAAAATAATTACAATACATGATAGTACCTTGAGGAAATGTGCAGCTTAAAAATAGCAAGGTTATTCCTATATTAAATATATTAGACACCTTCAATCACATCGTTCAACCCATCTGGGTGTAATGTCTTCATTCTAAAAATCCAAAATGATTGTTTTCTGTTTAGTTTTTGTGTTCTATGTATAACAGAAGCAGGAATTTGTTCAACTGGTGTCACCTTAATATTGAATAGTAGTTTATTGTGTTTAACACAAAGGTGTTTGGATAGGTTATGATTGAGGAACCCGTTCTTTGCATTGAGTCTGTGGCCATTCATTCGGGATCTCAATGTTTGAGTGGTTCTGCCCACATACTGAAGACCACGGGCACAAGTTAACAACAAGGGAAATTTGATCATAACATAACCTGGAGTTTACAATTGTAAATAATAAGATTCTAATTCCAATCACATTGTTTGACATAGTACAGGAGAAGCTATCCCGATCAATCATAGAGTGACATGTGATAGTACCTTCCTCATATATGTCATAACTTGTGTCTGTGGTCTTCAGTATGTGGGCAGAACCACTCAAATATTGAGAGCCCGAATGAATGGCCACAGACACAATGCAAGGAATGGGTTCCTCAATCAAAGCATATCCAGGCACCTTTGTGTTAAACACAATAAACTATTCAATATTAAGGTGATACCAGTTGAACAAATTCCTGCTTCTGTTATAAATAGAACACAAAAACTAAACAGAAAGCAATCATTTTGGATTTTTAGAATGAAGACATTATACCCAGATGGTTTGAACGATGTGATTGAATGTGTCTTATATATTTAATATAGGAATAACCTTGCTATTTTTAAGCTGCACATTTCCTCAAGGTACTATCATGTATTATATTTATTTTAACATATTTTTTACAATATTTCTTCCCCTTTTTTATAGTATTGGATTTTATCAATACTTAGGGCCCTTTCACATCAGCGTTTTTTGAAATTCGCGGCAGATGCGGTGAAAAAAACGCATCTGCCGCGTTTGCCGCATAACCGATACACTTGCGGCGCGGTTGCGTTTTTTTCCATAGAAAGTATAGGGGGACTTGCGGCAGGTGCGGCAAGTGCGGTTTTGCACTTGCGGCAGGTGCGGCAGCGAAAAATAACGCGGTCAGCCACGGTTTTTTTCACTGCCGCACCTGCCGCAAGTGCAAAACCGCACTTGCCGCACCTGCCGCAAGTCCCCCTATACTTTCTATGGGAAAAACCGCAACCGCGCCGCAAGTGTATCGGTTATGCGGCAATTGCGGCAGATGCGGTTTTTTCACCGCATCTATCGCAAATTTCAAAAAACGCTGATGTGAAAGGGCCCTTACAATGGCAGTAATCATGGATTTAATACTTTTTAATTATTTATAAAAAAAAAGAGTGTGTATGCAATTTTAAAGTTTGCAATTTTAAAGCTGACTACTGATCTTGTAGACATATAGCATTGGGTGTGACCTGCTCTGACTCACAGAGCACCCCGCCCTAAAAGACAAAGTTGCAGGCTACTATAAAAGGCAGCTATAGATAAGGTCATACAAAGATGAAATACCTGATGAAGACTGGCCAAAATTCAAAACACGTTTGTGTTGTATTTGTTGCTAAAATGAAATTTGATTTGCTATAATATCCTATGGACCACCGACCTCCTGGAGCGCACTATTCTAGGATTTTCACCACATTCCCTTTATAGATTTATGTTTAATATGCCAGTTACTTAGTTGTAAAGTGTATGTCTTCACTGTGTGTTGAAGTTGCACCTTCCTATTTTTCCTTTAGTGTGTTATTTCTCCTGGGTGATCCTTCTGATTGGTGAGCATGTTTTCTCTCCATAGAGCTGCTGATATGCTCCTTGTACTGGGTGCTTATATATTGGGCGCTATACTGTCACCATTGTATTATTCTTTTTCTGCCTTTATTGCCCAACTGAATCTTTTTTATTACGGTTCTGTATCATTTTTCTATATCACCTTTCCCTATATCATGTCTGAATCTGTATTGATATAAAAAAATCAATTGTACCTTTGTTAGGGACTGTCAGTTCTAGGATGCAAGCCCCTTAGTTTGGTCATACACTTGTTCCCTTTCGGTCATATTATTAAAGTGGTTGCTTTGAGATAATTATTCCTTCATCCTGGCTCTTTCATCAGGAGCTGTTGTTTGGAGGATTGGCTCAACGTGTGCATTGCGGAGACTCCATTCCTTTGTTCCTAAAATGTTTCATATACAAGTGTTCGCTCCCTATGTTCGCAGATACCATGGACTCAGAACTATATTTATTAAAATTTATATCCAAAATCCAAGGGTTAATAACTGGGCACCAAGGGACACAGAAGGGACATGTTAGATTAGTCTATTCCTGCTATGTAAACCTGAAGGTTTGTGGACCACGGTATTGCACGCCACTTGAAAAAGACTAGGCTTCTTTACTTGTAAGTATAGAAAAAAGAGAGGCGGCACTCACCACTTTGTAGACATTCCTTTTATTCTAACAATCCTGCAAATGTCAGTGCGGAATGATCAGAGCGGGGAGAGGGAGTGGGAAGTCGGCAGACGACGGCTCACTGTTTCATGGTTTTACTGCTTTAACTGAACCCGTTGAAGCGGTAAAACCGCCGACTCCCCACTCCCTCTCCCCGCTCTGATCATTCTGCACTGACATTTGCAGGATTGTTTGAATAAAAGTAATGTCTACAAAACGGTGAGTGCCGCCTCTCTTTTTTCTATACTTACATTTAAATTTATATATTTAATAATAACATCTTCTAACATTTTGTTTTATCGGATCACTATGGTGAATAGCTCACATAATAAATATGATTGCCACTACATGCATGAGAAATTCGTTTAATCCCGTCGCTACTTCTGTTTTTTATTTTATTTTTAAGTCACTACTTGAGACTTCAAGAAATGTTGATTTTATTCTGTTTTTTATGGTGTTATTGATTTTAATTAGTTGTTAGTAATTTGATGTAATTTGTGTGTTGCCCATTTCGCAGGCTTTTTTTCAAAATCTGCCATGCTACACGCCCGCTCTGTAGAGCCAGGCATTGCCCGGCCATAATGCCCATATATGGTAATATCGCTCATATATGATATCACCCATATATGGTAATGTATGTATGTGTGTGATTGTACCGTATATACTCGAGTATAAGCCGAGTTTTTCAGCACAAATTTTGTGCTTAAAAGTACACCCCTCGGCTTATACTCGAGTCAGTATGGGGGAGAAGCGATGTCCGGGGGCTGGAGGAGGCCACAGAGGGAGCAGGAGGTCACGTGACCCTGTTCATTAGTGTATTGCAATAAGCACTGCATCCCCCTGTCCATCACCGGCAGGGGGAGTGGTGCATAGTACAATACACTATGTATACTCGCCCCCCATCACTGGTTACAGGCCCCCTTGCTGCCCCACATAAAATAATAAACCATGAACTCACTCTTCGATGTCCTGCAGGCACCGTACATCCTCCCTCCGGTCTTCCTGCTTGTACCCTGCTTCTATTGCTGTGACCGCGCAGCAGTGATGACATCACAGCAATAGAAGCCGGGTACAAACAGGAAGACCGGAGGGAGGACGTGCGGTCCACATCAGGAGGCTCTAACCTCACATGACCTGCTGGGCACAGTGAATGCACCAAGTGCCCCCTCTAGCCTGTGCCACCCCAGCTACCTCCCAGGACACAGCTCTGGGCTGTGGCTTCTCCTCTGCTCTGTGTGGGTCATCCAGCTCCCGGGAGGTTGGTGTGTCTGTGCCCGACGCGGACATCCCAGGTGCTGCCGGGGAAGAATAATGCCTGCAGCGGGGTCACTGCCACCAGGAGTACGTGTTCCTGCAACACCTACTGCCACAGGAGCGCCGACTGCTGCGAGGACTACAAGGGGCAATGCGGGGACATCGGTGAGTACGATACAGAGGGCAACTGAGGGGAGGGTGGAGAGAGGCAGAATACCCTACAAAGAAGCAGAATACCACTGTGTACCACTGATGGGGCCTGTATACCACTGATGGGGCCTGTATACCACTTTTGGGGCCTGTATACCACTGTTGAGGCCTGTATATCACTGATGGGGCCTGTATACCACTGTTGGGGCCTGTATACCACTGATGGGGCCTGTATACCACTGATGGGGCCTGTATACCACTGATGGGGGGCCATTTACCATGATGAGATGGGCTGTATACCGTGATGAGTCTGCTGCATTTCCCACCCTAGGCTTATACTCGAGTCAATATGATTGCCTAGTTTTGGAGGGTAATATTAGGGGCCTTGGCTTATACACGGGTCGGCTTTTATTCGAGTATATATGGTATGTATCATAGCTCCACCCCCTCCCGGTAGCTCTGCCTTTACACATAACCCCACCCACTCCATAAAGCTCCACCTCTATGTATAGTCCCACCCCTTCATAGCTCCACCCATCCACATAGTCCCAGGGCAGGGTTATGTTGAATAGGTGTGGCTATGTGGAGTGGTCCTGGCTATGTGGAGTGCTACATACACACATACACACATATACACTCAGCTTTACATATTAGATTTCATATAGCAGTAATGCAGTTCAAGTTTCATACAGTCATATGAGTTAGGCGACTCTGTTTGTGGCGTGCATGCAGAAACAGCTTCTTTCGCATCACTCTCCCATACAGCTTCTCCTTGTGCAGTGTGCGCTGTATTGTTGACCGATGCACAGTGACACCATCTGCAGCAAGATGATGCTGCAGGTCTTTGGAGGTGGTCTGTGGATTGTTCTTGACTGTTCTCACCATTCTTCTTCTCTGCCTTTCTGATATTTTTGTTGGCCTGCCACTTCTGGCCTTTACAAGAACTGTCCCTGTGGTCTTCCATTTCCTTACTATGGAAACTGACAGGTTAAATCTCTGAGACAACTTTTTGTATCCTTCCCCTGAACAACTATGTTGAACAATCTTTTTTATCAGATCATTTGAGAGCTGTTTTGAGGAGCCCATGATGCCACTCCTCAGAGAAGATGCAAATAGGAGAACAACTTGCAAGTGGACACCTGAAATAGCTTTTCTCATGATTGGATACACCGGGCTATGAAGTACAAAGCTCAATGAGATTACCAAACCAATTTAGTGCTTCAGTAAGTCAGTAAAAAGTAGTTAGGAGTATTCAAATCATGAAAATCAGAAGGGTGCCCATACCTTTGCACCTGTCAAATTTTGAAATAATGCATATTTCACATTTTTGGTTAGTGCAATAAACCTCATTTCAATCCTGAAATAGTACTGTGTCCATCAGTTATTACATATATCACACTGAAATAGCTGTTGCAAAAACCCAATTTTAAACCCCCAAAAAATGAGTAAGATTAGGAGGGGTGCCCAAACTTTTTCATATGACTGTATGAGCAATATTCACGTATATCTTGGCTCTTACAGAGTGCAGCTGTACTCTTTTAGTTGTATAATATTTACAATAATCTAAACTTATACCATTTCTAAACACAAGGTATACTATCTATAGCTAACACAACACAAAGGCATTTCACAATGAAACCGAATAACGGTAAGTAATCAATTCTTCACTCACTGTCATCATAAACAGGGAATTTCTCTGCTATGTCTATCTGCCTTACAGGTCAGCCAGTTGTTATATTTGGATGTAGCGGTATGACTGAATTAGCAGGTTACCCCCTAATGAAAAGGATATTTTTATTAGAGATCAAGTGTGCCAGTTAAGAAAAATCCAATGTACTAGTAATTTGCAAATTAGACCAGAAGTGCACCAAGTGTATGTCAACACACTTATGGTGGATTCACACTGGCAATTGTGTGCGTTGCACTGGCATCCATCCATCTCTCCAGGCATGCGGAACCGCCATGTGTCCCTATACTTAACATTGTGTACGCAGGGACATGCGTTGCCAATAGTTTGCATGCCCATCTGTCCATGTGCGTTATTTTCAGGTGGCCATCGAACACAAGATGTTGTGATTTTTCAGGTCCAAAAGATGCGCATGCAAGCGCATGCTTCTCAGTGCATTAAAACAACGCATGATTTACAATGGGAACGCATGGGTATGCATGCATTTCCGCATGGATGCGTTCAATGCGGATCTGGATTTCGGACTGCTCATGCCTAGGGAGTGATTTCAGCCCCTCCCAACTCCCAGCTGCATATAGTTGGGTGGACTTTGAGGAGCTCTGTTTGGACGCTGGGTGTAAGTATAGAAGCTTGTAATGTCTGTCTGTGTTATTCTGTAGCCTGTACTATGTCTGTCTGTCTGGTTCTACAGCCTTTACTCAATCTCTGTGTCTGTTTGTGTGAATATGCAGCCTGCAGTCTGTACTGTGTCTGCCTGTCAGGTTGTGCAGCCTGTACTCTGTCTCTGTTTGTCTGATTATGCAGTTTGTACTGTGTCTGTCTTATTATACTGCCTGCAGTCTGTACTGTGTCTGTCTGTCTTTCTGTCTCATGGTCCACATGGTAGTTTGTTTTTATGTGTGATTCGGCAGCTTGTACTCTATGTGCCTGTCTGTTGGTCTGATTCTGCAGCCTATACTCTGTCTGTCTGTTTCTGGAGCTTGTACTCTGTCTCTGTGTCTATTTGACTGATTATGCAGTCTGTACTGTGTCTGTCTGTCTGATTATGCAGCCTGTACTCTGCCTGTCTGGTTCTGCAGCCTGCACTCTGTGTGTCTGTCTATGCAGTCTGTACTATGTCTGTTAGTTTGATTATACAACCTGCAGTTTGTACTGTGCCTGTCTGTCTCATGATCCACATGGTAGTTTGTTTTTACGTACAATTCGGCAGCCTACACTCTGCGTGCTTGTTTGTCCGATTCTGCAACCTGTACTCTGCCTGTCTGTCTGGTTCTGCAGACTGTGTGTGTCTGTCTGTGTCATTATGCAACCTTCACTCTGTCTGTGTGTCTGTCTGTCAGTATGTCTGTGGGTGTCATTCTGCTGGATGTAGACGTATAAACCTCTTGTTTTTTCTCTGTGTTAGTGTTTTTATTCCCTAATATTGCCCATTTTTTTTTCATTGTAGAACCACTACTGCGGGAAACAACAACTGTCTTGCAAAAAAAAAAACATCTGATCTGTTGGCCCTGACTGCTGACTTTCATGTTATTATGAGTGTCTTTCTTTCACTCTGTGTCTGTGGCAATCTGCAACCTGCAGAACATAGCAATCTGCAGACTGCAGACTGTGGCAATATGCAGCCTGCAGATTTTGGCAATTATTATTTTAGTAATTCTTTGTATGCTAAGGGAGTCCTCTTTCTTTTCATTCTAGAACTGCTGCTGGACTGCCTTTTGGGCCGCCTGACTGCTCTACTGATGCAATATGTCCTCAAGTGAAGACAACAATCCTTCCATGAGTAGACATAAAACAGTTGAAGTAAGGCTGAAGGCACACTGTCGTGCATCAAACACGGAGCGTGTTTGATTCACGACAGTCATGCTAATGTAATGCGTGATTGTGGGTGTGTGTGGTGCAAGTGTGGTGCGTGTGGTGAGTGTGCCTGCATATATTAATGTGAGTGTGCTGCGAGTATGAGGTGTGAGTGCGTGTGTGGTGCGTGTGAGTGTAATGCTCTCCATGGTCCTGAAGGATGCGGGCAGCATTTGTCTGGGAATTCAAACTCGCCGGCTGTCAAAAGCCGGCGAGTTTGAATGTCCCACCATGCGCATACAGTAATAATCATCCTACCCCGCTGTGACAGCGGTGCAAGATGATTATTAGAATGTGCTTTAACACTCATGTCAGCATGTTTCCTGAGACTGTCCAAGCTCCTGGACACATGCTGAGGTAATAAATGGCTAAATGTGTGTTTTATGCCTATAAATCTGCAAAGCCGGTAATTGCTGTATGGGGGTGAGATTTTCTCGCCCCCATTGACTTGCATTGCACTCATGCGCGTCAGAATCGCGTACAGTCGCAGCATGCTGTGACTGCACTCGCTTCTGACTCGCTATGCGAGTTAGGTGCAGGGGGCTCGCACCAGTGTGCCCTGCCTGATAGGGCAACACTGGTCCGAGTGCAATGCGAGTTTCCCTCGCATTGCACTTGCGCGTGTCCCTTGCCCAGTGTGCCTTCAGCCTAAATCACCTTTGTAATATAGCTTTGTATATATTGACTGTGGGGAGGATTTCAGGTAACATCCGGAAAGATGTAGGGCACTCGCAAAGTGATGGAGTAACTTCTTCTTATTTTTCAAAGGTTTATTAAAAAAAAAAAAGTTTATTCAAAAATTTGAATAAACCTTTGAAAAATAAGAAGAAGGCCTAACTCCATCACTTTGGGAGCGCCCTACATTTTTCTGGATGTTACCTGAAATCCTCCCTTCTGCTACGGTCACACTGGCATTTTGATCCGAATGATCTGGGACGGGGCTGCACACCATAATCGCTGGACTATAATCATTAGACCAGGCATGGTCAGATGAGCAAGAGACAAGACATCTATAAGGTGAGCAATAAGATTTATTTACACCGCATAATAGATCCAAACACGCTGCACTCAGATCTGCGCCATTTTTCTTTATCTCCCTACCCACCCTTTAGACTCCACAGCCTTGGAGATCTACATATATTGCACTGTATGTATTGACTATGAATGTGATACATGTACTGAACTTATGTTCTATCTTTACAGAACACTTCAAGTACGGAAGAGCAGGAGCAGTCAAATGGAGAAGAACCATCCCAGTGTTGTAGGGCTCCCGTTCGTGGTGACGAAAGACGAGGTGTAATTAGTCAGTCAATTTTCATGGTTGTAATGTTTTCTTCTTTGACAGTTTAATTAGATTTGTAATGTTAATTTCTTTTTTTTCTTCTGCCATCTATAGGTTCCACAATGTCAAGGAGGCACTTACTATATTGATGGGGAGATGTTGATTGCACTAGTTCAAGAACGGGTAGCATTGTGGGACCCTCATGATCATCAATGTTGTGACTCAGGCTGCACTCGATGGCTCTGGGATAAAGTGGCCAAATCGCAGATGGATGATTGGGACAAAGCCACTCCAATGTCCAGAAAGTAATTTGGTAAGTATTGCTATCTGGTTTTCGGATCCATTCAACATGAACATTTTTTTGGAGGTGTTGACTTCTTTGGTTTTCTTTCACAGCTGATAAAGTTAAGGTATGTTGGCGATCAATGAGGGATCGCTTCAAGAAGGATATCAAAGAATAAATGTGGGTTCCAAGTGGCTTGGGGCAATGCCTGACCAAATATAAACATCACCGGTGGATGGCGTTCCTCAGGCCTGTGTTTGCTTAATGAACGTGAGTATCCTTTGTGACAACATGCTCACATTAAACACTGGGGGACACTTGCTTGGGAGCAGGATAAAGGCACACAGCAACTATTTCTCTATAACAGTACATTAGGGTTTATTCACACCTTTATAAACCTTCATGGGATAACTTAAATATGAGCCTTCCTTCACTTCAACATAACATGTGTCCATATAGCACACAGTCCATTTATCTCTCAATGGATAGTCAAACACAAGTCTCAATGAAGTATATGCCAGTGCATAAGTGGAATACTCACAGAGTCCATTCACCGCCTTAAGTCATACACGGTTTACTGTCTGTCTCAATCCTCATTGTGACTTGGACCAGGTTCACACACACTGACCTCTTGTCAGCCGCTCCCAAGCCGCTCCCAAGTCCCAGAGGTTTCTTCTCCACTCCTGATTCTTGCAGTCCCTCTGTCTCTGGGCCTCCACTGCTCTGCACAGCTTAACTCCACTCTTGCCATGTACTGAGGGTTTACAAACCTTTGTCTGCTCAGAGGCCTGGGTAGCTTTACACTGAGCTCTACAGCTCCCTCCCCGACACCTCTCACACTGTCTGTTCTGCAGCTTCTCATCAGGTCTCTCAATCTCTAAGTGTGTCCTGCACCTTTGCAGACTTGTGTCAGACTGCTTACCCAGAACTAGTCAGCTCATATATGACATACTCACAGGTGGGAAGCTGAGTTCAATCAGACACATATAGAGCCTCATGCATTTAATCCTTTGTGTAATGCTGCAAGGCACAGTAAAACATTCACACTTATAATGCAACATACCTCTACCTGTGTGATACATACTTGCCATTTAACATGCAGCCATTCACTACATCACACCTTCTATTACATTAATAAACACTATGCATGCCCATGTGTTCAGTTTTAACACCTGCAGTTCTGAACATTAAGAACAATATATTATTTTTTTTATGATCCACAGAACCTACACCAGCACTTTGGAGCTTGGATCTTTCTTAGAGCGGCCCCTCATCAACCAACGACCAACCAGTACGGCATGTCCCAACCATCCACCACCGAAGGAGCAGGAGGCCAGTCAACCAGGTTTTTCCCTATCCCAGCCCTCTGGCACTGATTTTGAGGGTCATCTCAACAGCGGCAGAGGGCCGGGGATAGGTTAGTCATGCCCCTGTTTTTAAACTTAAGCTCGGTCTTTCACAGTGTGATTAATGGCCTTGGAGACAGAGTGGAGAGTGACTTTAGTAACGTGACCACTTTTTTTCATAAAGTCACAAGCCATCTTGACCGCCTGGAATCCAACCTTGAGAGACTGGCGCAACATTTTTTTTCACCAATGGAACAGTACATGGTGGAAAACCTTATGCCTTGCCTCCAGCTGCATGTGATGAATGTCTGTCAGGCTGCTTATAACGAGGCTCTGCAGCATTCCGAACAGTACCTTCAACAGCAGTCAGGAACTTAGCAGCCGATGGAGTTTTTGTCAGCTAGACGCCATCAACGGGCAGCCCCGGAGCAATGGCAGAACAAGGCAGCACCCCCACTGCACAGTGCGGCACACCTGCTGCAGAGTGCAGCACCCACACCACACAACAGGCCACACTCGGTAGGTGGCACCCCCACTGCACAGTCAACAACCCCGTTCCAGACTGCCTCTAGCACACTGCACAGTGTGGCACCCCCGCAACATACGGTGGGCTACACTAACTATGCCACGCCCCCGCTGCATACTGTTGCACCCCCGATGCACAGTGCAGCACCCCTGCTGCAGACTACTAAGACTACTACCACCACGCTGCACAGTGCAGTATCTCTGATGCAGACTGCGGCACCCCCACAGCAGAGACCACCCTCCACATTCAGGATGACGGGCTACATGCAGTATGCGACCCTGCAGCAAACAGAGGCCATGCATCACCCTCAGCTTGTGCCAAAAAATGTATGATAAAAGAACCTCAGGTATGTCTTCCCCCTGAGATTAAGAAGTTTTGCAATAAAGAAAGGGTTACTCAGTAGGAGCGCAGATTCACTTAGGAGATAGGTGGAAATCTGGTCTAAACAACTTTAATACCACAACGCGTTTCCACAACGGATAGTTGTCTTCCTCAGGTGGATTTAGGTTAACTGTAACATGGACACATTATAAAGTTATCTTCAATAATCAGATTGCAGCAATTAGTGACATCATTTAGTTAACCCTATCCTTTCAATTCCTCCTGATATGTGAAAGCGTTTAAGGTGAGGATAAAATGCAAGGTAATAAGCATCAAAAATACATTAAAATCCCATTAAAAATACAATTGATAATATGCACATTAAAATTACCATATACCGTATGTAAAAATATAAAGTGGATTTAAAATATGATAAGGATATAATCATGTAGAAGGAAAAAAAATCTCTCTTTTTTTTTCTCTTTTTCCCTTTCTCTTCTTTTTTTTCTTTTTCTTTTCCCTTTCCCCTTTCCTTACTTTCTTTCCTCTTTCCTTCTTTCCTTTCCCCTTTCCTCTTTCCTTTTCTTTCCTTTTTCTTTCCATTCCTCCTCCTTTTTATAAAAGACTGTTTTCCCTTGGTATATTCGGATAAATTATGCAGTCTGTTCGAATCTTGGTCATACTCTGAAGGTTTATTTGCAAACATTATCTATCATCAGATTTAAACCTTCAGGGCTTAGCGTTGCTAATTTAAATATCCAATAGCTTTCTTTTCGAATCAGATCTCTAAACCGATCATTTACACTCTCAGGGATCTGATCTATTATCAAGAGATTCAAGTATTTAGGATCCTTTGAATGTACCATGCTGAAGTGTTTGGATACACTGTGCAAAGGATACCCACTACGTATGTTTTATCTATGTTTACGTAGGGTGGCTTCACACTTGCAGACCCCTCCGCAGCGTCATGCGGAGGGGATCCGCAAACTGAGCGCAGCTAGCGCAAGCCCCTATGTTTATAATGGGAGAGCACGGTGCTGCGCTTGACTGCGCATGACCGTGCTCTCCCATTGACTGCAATATGTGATTTGTACACAGGCGGATGCCTGCGCACAAATCACACACTCTCGTCCGCACCAGGGACACAACATGTCGCGTTCCTGATGCGGACGAGAGGGTGTGATTTATGCGCAGGCATCCACACTGTCACGCGCAGTCAAGCGCAGCAACGTGCGCTCCCATTATAAACATAGGGGTTTGCGCTCAGCTTGCGGATCCCCTCCGCAGGACGCTGCGGAGGGGTCCACAAGTGTGAAGCCAGCCTTAGCCTTGCATTCATTTGCTGGATTGTCCTTCCTATGTACTGGAGTCCGCAAGGACACTGTAGAAGATAGATTACATAAGATGATTGGCAATTTACCCTACAGTTAATATTTAATGTCTCGCCTGTTACTTGGGACGTAAAAGAAGGACCTGCGGTGACGTAGGAGCCCTGTGACGCACGGATCATCTTATTCCACCCCACGTGACACGGAAGCGGAAGAGCAGCGTCGATCAGTGCAGGCATCAGAAGAACCCGGTGGAAGCTCTCACTGAGGTTGTGCGAAGGCGGCACAACCGACACAGATGAGAGTCCCCCTCACACCTCTCTAAACCACCCCAAAATAGCATAGCGGTTCTCCTCAATGGGAGCGCTTCCTGTCTCTTTTCTTTCATTGCAGTCTAAGAAGTGGCAGGCGGCAAAAAAACAGCCTGTGTCCCATCAAGATTCTGTGGCTCAGCAGCGCTCAGGAGCAAAGGGAAAGACCAAAGTCAGGAAGCCAAAACAAAGAAAAACGCCTTGTCCTTGTTCCGCCATTATCGTCTTTTTACGCGCATTTTTCCCCCAAAAGCGCATCTGCGTTTCTCGGCAAAGTGAATGGAAATTCAGTTTTGCCGTTAAGACGCTGCACATTTTTCGTCCGCACTTTTGAGGTAGAAAACGCGAGCGAAAAAAGAATGAACATGTCAATTGCTTTCGCCCATAGGCCCCATTATAAGCGCTGGAATTACAAATCACCATTCAGACAATGTTTAATTCCAGCGCCTATAAACGCGGGCGCATGAGGAAAAGTAGGATGTGATGTCAAACGGGCCGAGGAAGAATCCTGTGTTCCTCCCCCTGTGTGACATGTCAGGGCTGAAGTTTTGCTTTCCCAGGGTATCTATATACACTGTGAAAGCAAAATAAAAGAGAAAAAAATGTATTAAAAATAATAAATACTTATCTCTTCGCCAGCTGTCCGGGACCCAATGTGAAGACGTCTGATTGTTGCCAGGACTTTAAAGATGTGATTGGCCGTTAGCGATCAGGTCATATGTCACATGATGCATCAGCTGATCGCTACCGGCCAATCACATCTTTAAGGTCATGGCAGCGATCAGACGTCTTCACCTCGGGTGCCAGACAGCCGACGGAGAGGTAAGTATTTATTTTTTTTTAATTTTGAATACATTTTTCTCTTTTATTTTGGTTTAACAGTGTATATAGAATAGATACACTGGAGAAGCAAAGCTTCAGCCCCGATTTGTCACACGGTGGGAGGAATACAGGATTCCTCCTCCCCCCATGTGACATCACTTCCTACTGTGCCTCATGGGGGAAAAATGCGGCCGTAAAAAATGTGGTGTGTGAATGCACCGCGTTTTTTTACTGGTGCAAAGTAGCGCGGGAAAAAGATTTTCCCGCAAAAAAACTGCGGCAATTACGCTGCATGTGAATGCAGCCTATGAGCAAAATCAAAGAATCCAGCCCTGTTTGAATAGAGTAAATTATTATTGTGCCAAGCCACAACACATTGTAGCTGAGTATTTCACAAATATACTTCACAGAACAAATTATTACCTTCATGAATACCCCATTTTTTTACTTTTATTTTGCCTTGCTGTTTCAGAAGGGTGCCCATGTTGAAACTGCTCATCATATTATGGGGTCATTCCTATTATGTGGCCATTCCCTTTTCGCCATAGGTAGGCAATCTTTGAATCAATCTTCTAAACTCAGTTTAAGAGTCTGCTAATCAATTAACCCTAAACTCAATAAATTTCACAAACTTAGGGCGGCTTCACACTGTGGCGTGATCCAGTCCGGGACAGTCTGGGATGACCCTGACAGCTGCGGACTGGATCAGCACACATGACTGGAGGGCTAATTTGCCCTCTGGTCCAGTGTGCAGCCGCATGCAGCTCCCGCTTTAAAAATGTATATTTTTTATACATTTTCCATTCATTTTTCATTTTCTTGTATATATTTTAATTAGTGGGAAAGTAAAAAAAAATTGACCTGTAGTGACCTTATTTCATAACTTCTGTGCTACTAATATGCAAGGGCTTCCACATTATCAAATGTTTTTGTAGGATGAGAAATTAAATCTCTTTCAGGATTCTTAACACATATTTGTTTGTGACACTTTTCAAAAAAGATAAAATATTTTCTTCCTGACATCTCTCAAAGGCACTTTTTTGGATGTCACTAGCCTTCTGTTTTTTAAAGGATATGCTTATTGTCTACCAATTTTTTCTTGGCTTGGCCCATCCCTTTTAAGTAAAATTAGATAAATCTAAGATGTATTGTATTAGGGGTCCATAACAAATTAGGTAATATCATGTAGAATGTAAAGCCCCTGTCACACATAACGAGATCGTTAGTGAGATCGTTATTAAGTCCCAGATTTTGTGACGTAACAGCGATCTCGCTAACGACCTCATTATGTGTGACACTTAGCAGCGATCAGGCCCCTGCTGTGAGATCGCTGATCGTTACAAAGTGCTCTGGGTCATTTTTAGGTTGTTGGTCTCCCGCTGGGAATGCTGCATCGCTGTGTTTGAAAGGGACAACGACCAACGATCTCAATACTACACCCGAGAGTGACAATTCCCAACGACCTCTGTATCATTCCGGATCGCTGCTGAGGCGCTGGTGAGATCTGATTGTTTTACATCTCACCAGCGATCCCAAAGTGATGCACCAGCGATCCTTTAAGGTACGGTCACACGGGGAGACATCGCCGACGATGTCGTCGGGGAATCGTGGGAGCGCGTATCACCGCCGACATTGCCGGTGAGATGTCACACGCTGCGATGTCGCCAGCGACGCAACAGCGATGTTACCGGCGACATCGCTGCCAGGGTTAAAATTCACCCTGACGGTGATGATTAGAATGGGAGCCTATGACTCAAGTCGCCGGTAACATCGCCGTTGCCACGTTACACAGGGCGATGCGTACACATCACCTGAAAGTGATCGCCAGCTTTCACTACATTGCAGTAAAACCTGGTGATCACTTTCAAGCAATATATCGCCCAAATATCGCCCTGTCACACGGGGCAACTCTCCGGCGATGTTGCTGAAATTAGGCCACGCCCCTCCGTCGCCGGCAAAATCACCGGTGATGTTGCCCCATGTGACAGTACCTTAAGGATCGTTATCGTTGTTGGGATCGCTGTTGCGTCATTGTGTGTGACGGGAGTTTAAGCCCTTGTTACAGGCACCAGTCAGTCGTTTACTTATCCACGTTTAGGTCTTCTTTTGTTCCCTGTTATTTAGTGTGCAATAATTATGTACAGTAAACCTTGTTTTCATACTTACAGTGCCTTATCATTAAATTGAGTATGAAAGTACAAACACTGTCATAAACTATAGACATCTCATTGTATGGAAGCTTGCCCTCAGTATAAATTTGTTTCACAAATCCATTGTATAGATATAGACTTTGATGATCCCTATTGGCATTTTAAGTTTTAGATAGACAGATTTGTTAATACCTTGCAAGTCTGAAGAAATCATGACATCTTGCAATATTTGAAGAAGTTTGTTAGAAATTAAGTCTGAAGTTTCAAAGCTGTCCTTTTCATGTAAAAATGTTTTTAGTATCACATATACTTTGTCAGCCTGTTCTACTGAACCAGTATTCATTAAATCCTGTAAAGTAAATTGTTTTCATATCACATTTTTACGTTACATACATTGATAGCACCTACATATCTATATTTTTTCTACATCATTATTGTTCTTGGTGAAGCCCCAAAAGTACAGTATTTTGCACATTTTAATTTATTAATAATTTAATTTAGTTGATGCAATTCGGGGAATAACCATTTATTTTTCACAAACCATAGTAAATGCACATTTATTGTTAAAATACAAACTAAGCCCAACGTAACATTTCTTTTTGGTACTTTTTTTTAAGTCTTTTTCTCTGCCTGCTCCTCTATGCATCCAGCTTCATATCGCTTAGGCTGGCTTCACACTACAGTCAGGTCCGATCCGGGGCTGTCCGATGTAAACCGGACAGCCCCGGACCCGATTTTCACCCCATGCAGCCCTATGGGGCCGGATGGAGCCGGATGGCAACTCATTTGCATCCAGTTTCCATGTGTCCGGGAGAATCCGGGAGTAATCGGATTTCTCTCCCGGACACAAAATCGGAGCATGCTGCATTTTTGTGTCCTATGAGAAAAATCTCCCCAAATCGGATCCTCCCAGATTCTCCCGGATCCGGAGCAATCCGGCACTCCCTAATATGGGAGTCTATGGGGCCGGATTGGCCCGATCTGAGAGGACCCGGGAGGACACCAGCGGATGAAGTTCAGCGTGAGCTACGATGAAGTTCAGCGTGAGCTACGATGAACTTCAGCACCAGGGTGTTGTCCCCTGTGAAGCAGTTCAGCACCACTTCGCAGGGGACAGCTGAGCTCTGCAGCATCTGGCTGCACACCGGACCGGAGGGCATATTTACCCTCCGATTCTGTGTCCAGATCCGGTCCGGGGCTGTCAGGTTCACCCCTGACATCCCCAGATCGGACCTGACTGCAGTGTGAAGCCAGCCTTAGTTTGCAGTCCTATTAAAACTACATGTCCTAACAGCATTTGCTTGTCCTCAGTCCAGCATACCCTTACCCCTAAAGTTATGGCCCTAACAGCCCTCTTATACTGATTTAATGGATGCCTGCAGTGAAAAAATCCATACTTTAGTTTTTGTTTTATTCACCTTTGAAGTTTTGGTGCAATAATAATAACAAGCATCGGGGCTTGACTGTGGGGCGAGACTGTGAATGTGATGAATGTGCGCAAGCCTCACCTGTGAACAGCACAAAATTTACAGAAGGAGGCTTATACAAATGCAGAGGGGCCACAGCATAGCCAAAGACCTTACCCAAAGTCCTGCTCCACAGACCTACTTCAATACACAAAGAAGATATTGCACCAAATGTTCTAAGGTGAATTAAACAAGAACCAGACTACAGATTTTTTCCCTACAGGTATCCATTAAACTAGTATAACAGGGCAATTATGACCATTCCTTTACTTTAACAGAATAAACCGTGATGACAGGTTCTCTTTAACATCACACAGGCAGTTATACTGATGTAGGTAGCAGAATATAAAATAAACAAGGCACAATTTTGTACAGGAGTGTATTTCAAAGGGAGAATATACTCTATTTTAAAGGTGGAGGCACAACAGGGCTATCATGGCAGGAAGTCAACTGTATTGCTCATGATCGAGCAGAAGTATTGGAACTACAGAATGGTCCCTAAAGCAACTGGGCAATAAATAATCTAAAGGGAAATTCTTTGGGGATGATATGTCTAAGTCAGAGCATATTAAGGGTATGTGCACATCAGTAGTTTCTGCATCTTTGCAGACCGACCGGGAACCGGTGGAGAATGGCAGATACTGAGTTTTCTGAACTCGGTAGTGTCCCTCGTTTTGTTAGCGTTTTGCTAACGATTTGCGATCGGGTTATTAGCGTTTGGACAGCGTGTTCTTGGCGATTTCCCCGGCGTTTTTCTTAGCGAGTTTCAGACTGGTCTTTGGTGCACTTGTTCAGCTGAAACCGCTGGCAAAACGCTGAAAAGAAGTCACTTGCTCTATCTTTGAAAACCGGTGGAAAACCGGTGGATAAACTGAAAACGACAATAAATAAACCGTTCTAATGTAGACAGCGTTTTCTAAACTCCATTGACTAGCATGTTAATCCAACCGGTGGCTAGGATTAACATAAATTAACATAAAATTCAGCGGAAACCGCCGACGGAAAACGCTAAAAAACAGCCCACAAAACGACTGATGTGCACATACCCTTAAAGAGGACCTGTCACCAAACCAGGCATGGTGATCTAATTACAGCACTGGATGCAGCATGTCTGCAGCATGCAGGCAAGGGGTCCCCCAGCACTTGAGCAGCCCTGTACCCCGAGATAATACAGTTAGAAAACTTACATGCTGCAGCCATTAAGGAGGTGGCCAGAGGCTGGAGCCGAAGGGCAGATTCACACCCCCTACATGTGTAATCTGCCCACCGCTGCCAATCATTCTCTCCCTCTCCAGCAGCATTTAAACAGAAATTTTTTTTCTCTCCCAGAAAGTCTGTTTAGCCCCGCACCCTGAGGTGCACTGTTTTAGTAGCCGCTGCCTGGTTCTCCGGATCAGCTCCTATTATTTTCTGTAGGAGCCAAGTCACACTACCCAATACCAGCCACTAAACAATATATAGAGCTATGCTGTTCTACTCTGTATACAGTTTGCATCCAAACTGCCACAAGTGCCAATAGCAGCTGATTGATGGAGGAAGCCAAAATTAAAAGAAGATATGTTTCCACAAGACAAAGCAAACTAACATGAGTCATAAAATCAAACAGAAAATTAGAGATAAATGAAAACAAGAAAAACGGTTTGCTACATCAAGAGATAGCGCTCTTCAATCACAGTAGCTCTGGTAGTTCTTGGTTTATTCTACAGCTCTAGATGCATCTCTCAGTTAATCAACAGCAATAGATATAATTTTGCTTTAACGAAAATGTTGACTTATAAAGACTGAATACCACTGTAAATATGGCTATTACTTTGTGATTGAACCATACAGTTTGCATCGAGGCAATAAAGCCAGATGAAAATCACCAATGAAATATTGAAATTTTAAAATATATACAGTTATATATTATATAAATATTATAATATATGCAGTTATATATTATTAAATTTCCAAGATCTTTGCTTGGCTCCATCCCATATAGCTGTGGTTTGTTTACTTACAAATGCACATGTAAGTGGTTAAAATAAATTAAAGTGGTTTTCAAAACTACATATACATTTCTGCAGGGAAAAATCAAGGTGGCCGCCGGAGGGAACAGACATACTTGATTGAGCTCCATATCCAGATGAGTCAATCCATGCCATCCACACTTAATAGTGCTTCATTAAACACCCTGCACTGCTGTGTTGGATGCCCAGTGCTCAGGGGACCAGAAAGCAACGGTTTTAAAGCTTTTCTTGCCTGAAATTGCCTGCACAGCCTCTTTAATCTGCAGCCTAATGTAGGGCCTGAAGCGTAGGCCCCCTGCTGAAAAGACAGTTTCTCCTGGAGCTGGGGATGGTCCCTCAATCCACTTGTGCCAGACCTTGACACCACTTACACCTCATCCACTTGCGATTCTTGTCATGGAACATGGCAGGTCTTAACACCTCTCTTAAATTCAAAAAGATTTTAATCCACCTGAATTGATTCTCGTCAGATGTGGTCTTCCTTTAGGAGTCATACTGGAGGGCTGACAAACGTAGTAAATTACTAGCTCCCTGGATAGGCGATTGCTATGCTGCCTCACATACTTCATCGCCAAGATGAGAAGTCATTCTAATTTAGAAGGGCCTGCCTTGTTCCATTCAAAATTCTATTAGTAATAGCTAAGATACCTGATTCTAGAAAGTAGGGATAGACAGCAAAATATATTTCTTTGTCAATCTCTATGCTCCCAACCATGACCAACATATTTACTACATATCGATTCTCCACCTTGGTCCGCTCCTCACCTTCTCCGTAGACCTCAGCAGCCACCACTTTTCTCTCACACTTCATGGAACAGGTTTCACTCTTTGAACCATGTAGAGTGACAGATTCCACAGCCAGAGAGTACACGTCACTCCCTTAACCAATCCAGGAGAAGGATTGGTGGGTATTTCCTTATTTCCTCACAACTATTTACTCAACACCATGATTCCCGTATCCACCTGATAATGATTTCAGACCATGCTCCTATTTCATTATTCCTGACAATAATAGAGCCAAGCCCTTGTAGGCGACATTGGAGATTTCCCTACTATACGGCAGAATCAGATGATTTCAAAACCTTTCTTAAATTACACCAGTATACACAGACTAGATAGATGACATGATCATCCACACTGATAATGTCCCTCTGCTCTGAGCTACTTCTAAGGCCGTTATGAGAAACCATAACATCAGTTATCTTTCATGTAGGAGGAGAGAACATTGAAAGAAATTTGACGCTTTACATACCTCCCTTCATCAGGTTAAGACATTATTTGCCTTAACCCCATTCCCTAATACACAATGATCTTAATTCATGGCCAAACTTCTACTGGAGTCTTTTACATTCCTAATCACACTGGCAAAATAAATTACCCTAAAATAAATGTTCCCGATGGTGAAATAAGACCGGTAAATTGTTAGCTACCTTAACTAAATACAAGCAACCTTACAAGTCAATTATTACACTGCAGAACCCCGTAACAGGCTTGCAGATGACTGACCGTGAAGAAATTTCAGCAATTACTATAAGGATCTCTACAGAGCTTCCCGTAACCCCCAGGTAATTAACACTGTTTTGAATTTGATTAATCTCCCAACCCTAAGGGTACTGTCACACTTGACGACGCACCAGTGATCCCGCAGGGGCCTAGGAAGGCAGCAGTGGGCCAGAGCATGAAATAAATAAAAATACTAAGGCATAACAAAATACAAGGACACACAGTGATCACATAGCACATAGAAAGGAAATCACCAAACAGCTGATCTTGATATAAGTAGATAGGTTTCAGAAAAAAACAGAGTTAAAATACCGCACCTGATATTAAATTAAGAGCCATATTTGCAACACTAGAAAGATCTAAGCAAATATACGTTTTTCATAGGATTAGAAAAGAGAAAATAAATCCCCATTACCAGGAAAAGAAGATACTTTGGCTCTAAGGCTGGCTTCACACTGCAGTTTTTTCACTGATCAGTGTCTATCCAGTTTGTGTGCCAAAACTTGGAGAGGAACCAGTAGAGGAACTTGCAGAGAAAAAGTATAATTGAAAGATTGACCCCTGTTCTAGGTTTTGGAGACATTCCTGGTTTTGGCACACAAACTGGATGGACACTGATCAGGAAAAAAACTGCAGTGTAAAGCCAACCTAAGAGCATTGAAAGGTATGGAATTTAATAATAAAGTATAAAATGGAAATCTAAGGTGGAAAAATTAATGTACACTATACACACCCTACAGGAGAGATAGAAAGAGGAGAGAAAAAAACCCTAACAGCAGGAAGAAGACGCAAATTATAAGAAAGAAAAATTCTAACAGAACATTACAGGTATTATTATATGCAAAACTATTGGACTTGTAAAAGGTGGTGGAGATTAAGGTATGTGTAGTGATTAATCAAATATCTCCAATATCTATAGGTTACAAAGAAATAAGGACAGATGCAAGAAAACAACAGAAAAGGAAATCACCTAGAGGTAAGGAGAGCACATTAGGTTATACTTAGAAATGAGTCTTTAAACAGGAATGAAAGACTAATATGATATATCCTTGTAGAACCCCTCATAAGGATAGAAGAATTTCAATCCACCATGAAATAAAATCCAACATAAGAATATAAACCAAGGAACATACTATAGAGAAACAGAAATCTATTCAAAGAAGAGGACTCCACCGTACAGAAGAACTTCTACAATTTTAACAATTTTATTTTTATTTTTGAACATTTTTTTAAATATTTTTATCTTCAAAATATGAAATAACATTTTAATAAACATCCGGTTGACGGTTAACCAATTATGGTGAATTGACTAATTACTTTGAGAAAAATAGACCATTGGCAAAAGGGTATAAGTTTGTGCTGCGCTCCCATAATAATACAACCGTCCAACATATAACACTAGGACGCAGAATCTACCTCAACTTCGATACATAATTTTTAATTTTAACTTTTGTTTTAAATGGTTTTAGATGGTTTAATGAAATTTGACTTTTTATAAATAAACTACAGTGTTCCTTTTAACACGTTTGTATTCTTTTATACTTTTTTACCTGTAAGAATAACATACGTTTAAGACAAACATAAGTATACGGTACATACATATCCTGCAGATAAACCCATGGTTTAATCTCCAGAGCTTTTAGATATAACAAAAGACACCACTAAGGTGAGCAGTAAAGGGTGTGTTGGGTCAATTTAGTACTCAGGTTTATTATAAAACCCTAGATATAAGTACCATAGCTCCTGCATCATATAGTATCAAGGTGATTGTGTGAGCAGCGCTGGGTCTATCTATGTTGTAATTTTAATATCCATTTTAACTAACCTCTTTAATGCTGCCTTCCTTCAGGAGGCCCCAATTGATCAATATATTGACTTTCGCACCATAGTCATCCCTAAACCTAATAGCCCATTACAACCCATTACTACCGCAATATATCGCCCAATCTCACTCCTCAACCATGATTATAAACTCTTGGTGAAGATCTTAGCAAGCAGTCTAAAACTGTTGTTACCTGGCTATGTGAGGCTCAGACAGGCTTTAGCCAAGGATGGAGCAGTGTGGCAAATGCCTGGCAGTCGCAGCTACGGTCTTAGCTCAAAATGCATCACAACTATCAGCAATGCTGATGAGCCTAGATGTGAAAAGGCCTTTGATAAATTGGCATGGTCCTTTTTGTATGAAATTCTAGGCAGAGCGAATTTTGGCCTGAGGTTCCTGCAATATATTGAATATCTTCATACAAATGCAAACACTTGTGTGGTGGTTAATGGATGTAGTGCACCAACAACTGACCTCTTTCAAGGAAACAAACAGGGATGCCCCTTGTCACCACTTCTATTTACCTCTCTATTGACCTCTTACTGTGCCATTTATTTGAGACCCCTACTTTTAGGGGACTCATTGTGAGCTCTAGGGAGTTAAAAGTCACCGCATATGTGGATGATATCCTGCTGGTAGTAACTAACCTCAAACAAAACTGCACTCTGTTATAAACGAGCTAGAGGATGTGGGAGGCCTACTGAGCTATTATAGTAATTGGAACAACACAGAGATAATTATGCTGTGTAGCCCCTCCAGACCATTATGGGCATCGGGATTCCCCTATCAGTGGACTACTTGCTCATTAAAATTCCTGGGAGTACATGTGCCGATTAAATTGTATAAAACCAGCATCAACTTTAATCTCAACAATTTAGAATACACTTTAGCTAAATGGAAGGATTTTAGTCTATCATACCTGGGTAGAGTCAACTTAATTAAAATAACATAATTTCTGCGTCTTCTCTATCTTTTTCACAACCTCCCAATCTAATTAGCTCCCAAAGAGGAGATACAGATCAACTATTTATGCCGTTCATTTAACTGGGAGGCAAAGAAGTGCCATATAGCCTTTAAATTACTCCAACAGCTGAAGGCAAATGGGGGGATAAACTATTATTATTAACTATATTAGACACTACAATTTACCTATTCCAGGTGGCTGTAGACTTGCTTGAGGGGAATACTGTGCTGTCTCACACCAGGGCTGGCTCTCTCTGCCCTCTTACACCTCCCTTAAACTAAGTTGCTGGCTGAGGTGAGGGCGAACTCCTAGTGTCTACATGGAAGGCATGGCAGAAAATACGCCAACAGTTTGAGCTCTCTCCTTAGATGTCTCTTCCCCTATTCATTGGTAACCACCATTTCCAACATGGACACTCTCATCCTTTTGGCGGCACTCTCAGGGTAAAATATCTATTAAACAAATTATCCACTTAGGGGAATGCCGTATATATTGAATACTAGGAAATGTAGTCTAAAAACCCTACCACTATATTCCCTTCTTCCAATACCAAAAGGCTAAGAGTTATGTACACATCTTCCTATGCAGGAGTGGAGTCCATACCTGTTAGATGGTTCACTAAATCCAATTTCTTCTCTGGCCAAATAGCCACCAATTACAAATTCATTCATGTTGCTTTGAGGTATGAGCAATCTCAATTTCCTCTAACAAATAGCAGATCAATGACCCCACTTTATCCTGCAGCACTATTCTGAAAGCTAGATCAAACCACAAATTCCTCCCTTCAGCTTGTTTTCTAGAAATGAGACTGAAAATCTGTCATAGATTTTATTTAACCTGAAAAAAGGGTCATAGACTGGGTGTTACCCCTCGGGGGTCTGCCGCAGGGTTCCAGTGCCCTCTGCTGGAGTAGCGCTGCTCTTCTCCTCCCTTTCCGGGGCTACTGCTTGAGCACATGAAACTACATCTCCAAACCTGTTTCTGCTGGAGAGACTGCAGGGAGCATGCTCCTCCCCTCAGCCAATCACCATGCTTCTGTGTCCTGCCAATCAGGACTGCCCTGCTATGATATAAACTTCCTGTTTCCAGTCAGTCGGTGCCAGGGCAACATCTCCCTAGTGGAGCTGCCATTTCTGGTCTTGTCAGGTCTTTCCTTATTTGGCTTGTTACCTGATTTCTGTGTGTTCCTTCCCACAGATTCCTGCCCTGCCGGCTCCTCGCTGACTTCCGTGTTCCTGGCCAGTTTCCCGGATCTCTTCCAAGCGGATAGCTGTCTCAAGCCTGGCTCCGGATTCCCTGTGTTCCTGGTTTCCCGTTTCCGATCCTATACCCGGTTGCTGTATTGTTTCTCACGTTGCCTTGGGCCGGTTTAAGACCCGTGTCCGCTTCATCGGTCCCCCCGAGGTTGGTACCGGCGGTATCCCTGTATAGGGGTTAAGCGCTCCGGGGCCTCCTTCGGTGGTGTTCCGGTGCTGTGACCGTGTGGCCCTCCCCTGGGGCGTGGGTGTGTGTGTTGTTCAAATAAACCTGTTGACTCTACTATACTGGTCCGTCTCTCTGTCATCCCGGTATCAGCATCCGCACTACGCGGTCCAGTGGGTCCACGTGTGGAGTCCGTCAGTAGGACGTGACAGATTTTGCCCTGGCCATGGACCCCGCTGATACCCGGTTTGATGCCCAAAGAGAGCTGACCGCACTCCGCCAGAGTCACGAACAGGTTGTGGAGTTTATCCAGTCTCTAAAGGCCCGCTTGGGGGCGCCCTCTACTGTTGATCCCACTCTCTCTTCCCAGATGCTGAGTCTCCAACAGGAATTGGACCTTCTGAGAGAGAGCCAGAATCGGATGTCATCCCATATGTCTTCTATGGATGATCTGCTTGCCGACCTGCTGAGCACGACAGGAAGCCCAGGTTCCGTTCCCGTGCTGCCAACGGGAGCTCCGGCTGGAGCTGTGTCTCCACGCGGGACGCCCACGCTACCGCCCTCGGGTCCCTTTTGCCCTCGGGACCGGGGAGGTGGTCGCCGATGCCCCGAGCCTCCTGCGCGGGTTCCTGGCCGTCTCTGTCCGGGGGTGGGGGCGTAGAGGGGGGGGTACTGTTACCCCTCGGGGGTCTGCCGCAGGGTTCCAGCGCCCTCTGCTGGAGTAGTGCTGCTCTTCTCCTCCCTTTCCGGGGCTACTGCTTGAGCACATAAAACTACATCTCCAAACCTGTTTCTGCTGGAGAGACTGCAGGGAGCATGCTCCTCCCCTCAGCCAATCACCATGCTTCTGTGTCCTGCCAATCAGGACTGCCCTGCTATGATATAAACTTCCTGTTTCCAGTCAGTCGGTGCCAGGGCAACTTCTCCCTAGTGGAGCTGCCATTTCTGGTCTTGTCAGGTCTTTCCTTATTTGGCTTGTTACCTGATTTCTGTGTGTTCCTTCCCACAGATTCCTGCCCTGCCGGCTCCTCGCTGACTTCCGTGTTCCTGGCCAGTTTCCTGGATCTCTTCCAAGCGGATAGCTGTCTCAAGCCTGGCTCCGGATTCCCCGTGTTCCTGGTTTCCCGTTTCCGATCCTATACCCGGTTGCTGTATTGTTTCCCACGTTGCCTTGGGTCGGTTTAACACCCGTGTCCGCTTCATCGGTCCCCCCGAGGTTGGTACCGGCGGTATCCCTGTATAGGGGTTAAGCGCTCCGGGGCCTCCTTCGGTGGTGTTCCGGTGCTGTGACCGTGTGGCCCTCCCCTGGGGCGTGGGTGTGTGTGTTGTTCAAATAAACCTGTTGACTCTACTATACTGGTCCGTCTCTCCGTCATCCCGGTATCAGCATCCGCACTACGCGGTCCAGTGGGTCCACGTGTGGAGTCCGTCAGTAGGACGTGACACTGGGGCTGTACACAACCCAGTGCTTTAAGTGTCTCTGAAGCTAATTTATTTCATTGCATGTGGACATACCTCGCCATTCAACCCTTCTGGGGCAGAATATGTCAGTTCACCACCACACATCTGACCAACTTTGCTCCTGATGAGCCTCTATGGGCCATCTTTGGATATTCATAGCCAGATAAATACACATGCTCTCTGGGGGCCACAAACTACTGCTTTTGGAGGCAGCAGCTGGCATTAAAGTAATTCTGCAGGCATGGATCCACGACTGAGCTCTCCCTTTTAAGATCATTCTTGACAAAATGGCGTTCTTGCTTCAGATGGATTGGGCTGAGGTTTCCTTGCATAAATAGGGTGCAGTTCTTTTTTGAAACTTGGGGAACTTTAGTCTCTCTGCTTCCACAACATATTCAGAATGACATTAGAACTTGTTTTCAACCAACAATGTGGTGTCAAAAGCAACTACTACTGGGAGAACCACCGGTATAGAAAAAGCTTTAGAAGAACCACTGTATAGAGATACTTTTAGGTGTCAGAGGTCTATCCTGGTGTTGGTGGGTCTTGCACAACTCTGAATGAGAGTCGAAAGTTATACACCCATGTTGGGTGATTTGCATGCAAGCGGCGTACTTGTTTCAGATATATTATTTTCATCCCTCCCAGTTTTTGGTTTATTTTCCTTTTGAATCAATGTAAGCATGTTTGGAATATATATTCTGCTATTCACTATCGCATAATAGCACAGCCTACATGTGATTGTATGCTTTGGTTAATCCTTCAAAACAAAGTATTCACTGATCTCAGGGAGACCAGTTCAAGAAAACACTGCGGGCAGCCGGCTAAAGCGCTCAACACAGTGAATTCCTAGGCCCATTGCCCCCTGGGAATTTTGAATATGCTAATAGTGTCTGTGGAGCCTCGTTTAGGAGTCTCAACACAGGACTAGCCAGATCTTCCTCTAGTGAAGGACCTAGCCATGATAACCACCATATTAAGTGGCCCTTTGAGTCAATATCCAGCTCTTTACAAGCTTAAAGATATGACATGGGAATACCAAGGCCAGGTATCCATCCACAGACAGCTGTTTCGGGGTGTTGCCCCTCATCAGTGTGGAGTAGGATTCTGGCTAGGTGGGAGCAATGCCTAGTAGACCAACAAAACAAAGTATTCACTGTATTCTCAGGGAGAACATCTGGAACACCTGGCGGAGGTATTTACAGTCTAGCAAAGTACGGAATGAAGCTTAAACCATCTAAATTTCACCTGCTGAAACCAAAAGTCCAGTACCTCGAGCATGTGGTCAGCGCAGATGGAGTAGCACCAGACCCAGAAAAAGTGACAACTATCCAGGACTCGCATAGGCCAACCACCATCAGCGAGGTACGTCAATTCTTAGGTTTGGTTGGGTACTACAGAAGATTCATTAAGGGCTACACAAAGATGGCAGTGCCCCTACAAGTTCTTCTGGTAGGTCAAACTAAGAAGAGAAGATCTTCAGAGCCACCATTGGAATGGGGAAAGGAATAAGAAGACTCCTTCCAACAGATGAAGCAGGCTCTCAGTGAGGAAATCCTGGCTTATCCCGATTATAACCTACCATTCGTCCTCTACACCGACACGAGCAATGTAGGCCTGGGAGCAGTATTATCCCAGATACAAGATGGCAAGGAAAGAGTAATTGCCTACCCCAGGAGAAAACTTCGACCCACCGAGAGGAACCTGGAAAACTATTGTTCCTTTAAGTTGGAGATCCTGGCCTTGGTCTGGGCTATAGCAGAGTGGTTCAAGCATTACCTGGCAGCTTCAAAATTTACCGTCTTCATGGACAATAATCCATTAACACACCTGGATACCTTGAAGCTTGGTGCATTGGAGCAACACTGGATGGCCCTACTATCGAACTATGACTTTACCATCAAATACAGGGCAGGCTGTAACAATGCAAATGCTGATGCCCTCTCCAGAAACCCTCAAGTACATTTGCAAGGACTTGAAGAAGAGGTAGATGACTTGGAGGAAATAGAACTCCCGGTTTTCCATAAAAGTAGAGAATAGAAAATCACAGAAGCCCATATATACCAGAACCGTCAGACTGTTGCACTAAACCCGATGCCTCACTATGGATGGAAAGAGACACAAGACAGTGATCTGTGTAAAAAAACAACAAGAGAGAAGGTGCTCCTAGGATTATATCTGTGGGCAGTTTTGACAGGCTAGTTGGGGGGTTTTGAACTAACCTGAGTGAGTTATGCAGCCTGCATAACCCGGTTGTCAGTACTCCGGTGCTCTGCGCACACCGCGCGCTGTGTTGTAGCTTCCTGGTTGCTAAAAACCATTTGTGCTCCTCCATCCTTTTGTAGCGCCCTCCTAAACCGCTAATTACCTCTAATTCTGTTGTCTACAAGACAGTGATCTGGCAGAGAGCCTAGCAAAGAAGCTGGTAACCCAACCGGATTCCCAACCTGCCTTTGAAGCGGAAGTATTTCAAGAGTTCTGTAACCTATACGGATGCAAGAAAATCCGTACCACGCCTTACCATCCCCAAACCAACTGAATGTGCAAAAAGATGAATCACGTGGTAATAGAATTGTTGAAAACTCTGCCCTTAGAAGAGCGAAACAAATGGCCAGAAAAGTTACCAGACCTTGTTAACATCTACAACAACATACCAGTAAGCTCAGCAAATTGTACCCCTGCATGCCTCATGAGAGCAAGACCAGGAAAATTGCCAGTAGACTTTGAAATGGGCATTGTAGTTCTTGAAGAAAACATCTCAGATGCAGATTGGGATACCAGAAGTGTGTTGAGAGACGTCTGGCAAAATCCAGAGAGAAGCAAGAAACCAACTTTAACAAAAGTGCACAAGGAACACCCTTAACACCAGGTGAATTGGTTTTGAAAAGGAAAAGGAGACTCCACAAATTACCCCCAGGACCCTCGGGAACCACCGCTTCCTTCCTTGACCATTTCAACACTTGGCTTCTTCACTTCCTTTCCTCCGAGATCCCCACCATCATCATGGGCGACTTCAACATCCCCATCGATACCCCCGACCCGGCTGCCTCTCGACTCCTATCACTGACCACCTCCTTTGGCCTCTCCCAATGGTCCTCCTCAGCCACTCACAAAGACGGCCACATGCTTGACCTTATCTTCTCCCACCTCTGTTCCCTCACCGACCTCTCAAACTCACCCCTCTTCCTATCTGACCTCAACCTGCTGACCTTCTCCTCCCTCTTTCCCCCTACCTCACCCCCCCTCTGGAAACTCAGTCACCCACGCAGAAACCTTAAACTTATCAATTTCAACTCACTCTCTCACTCCCTCCTCCCTCTCACTGACCTCACCTCCTCACCCGACGTTAACACTGCTACCACCCTCTACAACTCCACACTAACTGCGGCTCTCAACCAGGCCGCCCCCCTCACACACACCAAAACCCGCACACACAGACAACCCTGGCTCACCTCTCTCACAAAAGAACTACAACGAGCGTCCAGGGTAGCTGAACGAAGATGGAAGAAATCCCACTCCACGGCCCAGCTCACCACGTACAAACAATCCCTCTCCAACTTCAAGGATGCACTCACCGCCGCAAAGCAAACCTATTTCTTTTCTTTAATCAACACACTGTCCATAAACCCCAAGCAACTATTCAAAACCTTCAACTCCCTACTCAGTCCCCCGGCACCTCCTCCTTCCCCCCTCATGTCCGCCGATGACTTCGCCACCTTCTTCAAACAAAAGATTGATAAAATAGAGAAAGCTTTGGCCCAACGTCCCCCCGACCCACCCCCATTACTTCCCAACCCTCTTTGACCAAAGGAAGCTTCTACAATGTGACTGAAGCCCAGCTCTCCTCCCTCCTGTCATGATCTCACCTTACCACCTGCGCCCTCGACCCACTCCCTTCCCACCTCATGCCAAACCTCACCGCAGTTCTCATCCCTGCCCTAACCCACCTCTTCAACCTATCACTCACTACCGGCGTCTTTCCCTCATCCTTCAAACATGCCTTGATCTCACCCATCCTCAAAAAACTCTCCCTCAACCCATCATCTGTCGCTAACTACCGCCCCATATCTCTTCTCCCTTTCGCATCCACACTACTTGAACAACACGTCCATTCTGAACTGTCCTCTTACCTATCCTCCTGCTCCCTCTTCGACCGCCTACAATCCGGTTTCCGACCTCACCACTCCACTGAAACAGCCCTAACTAAAGTCACCAACGACCTACTGACCGCGAAGAGTAAACAACACTACTCCGTCCTCCTCCTCCTCGACCTATCTGCCGCCTTCGACATGGTCGACCACTCCCTCCTATTTCAAATCCTAGAATCCCTTGGCATCACCAATCTCGCCCTCTCCTGGATCTCCTCATACTTTACGGACCGCACCTTCAACGTCACCCACTCCTACACCTCTTCCCCGTCCTACCCCCTTACTGTCGGCGTCCCTCAAGGATCAGTTCTAGGACCGCTACTCTTCTCCATCAACACCCTCGACCTAGGTCAACTCATTGAGTCCATGGCCTCCAGTACCATCTCTACGCCGACGACACCCAAATCTACCTCTCCGGGCCTGATATCACCTCCCTTCTGTCTAAAATCCCCCAATGCCTGTCCGCCATTGCATATTTCTTCTCTGCTCGCTTCCTCAAGCTGAACATGGACAAAACAGAGTTCATCGTCTTCCCCCCAGCCGCCCTCCCCCTCTACCAGACCTGTCAATCCTAGTCAATGACTGCTCCCTCTCCCCAGTCCCCCATGCCAAGTGCCTCAGGGTCACTATTGACTCCTCCTTCTCCTTCAAGCCCCACATCCAAGCCCTCACCACCTCCTGCCGACTCCAGCTCAAGAACATTTCCCAGATCCGCTCATTCCTTAATCATGACACTGATAAAAACTCTCGTCCACGCCCTCATCATCTCCCACCTTGACTACTGCAACCTACTGCTCACCAGTCTCCCTGCTTCCTCCCTTGCCCCCCTCCGCTCTATCCTAAACCTAGCTGCCCATCTAATCCACCTGCCTCCTCGCTATTCCCCTGTCTCCCCCTTCCGCCAAGCCCTTCACTGGCTCCCCACCCCCCAAAGATCTTGATTTGAAATCCTAACCCTGACTTACAAAGCCATCCACAACCTGTTTCCCCCTTACATCTCCGACATGGTCTCCGGATACCTACCCGCACGCAACCTGCGCTGCTCTCAATAACTCCTCCTCTCTTCCCCCCTTATCTCATCCTCCCACAACCGCATACAAGACTTCTCCCACGCCTCCGCCATACTCTGGAACTCTCTCCCCCAGCACGTCAGACACTCGCCTACCCTTAAGAGTTTCAAAAAGAATCTGAAAACTAATATATTCCAACAAGCCTACAACCTATGATGAGACTCAGCGCTGCACCACCACACGCTTGGCACTTCCCCTCCTATTGTCTCCTCTCTCACCCCTGTAGACTGTGAGCCCTCGTGGACAGCGTCCTCTCCCATCGTGTATCAGCAAGCCTTGATTGTTCGTATGTACTGTACCCGTCTTTGTTACCCCCACTTCTTATGTAAAGCGCCATGGAACCAATGGCGCTATATAAGTAAATAATAATATTAATAATAATAATAATAAAAAATTAAATGATCAATGGGAAGCGGAACCATACACTGTATTACCATCCATCTTTGATAACCAGAAGACCTGTCTGATCAGCAAAGACAATGAAGAAACAACAGCAACAGTGTCCAGAGATCATTTAAAGAAGTGCCCTCAACCATCACAACCAAAGGAATATGTACCTTGTCCAGAACCCGTAAAAGAGGAGCCAAAGACAGTCCAAACACTCATAGGAGAATTACCTGCAGATTGGCCACAAATAGAAGGTACCTACCTAATACTCATGTTGATGTTCCCACAACCAGTTGAAGAACCAAGAGCAGAAGAACCACCCGTTGTAGCAGAGCCAGAGCACCCTGCAATCGGTGCACCTGTCATTCCTACTGTGAGATCAGGTGGTCACAGACTATTGCCCAGTTTACCTGTGACACATAGACCCACTGACACTAGTCATACACCAGAAGTAAGTAGATCAACCCGTGTCAATTTAGGACATCCACCACTCAGATACAGAGAGTAAACTGTAAAATGTGGGAAATGTAAATACGTTTAAAATGTAAATATGTAACCAATGTTAGTGTACAGAAGGGTGAAGAGGCTAATACAACCTGAACCAGGTACACAACATCAGACAGAGGGGTGAGTAGAGTTGGTGTAAGGAGCTGTCTAGGGAGAGCAAAATCTTAGCCAATAGGTGACCCCAGGGCCAGGAGGCCTACAGCGCTTATGACCCGTTAGAGGCCCCTGCTGTTCCTACGCCTCCTACACCGAGGCACCCGTAGTATTTGTTGTGTAACTTTAACTTTTAAGTCTTCAGAGACTTTACCTGCTTGGACTTTTGAATTTGATTTTTCTAATTTTAAAAATGGACCATAGCCACAGGACTGGTGGTGGCGAAAATACCTTAAGCAGCCTGCAGTGGATGGACTAGCACTGTATGGACTGGTTACCCTTTTATCCTATTTTTCCCTGGTTTTTGTAAATTTTATTTTGAGACTCTGTTCAACTTTCAAATGTAAATAGTTATGTTACGATATGTTTGTTGAAAAAGGTTTCAGTCCTGGAGGACTGAAGTTAACTAGGGTGGAATGTGGCACCCCTGTGTTGGATTGCCACAGGATCCATCGGTGCAGGGAGGGATGTACACCTTGTCACACACAGCATCCAACATCTTCCACCCCAGACCTGGAGGGGGAGACCCACTGGCTGTCCTTAAGCCAGATCCCCTATAAAGATCCAGGCCTGAGGGGGGAGTCAGTTAGTCTGCACTCGGCAGTGTAGAGATCAGCTAGCTCCAGTTAGTCAGTCTGCAGTAAGCAGAGAGGAAGGAACTGATAGGTGCTGGGACCAAGCCAGGCCCAGAACCAGGAAATTTGACCCATCTGTGCTGCGCCCTAGGGAGAGGGACGGAGGGCAGTGGGAGAAGTAAGACGTAGGAAGAAGGGAACAGATCTGAGAACCCTTTAGCTACCCGGACACCGGAGTCCGAAACTGCTAATAATCTATTGTAGCAGGAAAAGCCCGGACAAACCAGGAGGATCTATTCCCCCTGAAGTAAGGACAAGAAGACTCCAAAACCTGACCAAGCTTAGGACCAGGGACCTAAGCAGAGAATAGGGATCCCACAGAAAGGTCCTCATTGTCGGTTGTGGAACAGCACCATAAGAGGGACAAACAGCGGCAGGTTCAGTTACAGGCAGAACTTACCCCAAACAACGCACACACTAACAGAGGAGGCCTCACAACTCTCCAAGGTGAACGTCCCAAGCTGCACCAAAACCTGGTTACCCTCCTGGACCGTACTTGTTACCGGACATCAGTAAAAAGCTACCAAAACAAAGACAATTGTGTGTGTGTGTCTGCTTCCTCGCCGCCGCCTGCAGCGTTCACAGCAGAACCGCTACTACAACTCCCCTCATCCACCTCGCTGCCCTGAGGTAAAGCTCCACCTGTGGGGAGCTGTACTACCAAAGCTGCATACCCATCATCTCAGCTGCCGGCCGCAGCGCTCTTAACCCTATTACCAGGTACAACAGGTGGCGTCACGATACCATTTCCCCCATCATCTCCATAACCCCCATCCCCGTGACTGAGGGTCCAGGGCACGGAACCGGGAACCGACCAACCGTGATCCCCCACCGAAGTAACCACCTGTCCCAGTATCCGAGTACCCCCTACCCTGTCGACCAGATCATATATACAATAAATAAGATTTTAAATTTAACCCCTTGGAAACCACTGTGTCCAGACCACCCTGACAGAACCTATACCGGAAACTACTGGACTCAGGGGCAGGGAGAAAACCCCTTTGTGCGTTTTCAGTAAGGCGTGGAAGAGGGGAATTTTTGGTGAATCTGGCTGCATAAATTCAAACTGTTTTTGATTACCCCCTGCAAAACCCCATTCATCAGTAGTTTTGAAAGGGAATGCTTCACAATTTTCGTTTTTTCTTGTTTAAGTTTTAAATATGTGCTTTCATCATTCAACATTTTTAGTATTTCTCTCTCACATAGAGTCCTAGGATTTTTAACATCAAAATTGTTATCAGTTGTAGCTGTATCAATGTGATATACATGATTAGGGATGAGTGAGTATAATCGCAAGTAGTCGGCGAGTAATGCGGTACTCGAAACATAGCGAGTATTTCACTACTCGCCTTGCAATATTCGGATCTCCCGCCCAGCATTAGCCATCCACAGTAATGCCACAGCCTTCTTGGTTGTGGCATTACTGTGATGGGCTGGCCGCCAAGCGTCATACATGTTTCATAGCCTATGACTCATAGGCTCTATATAAGCCCTGACGCCTCCATTTTCTGCACACTGCATGCAGAACACAGCTAGTGTAGGGAGAGTGCGAGCAGCTGCTAGGGAGGGTTGTTCTTGTGCAAATCATACAGAAATCCTCTGTAAAACCCAAAAGTTCTTGTGAGAGCTACCAGTATTGTAGTACTAAGGTGACTGTAGTGCTGGGAGACAGGCAGGAGTGATACAATACCACATAGTACAGTCAGCAATATTTCAGCTCTTCTCAGATCTGAAAGTATAAGGTCAGGGAGTAGGACAGTTTTCCCAGCTATTTTTGGGGTCACATTTACCCCTGCAGGCCAATTTTTGTGCCGTTGCGGTGCTGTGTTCACACCACATAGCACGCATGGTACTGCACAAGTGACATGCAGCCAGCACCGCTGTCTTGTGTGGTGACTGGCGCATGTAATATTTAGCCTTAAACCTCAGGGCAATTGTTTAATGCCATTGCGGTGCTGTGTTCACACTGAATAGCACGCACGCTACTGTACAACTGACACACAGCCAGCACCACTGTCTTGTGTGGTGACGGGCACGCGTAATATTTAGCCTTAAACCTCAGGGCAATTTTTTTGTGCCGTTGCAGTGCTGTGTTCACACTGAATATCAAGCACAGTACTGCACAACTGACACACAGCCAGCACCGCTGTCTTGTGTGGTGACTGGTGCACATAATAATATCACCATAAACCTCAGGGCAAATATTTTGTGCCATTGCGGTGCTGTGTTCATACTGATTAGTTTAAAAAATTCCAGAGTATAGGTCAGTGCTTCCTTATTTATATAGAAATATCATAAAAGGCAGCACAACGCGTTTCGACTCTAGCATGAGGCTTCCTCAGGTACAATTATAATAAACATTTTCTATGTGCTTCCTTATGTAGCTCACAGTATATCTGAGTTAGGGAGGTTGGGAACCACTCCATCAGTTGATTAGGTTCATTGGTTCCATGTTTGTCCATAATTAGCATAGGGTTACTCTATATTGCGAGTTGAAAATAACATTAGTTGTTTCTATTCTAGTACTGCTTATTTCCCATCAATAGATATTTATATAAAAAAAAAATGTCTTCCCTTTTTTCCTTCCTACAACAAACTATAAATAAATAAAAAAAAAAATAATATGTCACATACATTATATTAAAAACAGGAGCAAAACTTGTCTATAACATTTTTTTATAAAAAGATCCATTCAATTAAGATATCCACAGTATTTTGTATATATTGTTCATTTTTTCCTCCAAGTTATTCTGTTAAAATATAGGTCTCTTTCATTTTTCTATATAAACCATTGTTTTATCATTGATATGAAACCTTTAAATATAAAAAACTAAAATCAAATAAAAATAACAAGGGATATTTATGCTACAGTGAGGTTATTCTTCACTTGATCATATTTTCTCAATGTAGTTACCTCTTATAAGTTTTTCTTATAATACAAGTATACATCATAGGGTATTACAACTATTATATATTATATCCCTCCGTAGGTCAGAACCAAGGAGAAACTGTGTTTTCTATGTTTCCATTAGGCTAGAACGGGACCCAAACTCACAGAGATGTGGTTGAACTGTTTCTTCAAGTTGTTACATGTGCTCAATTTTATCATTGAGTCCATCTGGATGTATGCTCCGCAGACGGGACCCCACCTGATGAAGACGGCTTAGACCGTCAAAACGCGTTGTGGCAGTGGTATTGGAGGAAGAATAAAGGTCGGTTCTTATCCACTAATTTGTCCAGTATTCCTTTGGCGCTCCCTGAGACCGCTTTACTATTGTTTTTATGTGAGATATCTCTGTACGGAGCCAAAGCGGCATTAGCAGCCTGGCATACCTGGAGGGTTTAGGACCTGCGGTTACCTAATTACCGGGATAAACAACTAAGGACCTGCGGTGATGCGGTATGAGTCTGTTTTGGATTTTTTGTGTCGTACGTATTGTAATCCACACTTACAGGTGATTACATAGATCGCAAAATCAGTTTGACAAGTAAGATGTTGTTTTATAGGAAATTTTTCTCCTGTACTCTGTGAAATAATCTCTGTAGAGCCATGTGTGATACATTTACAGCATTGACATTGCTTTTTCCGGCACTTAAACACACCCAAAGTTAGATAAGGTATTTTATGATCCACATCAGGATATATTGTTTTTAAGCGGCTAGGAGGAATCATATTTCGGATGGTTTTCCCTCTCCTAAATGTAATTCCCGGTTTGTCTGGGAGGGATTTTCTCAGTAAAGGGTCTTGTTGTAGGATGTACCAGTATTTTCCCAATATTGTTCTGATATTTATATTTTTGCTATTATATGCTGTTATGAAATTTAAGTGCCAGTTTTTGGTGGATTTTTTTGAAAAAGAAAAAGAATAATGTTCCTTATCGGTGGTTGGAACTGTTTCAGAAGTATTTGTCTCTTGGAGGTGCTCTCTTTTTTTATTATATGTTCTCTGTTTCATTTTTATTAGACAATCCATTTGCGTTTTACTTTTATTTAATTCATAGGCTGACGTAATCAATTGTTTGGGATATTTTTTGGTTATAAAGCGATTAATTAGGATTTTTGATTGTTCATCATAGTCCTCTACAAAGGTATTGTTCTTTCTAATGCGTAGGAATTGACTGTATGGGATGTTTTGTTTCCATTTACAATAATGGGCACTGTTATAATTTAAATAACTATTGCAGTCTACAGTTTTGAAATGTGTCTTAGTACTTATCACATTTGAGTTTACATTAATTTCTAGATCCAAATAGACGATCCTATTCTTATTCATGTTAAATGTAAAATTGATCCCCCAATTGTTCTGACTCAAAACAGAGATCAATTGTTCAGCTTCCATTTTGCTTCCTCTCCAGATAATTATCAAATCATCTATGTATCTACGATACATGACGATCTTGTCGGAGAAGAGGGGACTTTTTAAAGCCGATAGGGACTCGAATCGCCCCATGAACAAATTTGCGAAACTTGGGGCGACCCGCGTCCCCATTGCTGTACCGAGTCTCTGAATGTAGATCTGACCCTGGAATTCGAAGACATTCCTTTTAAGAATGAACTCCAGGCCAGAGAGCAGGAATTGTATTTGGTTAGAGGGCATTTTAGTTTGATTTTCCAAATAGAACTGTACTGCTGTGATTCCAAGTTGGTGGTCAATATTGGAATAGAGAGATGTAACATCAAGTGTTATAAACCAAAAATTCTCATTCCAAGATATTTTCTGAAGTTCCTCAATTAGTTGAGTGGAATCACATAAGTACAATGGTAAATCTTTGACAAGATCTTGTAAGTGGAGATCAATAAAATGTGATAAATAACTTGTCAGAGAGTTTATCCCTGAGATAATTAGATGACCCGGGGGTCTATTTTTGTCCTTATGGACTTTTGGCAAATGGTAAAAGAACGCTTGTGTATATTCCTTATTGGTAAGGAATTGTTTTCCTTTTTTATTGATAATTCCTCTGTCATAAGCTGTGTTTATTATTTGATGGTATTCTTTGCAGATTGAGGGGGAGGGATCAGAATTCAATTTTCCGTAATATTTCTCATCTGATAGTATTCGATTGGCTTCTGATAGATAGTCCTCCCTATTCTGTATAATTATCCCTCCCCCTTTATCTGCCTCCCTTATAACAATTTTTTAAATTATTTTTCAATGCTTTGAGCTCCTGTAGCTCTTATTTTGAGATATTAATCCGTGTTCTTTTATTCAATTTTATCTTATGTTTCCGGTGTTATTTTAGGATAATTTTTTTCATTAATTTTACGAAATTCTTCCCCAACCAGACATAGGAAGGTTTCAACATAACTACCGTATATACTCGTGTATAAGCCGACCCGTGTATAAGCCGACCCCCCTACTTTTGTCCCCAAAACCTGGGAAAACCTGTTGACTCGTGTATAAGCCGAGAGTGGACCCCAGCACAGGTATACAGCCCCAGCAGTGTGGTATACAGGCCCCCCAGTGGTATACAGGCCTCCCCAGTGGTAGTATACAGCAGCCTCCCCAGTGGTAGTATACAGCAGCCTCCCCAGTGGTATATACAGGCCCCAGCAGTATAAACAGCAGCCCCAGTAGTATACAGCAGCCTCCCCAGTGGTGTATACAGGCCCCAGTGGTGTATACAGGCCCCAGTGGTGTATACAGGCCCCAGTGGTGTATACAGGGCCCAGTGGTGTATACAGGGCCCAGTGGTGTATGCAGGGCCCAGTGGTGTATGCAGGGCCCAGTGGTGTATACAGGGCCCAGAGGTGTATACAGGGCCCAGTGGTGTATACAGGGCCCCCCCTTGCTGCCAGCCACCTGTAAAGGAATAGATCATTATACTTATCCCTGTCCTGTCGCCGCCGCCGCTCTCTGACACCGCATGCTCCTCCGGCTTCTTCCTGCTTCCTCCTCCGGAGCACAGACAATGACGTCATTGCCTGCGCCCTCTGGTCACAGCAGGGAGAAGCCAGAGGAGCGCGAGGTGTCAGAGAGCGGCGGCGGCGACAGGACAGGGATAAGTATAATGATCTATTCCTTTACAGGTGGCTGGCAGCAAGGGGGGGGGGGCCCTGTATACACCACTGATGGGGGGGCTGTATACCGAGTATATGACTCGTGTATAAGTCGAGGGGGGGACTTTTCAGCACATTTTTTGTGCTGAAAAACTCGGCTTATACACGAGTATATATACGGTACCTCGATGGTGGATTTGATTAAAATTAGTTTTACTTTTAAGGGTGAGAAGTATATTTTCATCCTTATTGCAATCTTGTATAGTTGTAGCTGTGTGGTTTAATGAGTTATTTTTTTCCTCTCCGGATTTTGCTGCAGATTTTTTCTATTTTACCTTTGCTTCTATCTTTAATTGCGAAATGTCTCACTAATGTGAGACCTCTTACAAAATGATTAAGATCTAAATACAGATCGAAATCATTGGCAGGTTGAGATGGACAAAAATTCAATCCTTTTTCCAGGGCTTTATATTCCGCTTCATTCAGAATATGAAGAGACAGATTGAAGATTCTTATTTTTTCCCCACTAAAGGGTCTAGTTTTTTTCTTTTTTCTAAAGTTTTTCTTTTTAGAAATAATTGTTCTTTTCTGTTTTGTTCTGGCTATTAAGGAGTCTTTGGATGATTTAATAGGGTTTTTTTTGTTATTATATTTCCGTCCCCTTCAGACACCTCTGGGCCGCCTTTTCTTTTTTTGAAGGATTGTGAGTTGATCAGAGGAAAGAATTGCGTTATTTGTTGTTGTGATGGAGGCACTAAGTTTGGTGCTGTTGTCACTGAGCTTATTATGGGAGGAAGGAGTGTTTCTATTAGTGGAGGATATGGCTGGAGGGGTCCAATTTCTAAAAAAGACACATGTGAAATGGTAGATGATGGTGATGGTGCTTGGATGACAGTTACATAGGGTTGCAAAGTGTCATCCGAACTATGTATAGTTAAATTTACCAAATTAGTTGTATTTAATATGTTATCACATTCTTCGATTCCTTCTAATTCTTTGCTTCTTATAGAGCATGGATTACTTCTTATTAACTTTTTATTGTTTATCTCATTCTCCATCTGAGGATTTTGAAGGGAGAGTCCTATAGTCAATGCTGGAAAATTATGTATTTCAGCATTGACTTCCATTTGTATTCGCGATATGTAAACATCGGGGATGGAATTAACCTTTTCATTAGCATTCGGCTAGGAATTAAAGGAGCTGATTGCAAAGTGTGAGGTTTCTTTATAGGAGAAAACCTTTAATTTTTCTCCATAAAGGGTTTTTCATGGGTATAGTTCGCCACCTGGGTGCTGCTTGGTATCTTATTATTTGCAAATTTGGAATTATAAAAGGTACAAAGGTTTCTGACAGTCTCTTCTTGTTTTTTTGATAATGTACTTGTATCAGTGTTATTCTCTGTAGGTTTATCGCAACCAGCTTTGCTAATATTAGTTGAGGCTAGGGTTGTATTTTTAGGAGGAAATTTTACTTGCTTTTTAGTCATGTCATTTTCTTTACTTTTACTAGGATGCATATCCCTTCTAAGTTTTTTAGTTTTCTGTTCAATGAGGTCATTTTCGAACCTCTCCAGATTACTACTAATATCAGAATTAATCGTTTTATAGTAAGGTATAGTTTCATATTCACTGAGCTGTTCTAATAATTTTTCACAGTTGTCTGCAGCATTTGCAGCTAAGGCTTTCCTTTTTTATATTAACAGATTCATCAATGTATGATCGATTATTTGGATCTAGAAATTAATGTAAACTCAAATGTGATAAGTACTAAGACACATTTCAAATCTGTAGACTGCAATGGTTATTTAAATTATAACAGTGCTCATTATTATAAATGGAAACAAAACATCCCATACAGTCAATTCCTACGCATTAGAAAGAATAATACCTTTGTAGAGGACTATGATGAACAATCAAAAATCCTAATTAATCAATTTATAACCAAAAAATATCCAAAAAAATTGATTACGTCAGCCTATGAATTAAATAAAAGTAAAACGCAAATGGATTGTCTAATAAGAATGAAACAGAGAACACATAATAAAAAAAGAGAGCACCTCCAAGAGACAAATACTTCTGAAACAGTTCCAATCACCGATAAAGAACATTATTCTTTTTCTTTTTCTAAAAAATCCACCAAAAACTGGCACTTCAATTTCATAACAGCATATAATAGCAAAAATATAAATATCAGAACAATATTGGGAAAATACTGGTACATCCTACAACAAGACCCTTTACTGAGAAAATCCCTCCCAGACAAACCGGGAATTACATTTAGGAGAGGGAAAACCATCCGAAATATGATTCCTCCTAGCCGCTTAAAAACAATACATCCTGATGTGGATCATAAAATACCTTATCAAACTTTGGGTGTGTTTAAATGCCGAAAAAAAGCAATGTCAGGCTACGTTCACACATTGCGTATTTTGCCGCGTTTTTTTAAGCGCGCTTTTCAAAATACGCAATGTGCCTTTTGTCTGCCTGCAAAGTGAATGTGAAATTCACTTTGCAGTGCAGACATTGCGTAAAAATACGCACTGCGTTTTCCGGGAGAAAGCGCAGCTCCGTAAACAATTATTATGTCAATTGTTTACGCAGCTACTTCTGCGTATTCTCCCAGAGGGGAGGAAGAATCCTGCTTCCTCCTCCCCTCTTAATATACACTGTGAAATCTAAATTAAACAGAGGCAAATGTATGTAAAATAAAAAAGAATTAATACATCACCTCTCCGACGCCTTCTGCCGCTATCTGGTCTCCGATTCCAAGTGACAGATGTACTGACAGGACCTGTGGTGATGTCAGAGGGGCGTTCCCGGGCACTCGCGGTCATGTGATACATATCACATGACCGTGAACAGCCAATCAGCGCTGGGAACGCCCCGGGAACGCCCCCTCTCTGACGTCACCACAGGTCTTCTCAGTACACCTCTCACTTGGAACCGGAGAGCGGAGAGAGGCAGAAGGCACCAGACAGCGGGAGAAGGCACCGGCAAGTGAAGTATTCATTCTTTTTTATTTTACATACATTTGCCTCTGTTTAATTTAGATTTCACAGTGTATATTAATACACTGTGAAATCTAATGGGGCTGCCACAGAGGGGAGGAGGAAGCAGGATTCTTCCTCCCCTTTGTGACATCACTGTGCTTTCTGGAGTAAAGAAAGCGCAGTGTGTGAAAGACCCTGCGTATTTTGTTGCTGTAGGCAGGCAGGCAGGGAGGAGCAGCCTTACAATGCACACAGGACCGACCTCATAGCTTAGGCTGGCTTCACATTAGCGTTGTGTGCGCAGCGGCCGCCAGCTCCTATCTTTATATTGGGAGCGCAAGGTGCTGCGCTTGACAGCGCATGACCGTGCGCACCCATTCACTCCTATATGTGATCTGTGCGCAGGCGGATGTCTGCGTACAGATCACACACTCTCGTCCGCATCAGGGACGCGACACTCTTGGCGGGCAATGGGAGCGCACGGCGGTCTGCAAGCATCTGCAGGCACCGTGCACTCCATTATAAAAATAGGGGCTGCAGTCTGCATGCAGAGGCTTGCAGATGCCTCCGCAGAACGCTTCGGAGGCATCTGCAAATGTGAAGGCAGCCTTAGCTTACTCACTCAACTTTCCTAATAGCTGAAGTCAGAGGCTTAGGGTACTTTCACACTAGCGTTTATTTGAAATTGCGGCAGATGCGGTTAAAAAAACACATCTGCCACGATTACCGCATACCGGCTGCACTTGCGGCACGGTTGCGGCACAGTTGCGGCAAGCCCCATACAATGTATAGGCGGGCTTGTGGCAGGTGCAGCAAGTGCGGTTTAGGCACTTGCGGCAGGTGCGGCCGCGAAAAAAACGCGGCTGACCGCGTTTTTTTCCGCGGCCGCACCTGCCGCAAGTGCCAAAACCGCACTTGCCACACCTGCCGCAAGCCCGCCTATACAATGTATGGGGCTTGCCGCAACCGTGCCGCAAGTGCAGCCGGTATGCGGTAATCGTGGCAGATGCGTTTTTTTCACCACATCTGCCGCGATTTCAAATAAACGCTAGTGTGAAAGTACCCTTAGCTGAGGTACTATTTCCTATTTTTTTGCACCTGATAGATTTTGGGTCATAATAACCCCTTCAGCTTTATTTTCTCTGTGGCAGACCAGTGCATTGCTGCTCTCCTACCTGCAAATAAGACAAACACATGCGAGTTTGGCCTCGGACACAGCAGCAAAAACTGTTGCGAGTCGGGTTTCCAAAACGGCAATGCGAGCGCTTTCCGAGACACATCTGCGATTCGTAAATCGCACATTTCTCGCTATTACTCGCTTCCCTATTCATTAACATTGGACTCGCTAGACTCGCAACGAGTAGCGAGTCCCGGGCTCGGACTCGCTAGAGTCAAGCGATTCCGAGTAATTTAGGACTCGCCCATCACTAATATCAATGATAAAACAATGGTTTATATAGAAAAATGAAAGAGACCTATATTTTAACAGAATGACTTAGGCGGCCGTCACACGGTGCAATATCTTGAACGATATTGTAAGCGATCACGTGCACGCGCGATCGCTATCAATATCGTTCACATCGCTGGTGAGATGTCACACAGACAGACTCACCAGCAATGTGGAGCAGCGAGATCGCTGGTAACTATGGTACACATCGAGTTACTAGGCGCTGCGCGGCGCTTAGTAACCCGACGTTTACCATAGATACCATCTCCCAGCATAGGCTCTGCCGCTGGGAGATCGTTCATCGTGGTGTCACACACCACGATGAAGCAGATTGTTCAAGCGTTCATCGCTTGATATGAGCTCCAGCTCTCACATCTGCGATGTCACGATCAAGCGATTTTACATTGTAAAATCGCTTGATCGCACGTATCGATGCACAAACGATATCGCTTAAGCGATCAAAAAGCAGATCGCTTAAACGATATCGTTCAAGATATTGCACCGTGTGACGGCCGCCTTAGAGGAACAAATTAACTATATATACAAAATACTGTGGATATCTTAATTGAATGGATCTGTTTATAAAAAAAATTTATAGACAAGTTTTGCTCCTGTTTTTAAGATAAATATGTGACATATTTATAGTTTGTTTTAAGAAGGAAAAAAGGGAAGAAAAAAAAAATGTAAAAAAAAATATTTTCTTTAATATACATATCCCTTGATGGGAAATAAGCAGAAGGCGGCTTGTCACACGCTACAATATCGTGAGCGATATCGTTAGCGATCACGTGCACGCGCGATCGCTAACGATATCGCTCACATCGCTGGTGAGCTGTCACACAGACAGACTCACCAGCGATGTGGACCAGCGATGATCTGCAATGTCACGATCAAGCGATTTTACATTGTAAGATCGCTTGATCGCACGTAGCGATGCACAAACGATATCGCTTAAGCGATCAAAAAGCAGATCACTTAAACGATATCGTTCAAGATATTGCACCGTGTGACGGCCGCCGTACTAGAATAGAAAAACTAAAGTTATTTTCAACTCGCAATATAGAGTAACCCTATGCTAATTATGGACAAACATGGAACCAATTAACCTAATCAACTGATGAAGTGGTTCCCAACCTCCCTAACTTAGGCGGCCGTCACACTCATCAATATCGTGAGCGATATTGTAGGCGATCACGTGCACGCGCGATCGCTAACAATATCGCTCACATCGCTGGTGAGCTGTCACACAGACAGACTCACCAGCGATGTGGACCAGCGAAATCGCTGGTAACTATGGTACACATCGGGTTACTAGGCGCCGCACGGCGCTTAGTTACCCGACGTTTACCATAGATACCATCTCCCAGCATAGACTCTGCCGCTGGGAGATCGTTCATCGTGGTGTCACACACCACGATGAAGCAGATTGAACAAGCGTTTATCGCTTGATATGAGCTCCGACTCTCATATCTGCGATGTCACGATCAAGCGATTTTACATTGTAAAATCGCTTGATCGCACGCAGCGATGCACAAACGATATCGCTTAAGCGATCAAAAAGCAGATCGCTTAAACGAAATAGTTCGCAATATTGAACCGTGTGACGGCCGCCTTAGATATACTGTGAGCTACATAAGGAAGCACATATAAAATTTTTATCATAATTGTACCTGAGGAAGACTCATGCTAGAGTCGAAACGCGTTGTACTGCCTTTTATGATATTTCTAAATAAAGAAACCATTTGATGACGAACCCCAGGTCTCCTAAGGAAGCGCTGACCTATAAGTCTGGAATTTTTAAAACTGCACACTGCAAGCCTAAGGAGATCTTGATATTTATCCCTGCAATTCAGCAAAGACACCTAAAAGGTGAGCAAATTTCAGGCTTTAAACTGCCTATTCTAAACGAAATAACTCCTGCACTTAGATCTGAGCTGGTTCTTTTCTTTTTATATACCCCCTTTTAGGATCCTTTCACATCAGCGTTTTTCGCTGATCGCAGCAGTTGCGGTGAAAAAAACGCAACTGCCGCGATTACCGCACACTTGCGGCAAGCCCCATACAATGTCTATGGGGCTTGCGGTAAGTGTGCGGCAGGTGAGGCAAGTGCGGCAAGAGTGGTTTCCGCACTTGAGGCAGGTGCGGCTGCGAAAAAAATGCGGTATGCCGCAGTTTTTTCGTGGCTGCACCTGCCGCAAGTGCCGAAACCGCACTTGCCGCACCTGCTGCAAGCCCCATATACATTGTATGGGGCTTGCCGCAAGTGAACCGCAAGTGCGGCCGTTATGCGGTAATCGCGGCAGTTGCGGGTTTTTCACCGCAACTGCCGCGATCAGCGGAAAACGCTGATGTGAAAGGACCCTTAGAAGCTTTGCTAAGCAACTATACCTACTATTCATACTGAATAGCATGCACGCTACTGCACAACTGACACACAGCCAGCACCGCTGTCTTGTGTGGTGACTGGTGCGCGTAAAAATATCGCCTTAAACCTCAGTGAAATTTTTTTGGTGCCGTTGAGGTGCTGTGTGTAAAACACAAAGCAGTACTAGGCTGTAGTGCTACCTTCCACAAAGCACTAACTGCTCATTGTTCCCCAATATCTGCATCTGAACATCTGCAGCTATGGCAGAAAAATCACAAATTCCTAAAAAGGCTTTTGTGAAGGGACAGGGATACAGAGATGGACGTGGGAGTGGGGTTGTCAGTGGTGCCCGACAAGGCACAAACTCCAGGAGACAGAAGAAGGTTCCTGGTCTGGAGCGTAAAGGGGTCTGGAAGCCAGAAGAGCAAGAGAAGATACTGATAAGGCCTCCATAAAATTTTCTAGCAGCACCCAAATGTCCACGACCACACAGTCTCCTAGCATAGTTTTTGCAGTGCCCAATGTGCAGGCATAGCCATAGTGTTTCCAAAAATTAGCCCAAGGGGTGTACCATGGTTGATGAAGGGAGCAGGCCTCAAGGGCCAAACAATTATGAAGCTAGGACTACTAGCACAGTAGTTGCAGTGCCCAATGTCCTGGCATAGCCATAATGTCTCCAAAAAGTAGCCCAAGGGGCTGTAGTCTGGTTGATGAAGGAAGGAGGGTCTCATCACAAGTGCCTCCGATGGGAAATATTAATTAACGGAATTATGTTTTTAGCTTATTGACCATGAGGTACATATGGCAGAAGCAGAAGTTGAAAACATGTGTAAGAAGAAGAAAAGTGGTTTGTAAGGAAAGGGATGGATGTGATCACCAGTTGCCTAAAATCACATTTTGGGTGACTTTAGGTTGGGATGCTGTCATCAGGCGAGCTTAAATACTGTTGCTAAATCTAGTCCTTGTTAAATTTTATTAGAGTCAGCCTGTCTGCATTCTCTCTAGTCCGCCGTGTGCGTGTATCTGTGATGATTGCCCCAGCAGCACTGAATACATACTCTGACATCACACTAGTAGCAGGGCAGGCCAGCACCTCCAAGGCATATAAGGAGAAGTGTGGCCAATTATGCAGCTTGGATACCCAGTAATTAAACGTAACAGAAGCATCAGGAAGTATGCAGGTATGGTCACGTTGATCATTGTGACAAAATGGACCCTTTTAATATATAATGTAGGAGGATTTCATATTTATCCAGACAATATTGTATTTTGGTTTGCAAACTTGTAACATGCCACTCATGGGTTAAATCTTAAAATATAACCAGACAGTATTTTGTATTTTCCTACAAGTCTTGTAGAGGACTGTTAAGTGCTTAACATGTGTAATGTAATTATCTTGCCTCTTTGTATTGTATGTTATTTCCCACCTTTGATAAGCAACTCAGTGCAAATACAAGTCTTGGAGATGTTTGATGATGTTGACGTATGTAATGCAATTATCTCTCCTCTAGAAGGTTAGACGGACTTAATCCTGTTAGAATGCCATTGAATCACTGTGAATTGTTGACTCTATGTAAATGGCCTCAGCCACCATTGTTTGTGGTCAGGGTGTTACACTAAATGTCTAAATATCTATACTAAACCTTCCTTGACCCCTCTTTGTCAATCATCATTTAAAAGAACATTATCCAAGCAGCTTGAAAGCGAGTCAATGAGAGAACAGTCTTATTCCACCAATCATGAAGTCCCCAATATCCTGCAATGAGGACTGAAGGTATATAAGGAGACCTGTTCATTAACCAGGGTGATTTTGATTCAGTCTAGTGCCCCCAGTCTAGGGATTTCAGTCCCAGCTAGAGGTGCACTGGATTGGATACAGGCAGCTAATCTAGAATCTACGGCCCAATTAGCTGGCCATAACCCCAGGCCTAGGCATTACGGTGCCGACCGAGGGGATCAGAACCTGGATTATAAAACCACAAGGACTTCAGCATCGAATTATTGGATTCGGCTGTGATGACAAAGTGTCACATCGCCATTGGACTCGGTGGCTGGTGTTCCTGCCTCGGCCGCTGGGAGGAGCCGGATTCCTTCGGCTGGTGGCGCCGGTGATAGGAGGGCCTTGTCCTCATATGGAACTGCTCCCGTGACGTCTGCCTCTGTCGCTGAGCGCCGCTGTGTTTAACCTCTGGGTGGTGTTGGTCGCAGAGGAAAGGGCCCTGCAGAGGTGTCCGTTAGGCGCAGCCTGCGTTCTTCTGTCAGAGGTGGCGTGGGTGGAGCCAGTCGTGCATCTCCATCTGGCCTGGATCTAGGGGCGGTCCGGATGAGGTCATCAGGTTGTGAGCTCCAGCCTATGGGAGGTAGCCGTGCCCTTCAAGTACATTGGAGCCTGGCTTGCAGGCCGCCAGATATAGTTTTGGTTCCCCAGTGATAGTGTGTTTAGTTTCGTGTCTGACCTTGCCTGGATTTCTGACTCTGCCTCTGCCTATTGATTTTGTACCTCAGCTGCCCTCTTGGTTTTTGCCCTTGACATTTGCCTGGATTTTTGACTCTGCTACTGCCTGACGATTTTGTACCTTCGCTGCCCTCTCGGTTTTGACTCGGACTCCTGACTACGTTCTTCGCTTCCTGATTTTTCCCTTCCTAGACGACCTCCCTGCTCTGCTGCTCCCATAGGTAGCTACCCCCTGGGCTCCGCTATAATTCCAGATCCCTGTATAGGGGTTAAGGGTCTCGGGGTTTCTCGGGGTGCTGCCTTACCAGCAGCTCAGCCTTACAGTGGACGGTCGTCACACAAAGACTGCATAAGGAAGCAACCCAGGTTGGGACGATCCAGTCACCTGGCTACAGACTTTGTTGTGCTATATTCTAATCCCTGGTGAGCCAGCGGAAGGGTGAGGCTTTGTTGCCTGTTACATTGTGTGTTTTGCTGGTTAAGTGTTATATGCTCCTAACTATTTTGGGATCCAATAAAGTCTTACTATTGTGCTTCCCTCACCCTGTGTGCTTCCCTCACCCTGTGTTGTCTGCGTAGTGTTCCGCCCACGGTTAAGGAGCTTGGGCGTTCAGTTTGAGGATGAGCCCTGGTCTATGTTGCCTTGCTAAAGGCGGCTGGGCCAGCAGATGAAAGCATCCACTGACCCCGGGTCTCCACAATTGGTGGCAGCGGTGGGATTGTACCCAGCCTGGTTTATCCAGGGGAGCTGCAGGGGGCTGATGTTCGTGGACACCATCCAAGGGCTCAACAACCAGGGAGGCTTATAAGCATACCCAGCAGGCCATAGGTGAGGCATACAGGTTTCAGACGTTGCCATGTCCAACCCCACCAGCTCAGCTATGGGACAAGGACCGGAGAGGAGATACGGCTGCAGCAGTAAATGGATGCTACATCCAGAGGCGAAATATTGAATACAGGAACGCTGACATTCGGTCGACTTTGATCCAGAAATTGGTCCATTGGGATACCCAAAATGAGGTGGAGGATGATGAGGACCCCGCCGACGTTGTACTAGAGGATGTAAACCGTGTGTCTCATCCTGGGTCCTGTGACAATCTGGAAACCAACCAATCCCCAGCAGGCCAAGCCAAGAAATGGTTGGCTGCATTGGGGCCTAAAGCTTCAAGAGAAGAAAAGGTTGGTGTTCTGCATGTAATGTTGGGAGCTCCAATTTCCTTACCACCAGTGCCCACCTCCACGATAGACCACCACTAAGGAATTCATCTTCGCTACAGTGACATGCCAGTGATGAATGAATCCAACACTGAGATTGATGAACACTTGCAAAACTTTGAGATGATGATGAGAATGCACCAGGTGCACACACCTGAGTGGCCCAAATATCTGTGGACAAGTTTGCCTAACCCCAAGAGATATTTAATTAAGTTCCGGACTATGTCTCGCCAGGGTGTCTCCTACATCGAATTTGGCAGTCAGCTCCGACGACACTATAACCGCTGACTCGATGGTCGGGCTGCATACTCCACTGCTGCCCACCGGGATATGATAGTACTCGAACAGCTTATGGAGAAGATGGACCTGGAAATACGAGAATGGGTGGCAGACCGGAAGCCCGCCACCCCAGAGCAAGCAGCCCGATTGGCTGATGAATTTACAGCCAACTGACCCAGCTGGAAACTCAATAGGCCCACCGATCCCAGGAAGTTCCTCAACCTTGGATTCCAGCGACCTCCAGACTCCCGTGCTGGACTAACTCACTATGCCTCAGAAGCCCCAACAAGGCAAATGTTTACCAACGGGGTCCATGACTTGCCTAACCCACGGCGCTGTTATACGTGTAGGCGCCTTGGACACATGGCCAAAGAGTGTCTTCAAAATTGGGGCCCTATGTCTGGAGCCCGTTGGCCAGCCCAACCAGTCAACATATGCAGAGGTGAACCAGCGATGCCTTGAGGATACTACCCCCAACAAACACCAGTAACTGAGGAAGTGATTTACCCGGTCAACACCCTACGACAGGCAGGACACTGTACACCAGCCACCAGCCAACCTGGAAGGATATCTGGCTAGTCCTGTGTTTGAGACTTCTAACCGAGGCTTCACAGACTTTATTTGCATATTCATAATTCCCAGGGGGCAATGCGCCTAGGAATTCACTGTGTTGAGCGCTTTAGCAAGCTGCCCGCAGTGTTTTCCTGGACTGGTCTCCCTGAGATCAGTGGATGCTTTGTGATTATGGTCTACTAGGCCTTGCTCGCACATAGCCAGAATCTTACTCCACACTGATAAGGGGCAACACCCCGAAAGAGCTGTCTGTGGATGGATACCTGGCCTTGGTATTCCCTTGTCATATCTCTAAGCTTGTAAAAGAGCTGGATATTGACTAAAAGGGCCACTTAACATGGTGGTTATGGTGTTCTCCGCAAGGAGCCACCCCTTGGCTGGGTCCTTCCCTGGAAGGATATCTGGCTAGTCCTGTGTTTGAGACTCCTAACCGAGGCTCCACAGACTCTATTTGCATATTCATAATTCCCAGGGGGTAATGCGCCTAGGAAATCACTGTGTTGAGCGCTTTAGCCAGCTGCCCGCAGTGTTTTCTTGGACTGGTCTCCCTGAGATTAGTGGATGCTTTGTGATGTCAACTTGGGGGAGGAAATCAGGGGGAGGTGTATAGATGGGAAAGAGGCCTCTTATATCGGGAAAAGCCCGCATCCTGCCCAGAAAAACATTGGACCCGTGTACATCAGCTTGTGGTACCCCAGAAATACCAACCCCAACTATTGCGCTTAGCTCATGATGTTCCCGCAGCTGGGCACATGGGGACCAAAAAGTCCCGGACCCACCTGTTGCGTAGTTTTTTTTGGCCAAGGGTCACTCAAGAAGTGAATGAATACAGAGCCTCTTATCCAGTGTGTCAACGTATGGGCGGAGCCCCATGCTGTGCCCCACCCAAACCCATGCCTTTGATAGGGGAACCATTCCAGAGAGTTGCCATTGATTTAGTAAGCCCCTTAGCCATCCCCAGCCGCAGCGGAAAAAGATTCATCCTCACCCTGGTAGACTTCGCACCCGCTACCCAGAAGCCACTGGCTGGACTTCCATAGATGCAGAGCATGTGGCTCAAGCTTTACTGGACATCTTTAGCCGGGTAGGGTATCCACAGGAAGTATTAACTGACCAGGGGGCACAGTTCCAAAGTGAATTGATTCAGACCCTCTGGGAGAAACATGGAGTCCACCCCATGCGCACAACCCTCTACCATCCTGAAACGAATGGATTGTGTGAGCGCTTCAATGGAACCCTGAAACAGCTCATTAGCCGTTATATAGAGGCCGAGGGGGGAGACTGGGAGAAAAACCTGCAGCAGCTTTTTGCTTACCGGGAGGTGCCGCAGGACTCCACTGGGTTCTCCCCCTTCAAATTGATGTATGGCTGAAAAGTACGGGGGCCCTTAGAGCTGGTACGAGAAAGTTGGGAGGGCACGTTCCCCACAGAAGAGGTTCCCATACTGGAAAAGTTTCTGTTCAAAAGTTTAGGGAAAGGAAAAGGCACCTCATGGCATTAGCCCACGGGAACTTAGAAGTGGCTCAGGAAAAACAAGATGTTATGACCGCACTTCCCGACTCCGAGAATTTGCCTGTGGACAGAAGGTTTTAGTACTCGTACCGGTACCAAAAAACAAGCTGCAAGTCATGTGGGCAGATCCCACTCACAAAAGAGGCTCAAGAGAAATCAGCTTTCATAACCCCTTTTGGCCTATATGAGTTCACCAGCATGCCTTTTGGGATGAAGAATGCCCGGCTACCTTCCAGAGGATGGTGGACCATTTATTAGAGGGATGTCAGGGGTATGCCCAGGCCTATTTGGATGACATTGCTATCTTCAGCGAAACCTGGGAAAAGCATCTTCAGCACGTTATCAAGCACCTCACAAATGTCTCCCCTCCTGTATCTGTAAGACTTGATTGTCCATATATACTGTATTTGTCCTTGTTCTCCCCTCTTCATATGTAAAGCACCATGGAATCTAATGGTGCTATGTAAATAAATAATAATAATAATAATAATAAAAAATGTCAGCAATCAACACCCACTCGACAGTTGTTATGTGTCTTGGCTGAGTCTCAGTCTGACGGGCATGTTCAAGCTAGCATTCAGCAAGTGCCTTCTGCTACTCACTTATCCTTGCCAACATATGATATGTTGAGTTCCACCGTCTTGGGAGGTCGTAAATGAGTCAGTGGTTTAGCAAATTAAATTGCTTTTGAAGCGCTGCAAGACCGGCAACAGCGGTTGAGGAATAGCGGATATGGGCGCAAATATGGCGCACCTTCTCAAGTTGGTACGGCAAGTCAAGGTATGTTTTAATAAATTTCTGCACCACTTGGTTCAGCATGTGAGCCATGCATGGCACGTGTACCAGCTTCCCGAGTTTTAAAGCCGCCACCAGGTTGCACCGATTATCGCTGACAACCAGACTGGTTTGGAGTTGCAGTGGGGAGAGCCACTGATTGGTCTGTTGTTTTATTCCTTGCCACAGCTCTGCTGCAGTGTATGGTGCTTCACCTAAGCAGATGAGCTTCAGCAGAGCATGTTGCTGCTTTGCTGATGCGCTTCTGCACAGCTCCCAACATGGGAGTGATGTGGAGGGTAATTCAGCATAGGATGACGAGGCAGAGGAGGAGGAGAAAGAGGGGAGACAGGTCTTATATGACGACCTGATTGAGGTTGGGTCTGCTATTTATGGCGTGGGTAGGATATGTGATGGTCCAGTTTGAGACTTTGTCCCACCCTACACCAGGTTGAGCCAGTGTGCCGTGACAGAGATGTATCGTCCCTGACCACAAGTAATTGTCCATGTGTCTGTTGTAAGGTGGACCTTCCCGTTTATGGCGTTGGTGAGAGCACGTTTTAGATTGTTTAAGATGTGCTGGTGTAACACGGGGACAGCACACCAGGAAAAATAGTGCCGGCTGGGAAACAAGTATCGTGGGGCAGCTACAGCCAACAGATCATGGAAAGACTGTGTTACCACAAGCCTAAGCGGCAACATCTCCACGGCTAGCAACTTGGCAATGTGCGCTTTCAGTATTTGTGCTTGTGGGTGCGTGGCTTGGTATTTACACCTCCTTTCAAAGATCTGGGGCACGGACAACTGGACGCTTGGCTGAGACAAAAAAGTGAATGAGCTTGTTGTGTCCTGCGTCTGTGCAACCGCAGCTTGTCAGCAAGAGGTGTGATCACCTGCTTCCTGCCCAGCAGATTGGGAAGGACGGATCACAGGCGACATGGTAGTGGTTTGACCCGCAGACACCGATTTGGTACCCTGGTGTTCCGCCCACCGACTAGGGTGCTTGGCTGCCATGTGTTTCCGCATACTGGTGGTGCTTTGGTTGCCTTTGTCCTGGCCTCTGATCAGCTTCGTATGGCAGATGCTGGACTAACTCACTATGCCTCAGAAGCCCCAACAAGGCAAATGTTTACCAATGGGGCCCATGACTTGCCTAACCCACGGCGCTGTTATACGTGTAGGCGCCTTGGACACATGGCCAAAGAGTGTCTTCAAAATTGTCTATGTCTGGAGCCCGTTGGCCAGCCCAACCAGTCAACATATGCAGAGGTGAACCAGCGATGCCTTGAGGATACTACCCCCAACAAACACCAGTAACTGAGGAAGTGATTTACCCGGTCAACACCCTACGACAGGCAGGACACTGTACACCAGCCAACCTCAATCGCCACATCCAGACGGTCATGGTCGGTGGAATACAGGCTCAGGGACTTTGAGATACTGGATCTTCAATCACCCTGGTCAGCCCAGATATTGTTCCCGCCGAACATCATTTACAGGGCCGCCAAGTGACCATCTCCGTTGCTGGGGGCCAGCGATCGAACATTCCTCTGGCACGAGTGCAGATGGACTGGGGATCTGACCAGGGAGAGCTTGAAGTGGGGCTCATGAACGGCCTCCCAACCCCTGTTCTTTTGGGAAATGACCTAGGACAAGGATTATCCAGCCAGTTTGTCACCGCCATCACCTGCAGCCAAACCAAGCATCATCGTTGTGCAGATATGTCTACCAACCCATCCGAGGATAACCCTCCTCCTCAATCTTCAGCCTCCTTTTCTGAGCCGACGAATGTGAGTACATCAAACCGAACTGTGGCCATTCACTGGGGGGAGACAGACCGTAAGGAGTTCAGGGAAACCCAACTGACAGACCCCACCCTAGAGCGTATCTGTAGTGCGGCTGCCCAACTTGGGGGAGTGAATATGCAAATAGAGTCTGTGGAGCCTCGGTTAGGAGTCTCCTGTGTTTGAGACTCCTAACCGAGGCTCCACAGACTCTATTTGCATATTCATAATTCCCAGGGGGCAATGCACCTAGGAATTCACTGTGTTGAGCGCTTTAGCAAGCTGCCCGCAGTGTTTTCTTGGACTGGTCTCCCTGAGATCAGTGGATGCTTTGTGATGTTGGTCTACTAGGCCTTACTCCCACCTAGCCAGAATCCTACTCCACACTGATGAGAGGGGCAACACCCCGAAAGAGCTGTCTGTGGATGGATACCTGGCCTTGGTATTCCCTTGTCATATCTCTAAGCTTGTAAAAGAGCTGGATATTGACTAAAAGGGCCACTTAACATGGTGGTTATGGTGTTCTCCGCAAGGAGCCACCCCTTGGCTGGGTCCTTCCCTGGAAGGATATCTGGCTAGTCCTGTGTTTGAGACTCCTAACCGAGGTTCCACAGACTCTATTGGATATTCATAATTCCTAGGGGGTAATGCGTCTAGGAATTCACTGTGTTGAGCGCTTTAGCCAGCTGCCCGCAGTGTTTTCTTGGACTGGTCTCCCTGAGATCAGTGGATGCTTTGTGATGTCAACTTGGGGGAGGAAATCAGGGGGAGGTGTATAGATGGGAAAGAGGCCTCTTATATCGGGAAAAGCCCGCATCCTGCCCAGAAAAACCTTGGACCCGTGTACATCAGCTTGTGGTACCCCAGAAATACCAACCCCAACTATTGCGCTTAGCTCATGATGTTCCCGCAGCTGGGCACATGGGGACCAAAAAGACCCGGACCCACCTGTTGCGTAGTTTTTTTTGGCCAAGGGTCACTCAAGAAGTGAATGAATACAGAGCCTCTTATCCAGTGTGTCAACGTATGGGCGGAGCCCCATGCTGTGCCCCACCCAAACCCATGCCTTTGATAGGGGAACCATTCCAGAGAGTTGCCATTGATTTAGTAAGCCCCTTAGCCATCCCCAGCCGCAGCGGAAAAAGATTCATCCTCACCCTGGTAGACTTTGCACCCGCTACCCAGAAGCCACTGCCTGGACTTCCATAGATGCAGAGCATGTGGCTCAAGCTTTACTGGACATCTTTAGCCGGGCACGGTATCCACAGGAAGTATTAACTGACCAGGGGGCACAGTTCCAAAGTGAATTGATTCAGACCCTCTGGGAGAAACATGGAGTCCGCTCCATGCACACAACCCTCTACCATCCTGAAACGAATGGATTGTGTGAGTGCTTCAATGGAACCCTGAAACAGCTCATTAGCCGTTATATAGAGGCCGAGGAGGGAGACTGGGAGAAAAACCTGCAGCAGCTTTTTGCTTACCGGGAGGTGCCGCAGGACTCCACTGGGTTCTCCCCCTTCAAATTGATGTATGGCTGAAAAGTACGGGGGCCCTTAGAGCTGGTACGAGAAAGTTGGGAGGGCACGTTCCTCACAGAAGAGGTTCCCATACTGGAAAAGTTTCTGTTCAAAAGTTTAGGGAAAGGATAAGGCACCTCATGGCATTAGCCCACGGGAACTTAGAAGTGGCTCAGGAAAAACAAGATGTTATGACCGCACTGCCCGACTCCGAGAATTTGCCTGTGGACAGAAGGTTTTAGTACTCGTACCGGTACCAAAAAACAAGCTGCAAGCCATGTGGGCAGATCCCACTCACAAAAGAGGCTCAAGAGAAATCAGCTTTCATAACCCCTTTTGGCCTATATGAGTTCACCAGCATGCCTTTTGGGATGAAGAATGCCCCGGCTACCTTGCAGAGGATGGTGGACCATTTATTAGAGGGATGTCAGGGGTATGCCCAGGCCTATTTGGATGACATTGCTATCTTCAGCGAAACCTGGGAAAAGCATCTTCAGCACGTGTCCCAGGTGCTGCAAAGGGTAGCCAAAGCTCAGCTCACCATCTGACCTGACAAATGCCAAATGGGGATGGCCAAGGTGCTATACCTGGGACATCGAGTGGAAGTGGGTGCATTCGTCCAGAATCGGCAAAAGTAGAAGCAATTACCCAGTGGCTGTGCCCGGTCAACCAAAAACAGGTCCGCGCATTTTTGGGCACCGCAAATTATTATAGAAAATGTATCCCCAATTACAGCACCGTAGCAATACCGCTCACTGACCTCACAACCAAAAAATATGCCCGCAACCTTATCTGGATCCCAGAATGTGAAGCTGCGTTCCTCCAGTTGAAAGACCTGCTAGCCCAAGCCCAGTTCTGACTGCTCCTGACTTCCAACGAAGGTTCATTGTCCAAACAGATGTATCAGACACAGGACTAGGAGCGGTACTTAGCCAAGTGGGAGCTGATGGTGAGGAACATCCGATAGCTTCTCTCTCCCGGAAACTGTTGGACCGAGAGAGGGCCTACGCCACCATAGAAAAGGAATGCTTCGCCATAGTCTGGGCCCTAAAAAATTGCAGCCCTACCTCAATGGTAGTGAGTTCACAGTCCTCACCGACCACAATCCATTGAGTTGGCTAAATCGCACTGCTGGGGACAACGGACGATTGCTTAGGTGGAGTCTGGCGTTACAATCTTACAATTTCTCCATCTCACATAAACAGGGCAAGAACCATGGAAATGCGGATAGGCTGTCCTGACAGGTGGAGAAAGATGATCAGAAGCCTATCCTGTCTGGCTAAATAAGAAGGGGGAGGAATGTAACAAAATGGACCGTTTTAATATAAAATGTAGGAGGATTTGTTATTTATCTAGATAATATTGTATTTTGGTTTGCAATCTTGCAATATGCCACAGATGGTTTAAGTTCTTAAAATCTAACCAGACAGTATTTTGTATTTTCCTACAAGTCTTGTAGAGGACTGTTAAGTGTTTAACATGTGTAATGTTATCATCTTGCTTCTTTGTATTGTATGTTATTAACTACCTTTTATAAGCAACTCAGTGCAAATAAAAGTCTTGGAGATGTTAGATGATGTTGACGTATGTAATGCAATTATCTCTCCTCTAGAAAGTCAAAGGGACTTAAGACCACTTTACACACACAGATATCTGTGTCCAACTTCTGAACAGATCTCTGGTTGCAGTGAAATCATGGACACATTGCTCCATTTTGTGGCTGTGTACAATGGAACAATGTGTCCATGATTTCACTGCAACCAGAGATCTGTTCAGAAGTGGGACACAGATATCTGTGTGTGTAAAGTGGCCTTTAATCCTGTTAGAATGCCATTGTATCACTGTGAATTGTTGACTCTATGTAAATAGCATCAGCCACCATTGTTTGTGGTCAGTGTGTTACACTAAATGTCTAAATGTCTATACTAAACCCTCCTTGACCCCTCTTTGTCAATCATCATTTAAAAGAACATTATCCAAGCAGCTTGAAAGCGAGCCAATGAGAGAACAGTCTTATTCCACCAATCATGAAGTCCCCAATATCCTGCAATGAGGGCTGAAGGTATATAAAAAGACTTGTTCATTAACCAGGGTGATTTTGATTCTGTCTAGTGCCCTCAGTCTAGGGATTTCGGTCTCGGCTAGGGGTGCACTGGATTGGATACAGGCAGCAAATCTAGGATCTACGGACCCGATTAGCCGGCCATAACCCCAGGTTTTTTCCCCCCTCCTGCCCTCATTCTCTTTTAAATCATGCTTTTTTCACTCCCTTTCAGATTCTCTCACATCACAAGTACACCCCTCACTACACTCAACACAAGCACCATTACACAGACACTCTCTTTCCACTTTGAGGACCACTGACATCCCATCACCACCATGATAACCGTTTATCACATTGAAACACCCTCCAGTCACGGAACACCTAAGACAATTTTATTGCATTTGTTTGATACTTATTCTTGTTTTTTATGTTTATCCATGTAATGCACAGATTCACTTGAGAAAGGCTCGCCTTGAGCCGAAACGTTGTGTTATACAACTTGTTCTTGTCAACCTTTATAATAAAGAACACAGAAAGATGCCAAAAATCTCCTCATTTTTTTTGTGTGCCGGGGCTATATTTACAGACTCTGTAACCCCAGGCCTAGGCATTACGGTGCCAACCGAGGGGATCAGAACCTGGATTATAAAACCACAAGGACATCAGCATCGAATTATCGGATTTGGCTGTGATGACAAAGACTGCATAAGGAAGCAACCCAGGTTGGGATGATCCAGTCACCTGGCTACAGACTTTGCTGTGCTATATTCTTATGGTTTAGAGGGTCCCGCGCTCACTCTCACCTACTTATATCTAAATTAGACATTCACAGTATTGTTAAAAATGAATTTATTAGATCTATGTATTTAAGAACAAATAAAATTGTCAATAAAAACTGATATGTAAACAGGTTGTCTCAACCGGTTTTTCGTTCTGGAGCGGTTTTCATTCCTTCTTCCACTTTAAACTTTTGATCCTGCTAGTGCTTTGCTTGGTACTCTGTCCCTGTGAATTATTGGGGGTTATTAGAGCTTATTGTGGATCTCTAATTTTTCTCTATGTTCCTTATATAAGAATTTGCTTACCTCTACCCTTCAGTTGAGGTGCTTGCTTGTCTTGTAGTCCCTTCTTCTGGGTATTTTTAGTTTAACCTGTAGGGTTTTCCATAGATTTTAGTGTCATTACCTTGTATCAGTTTTTATTGTTTTCAATGTTAACCTACCGGTATGTTAAATTTCACCTTATCTGATGTTGTATTGGGGTAGTGCCTCTATACGGTTTCCTCCTCTGTAGTTAGATACCTAGGACATATATTCATTTGCATTAATTCTTATATTGTAACTTTATCCGTTTCACAGGATGATCTGCCTCTAGATCACCTACAACATTGATCTTTCATCTACCAAATTCGTCCTCTGCTGGTTATAGTTTGGTCTCTTATTATTGAACTGTGGGATCTATAGTACAACATAGAAAAACAGGCTGTTAATTAATAATTGTTCCCTGTTTTCACTTCCTCTCACTAGTATACTACCTCTTGTTTACACAAGAGTTTTATATGCAAGAGCACAAACAACAGAATAATCCACTTATTCCACACTGTTTTGAATGACAACACCTTGTTATCTGTCTTATGTGTTACACTATCCTGTAGTAATTGGCTGAGTTGAACCACATGACTAAGGACCAATTACATCAATCCCCTATAAGAGTGAGGACGTAGGCAGGGGGTGTCAACCCTGGTGAAGTAAGACGCCCTCTTACGAAACGCGTCGGAATTGACAGCCCTGCCAGCCAATCTTGCTAGCGCTAGCGATTAGAACACGACTCCGCCCCTAACGCTGACGCCGACGAGACGTGAGGTGTGACGCACAAGGTAGCGAGAGGAGGGCGCGCGCGGCAGCGCTGGCCACGGTGCTTGCTCGCAGCCGCTCACACGCTAAAGACAGATAACAGCTGAGTCGCAGCCGAGTCACAGCAGCCCCACCACCGCTCCGTAACAACAAGGAGCAGGCGAGTCAGAAGTGGACGCACGGCAGTGTGGAGGAGAATACAGAGCAGGGGGACCTGACAAACCAGAGGCAGTACTGTGAGTACCCAGTGTAACACATAAGACAGATAACAAGGTGTTGTCATTCAAAACAGTGTGGAATAAGTGGATTATTCTGTTGTTTGTGCTCTTGCATATAAAACTCTTGTGTAAACAAGAGGTAGTATACTAGTGAGAGGAAGTGAAAACAGGGAACAATTATTAATTAACAGCCTGTTTTTCTATGTTGTACTATAGATCACACAGTTCAATAATAAGAGACCAAACTATAACCAGCAGAGGACGAATTTGGTAGATGAAAGATCAATGTTGTAAGTGATCTAGAGGCAGATCATCCTGTGAAACGGATAAAGTTACAATATAAGAATTAATGTAAATGAATATATGTCCTAGGTATCTAACTACAGAGGAGGAAACTGTATAGAGACACTACCCCAATACAACATCAGATAAGGTGAAATTTAACATAGGTTAACATTGAAAACAATAAAAACTGATACAAGGTAATGACACTAAAATCTATGGAAAACCCTACAGGTTAAACTAAAAATACCCAGAAGAAGGGACTACAAGACAAGCAAGCACCTCAACTGAAGGGTAGAGGTAAGCAAATTCTTATATAAGGAACATAGAGAAAAATTAGAGATCCACAATATGCTCTAATAACCCCCAATAATTCACAGGGACAGAATACCAAGCAAAGCACTAGCAGGATCAAAAGTTTAAAGTGAAAGAAGGAATGAAAACCGCTCCAGAACGAAAAACCGGTTGAGACAACCTGTTTACATATCAGTTTTTATTGACAATTTTATTTGTTCTTAAATACATAGATCTAATAAATTCTTTTTTAACAATACTGTGAATGTCTAATTTAGATATAAGTAGGTGAGAGTGAGCGCGGGACCCTCTAAACCATAACCCCATACCCACTATTAACAGGGTGGTCAATAAACGCGGAACCCCCTAGTGGTCCCTTGCAGCACAACTTAAGGTGTCAGAAACGGACACCTCCTAGCCAGCTCCAGTGTCTCCCCTACCTTTTTAACAAGTGTGCTATATTCTAATCCTGGGGTGGGGAACCTCAGGCCCTAGGGCCGAATGCGGCCCTCGATTACTTTGTTTGCGGCCCCCGGGCAGATTCTTGGGGACCACAGTGCTTGGGCTCATAGTCGCTTTTTGCCGACTGTCTGCCCTTTAGATCCAGCTCTCCAGTGATGTATATGCCCCTAGCCTCAGCCTTCCCAGTGAGGTATATGCTCCCAGCCTCTCCTTTGATGTCCAGGGGTCTGGCAAACCTGGAAAAGCAGATGAAAAGCAACATGACCAATATCACTCACACCAAAGAGAATCAGCTCCAGCCACCACAGTAGGGTTGAGTTGATTGTTTAACCAAATATAGCAGGTAATTTTCAAGTTGATAATTTTGTGTGGCCCCCAAAAGATGGTAGAAATTTCCAAATGGCCCTCAGCAGAAAAATGGTTCCCCGCCCCTGTTCTAATCCCTGGTGAGCCAGCAGAAGGGTGAGACTTTGTTGCCTGTTACATTGTGTGTTTTACTGGTTATGTGTTATATGCTCATAACTGTTTGGGGATCCAATAAATTCTTACTATTGTGGTTCCCTCACCCTGTGTTGTCTGAGTAGTGTTCCGCCGACGGTTAAGGAGCTCGGGTGTTCAGTTTGGGCATGAACCCTGGTCCATGTTGCCTTGCTAAAGGCAGCTGGGCCAGCGGACGAGAGCACCCACTGACCCCTGGGTCTCCACAATTGGTGGCAGCGGTGGGATAGTACCCAGCCTGGTTTATCCAGGGGAGCTGCAGGGGGCTGATGTTTGTGGACACCGTCCAAGGGCTCAACAACCAGCGAGGCATATAAGCATATCCAGCAGGCCATAGGTGAGGCATACAGGTTGTGCAACTTCTCCCTCCTTGACATTGTTACTGGTCCAGCTAACCCTTGGTGATGAGCCAGTTTATTGAAGATGGCCCAGTTTTTGGACATTTTACCACACCTCTTTTGGACCTGCTGGGCGTGCCTCTCTCCATTAATGCATGCTGTTGCATAGAGCTGGTACCTCTGTTAGCAGCGGTGTTTGAGGGTGATGTTGCCATTAAATGATCGACAATGGCCCTCTTGAAGGATTCAATTGTGAAACCCCTTGATGACTGCAACAGTAGCAAAGGAAATTTGTCCTTGTACCATGGGTCTAGAAAGGTGACCAACCAATATAGGTTGCTATTGAAAATGTGGATCACGCGAGTGTCTTGGCACAGACAGTTAGATATGAAGTGTGCCATGTGTGCCAAGCTGCAAAGAGGCAAATGTTCTGTGACCCCAGAAGGAGGAACAACACCTATGCTCTCCTCACACTGATTGTCTTCCTCCATCCTCTCCTCTCCAGCCCACCCATGCTGGACAGACATGAAGCTGGGGTCGGGAGTCCCCTCTGTAGCATGAGGGGTCCACTCGGTACCACTGAAAAAGAAGTCCTCTCCTTCCTCGTCTTCCTCATCATCTTCATCCCCCAATCTTGCCTGATGAGATTGGCTTGGCTGGGTAGGATCACCCATTGTGAAATCTTGCTCCATACCCAGCTGCTGGGCATTCAAAGATTCCATTTTTAGATTATGCAGCGATTCTTTCAGTAGACATAGCATAATAGGGATGGTTACACTAATAATAGCCTGATCACCGCTTTCAAGCTTGGGGCACTACTCAAAGTTATCAAGCACCTCACAAATGTCTCCCCTCCTGTATCTGTAAGACTTGATTGTCCATATATACTGTATTTGTCCTTGTTCTCCCCTCTTCATATGTAAAGCACCATGGAATCTAATGGTGCTATGTAAATAAATAATAATAATAATAAAAAATGTCAGCAATCAACACCCACTCGACAGTTGTTATGTGTCTTGGCTGAGTCTCAGTCTGACGGGCATGTTCAAGCTAGCATTCAGCAAGTGCCTTCTGCTACTCACTTATCCTTGCCAACATATGATATGTTGAGTTCCACCGTCTTGGGAGGTCGTAAATGAGTCAGTGGTTTAGCAAATTAAATTGCTTTTGAAGCGCTGCAAGACCGGCAACAGCGGTTGAGGAATGGCGGATATGGGCGCAAATATGGCGCACCTTCTCAAGTTGGTACGGCAAGTCAAGGTATGTTTTAATAAATTTCTGCACCACTTGGTTCAGCATGTGAGCCATGCATGGCACGTGTACCAGCTTCCCGAGTTTTAAAGCCGCCACCAGGTTGCACCGATTATCGCTGACAACCAGACTGGGTTGGAGTTGCAGTGGGGAGAGCCACTGATTGGTCTGTTGTTTTATTCCTTGCCACAGCTCTGCTGCAGTGTCTGGTGCTTCACCTAAGCAGATGAGCTTCAGCAGAGCATGTTGCTGCTTTGCTGATGCGCTTCTGCACAGCTCCCAACATGGGAGTGATGTGGAGGGTAATTCAGCATAGGATGACGAGGCAGAGGAGGAGGAGAAAGAGGGGAGACAGGTCTTATATGACGAGGCGGAAAACCTGATTGAGGTTGGGTCTGCTATTTATGGCGTGGGTAGGATATGTGATGGTCCAGTTTGAGACTTTGTCCCACACTACACCAGGTTGAGCCAGTGTGCCGTGACAGAGATGTATCGTCCCTGACCACAAGTAATTGTCCATGTGTCTGTTGTAAGGTGGACCTTCCTTTTTATGGCGTTGGTGAGAGCACGTTTTAGATTGTTTAAGATGTGCTGGTGTAACACGGGGACAGCACACCAGGAAAAATAGTGCCGGCTGGGAAACAAGTATCGTGGGGCAGCCACAGCCAACAGATCATGGAAAGACTGTGTTACCACAAGCCTAAGCGGCAACATCTCCACGGCTAGCAACTTGGCAATGTGCGCTTTCAGTATTTGTGCTTGTGGGTGCGTGGCTTGGTATTTACACCTCCTTTCAAAGATCTGGGGCACGGACAACTGGACGCTTGGCTGAGTCAAACAAGTGAATGAAATTGTTGTGTCCTGCGTCTGTGCAACCGCAGCTTGTCAGCAAGAGGTGTGATCACCTGCTTCCTGCCCAGCAGATTGGGAAGGACGGATCACAGGCGACATGGTAGTGGTTTGACCCGCAGACACCGATTTGGTACCCTGGTGTTCCGCCCACCGACTAGGGTGCTTGGCTGCCATGTGTTTCCGCATACTGGTGGTGATTTGGTTGCCTTTGTCCTGGCCTCTGATCAGCTTCGTATGGCAGATGCTACAGATTACAACATTTGGTTCAGAAGAACTATCTGAAAAAAATTTCCAGACAGTGGCTGAACGCACCCTTGCCTTGACTTGGGGCACAGAGGGATTGCTCTTGGCAACAGTTGACACACTTCGCACTCTGCTCAAACCAGTAGCCCTTGCTGCCTTTGTTGGAGCTACATATCCACCTTCTTCCTCTGTGCTGCTGTGCTGGCTATGCGTGCCAGCGGTCCAGGTCGCCTCAGTAGTCTCATCGACCAACTCGTTGTCCATGTCATCCTCCTTCCGTGTTGATATTGTCGGCTGGCCAGATGACAACTGTGTATCATCACCATTAGCCTCCACCTCTTCACCCAGTATATCACGTGGATTAAAGTGGATTTCTTCTGGCCGTGGGTTTTCAAATATTTGCGCATTAACAGATGATACCACCTCACGTTTCTCTTCAATGTCGCGCGGTGAGAGGCCACAGGCAACGAAAGGATATGGACCAAACAGATCCTCGGAGTGGCCAAGGTTGGGGTCAAATGTTTCCTGTGACTCCTGACAGGGTGATGAACTAGGAACAGGTTGAGAATAGGATGACCCAGCGTTCTCTGTCCATACATGGACTACTTTTTAGAGACACATTGGCTATGCCTGGACATTGGGCACTGCAACTACTGTGCTAGTAGTCCTAGGCTAGCTTCACAATTGTTTGGCCCTTGAGACCTGCTTTCTTCATCAACCATAATATAGCCCCTTGGGCTCCTTTTTGGAGACACTATGGCTATGCCTGCACATTGGGCACTGCAAGAACTATGCTAGTAGTCCTAGTAGTCCTAGCTTCATAATTGTTTGGCCCTTGAGGCCTGTTTCCTTCATTAAACATGGTACAGCCCCTTGAGCTACTTATTAAATACACTATGGCTATGATTGGATATTGGACACTGCAACTACTGTGCTAGTACTCCTGGCATCATAATTGTTTGGCCCTTGAGGCCTGCTTTCTTCATCAACCATGATACAGTCCTTTGGGCTAATTTTTTGAGACACTATGGCTCTGCCTGCACATTGGGCACTGCAAGAACTATGCTAGTAGTCCTAGCTTCATTATTGTTTGGCCCTTGAGGACTGCTTCCTTCATCAACCATGGTACAGCCCCTTGAGCTACTTTTTGGAGACACTATGGCTATGCCTGGACATTGGGCACTGCAACTACTGTGCTAGTAGTCCTAGGCTATCTTCATAATTGTTTGGCCCTTGAGGTCTGCTTCCTTCATCAACCATAATACAGCCACTTGGTCTCCTTTTTAGAGACACTATGGCTATGCCTGCACATTGGGCACTGAAAAAACTATGCTAGTAGTCTTTGCCTCATAATTGTTTGGCCCTTGAGGCCTGCTTTCTTCATCAACCATGGTGCAGCCTCTTGAGCTGCTTTTTGTAGACACTATGGCTATGCCTGGACATTGGACACTGTAGCTACTGTGCTAGTAGTCCTAGGCTAGCTTCATAATTGTTTGGTCCTTGAGGCCAGCTTCCATCATCAACCATAATATAGCCCCTTGGGCTAATTTTTGGAGTCAATATGCCTGCACATTGTGCAGTGGCAATGGAATAACAATGCCAGTAGTCCAAGCAATTCTGACGCCTTTGTGATGATGATTATGATGGGTGGCTTCTTCCTGCAGTAACCATCACACAGCTCCTAGGGCAGATCGCTCTCTTTACACCACTTACACACAGATGATCTCCTCCATCATAACTCGCTCTCTTATGGCAATCATGCACCCATTTCAGCCTTTTCCTCAACCCCCAGACCGCTTTGGGTCCAGCAGACAATTACTTGCGTTTCCTATTGACTAACATTGGACTCGCTACTCGCACCGAATACTCGAGTATTACGATCTACTCGGCATGAGTATAGCGAGTCCGAGTATTTGACTACTCACTCATCCCTATACATGATCAATTGCACTAACTGTAAATTACAGTACAATGGATGCACAATCCGTACATTAAGGAAAAGAGTACAGGAACATATCTAGGAGGCCCAGAATAAAACCACTTTCTCACTTACCGGTGCCTCCCAGCATTTCATCAATGTACATAAAGGAGATGTAACGGGACTTACGGTGGTAGCTTTGGAGAAAGTCCACGCCCCCAAAAGAGGCAGAGATATTAAGTCCGTTTTGCACAAGTGCGAGGCTTACTAGATATTAAATGTGGACATAAGAGCTCCCAAGGGTTAAATTTAAAATCTGACTTATTGTATATATATCGCACATTGATCATTGCATTGATGGCTATATTCACTGCTTTTTCACATTAATTTTTCTGGTTCTCATAGGACCTTTCAGATCATGCTATCCTAGTGTTTCATCATCCTTTTTTTTTCTCCCCTCCCCTCTTTTTAGATATAACAGGGACTCCTGCTGAACTTTGATTAGAGGATGACTAAGATTTTGATTTGAAATGCGGAACTGTTTCTTCTAATGCTGTAATACAGTGTTTCTGTTTGTAATATGCCTTGGTTTTAAGGATATGACAAGTAGAGATAGACTTTTAATATACTTCTGAGGACGTGTTTTCTGGAAAACTCCTTGCTTTATTTGAAACAAGTCAAAGTATTCGGTTAGAGCTATCTAAACCTGAAGACCTTACCACTTGTTCATCACTAATTATCACTAATATAGAGCTGGAGGAAAATAACATAAGTATACATAACTGGCAATATGTCATTGAAAATGGTTAACAAACTAAATTTCACTCCAGGTCTTACCAGCAAAATAAGGATTGCATTTGGACAGTCATTAAGGATACTTATTGGTGTTGAAGTCCACTGGACAGATGGATGAAGCTTGGTAACAATGTTTGCTATAGATTCATCTTTTAAATCTTCATGATTAATCCAACATTTCATAACCAGGCATCCATATTTCTCCATCAGATGGGAATAGTTAAAGAACAACTTAAGGACAAGTGGATGGTGGAAATAGACCTCCTGGATTTCTGGTACATTCTCTAGCATTTTACAAATCATATTAACTGAAATCTGTATAGAATTAAATATAATGTTATTCAGTCTTTTTCTTTGGGCAACAATTGTAAAATTAATTTTTATCAAATTAAGTAAATGTACAATTAAATGGGTTGTCCGGGATAATTTTGTTTATATACATAAGGTTGAAGATTATGAAAATACTCTCAGCTGTACTCACATTCCCAGTCTCCAGCACCACCTCTCATTCGTTGCGCCACTCTTATATGATGTCATGATTACAGTGAACATGAATGCTGAAGCCAAAAACTGAACTAAGCAGCTTGTGCCATCTACATTGGCAAAGTCACAGAGCTCACTTTAGGGGTCACATGAGCATTGTTTGTGATGTCACCATCTGTTACTCCCCCTGTCTCATCTCCCAATTTGGTCCCTGTTTCTTTACACTAATGCTCAGTTCCTAGTTGCAAAGTATTTAAAAGAAGTAACATGTACATTTTTCAGGCATTTTCTGCTAGAAATACACTCAGTGCTTTACAACATGAAAAAAATTAGAATCTGAGAGTCCTCAGTGGTTGATACCTTTTAATGGCTAACTGAAAAGATGGTAAGAAAAAGAAAAGCAAGCTTTCGAGACTCTTCATCAAGCTAATAATGACACAAATTCTGAAGACGCACACATACATACATATGCAGGGTAGGATAATGCAGTAAATACGACTGGTGACGTAAAGCAGAAGATAGTAGTAAGTCTTGGGAGGAGGAGAGCAGCTGGGGAGGTAAAATCTGTCACGCTTCCGGGGAAGGCGCCCTAGAGTGGACCCACTGGGCCATGGTACCGAACTCCCCTGGGTGATCTGATTCTAGTTTACCCAACCCCTATACAGGGATTGTCAGGGGCAAGCCCAGGTAGTCTAAGTACCGCAGCAGCTAGTACCAGGGGGGCGGCTCGTAAGGTTAGCCTATACTAAGGCACATCGAAGGATTCCAGGTAACAGAGTACAAGGCTAGGAGTTCAGGAAGGGTGCTACTGGGGAAGAGCACAGCTAAGGATTCCCAGTAACAGAGCACAAAGAGGGCCTGACCAACAGCCAGCAAAGCAGAAGCTCAACTAACTCAATAATCAGGCACCTCCCATCAGTGGAGGTGGCCTGATTTACCAGAGAAAGAGCAGCTATTGGGCAAGGGGAGTGTCAGGTTGGACCGTGCCGGCCCACAGGGGAGGAGTGCACCTAGTGTACCGCTGATTGGTCAAATGAATACGACCATTGCAGTGTGCTCATGTGTGAGACTGGTGGTCAGCTGACAGGAAGGGAACCCGGCGACGGCTCCGAGACACCGCACGTCTGGACGCCGGATGCCCGGTCGGCAGAGGAGCAGAGGATGCCGACATGGGAGAGGTGAGCTGGGGAGCGGTGCTAGGGGACCTAACAGTACCCCCTCCCTCACACCCCCTCCTCCGAAGGCACGCTACGAACCTCGCCAGAATGCGTGGCGCTTCAATGTTCTCCCGTGGCTCCCAGGTCCGCTCCTCAGGACCGAAGCCAACCCAGTCAATTAGGAAGAGGGTCTTGCCTCTACTTTTCTTCATGGCAAGGAGGTCCCTGACTTCATAGACATCCCCGGAGCTTAGAGGCCGTGGCATAGTACTGGAGGAGGGATGATAGCGATTAAGCACCATGGAATTCAACAATGAGACATGGAAGGAGTTAGGGATGTGTGGCACCCCTGCGGGGGATTGCCACAGGAACCACCGGTGCAAGGAGGGAATTACACCTTGGTTCGCCCTGCACACAACATCTTCCACCCCAGACCTGAAGGGGGAGCTCTACTGGCTGCCTTAAGCCAGTTCCCCTTTAAAACATCCAGGCCTGAGGGGAGGAGTCAGTTAGTCTCAGTAGTGAGTCTTAGTAGTGAGTCTGAGGAGAGAGTCGGAGGAGAGAGTCGGAGGAGTGAGGAGCTGGTCGCTGGGAAGGAACCAGGCCAAGGACCAGGGACCACTGACCGCTGTGTTGCACCCTAGGGAAAGGGTCGGAGGCAAGTGGAAGAGATAGGGAATCAAGAAAAGGGAACCAGTTGCTACAGCCCTTTAGTACACCTGGACACCGAAGTTTGATGCTGATACCATTCACTGTTACAGCAAAAGTCCGGAAGACTCAGGAGAAGTTCACCCTTGAAGAGAACAAGTAAGAGATGCTAAACTGACCAAGTATAGGACCAGGGGCCATAGGAGAAACAGGGACCCCACAGAAGGACCTCATTATCAGTTTAGGACAAAGCCCAGAGAAGGAGAAGAAGCGGTGGGTTCAGGCTCAGGCAGGACTTACCCCAAATCACAGAGCACAGACACAGAGGAGTCCTCATAACTTTCTAGGGTGGAAGTCCCAAGTTGCACCGGGGACCTGGTTAATACTCTGGACTGTACCTGTTACCTTGTCACCAGTAATGGTACCTTTACGCGCCGCTACCGAAAGGTAGAAACCGGCAGGTGTCGGAGACAATTGTACCTTTTACCTTCAAAACACCGCAAAGTGGTGGCGTGTAATTCAGGTTTTTGCTCCCTGTCTCGTTGGATACCTGTCTTTCAGCCGTGCTGAAAAACAAGCAGGTATAAACCCTATGGTAGCGGCGTGTAATCGGGGCACAGGCACGGTATTTAAGTTACCTGAGGCGTGCTTGAGCGTCATGTATACCACGCCCCATCAGCTATCATTGGTGGGGGCTACTGTGTACCCATTGGCTTTCCCTGCACAGGGCGGCATAATTAACGATCTGACCAGTCACACTACACATTTGCTATAGCGTCATGTATTAGCCAGCCTCCCTGCGCTGGCTGGCCAATCATGATGAAGTAAGGTGATTCCCTGTAGGGTATATATAAAAAACAAACATGCGGCGCCAATCTCAGCGCGTTACCAATGTAACTCTCTGGTGCCCTTTTAATGAAGTTTTATGCACTCACCTCTTGCCATAAAACTTCAAGCATATGGTTTTTCCAAAGCCTCCTCACGCTTTGGATATTTATCTGGGTCTGCTGCTCGCCTTGAATTGATCCTGTATTGGGTCCTGCCACGGATTCCCACAGGCATAAAGGTTCAATAGGAAGTGATCCAATTCTATAGTGGCCGCGCTCCCCGTGGTAATGATTTTAAGAACTTCTCGTCCACAAAAAATTTTATTCCTCAAAATATGTGAGAATATAAAAAACGGATACAACGCGTTTCGGCGGAGACAACCGCATTCCTCAGGATACCTGAGGAAGGCGGTTGTCTCCGCCGAAACGCGTTGTATCCGTTTTTATATTCTCACATGTTTTGAGGAATAAAATTTTTTGTGGACGAGAAGTTCTTAAAATCATTACCACGGGGAGCGCGGCCACTATAGAATTGGATCACTTCCTATTGGCCAATCATGATGTTATTGCATTGTCCAATCACCGTACGAGCGCCGCGTAATACACAACTCTGTCAAGCCTATGTAGTTACGGCGCACAATATGTACGCCCATATTCCCTTGTGGTAGCGGCGTGTAAATCAGGGAAGGTGCTCCACAGAAGGTAACCTGCGGCACCCGTCGGCACTTCCAGGGAACGAAAATACCTTCTGTGGATCACCTTGTGGCGGCATGTAAATGCGGTATCAGGTACCGTTAGGAACCGTTGAAAACGCGCGCGTGCACGTGTGGTGCCTACCTTTTGCTACCTTCGGTAGCGGCGTGTAAAGGTACCATTAACCTCCCTGGCGGTATGATTATGTCAGGAATTTTGTGCTAAAAGCGGTACCATTTTTTTTAAAATTTCTTTTATGAGCAGAAATTTTATACATTTGTATTTCCCGCCCAGTTCCGCCTCCAACCCAGTTCCGCCTCCAATGAGCCACTGCGGCTCACAGAGACGGAACCAGGAAGTCATATGGAGGCATCCGAAGGAGCTCTCACCGGCGATCACAGCGGGGACATCGCTGGATGTCCCTGTGACAGAGGAGAGGAGGGTAACTGAGGGAAGCATCCAGCTTCCCTTGGGTGTTCCCGCCCCTCTTCTCGTCTGCAGCCCAGGCTCTAACCCTAACACCCTAGCCCTAACCCTAAGGGCCCCGTCACACGGGGCGACGGGGCTGGAGATGTCGGCGGCGAATGGCGGGGGCGCGCACGCTCTCGCCGCCCCCGCCACCAGCGCCGTCCCCCGTTTAGACGGCGCGACTCCTCCAGCCCCGTGCCGGCGACCTGTAGGGCGGCATCGCCGCCGGGGTGTCTGACAACCCCGGCGGCGATGCAGGACAATGGGAGCCTATGGCTCCCATCGCCTGACAGGTCGCCACCGCCCGGTTACATGGGGCGATGTGTGCACATCGCCCCATGATGGTCGCCAGGTTTCACAGCACTGCTGTGAAACCGGCCGGGACCAGCGGCATCGCCCCTTTACATGTGGCGACGTAGGGGCGATGACGCCGGTGATAGGCCACGCCACCACGTCTCCGCATGAATGGGCAGCGATATCGCCCCGTGTGACGGGGCCCTTACCCTAACCCTAGCCATAACCCTAGCCCTAGCCCTAACCCTAGCCCTAACCCTAGCCCTAACCCTAACCCTAGCCCTAACCCTAGCCCTAGCCCTAGCCCTAACCCTAGCCCTAACCCTAGCCCTAGCCCTAGCCCTAACCCTAACCCTAGCCCTAACCCTAGCCCTAACCCTAGCCCTAGCTCTGGAGAAGGGGGCGGCGCCATATCACTGACATGGCGCCGGCGACAAGGAGCAGGTAAGACCTGCAGCAGGGGTCAGGGCCGGCTCGGCTCTGACAGCAAACCCCCCCTTCCCCCCGGAACTCATAAACCCCGCGGCTGAAGCAGGGGCGGCGGGGCACTGATAGCACCCCCTCCCCCCCCGGAGCTCATGTCCCGCGGCTGAAGCAGGGGCGGCGGGGCACCGATAGCACCCCCGCCCCCACCCGGAGCTCATGTCCCGCGGCTGAAGCAGGGGCGGCGGGGCACCGATAGCACCCCCGCACCCCCGGAGCTCATGTCCCGCGTCTGCAGCAGGGGCGGCGGGGCACCGATAGCACCCCCGCCTCCCCCGGAGGTCATGTCCCACGGCTGCAGCAGGGGCGGCGGGGCACCGATAGCACCCCCGTTCCCCCCGGAGCTCATGTCCCGCGGCTGCAGCAGGGGCGGCGGGGCACTGATAGCACCCCCGCCCCCCCCCGGAGCTCATGTCCCGCGGCTGCAGCAGGGGCGGCGGGGCACCAATAGCACCCCCGCCCCCCCCCGGAGCTCATGTCCCGCAGCTGCAGCAGGGGCGGCGGGGCACCGATAGCACCCACGTCATCCCCGGAGCTCATGTCCCGCGGCTGCAGCAGGGGTGGCGGGGCACCGATAGCACCCCCGCCCCACAGGAGCTCATGTCCCGCGGCTGCAGCAGGGGCGGCGGGGAGGGGGAACACTGACAGCACCCCTTCCCCCCCCGGAGCTCATGTCCCGCGGCTGTAACAGGGGCGGTGGGGAGGGGACCACTGACAGCACCCCCCCCAGAACGTATCAGGTGCTGGCAGAGCACAAAACGGCCGCACAATGAGCAGCTGCAGCAGCCACAGGTATTCCCGAGTGTGACTCGGGTTACCGCTTCTAGCAGTGAAAGTTAACCCCAAGTCACACTCGGGAATACAGCTAGGAAGGTTAAAGGTACCGAAACAACAATCACTGTGTGCGTGTGTGCCTGCTTAACCACCACAATTCACCGCCCTGTCTGCAAAGACGCAACTACTACTCCCCTCATCCATCCCCGCTGCCCTGAGGTAAAGCTCCACCTGTGGGGAGCTGTACCACACTCTGCTGCCCCCACCATCACCTCAGCGGCTGGCTGCAGCGCTGGTATACACTTTACCAGGTACCATAGGTGGCGTCACGTTAGCAATATTCCCTTTATCCCCCACCGTTCCCCGCCATTGAGGGTCCGGATCATGGGATCGGGAATCGACCATGCGTGATCCCCCATCGAAGCCGGCATCAGCCCCGATACCCGAGTACCCCATACCCTGTCGACCGCCTCAGATGTGAAGCGAGGCAGGTAGTCTCAGCTTGTAGGCAACATCGTTGATGCGTCCCAGGACTTCGAAGGGACCGATATAACGCGGCCTCAACTTGTAGGATGGCACCTTTAGCCTGACGTATCTGGAAGAAAACCACACTTTATCGCCCGGGAGGAAAGATGGCGAATCGGCATGTCTCTTCATCCTGCGGGAGGCTTGTGTAAGAGCACCTCTGGTCTCATTCCAGATCCTGGAAAAGTCCATGGACAATGCATCAGCCGCCGGGTTGCCGGACGCTGAGGAGATGGGAAGAGGTAAACCAGGGTGTTGCCTGAATACCACGAAAAAAGGGGATTTAGCTGACGACTCACTAGAGTGATTGTGAATTCCGCCCAAGGAAGGAGACAGGTCCTGTTATCGTGATGAGCGCTGGCGAAGTGCCGAAGATAGGTGGTGAGGACTTGGTTAATGCACTTCACCTGCCCGTTGGACTGAGGATGATAGGCAGAGGAGAAGTCCAACATGATGTCCATATGCTTGCACAGCGCCCTCCAGAACCGGGAAGTGAACTGGACTCCCCTATCGGACACGATATGGTGAGGAAATCCATGGAGCCGGAAGATGTGTTTGATGAATATCTTGGCCAACTCAGGAGCAGATGGTAGACCGGGTAAAGGAACGAAGTGAGCCATCTTAGAGAAGCAATCCACGACTCCCCATATGACCGTACAGCCGGAGGGGCAAGGGAGATCTGTAATGAAATCCATCGCTATATGTCGCCAAGGAGCCGACGGGACCGGAAGAGGCAGGAGACGTCCGGCCGGCAACTTTCTGGACACCTTATTTCTATAACAAGATGGACATGACGTAACGAAGTCCTGGACATCTTGACGGATAGTAGGTCACCAATAGTGATGGGTGATCAAAGAGGGAGACTTTTTAACTCCAACGTGATCGGCAATTCTGGACGAGTGTCCCCATGACAGGACCGTCTTCCTCTGATCCTGGGCGACGAATGTCTTACCCGGTGGGAGTCCAGCTACACGTAAGGGAGTAATTATTTTGGTAGGGTCGACGATATGGAAGGGCTCATCTTCCACATCCGATGGCTGGAAGGACCGTGACAGGGCATCAGCCTTGACATTTTTACTGCCAGGTTGGAAGCACAGTTCAAAATTGAAACTGGCAAAAAACAGGGACCACCGGTACTGCCGGGGGTTGAGCCTCTGGGCAGACTAGAGATAAGCCAGGTTCTTGTGGTCGGTGAAGATAATGAACGGATGGACGGCACCCTCGGGAAGGTGTCGCCACTCCTCCAGTGCCAATTTGATGGCCAGCAATTCGCAATCCCCGATTGAGTAATTGCGCTATGATGTGGTAAATGCCTTGGAGAAGAACCCGCAGGTGACTAACTGACCCGAAGAGGATTTCTGGGAGAGGAAAGCCCCCGCTCCTATGGAGGAGGCATCTACCTCTACAATAAACTGTCTGTTTACCTCTGGTCGGTGCAAGGTAGGAGCCTCGGAGAAGGAGCGCTTTAAAGAGGAAAAGGCGTTTTCAGCCTCTGGGATCCAGTTGCAGGCTTTTGCTCCCTTACAGATGAGAGCCGTGACGGGCTTGATCATGGACGAAAAATGGGGAATGAATTGCCTGTAATAATTCGCAAAGCCAAGGAACCACTGAATGGCCTTAGTCCCCACAGGATGGGGTCACTTCAGAACAGCAGAGAGCTTATCAGGATCCATCCGGAATCAGAGATGATGTATCCGAGGAAGGGAAAAGAAGTCGGCTCAAAGACACATTTCTCCATCTTGGCGTACAACCGATTCCTCCTCAGTCGCAGGAGGATTGCCGTACATGCCGTCTATGAGAGGATAAATCCAGGGAGAAGATGAGGATGTCGTCCAAATATACCACCACAAAGGTGTACAACAGATCACGGAAACACTGCGGTAGCGTTACAGAACCCGTACAGCATGACCAAACACTCATAATGGCCGTCTCGGGTCTTGAAAGCCGTCTTCCATTTGTCTCCGGCACGTATGCGTACCAGGTTGTAGGCTCCTCGTAGGTCCAATTTCGTAAAGATGCGAGCCCCTTTGAGCCTGTCAAAGAGCACCGGAATCAGCGGCAGGTGGTATTTGTTCTTGACGGTGATGGCATTCAAGCCTCTGTAATCTATACAGGGTCGAAGGGTGCCATCCTTTTTCTTCACAAAGAAAAATCCTGCGCCAGCAGGGAACGTGAATTTACGGATGAAGCCCCTGGCCAAATTGTTCGTGATGTACTCGGACATGGCTTGTGACTCAGCCGGGGACAACGGGTAGATACGTCCCCTGGGTGGTGTAGCACCTGGTACCAGATCAATAGGGCAATCATAAGGCCTATGAGGCAGGAGGACCTCTGCCTCCGTTTTGTTGAAGACATCCGCGTACTGCCTATACGCAGCCGGTAAACCAGGAAGAACAGAAGCCGGTTGCGGGGAACTGGGTGGCAGAACGGACTGCAGGCACCTCTTGTGGCAGAGAGGGCCCCACCGCAGAACGTCCCCTCAGCGCCAGGCCAGGACAGGTTCATGAGCTCGGAGCCAGGGAAGCCCGAGGAGCAGGGCATGGGAGAGGCCAGGCAGGACGTAGAAGGCAATCGTTTCACGGTGTAGGGCCCTGATCTGCACCTCCACCTCCTCTGTCACCTTGGTGACGGTTTCCTGCAGCGGCCTCCCATCCACCGATGCGATTACACGAGGTGACAATAGAGGTATTACGGGGATTCCAAGCCGAGTCACTGCCTCTTGCCGAATGAAGTCTCCTGCTCTCTGCGGACGTATCATGTGCACGGGCAGGGTGAGGGGTTGAGAGGCATCGCTCTTGCCTAGGATTGCCTCTTGTACTTGACCTAGGTGAAGGGGTCTCCTGGCCTTTTGGAACAATACCGGCGCTGATGGAATGTGTCTCCGCAACACAGGCATAGGCCGTGAGACAGCCTCTCTTCTTGGAGTCGTTCCGCCATTCTGACTCGATCAACCTGCATAGGTTCAGAAAGGGGGGCGGCGGTAGACACCATGGTCCGTGTACAGGGCGGACTGCGTTCAGAGGGAAGTGAGCGGATGGATCTCCTCTCCCTGGCAGACTCATGGGAGCGCTCCTGGATCCACAAATCGATGTGAGTGGCTAGTGAGATCAAGGCCTCCAGCTCCGCTGGGATATCCCGACCCGCAAGTTCATCCTTTATACTGCCGGATAGGCCACACCAGAAAGCTCCAGTCAGCACTTCATTATTCCATATCAACTCGAAGGAGAGTGTGCGGAAGCAAATAGCGTACTGCCCAACGGTGAGTGTCCCTTGACGGAGGTTGAAGAGAGACTCCGTGACAGATGCGAGCCGGCCGGGTTCATCGAAGACCCTCTGGAACGTCTCCAAAAAGGTTGACAAGTGGGAGACCACAGGGTCATCATGCTCCCAGAGAGGGTTAACCCATGCCAGAGCCTCACCCTCCAGGTGGGACATTACAAAGGCCACCCTGGCCCGATCGGTGGGATACTGCTGTGGCAGCAGTTCGAAGTGTAGGCTACATTGGTTGAGGAAACCGCGGCACGTCTTAGGGTCTCCGATGTATCTAGGTGGTTGTCCAAGGCGGGGTGGAGGGGTCAGAACGCCACCCGGGGACCGGTCATAGGATACGGACTGACCCGAGGTCGTTGTTGCCGACTTCAAGGAGACCAGACGATCGTTCATCGCGGATATGTAAGACAGCACGCGAGACTGCATGTCTCGTTGCACTGATAGCTCCTGCTGTACGCTCGCAAGCTGAGTGGCAGATGCTGGGTCGGAGGTCTGAAGGGAGGCTAACCGGGTATCCATGGACTGAAGAAAATCCATAATACGGTTCTGATTCTCACGAAGGTAAACCCGCTCCTTTTGCGCTGAAAACGAGGTACCAGCAGAGTCCATGGCCTGATTATTCTGTCACGCTTCCGGGGGAAGGCCCCTAGAGTGGACCCACTGGGCCATGGTACCAAACTCCCCTGGGTGAGCTGATCCTAGTTTACCCAACCCCTATACAAGGATTGTCAGGGGCAAGCCCAGTGGGTCTAAGTACCACAGCAGCTAGTACCAGGGGGGCGGCTCGTAAGGTTACCCTATACTAAGGCACAGCAAAGGATTCCAGGTAACAGAGTACAAGGCTAGGAGTGCAGGAAGGGTGCTACTGGGGAAGAGCACAGCTAAGGATTCCCAGTAACAGAGCACAAAGAGGGCCTGACCAACAGCCAGCAAAGCAGAAACTCAACTAACTCAATAAGCAGGCACCTCCCATCAGTGGAGGTGGCCTAATATATCAGAGGAAGAGCAGCTATTGGTCAAGGGGAGTGTCAGGTTGGACCGTGCCGGCCCCTAGAGTCACAGGGGAAGAGTGCACCTAGTGCGCCGCTGATTGGTCACATGAATATGACCATTGCAATGTGCTCATGTGTGAGCCCGGTGATCAGCTGACAGGAAGGGAACGTGAATTTTCAGATGAAGCCCCTGGCCAAATTGTTCGTGATGTACTCAGACATGGCTTGTGACTCAGCCGGGGACAACGGGTAGATACGTCCCCTGGGTGGTGTAGCACCTGGTACCAGATCAATAGGGCAATCATAAGGCCTATGAGGCGGGAGGACCTCTGCCTCCGTTTTGTTGAAGACATCCGCATACTGCCTATGCGCAGCCGGTAAACCAGGAAGAACAGAAGCCGGTTGCAGGGAACCGGGTGGCAGAACGGACTGCAGGCACCTCTTGTGGCAGAGAGGGCCCCACCGCAGAATGTCCCCTCAGCGCCAGTCCAGGACAGGTTCATGAGCTCGGAACCAGGGAAGCCCGAGGAGCAGGGCATGGGAGAGGCCAGGCAGGATGTAGAAGGCAATCGTTTCACGGTGTAGGGCCCTGATCTGCACCTCCACCTCCTCTGTCACCTTGGTGACGGTTTCCTGCAGCGGCCTGCCATCCACCGATGCGATTACACGAGGTGACAATAGAGGTATTACGGGGATTCCAAGCCGAGTCACTGCCTCTTGCCGAATGAAGTCTCCTGCTCTCTGCGGACGTATCACATGCACGGGCAGGGTGAGGGGTTGAGAGGCATCGCTCTCGCCTAGGATTGCCTCTCGTACTTGACCTAGGTGGAGGGGTTTCCTGGCCTTTTGGAACAATATTGGCGCTGATGGAATGTGTCTCCGCAACACAGGCATAGGCCGTGAGACAGCCTCTCTTCTTGGAGTCGTTCCGCCATTCTGACTCAATCCACCTGCATAGGTTCAGGATTGTCAGTGGCAAGCCCAGGGGGTCTAAGTACCACAGCAGCTAGTACCAAGGGGGCGGCTCATAAGGTTACCCTATACTAAGGCACAGCAAAGGATTCCAGGTAACAGAGTACAAGGCTAGGAGTGCAGGAAGGGTGCTACTGGGGAAGAGCACAGCTAAGGATTCCCAGTAACAGAGCACAAGAGAGGCCTGACCAACAGCCAGCAAAGCAGAAACTCAACTAACTCAATAAGCAGGCACCTCCCATCAGTGGAGGTGGCCTGATATATCAGAGGAAGAGCAGCTATTGGTCAAGGGGAGTGTCAGGTTGGACCGTGCCGGCCCCTAGAGTCACAGGGGAAGAGTGCACCTAGTGCGCCGCTGATTGGTCACATGAATATGACCATTGCAATGTGCTCATGTGTGAGCCCGGTGATCAGCTGACAGGAAGGGAACTCAGCGACGGCTCCGAGACACTGCACGCCTGGACGCCAGATGCCCGGTCGGCAGAGGAACAGAGGATGCCGACCCGGGAGAGGTGAGCTGGGGAGCGGTGCCAAGGGACCTAACAAAATCAAAGTTCCGAGATAAGAGCCACAGATTGTATTATTGTTCTATGATTAGTGGTTGGTCAAGACCTGAAAATTCCTCAATGAATGTAGAAAGACATAAATCCATGTGAGACATTCATTCCTGCTGTAAGTGTGTCAAAGTTCATTATCAGTTTATATTCCCACACTCTTCTGTCTCGCTGTGATCTGAAGTTACCTTATAGAATTAGTATTTTAATGTTCAATATAGTATGATCAGCCCTACAGAAATGTCTAGGTACAGGTAAATCTGTCCTTTTTTGCTTTATTGTATGGCGATGAGAGTTCATCCTAGTTCTGAGTTGTTGCCCCGTCTGTACCGGAAGCCAACTGACCGGTCAAGATATCTTTGATGGGACACTTTTCTTCCAAAACACATAAAAAACTCTATTGTATACAGCCAGGTCATCAAAAACAATCAGATATGTTCCAACCCTACAGATATGCAGAAACTGTGGGGAAGGAAGGAGAGTGCAATAGGGTCTTATCCTTGAGACAACTCCAATAGGACAAAAAGGAAGCTGCTCACATGGTATGGTTGTGTGACCCACAACCAGTGTATAAGCATACAGTCATGGCCAAATGTTTTGAGAATGATACCAATATTAATTTTAACAAAGTCTACTGCTTCAGTTTTTCTAATGGGAATTTGCATATACTCCAGAATGTCATAAAGAGTGATCAACTTAACAGCAATTACTTGCTAAGTCAATATTTGCCTAGAAAATGAACTTTAACCCCCAAAACACATTTCAACATCATTGCAGTCCTGCCTTAAAAGGAGCAGCTAACATCGTTTTAGTGATTGTTCCATTAACACAGGTGTGGGTGTTGATGAGGACAGGGCTGGCGAACAATCAGTCATGATTAAAGAGGATCTGTCACCAAACCAGGCATGGTGATCTAATTACAGCACTGGATGCAGCATGTCTGCAGCATGCAGACAGGGGGTCCCCCAGCACTTGAGCAGCCCTGTACCCCGAGATAATACACTTAGAAAACTTACATCATGCAGCCAGAAAGAAGATGGCCAGAGGCTGCAGCCAAGGGCAGATTCACGCCCCCTGCATGTTTAAACTGCCCACCACTGCCAATCATTCTCTCTCTGTCTGCAACATTTAAACAGTTTTTTTTTCTCTCCCTCAGGGGGCGGGGCTAAACAGACTTTCTGGGAGAGAGAAAAAAAACTCTGTTTAAATGCTGCAGACAGGGAGAGAATGATTGGCAGCGGTGGGCAGATTAAACATGCAGGGGGTGTGAATCTGCCCTTGGCTGCAGCCTCTGGCCACCTCCTTAGTGGCTGGAGCATGTAAGTTTTCTAAGTGTATTATCTCGGGTACAGGGCTGCTCAAGTGCTGGCTGACCCCTTTCCTGCATGTTGCAGACATGCTGTATCCAGTGCTGTAATTAGATCACCATGCCTGGTTTGGTGACAGGTCCTCTTTAAGTAAGAATGACACCATAAAAGGAGGCTGGTGCTTGGTATCATTGTTTCTCTTCAGTTAACCATGGTTATCTCTAAAGAAACACGTGCAGCCATCATTGCACTGCACAAAAATGGCCTAACAGGGTAGAGTAGCGCAGCTAGAAAGATTGCACCGCAGTCAACAATCTATCGCATCATCAAGAACTTCAAGGAGAGAGCTTCCATTGTTGTCAAAAAGGCTCCAGGGCGCCCAAGAAAGACCAGCAAGTGCCAGGACTGTATCTTAAAACTGTTTCAGCTGCGGGATCAGACTACCAGCAGTGCTTGCTCAGGAATGGCAGCAGGCTGGTGTGAGTGCTTCTGCACACACTGTGAGGCGGAGACTCTTTGAGCAAGACCTGGTTTCAAGGAGGGCAGCAAAGAAGCCACTTCTCTCCAGAAAAAACATCAGGGACCGACTGATATTCTGCAAAAGGTACAGGGAGTGGACTGCTGAGGGCTGGGGTCAAGTCATTTTCTCTGATGAATCCCCTTTTCGATTGTTTGGGACATCTGGAATACAGCTTATTCGGAGAAGAAGAGGTGAGCGCTACCACCAGTCTTGTCTCATGCCAACTGTAAAGCATCCTGAAACAATTCATGTGTGGGGTTGCTTCTCAGCCAAGGGAATCGGCTCACTCACAGTCTTGCCTAAAAACACAGCCATGAATAAAGAATGACAAAGAAGGTAATATTGTTGCGCCACTCTGTAATTGTCATCGGGAGCAGGTTATTTGAATGGGAACCTCACCTGTGCTTGTTGTGCTATCTGCACAACAAGAATTAGTGCATTGATGTTTATCTCCCTGTGTCCTCGGCTAATAAGCGGCTGTGGATGATGAGGATTTTGCTGCGTCCTTAATCCCAGCACCTCACATGTGAGTCGTCACGTGGTGGGCCCGTGGGCGTATTCAGGACGTCATCCAAGGTCCTATTGCCCGGAGCTGCTCCATACCTCACTCCGCATAGCGGAGGAACGAATGTATTTCAAAAATAGTAATAGGTATTTGTGTGAGCGCTGGGGAATCAACCGGCACCAAGGCTATTATGAATAGTTACCTTTCGGCTTTATTTGTACAATAAAAAGGCAGGGTCCTTTAGGCCACAACGCGTTTCTACGCTCTCCAAGCGTCTTCCTCAAGTGGAATACATATTACTCTTTTTGAAATGAATAAAGAATGGTACCAGAATGTCCTCCAAGAGCAACTTCTCCCAATTTTGTGACTATATTGTGTCAAGTATGAATTATAAGGATTTTGTATACTAAATGATTTCTTTTTATCTAGAGAATTTCCAACGGGTCTCCACTGTATATGACGGTTATTTTCAATATTATATTGCATGGTTATTAACACAAGGTAATGCATTAGTCCATCACATGCACGCCATCTTTATGTCATAACATCACTGCTCTATATTCTATATGGGCTCTATACGTACTATTCCTTTTAGTAGGAAGAACCTAATTTCTTGTTTTATTACGGTAATATGATCTTCACAGAATAGTATTGGATATGTGTACAGTCCTAGTTTGTATTGGTTCTCTCGAGGTGTTAGTTTGCTGTACCTTTTTCTCATGTTTTTTTTGTGATATTCCTCTTTATTATAGAAACTTTTGTGCAAAGAATTTTTTAGTATATTTGAAGATATAATACATACAAGAAAGAAAGAGATATACAGGTATATATAATCCTGATTCTTTTCATTTTTCCACTAGGATGGAATTCTGTTCTGTGTTGCACCATTATTGTATATCTCTTTTTCCCCCAATTCTTCTTTCTGTATCCCTGATTAATTTATAATTGTCTCCCCCTAGTGGTTGTTTGGCTATTTTGTGGATAATTTCTGTTAAAACATGTTGATTCAAATTGAAAATATGTTATTCATTGTAAATTTTTTTCTGATTACATCATCAGTTATTTGTGTCTGAGGAAGGCAATAGCCGAAAATGTTTATATGAATGACTGAGATATATATACAAAAAAGAATATTGAATTGATTCCACGAATAAAAGCCATCAACAAAAATTATTGGACTATTTTGTCTTTTTGGAAGTTTTTTAAAGGCCGATTTCAGGATTGACTTGTCCCAAACGTGAGCCCAAATCCCAAACCTGGAAACAGGTAGAAGTGACGGTGATCCGCGTTGCTGGAAGGAAAAACCAGGACCCGAGAAGTCTGGTGCAGTGGTGTTACTTTATTCGGACGCGTTTCTGAAACGCGTTGGAATAAAGTAACACCATTACACCAGACTTCTCGGGTCCTAGTTTTTCCTTCCAGCAGCGCGGATCACCGGCACTTCGTCCTGTTTCCAGTTGTTGCCACGTTGCACTTGGAAGTGTGGATCCAGCAGCAGCTGTATGAGCGGTGACACTGGTTGTGGGTCTACATAACCTGACCAGGAGAGCAAATTTCATCGGGCAACTGCCCCTCTCTGCTAAGAGATAAGACCCTCTTTTGCCTCAAATTTCCAAATCCCAAACCTGGACTTCATTGAGTCAGCAGCTTTATACTTACCAGTCTCAGTTGCTGCAGGCACACTTCTTCCAGGTTCCGAACATTAATTTTCTCTGTATGTGACACACCCCAGGGCCATGTGGTACCCGGTCCCAGGCTGTAGTTTCACGGGGGATGTCACAGGCGGCCTGTACCCGGGCCCGTCGCCCTGGTGATTGCTGAAAAAGGGGTTAAATAAAAATAAAATGAAATAAAAAGAGTTTGTGACGCTGCCTACGGTACTCGGTACTGGTACTGGTACTGGTGCTGCTGCAGACCTCCGGGAATGTTGATGAGGCAGCTAGTTGGTGACGCTCCCTGTAGGTGGAGTGGGGTCCCCGAAACAGTGAAGGATGAATGGAGAACTCACACAAGGAGGCGGCTCGTGAAATGGAGATGCAGGCTGACAGTCTGTGGGAACAAGAGTATGGTTCCTCTCGTGCAGGGTAATAAAACACACCACACAGTCTTTGTCTCTGAACTGGGCTTTACTGGTGACCCAGGCAGCAAACAGTCTTTATACACAGTCAACTGGTACTGCTGGCCTGGCTAGTCACCAGAGGATTAGGACGTTTCACTGGGGACCCTCTGTAATGTGCCTGCTTAGTCTTTTCATCTGTCCTTGCTGTGCTCTCCCACTGTTCCTTTCTTTGCGCTCCCCGTGCACGGAGCCTTCCGCCGGTCTCCACGGATCCTTATGGACAGCACCTGTCTTTCGGGCCTTCGGGCCCTATACGGGTCCTTAGGGGAATTATGCCGGGTGTTGGCCGCGACCTCTGAAGAAGTTTATGCCCTTCGGTTCTGCGGCTTGGTGATAAACGCCCGAACTGCCTCTGAGCCCATCCTCTGGTTTTGGACTGGATCCTTCCGGCCGGGAGTTGTACTGGCACGGATTCGGGTGCACCTCAACAGTCTAGGATCCCCTTCTTTCTCCGGGCTCTCCACTGCGCTTTTCACAGGATCCTCCTCCAACTAACTTCTCTCTCTGACTGACTTTCCCACTCTCCACAGCTCACCTAAGCTCCTCCCACCGGGACCGTTCCCTAGCCACGGATTTACCTATTGGTCCCCTGACCTAAGGTGTGTGGATGCGTGTGGTGAGGGTCCCCTATTGACATCCCAGTAACCTGGTCACAGGGATACTACACACTCTCTTGTGGGTGCAGTACCCCTACATGGCGTCCCGACCAGTGGGGCGCTACATATACACTGGACTCTGCCTCCGACAGCCAATCACAGACTCCAACTCTCTGTGACAGTGTCTGTGATTGGCTTTTGCGCCCTCACCCATTGTTCCGGCATCTGTGATAATGATTAGACTGAGGGCGTCCCTGCTGCTGTCATTGAAATCAGGTGACCCTGTTTCTAGATCATCAGATAGCTGTGCCAACCAGACATGAGCGAGTGTATTCATCACTATTCGCTATTCGCATGAATAGAATGGTATTTGCAGTATTCGTTATTCGTTACAGTTTTTCTGTACTCGCCTCGCTATATTCTGATGTCCCACTTTGAAGTTTTGATGCCTCCTTTGCAGCCACTAATCATGCTGGGCTTCTTTACCAATCAATGTAATGCCACAGACATCTTGGTTGTGGCATTACTGTGATTGGCTGGCCGCCCAGCATAATAGATGTCTCATAGGGTCTATTTAAGCCCTGTTACCACCATTTTAGCCACATTGCAAGCAGAGCCTGGGTTGGAGAAGCATAGGGAGAGATTGCTCAGTTGTTCAGCTGCAAGGGAGAATGTTAGGCCTCGTCAAAACACAAAAGCCCTTTTGAGCGCTACCTCAAGTGTACCTCAGTGACAGTGTAGAATAGCAAGGGAGAGATATTGGAGCAGGGAGAGTTGAAAGGATTCGATCATCAGCTGCATAATACCACCAAAACAATAGCTCTTTTGAGAGCTGAAGAGACACAGTACAGAGATAGACTACAGGGAGGGAGAGTGACTGGAGCAGGGTCATTGTCCAGCAGGGTCAATGTAAAGCAGCAGTACTCCAAAACTAACGTTGGAGGAGTCCATTTAATCTGCTGGTGCTTCTGTCCACATTTTACAAAGGCAATTTGCCCAACTTAAAGCAGCAGTACTCCAAAACTTAATACTGCTTGCTACAAATATTGCAGCAATGCAGTTAATTCGCTAGTGCTTCTGTCCACATTTTAAAAAAGGTGGTTTGCCGAATGCAAATCAGCAGTACTCCAAAACTTGCTACTGCCTGCTACTAAGCTTGCAAAAGTGCATTTAATCCGCTGGTGCTTATGTCCACATTTTAAAAAGGCGTTTTGCCCTACTTAAAGCACCAGTACTCCAAAACTTGCTGGTGCTTGTTACTAACCTCGCAACAGTGCACTTAATCTACTGGTGTTTCTGTCCACATTTTAAAAAGGTGGATTGCCCAATGCAAAACAGAATTACTCAAGAACTTGGTACTGCCCACTACTAACCTCGAAGCAGTGCACTTAATCTGCTAATGCGTCTGTCCACATTTTAATAAGGCGTTTTGCCCAACTCAAAACAGCAGTATTCCAAAACTTGCTACTGCCTACAACTAACCTCGCAGCAGTACAATTAATCCAATGGTGCATCTGTCCATATTAAAATAAGCGTTTTGCCCAATTTAAAGCAGCAGTACTCCAAAATGTGATACTACCGGCTACTAACTTTGCAGGAGTGCATTTAGGGTATGTGCACACTGGTTGGCGGGTTAGGGTCGGCGGCGGCTGGGCGGACCCGCCAGGAAGCTCTGCAGCCGTCCACCGGCTTCCTGGCGGGTATGTGCGGCGGGTGACGGGCGGGTGCCGGGCGGGTGCCGGGCGGGTGCACAGCGGGTTAGCGGCGGCGGTTATGCAGCGGCTGGAAGCATCACATGATTCTGCTTGCAGCCGCTGCAGAACCGGCCGGTATATAGAACATGCACATTCATTGCTAACCCGCTGGGAATCCAGCGGTTTAGCAACAGATGAGCATGTGTAAACCGCCGGTGTGTGCACACCGGGTGTCGGTTTCCATAGGTTTTAATGTTAACCCAAAAGCCGCTTTTGGATTAACATAAATTTACATAAAACTCATGGAAACCGACCGCCGGTTTCCGCTGCTAAACCTGCACTAAACCGACCAGTGTGCACATACCCTTAATCCGCTGTTGCTTCTGTCCACATTTTAAAAAGGCGTTTTGCCCAACGCAAAACGGCAATACTCCAAAACTTGCTACTGGCTGCTACTAACCTCCCAGCAGTGGATTTAATCTGCTGGTGCTTCTGTCCACATGGTAAAAAGGAGGTTTGAGCAATGCAAAACAGCAGAACTTTAAAACTTGCTACTGCCTGCTACTAACCTCACAGCAATGCATTTAATTCACTGATGCTTCTGTCCACATTTTAAACATGCAGTTTGTCCAACACAAAACAGCAGCACTCCAAAACTTGCTACTGGTTGCTACCTACCTCCCAGCAGTGCATTTAATCCGCTGGTGCTTCTGTCCACATTTTAAAAAGGCGTTTTGCCCAATTTACAGCAACAGTGTTCCAAAAATTGCTACTGCCCGCAACTAATCTCGCAGAAGTGCATATAATCCGCTGGTGCTTCTGTCCACATTTTAAAAAGGCAGTTTGCCCAATGCAAAACAGCAGTATTCCAAAATTTGCTACTGTCTGCTACCAACCTTGAAGCAGTGCATTTATTCCGCTGGTGCTTCTGTCCACATTTTAAAAAGGCAGTTTGCCCAATTTAAAGCAGCAGTACTCCAAAACTTGCTACTGCCTGCTACTAACCTCGCAGGAGTGCATTTAATCCGCTGGTGCTTCTGTCCATATTTTAAAAAGGCGGTTTGCACAACGCAAACCAGCAGTATTCCTAAACTTGCTACTGGCCGCTACTAACCTTGCAGCAGTGCATTTAATCCGCTGGTGCTTCTGTCCACATTTTAAAAAGGCGTTTTGCACAATTTACAGCAGCAGTACTCCAAAACTTGCTACTGCCTGTTACTAACCTTGCAGCAGTATTCCTAAACTTGCTACTGGCCGCTACTAACCTTGCAGCAGTGCATTTAATCCACTGATGCTTCTGTCCACATTTCAAAAAGGCATTTTGCCTAACACAAGCAGCAGTACTCCAAAACTTGCTACTACTTGATACTAACCTCGCAGTAGTGCATTTAATCCGCTGGTACTTCTGTCCACATTTAAAAAGGCGGATTTCCAAATGCAAATACAGCAGTACTTCAAAACTTGCTATTGCCTGCTACTAACCTCGCAGCAGTGCATTTAATCCCCTGGTGCTTCTGTCCAAATTTTAAAAAGGCGTTTTGCCCAACTTAAAGCAGCAGTAGTCCAAAACTTGCTACTGCGTGCTACTAACCTCGCAGCAGTGCATTTAATCCCCTGGTGCTTTTGTCCAAATTTTAAAAAGGCGTTTTTGCCCAATTTAAACCAGCAGTACTCCAAAACTTGCTACTGTCCGCTACTAAACTCGCAGGTGTGCATTTAATCTGCTGGAGCTTCTGTCCACATTTTAAAAAGGTGGTTTGTCCAACGCAAAACAGCAGTATTTAAGAAATTGCTACTGCCTGCTTACTAACCTTGCAGCAGCACATTTAATCCGCTGGTGCTTCTGTCCAAATTTTAAAAAGGCGTTTTGCCGATTTTAAAGCAGCAGTACTCCAAAACTTGTTACTGCCCACTTCTAATCTGCTGGAGCTTCTGTCAACATTTTAACCCCTTCATGACCTTGGAATTTTTTACTTTTCACTTTCGTTTTTTGCTTCCAAGAGCCATAACCTTTTTATTTTTCCATCAATATAGACACTTGTTTTTTGTGGGACGAGTTGTACTTTCCATATAGTGTACTGGGAAATTGCAAAAAAAAAATGCAATTACATGTTTGTTTTTTGGGTATTTTAGTCGCCATGTTCACTATATGGTATATGGTATAGACACTCAACATGTATACCTTTATTAGTATCTAGGTGGTGAAAAATAATTCAGAATTTGAGAAAAAAAATAAAAATTGACTTTTTGCGCCATGTTCTGCGACCCGTAGCGTCTTCATTTTTTGGGATCTGGGGCTACGTAATGGCTTATTTTTTGTGACTTGATCTAACGTTTCTAATGATACCATATTTGGGTGGATCCGCTGTTTTGATCGCCCGTTATTGCATTTTATAGCAATGCTGTGGTGACCAAAAAAACTCAATTTTGGCATTTGGATTTTTTTTTCCGTTACGGAGTTTACGGCTCTCATTAATGGATTTAATATGTTGATAGATCAGGTGATTCTGAACGCGACGATACCAAACATGTATTTTTTTAATTTTTTTAATACTTTTATTGTGAATGGGGGAAAAGGTGGGTGATTTGAACTTTTATGTTTTTGTTTTTTTTACAGGTTTTTAAAAACTTTAGTTTTTAATTAATTCTTATTTTTACACTGCCCCATAAAGAGGCACCCTGCTGCACAGTCCAATCGCTTCTGGGAGATACAGATGAGCTGCACCTCATCTTTATCTCTCAGAATCGTGGACTAGTTGTGGTTGGCAGCGCCTGCCAACCACAACCCAGAAGTGCACCGTGACAGCATCTGGGGTCTACCCAGGACCCCGGCCTGTCACGTGAGCGCTGGAGATCCCGAGATACTATCGCCGGATCTCCGGTGCAGGCGGGGAACAGCGCGTTCCACGCCGCAGCGCCTTTGGATCTCGCTGTCAGAGATTGACGGCGGGATCCAAAGAGTTAACAGCACCGATCGGATCAGGGATCCGATCGGTGCTGTTAGCCCGAAATCTCAGCTGATCACATCAGCTGAGATGTAGGCTGTTTGATGTGAGCTCCGCGCCGGAGCTCATATCAAACCCCTCTTACCGGCCCATGACGTTGTACAACATCATCGGTTGGGAAGGAGTTAAAAAGGCGGTTTGCCCAACGCAAAACAGCAGTATTTAAGAAATTGCTACAGCCTGCTACTAACCCCGCAGCAGTGCATTTAATCCGCTGGTGCTTCTGTCCAAATTTTAAAAAGGCGTTTTGCCCAACTTAAAGCAGCAGTACTCCAAAACTTGCTACTGCCTGCTACTAAACTCGCAGCAGTGCATTTAATCCGCTGATGCTTCTGTCCACATTTTAAAAAGGCGGTTTGCCGAACACAAAACAGCAGTACTCCAAAACTTGCTGCTGCCTGCTACTAACCTCGAAGCAGTGCATTTATTCCTTTGGTGCTTCTGAACACATTTTAAAAAAAAGGTTTGCCCAACGCAAAACTGCAGTACTCCAAAACTTGCTACTGCCTGCTACAAACCTTGCAGCAGTGCATTTAATCCGCTGGTACTTCTGTCCACATTGAAAAAGGCGGTTTGCCCAACGCAAAACAGCAGTACTTCAAAACTTGCTACTGCTTTTCACTAACCTCGCAGCAGTGTGTTTCATCCACTGGTGCTATTGTCCACATTTTAAAATGGCAGTTTGCCCCACACAAAACAGCAGTATTCCAAAACTTGCTGCTGCCTGCTACTAACCTCGAAGCAGTGCACTTAATCCGCCAGTGCTTCTGTCCAGATTTTAAAAAGGCGTTTTGCCAAATTTACAACAGCAGTACTTCAAAACTTTTTACTGCCCGCTACTAACCTCGAAGCAGTGCATTTAATCCGCTGGTGCTTCTGTCCACATTTTAAATAGGCATTTTGCCCAACTTAAACCAGCAGTACTCTAAAATTTGCTATTGCCTGCTACTAACCTCGAAGCAGTGCATTTAATCGGCTGATGTTCTCAGCACATTTTAAAAAGGCGTTTTGACCAGCGCAAAACTGCAGTACTCCAAAACTTGCTGCTGCTTGCCATTAACCTTGCAGCAGTGCATTTATTCCGCCGGCATTTCTGACCACATTTTAAAAAGGCGGTTTGCCCAAAGGAAAACTGCAGTACTCCAAAACTTGATACTGCCTGCTACCAACCTCGAAGCAGTGCATTTAATCCGCTGGTACTTCTGTCCTCATTTAAAAAGGCGGTTTGCCCAACGCAAAACAGCAGCACTTCAAAACTTGCTACTGCCTGTTACTAACCTCGCAGCAGTGTATTTAATCCGCTAGTGCTTCTATCCACATTTCATTAAGGCATTTTGCCAAATTTAAAGCAGCAGTACTCCAAAACTTGCTACTGCCTGCTACTAAACTCAAAGCAGTGCATTTAACACACTGGTGTCCACATTTTAAAAAGGCATTTTGCCCAATTTGCTGCTGCTTGCTATTAACCTTGCAGCAGTGCATTTATTCCACTGGTGTTTCTGACCACATTTTAAAAAGGCGGTTTGCCCAAAGGAAAACTGCAGTACTCCAAAACTTGCTACTGCCTGCTACCAACCTCGAAGCAGTGCATTTAATCGGCTGATGCTTCTCTCCACACTTTAAAAAGGTGTTTTGACCAGCGCACAACAGCAGTACTCCAAAACTTGCTGCTGCTTGCTACTAACCTCACAGCAATGCATTTAATCTGCTGGTGCTTCTGTCCAGATTTTATTAAGGTGTTTTGCCCAATTTAAAGCAGCAGTACTCCAAAACTTGCTATTGCCCGCTACTAACCTCGCAGCAATACATTTAATCCGCTGGTGCTTCTGTCCAGATTTTATTAAGGTGTTTTGCCCAATTTAAAGCAGCAGTACTCCAAAACTTTCTATTGCCCGCTACTAAACTCGAAGTAGTGCATTTAATCTGCTGGTGCTTCTGTCCAGATTTTATTAAGGTGTTTTGCCCAATTTAAAGCAGCAGTACTCCAAAACTTGCTATTGCCCGCTACTAACCTCGAAGTAGTGCATTTAATCCGCTGGTGCTTCTGTCCACAATTTAAAAAGCCATTTTGCCTACTTTACAGCAGCAGCACTCCAAAGCTTGCTAGTGCATGCTACTAACCTCGCAGCAGTGCATTTAATCGACTGATGCTTCTGTCCACATTTTAAAAAGGCAGTTTGCCCAAAGCAAAACTGCAGTACTGCAAAACTTGCTACTGCCTGCTACCAACCTCAAAGCAATGCATTTAATCCACTGGTACTTCTGTCCTCATTTAAAAAGGCGGTTTGCCCAACACAAAACAGCAGTACTTCAAAACTTGCTACTGCCTGCTACTAAGCAAGCAGCAGTGCATTTAATCTGCTAGTGCTTCTATCCACATTTCATTAAGGTGTTTTGCCAAATTTAAAGCAGCAGTACTCCAAAACTTGCTACTGCCTGCTACTAACCTCGAAGCTGTGGATTTAACACGCTGGTGTCCATATTTTAAAAAGGCAGTTTGCCCAACGCAAAACAGCAGTACTTCAAAACTTGCTACTGTTTGCCACTAACCTAGCAACAGGGCATTTAATCCGCTGATGCTTCTGTCCACATTTTAAATAGGCGTTTTGCCCAACAATGCAGCATTAGTCTAAAACTTGCTCCTGCCTGCTACTAACTTTGAAGCAGTGCATTTAATCCACAAGTGCTTCTATCCACATTTTAAAAAGGCGTTTTTCATAACTTAAAGCAGCAGTACTCCAAAAGTTGTTACTATCCACTACTAACCCCACAGCAGTTTATTTAATCCGCTGGTGCTTCTGTCCACATTTTAAAAAGGCTGATTACCCAACGCAAAACAGCAGTACTTCAAAACTTTCTACTGCCTGCTACTAACCTCGCAGCAGTGCATTTAATCCGCTGATGCTTCTGTCCCCATTTTAAAAAGGCGGTTTGCCCAATGCAAAGCAGTAGTAGTACAAAACTTGCTATAGCCTGCTACTAACCTCGCAGCAGTGCATTTAATTCGCTGGTGCTTCTGTCCACATTTTAAAAAGGCGCTTTGCCCAGCTTACAGCAGCAGTAGTACAAAACTTGCTACTGCCCCCTTCTAACCTCGAAGCAATGCACTTAATCCGCTGGTGCTTCTATCCACATTTTAAAAAGGTGGATTGCCCAACGCAAAACAGCAGTACTTCAAAACTTTCTACTCTCGGCTACTAACCTCACAGCAGTGCATTTAATCCATTGATGCTTCTGTCCACATTTTAAAAAGGCGGTTTGCCCAACGCAAAACAGCAGTACTCCAAAACTTACTTTGGAAGTTCACTGAGCGGTAGGTTGGATTTCTGCTGAAGGGAAAAAAAAAACCTCTTTAAATCTTCTTCCTTAGCAAATGTGACAAAAACTTAGTGTGACCGAAGTGTAAGTGCGAATGGAAGTAAGTGTGTGACTTGTGATTCAGTGACTTTGGATTCAGGAAGTTTGGAATGGAGGAATTACTGATTTGCTGGGTGTATGGTATTAGTACTTTACATTTCTTTTTACTTATCATTTCTGTCTGGTTCAATCCCCATGCTACATAATTGACAATGCCATCCAGTATACATCTTGCCACATGTATGCAATCCTTGAACAGCCGATCGAGGGTGCATACTGCTGTGTAAGATGTGAGCACACTGTGCATTTGGAAGCCCAGATACTGGATGTAAATCAACAGCTGGTGACACTGAGATCCATAGACAATATGGAAAGGAGTCTGCTGCTCACTGAACAGATGCTCAATGGGATAGATGTAGGGGAGGATGGAAGCATGGAGCTGCAGGACTGTGAGGCAGCTAGCTGGGTGACAGTTAGAAGGTGGGGTAGAGGGAAGAGTGCCAGGGAAGCTAGCCCTGATCTGACATACCCCAAAAAATGTGCTAAGTTGGCAGATGGGGGTTGTCAGTACAGGGATAGCACTGCTGCAGCAAGGCATGACCTCTGAAAGCCAGAGGAGTGTCTGCTCCAGTAAGGGGGAAAACAGGAGAGCAGAGCAGGCCAGACATATGCTGGTAGTGGCGGACTCAATTATTAGGGGAACAGATAGGGCAATCTGTCACAAAACAGGGATCGTTGAACAGTGTGCTGCCTACCTGGCGCTCGAGTCCGGCACATCGCTGATCGGGTTGACAGATTACTGGGAGGGGCTGGTGAGGACCCAGTGGTCATGGTGCACATTGGCACAAATGACAAAGTTAGAGGTAGGTGGAAGGTCCTGAAAGATGATTTCAGGGAATTAGGCTGCAAGCTTAAGGCAAGTACCTCCAAGGTAGTATTCTCTGAAATACTGCCTGTACCACGTGCCACATCAGAGAGGCAAAGGGAGATTAGGGAGATAAATAAGTGGCTCAGGAATTGGTGTAGGAAGGAGGGGTTTGGGTTCCTGGAGAACTGGGCCGACTTCTCTGTTGGCTACAGGTTCTATGCTAGGGACCCTCAATGGGGAGGGTGCAGCTGTGCTGGGGGAGAAAATGGCTAGAAGGTGGGAGGAGTGTTTAAACTAGGGATTGGGGGAGGGTATTCATTGTACAGGAGGGGAAGATAGTGTAAATAGTAACCTGCCCACAAATAATGAAATTGGGGGTGGCATGGGGGGTGGCGTTAGAACAGTCAATATAGTAGGAAGAAATAGAGGTAAAGAGAGATGCATAAAGTGCATGTATACTAATGTCAGAAGCCTCAACAACAAAATGGAGGAATTAGAATTAATTTTGTTGAAAAATAATTATGACATGGTGGGGATATCGGAGACATGGCTGGACGAGAGCCATGACTGGGCTGTTAATTTACAGGGCTATAGTCTTTTCAGAAATGACCATACAAATAAGCGAGGGGGAGGTGTCTGTTTATATGTAAAATCATCCTTAAAACCCATCCTGCGTGATAATATAGGTGAATCTAATGGAAATGTAGAGTCCCTGTGGGTGGAGATAAGGGGAGGGGGAAAAAATAATAAATTACTGATAGGGGTTTGTTATGTCTCCAACAATAATGGAAGTGGAGGAGAATATCCTCATAAAGCAAATAGATGAAGAAGCAACTCAGGGGGAAGTCATTATTATGGGGGTCTTCAACTACCCTGAAATACATTGGGAAACAGAAAGCTGCAGTTCCAGCAAAGGTAATAGATTTTTGACAATTATGAGAGACACTTACCTTTCACAACTGGTTCAGGACCCAACAAGAAGGGGGGCACTGCTGGACCTAATATTAACCAACAGGCCGGACCGCATATCAAATATACGGGTTGGAGGTCACTTGGGTAATAGTGATCACAAAATAATAAGTTTTCAAGCATCCATTAATAAGATGTGTAGTAGAGGGGCTACAAGGACACTAAACTTCAGGAAGGCAAATTTCCAACGGATGAGAGATGATTTTGGTGCAATAAACTGGGACGATGTCCTGAGACATAAAAGTACACAAAGCAAATGGGAGACGTTAATTAGCTTCCTGAATAGGACCTGTGCACAATATATACCCTATGGGAATAAACATGCTAGAAATAGGAGGAAACCACTATGGCTAAATAAAACTGTAAGGGTACCTTTACACACGGCTACATTTGTAGCTTGTCACCAGGCAACTTACAGGTTGCAGTGAAATCATGGATACAAGGTTCTATCTTGTTGCTGTGTACAAATGGAATCATGTATCCATGATTTCACTGCAACCTGTAAGTTGCCTGGTGACAAGCTACAAATGTAGCCGTGTGTAAAGGTACCCTAAGGGCGCAATAAGTGACAAAAAGAAAGCATTTAGAGAATAAGCAAGTACGTAGTGATGAGGCATTAAATAAATACAGAAAATTAAATAACATCTGTAAAAAGCAAATCAAGGCAGCAAAGATTGAGAGACTCATTGCCAGATAAAGTAAAAAAAATCCCAAAATATTCTTTAACTACATAAATAGTAAGAAACTAAAAAATGATTGTGTTGGCCCCCTTAAAAATAGTCTTGGTGAAATGGTGGATGAGGAAAAAGCCAATATGCTAAACGACTAATTAGCAACAGTATTTACACAAGAATATCCAATGACAGACAACATGATGAGTGACAACAAAAACTCTCCAGTAAATGTAACCTGCTTAACCCAACAGGAAGTACGGCACTGTCTAAAAATCACTAAAGTTGACAAATCTCCAGGCCCGGATGGGATACACCCCAGAGTACTGCAGGAATGAAGTATCATCATAGATAAACCATTATTTTTAATATTTAAAGATTCCATAATAACAGGGTCTGTACCACAGGACTAGCGTATAGCAAATGTGGTGCCAATATTCAAAAATGGGACAAAAACTGAACATGGAAATTATAGGCCAGTAAGTTTAACCTCTACTGTAGGTAAAATCCTAGAGGGTTTTCTAAGAGATGCTATACTGAAGTATCTGAATAAAAATAACCTCATGACCCAATATCAACATGGGTTTACGAGGGACCGTTCCTGTCAAACTAATTTGATAAGCTTCTATGAAGAGGTAAATTCTGGACTGGACCAAAAATGCAGTTGACGTGGTGTATATGGACTTTTCAAAAGCTTTTGATACGGTGCCACACAAAAAGTTGATAGATAAAATGAGAGCAATGGGGATAGGGGAAAATATGTGTAAGTGGGTTAAGAACTGGCTCAGTGATAGGAAATAAAGTTATTAATGGAACACACTCAGAATGGGTCACAGTTAACAGTGGGGTACCACAGGGGTCAGTATTGGGCCCACTTCTTTTTAACATATTTATTAATGACCTTGTAGGGGGCATACAGAGTAGAATCTCAATATTTGCAGATGACACTAAACTCTGCAGGGTTATCAATACAGAGGAGGACAATTTTATATTACAGGAGGATTTATGTAAACTAGAAGGTTGGGCTGGTAAAAGGCAAATGAGCTTTAATGGGGATAAATGTAAGGTCATGCACTTGGGCAGAGGAAATAAAATGTCTAATTATGTTCTTAATTGTAAAACACTAGGCAAAACTACCATTGAAAAAGACCTGGGTATATGGGTAGATGATAAACTCACATTTAGGGTACCGTCACACGTGGAGATCTCTCGGGCGATTCCATAGGCGACGCCGAGGTGTGGCCTGTCGCCGGCGACATCGCCAATGCGTCGCCTAATGTAAATGGGCGACGGCGACACGTCTGAGTGGTCGCCTGGTTTCACATCAGAGCTGTGAAACCAGGCGACCATTCTTGGGCGATGTGTGCTGATCTCCCTGTGTAACATCTCATGAGCGATGTGAAAGGTGACAGCACACATCGCCTATACCATTCCGGTAGGTGTTTCAGGGCGTATTTACTAGCTCTGGCGGTGTGCGTGGATTGGTGCCAGCTCGAGCGTTACGATTGGTTGTCTTGTTCCTCGGCGCCATATTTGATGATGTGTGCGTCCAAAGGTGTATTACCCAGGAGCATACATACTGTACAGTAGCGCATTGATGTCGCCTCTGTGTGCGGCTGTGTTCAAAAGTGCAGAGAGATGTGCCACAAATGTGTGCTTTAACAGAAACACCCCGAGCGTTGTCAATCTTTTGGCGCCGCCATATTCTGCACACCCATGGAGAAGGAAATGATAGGTGATCTATACATCCCATAACTGCAAACACACAAATATCTGTGCGCACACATACTTTCAAGGCTGCAATATTATCCAGACCAAGAAAGCAAGAGTGATTTTATTAGACAACGCAGTAGCACAACACACTTAACAAAAGCGCTGTACATATTGACTGTATAAGAAAATGTCACACGAGCGTCGTGCTTTGCCTTCTTGGCAATGCCAATGCGTATAGCAATAATCCGCAACACATCACACGAGAGTAGTCTAAAAAGCACAGAGCCAATGCGCACATGCATTTACATGTAACGACACATTAAAATGATGACCAATCACACGTCCTCAAGACGTCACACAACATTATGTTAACGCCTATCTCCGAGATGCGGCTCAAATTTACGCCCACATCGCTAATATGGTGGCTCTGTGTGACGCGGAAGCGGCATCCAGCGATTTGATCGCCCCTGGGCCTTGGGCGACGCTCAGGCAATTTCCGGTCGGGTTGTCGCCCGAGCGTCGCCTAAGTTGTCGCCCCGTGTAAATGGGCGACGACGACCTTAGGAGACATGCAAATACATGCGCGTGCACCTGTGTCGCCTATGGAATCGCCCGGGAGATCGCCACGTGTGACGGTACCCTTAAGGAACTTCCTTCAACCTTAAATACTATGTTACTATGTAAAACTTGCTACTGCCTGCTACTAACCTCACAGCAGTGCATTTAATTCGCTGGTGCTTCCCTCCACATTTTAAAAAGGCGTTTTGCCCAATTTAAAGCAGCAGTACTACAAAACTTGCTACTGTCTACTTCTATCCTCGAAGCAGTGCATTTAATACGCTGCTGCTTTGGTCCACATTTTAAAAAAGAGTTTTGCCCAACTTAAAGCAGCAGTATTTCAAAACTTGCTACTGCCCAATACTAACCTCGCAGCAGTGCATTTAATCTGCTGGTGCTTCTGTCCACATTTTAAAAAGGTGGTTTGCTCAATGCAAAAGAGCAGTACTCCAAAATTTGATGCTGCTTGCTACTATCATCGCAACAGAGCATTTAACCTGCTTGTGCTTCTGTCCACGTTTTATAAAGGCATTTTGCCCAATTTACAGCAGCTATACTCCAAAACTGTCTACTGCCTGCTACTAACCTTGCAGCAGTGCATTTAATCTGCTGGTACTTCTGTCCACATTTTAAAAACGTATTTTGCCGAGCTTATAGCAGCAATTCTCCAAAACCTGCTACTGCCTGCTTCTAACCTCTAAGCAGTGCATTTAATCTGCTGGTGCTTCTGTCCACATTTTAAAAAGGCATTTTGCATAACTTAAAGCAGCAGTACTCCAAAACATGCTGCTGCCTGCTACTAACTTCGAAGCAGTGCATTTAATCCGCTTGTGCTTCTTTCCACATTTTAAAAAGGTGTTTTGCCCAATTTAAAGCAACAGTACTTTATAACTTGCTACTGCCTGCTACTAATATGGCGCCCCTCCTGACAAACCGCCAGCAGAGGTACTGCACTTCTGCGGTTAGGAGGTGTAGTACCCCTGTTCTCCACGTGTTGGGATGGTATGGTTGAGCCACAACACAACACACACATGTAGTGACAGGCCCCTGGGACAATGGGAGGACCCTGAGGGAGGACCCATGCCACAAAAAAGGGGGACGGGACAGTGTTAGACAGTGGAGTCAGTAGAAGGAGACCGGAGGAGTAACATGAACTGACGGAGGAGTGGTAGACGGGAGTGTAGTGGTGCCGACTCCCGTGGGTTGAAGCTATACATCCCGCTTGCCCATGGGAGGGTGAGAACAGCCCGGTAGAGACAGAGAGAAGGGTGCAGACGAGGCATCGACCACCGTACGCCTGAAACTGACGAGACAGAGGGGTTGGTGGAGGATACAGGGACCGACCCTGAAGATGGTGCAGAAGCTTCAAGCCCGAGCCAAAACCGGAGGCTTCAGACTTCTAACAGAAGCTGTGGCCGAACACCCGACATATCTTAGGGAAGGTGGCCGAACTAAGGAGCAGTGCCTGGGAGGGATCCTAATGGTGTCCAGGACACACAAAAACACCTGTGGCTACCGGTACCTGAGCTCTGAGTTGCGGAGGGAGTTGAAAGCCTGGGGAGCAAAGCGACAACCCGCCTGCCTCAGATCAAAGTTACCCCTTATAACGCTGAGAGATGAGACCCACCAGAGACTGTGACACCGAGAGAAAGTATTGGAAGGACACCAACCGTGGCTTGACTTTACCAACCCAGCTCTAGACTTTACCAACCCATCTCATCATCCCCAGAGGCTCTGCAGCAGCGACGGCCGCCCTGGAAGCATACCGCAGGTGGCGTCACGAATACCCCTTTTATCCCCTCAGACTTTCCCTAACATCACCCCCTTAATTAAAATGACACCGCCAGGGTCACGTGACCGGGTCTCGGCCCCCGTCTGTAACCGTGAAAAGAACCGTGAAGTGAAGATGTGAGAACTAGTGATGGTCGAGTCCTAAATTACTCGCAATCGCTTGACTCTAGCGAGTCCGAGCCCGGGACTCGCTACTCGTTGCGAGTCTAGCGAGTCCAATGTTAATGAATGGGGAAGCGAGTTATAGCGAGTAATGTGCGATTTACAAATTGCAGATGTGTCTCGGAAGCTTCAGGCTCTATCTGCTAGGACTCGTTACTCTGCGAGTTTCCCAGCGTTTACTCGCACAGTAACCAGCCCAATGCAAATCAATGACAATCCTAGTTTTGTCAGAGACTCTGACAAAACTAGGATTGCCATTGTCTTGCATTGGACTCGCTACTGTGCCAGTGATAGCAGGGAAACTCGCAGAGTAAGAGCTGTCTGCTCTGTGCAGCTCCAGGGTCCTAGAGCCCGCCTGCTGCCTGCTGTAGCAGAGCTGAGATTGTTCTCAGTCTGCTCATTCCCTGTGCATAGACATCTATATCTATGCACAGGGGATGTAGCAGAGAGGACATCGCGTTTTGGACTACGTCGGACAGAAGAGGACTTTTTTAATTAAAGATGGAGTCCCTAATGGCTTTTTTTTTTTATTTCTAATAAAAAATTTTCTCTGTGTTGTGTTTTTTTTAACCCTTTATTGGAGATTCTTAGTGGCCGGGTCAAACCTGGCCTGACATTAAGTATCTTGGGCTTAATACCAGCTTGTATAACAAAGCTGGTATTAACCCCTTTATTACCCACCGTGCCACCGCCACCAGGGCCGCTGGAAGAGCGGGGTTCAGCGCCAGAGGATGGCGCTTCAATGAACGCGCCATCTTCTGGGGCGGCTGCTGGCTGCAATTTGCAGCGAGGGTTGCCCAGAAAACTTGGGCCTCCCTGCGCTGCAGATTCCAGCCCCCAGCTGCTTAGTTGTACCTGGCTAGACATAGAAATTGCGCGGAGCCCCACGCATTTTTTTAAAATTATTTCATGAAATTCATGAAATAATAAAAAAAGAGGGCTCGCCTATATTCTTGTGTCCGGCCAGGTACAAATAGGCACCTGGGGGTTGGGGGCAGCCCGTCGCTGCCTGCTGGGTCCGGCTGGTTCCAGAAATACGGCGAAGCCTACGTCATTTTGTTTCTGAAAAATCAATAAAACAATCCTAAAAAAGGGACTGCATCTTTATTAACCCCTCGCCCATGGTCCAGGGGTTAATAAAGATGCAGTCCCTTTTATTTACATTGTTTTATGGATTTGTCAGAAAAAAATTTGACGTGGGCTTCGCCGTATTTCTGGAACCAGCCGGATCCAGCAGGCAGCGACGGGCTGCCCCCAACCACCAGGTGCCTATTTGTGCCTGGCCAGACACAAGAATATATGGGAGCCCTTTTTTTTATTATTTCATGAAATAATAAAAAAAAAATGCGTGGGGCTCCGCGCAATTTCTATGTCTAGCCAGGTACAGCTAAGCAGCTGGGGGCTGGAATCTGCAGCGCAGGGAGACCCAAGCTTTCTGGGCACCCCCCGCTGCAAATTGCAGCCCGCAGCCGCCCCAGAAGATGGCGCGTTCATTGAAGCGCCATCCTCTGGAGCTGAACCCTGCTCTTCCAGCAGCCCTGGTGGCGGTGGCACGCTGGGTAATAAAGGGGTTAATACCACCTTTGTTATACAAGCTGGTATTAAGCCCGGGATTCTTAATGTCAGGCCAGGTTTGACCCGGCCACTAAGAATCTCCAATAAAGGGTTAAAAAAAACACCACACAGAGAAAATTTTTTATTAGAAATAAAAAAAAAAAGCCATTAGGGACTCCATCTTTAATTAAAAAAATCCTCTTCCGTCTGACGTAGTCCAAAACGCGATGTCCTCTCTTACTCTGCGAGTTTCCCTGCTATCACTGGCACAGTAGCGAGTCCAATGCAAGACAATGGCAATCCTAGTTTTGTCAGAGTCTCTGACAAAACTAGGATTGCCATTGATTTGCATTGGACTCGTTACTGTGCGAGTAAACGCTGGGAAACTCGCAGAGTATCGAGTCCTGCGAGTCCCTTACTACTCGCAGAGTAACGAGTCCTAGCGAGTAGATTCGCCCATCCCTAGTGAGAACTAGTAACTGCCCGGTACCGAGTCTTCCCCGGCCCTGGAATGGGCGTGTCACTAACCTTGCAGCATTGCATTTAATCCGCTGGTGCTTCTGTTCACGTTTTAAAAAGAGGTTTGCCCAATGCAAAACAGCAGTATTTCATAATAGCAGGCTATTAACCTCACAGCAGTGCATTTAATACACTGGTGCTTCTGTCCACATTTTAAAAAGGCATTTTGCCCAACTTAAAGCAGTAGTACTCCAAAATTTGCTACTGCCCGCTACTAAACAAGCAGCAGTGCATTTAATTTGCTGATGCTTTTGCCCACATTTTAAAAAGGCGGCTTGCCCAACTCAAAACAGCAGTGCTCCAAAACTTGCTACTGCCTGCTACTAAACAAGCAGCAGTGCATTTAATTCGCTGGTGCTTTTGTCCACATTTTAAAAAGGCGGATTGCCCAACGCAAAACAGCAGTATTCTACAACTTGCTGCTGCCTGCTACTAACCTCGCAGAAGTGAATTTATTCCGCTGGTGCTTCTGTCCACATTTTAAAAAGGTGTTTTGCCCAACTTAAAGCAGCAGTACTCCAAAACTTGCTACTGCCCGCTACCAACCTCGCAGGAGTTTATTTAATCCGCTGGTGCTTCTGTCCACATTTAAAAAAAGCGATTTGCCCAACGCAAAACAGTACTTCAAACATTGCTACTGCCTACTACTAACCTCGCAACAGTGCATTTAATCTGCTGATGCTTCTGTCCACATTTTAAAAAGGCGTTTTGCCCAACTAAACACAGCAGTATTCCAAAACTTGCTACTGCCTGTTACTAACCTCGCAGCAGTGCATTTAATCCGCTGGTGCTTCTGTCCACATTTTAAAAAGATGATTTGCCGAACTTAAAGCAGCAGTACTCCAAAACTTGCTACTGCCCGCTACTAACCTCACAGCAGAGCATTTAATCTGCTGATACTTCTGTTCATATTTTAAGAAGGCGGTTTGCCCAACGCAAAACAGCAGTACTCCAAAACTTGCTGCTGCCTGCTACTAACCTCGCAGCAGTGCATTTAACCCGCTTGTGCTTCTGTCCACATTTTAAAAACGTGTTTTGCCCAGATTACAGCAGCAGTAGTCAAAAATTTGCTACTGCCCACTTCTAACTTCGCAGCAGTGCATTTAATCCACTAGTGCTTCTGTCCACATTTTAAAAAGGCGGTTTGCCAACGCAAAACAGCAGCATTCCAAAACTTGTTACAGCCTGTGTAGCAGTGCATTTAATTTGCTGGTGCTTCTTTCCACCTTTTAAAAAGGTGTTTGGCCCAACTTAAAGCAGTATTCCAAAACTTGCTACTACCCACTACTAAGCTCGCAGGAGTGCATTTAATCCGTTGGAGCTTCTGTACACATTTTAAAAAGGCTGTTTGCCCAACGCAAAACAGCAGTATTTCAGAAATTGGTACTGCCTGCTACTAACCTCGCAGCAGTGCATTTAATCCCCTGGTGCTTCTATCCACATTTTAAAAAGGCGGTTTGCCCAACGCAAAACAGCAGTACTCCAAAACTTGCTAATGCCTTCTAGTAACACTGAAGCAGTGCATTTAATCTGCTGGTGCTTCTGTCCATATTTTAAAAATGCATTTTGCTTAATGCAAAACAGCAGTATTCCAAAACTTGCTACTGCTTGCTACTAACCTTGCAGCAATACAGTTAATCACTTGGTGCTTCTGTCCTCATTTTAAAAAGGCGTTTTGCCCAACTTAAAACAGCAGTACTTCAAAACGCGCTACAGCCCGCTACTAACCAAGCAGCAGTGTATTTAATCTGCTGGTCCTTCTGTCCACATTTTAAAAAGGAGGTTTGCCCAACGGAAAACGTCAGTATTTCAAAACTTGCTACTGCCTGCTACTAACCTCGCAGCAGTGCATTTAATCCACTGGTACTTCTGTCCACATTTTAAAAAGGAGTTTTGCCCAACTTAAAGCAGCAGTATTTCAAAACTTGCTACTGCTTGCTACTAACCTCGCAGCAGTGCATTTAATCCACTGGTGCTTCTGTCCACATTTTAAAAACGCGGTTTGCCCAACTCAAAACTGCAGTACTCCAAAACTTGCTACTGCCTACTACTAATCTCGCAGCAGTGCATTTAATCCGCTGGTGCTTCTGTCCACATTTTAAAAAGGCGGTTTGCCCAAAGCAAACTACAATACTCCAAAACTTGCTGCTGCCTGCTATTAACCTCATAGCAGTGCATTTAGTCTGCTTGTGCTTCTGTCCACATTTTAAAAAGGCGTTTTGCCCAACGCAAAACAGCAGTATTCCAAAACTTGATGCCGCCTGCTATTAACCTCGCAGCAGTGCATTTATGCCACTGGTGCGTCTGTCTACATTTTAACCCCTTACAGACCCATGACGTAGTAGGACTTAATGGGTTGGTTACCGGGGTTTGATGTAAGCTCTCGCTCCCACAGCGTCATCCCCGGCCACGGCAGCTCCTCGACTCCTCTCCCCCACCTCCTCACATCATGTTGGTGGGGGGAACGCGTATAAATTTAAAGGGCCAGTACACCCTTTTTCTTTCCCCACCTCTCAGCCAATCGCTGAGAGGCTGGTGGGTTCTTAAGGCCCTCACTTCCTATGGGAGGTGCATGGGCAACTTCATTTGTTAGTTTGGTTGCCAGCTCAGGTCCCAGCGAGGCGCTTGCGTGTTCTGTGTCTTTGACTGTCTAACATATTGTATCTTTGCTTTCAGTGCTGGATCCCTTCTCCTGCCTGACTCACCCGCAGACCTGTACCATCCTCGCAGGTTCCCAGCAACCTCCTGGATCTATTCTGCTACATTAGGATCCAAGTCCCATCCTAGCCTTTCCTGCGGTTCCCAGTTTTGCTGGTTCATTGGATCCTCTCTGGCTGGGCTAGGACAATCCCTGTTTATGGGTTCCGCTTTTAGTTGCTCCCTTAAGGGAACCCTGGTGCTCTGTCCCTGTGAACTTCCCTTGGGGATCCTTCCTATTGTGATTAATAAACCCTGTTCACTTATCTAATATCCTTGTTTGGCTTGTTTCAGGTATCAGCCTCCACGGTATATCCCGTGGTCCAGTGGGTTCACCATTCAGCTATGCCTGTGGTGGCATGACAAAAAGCACTTGAATTTGCCAAATCACCAACTCATTTGCGACCGCATGGTGGTACTCTACCTATGTTGGCGAGTGAGCAGAGAGAGCAGTAGCAGAATACCAGCTTCAACATGCCCGTCAGATTGAGAGTCAGCCACCACACATAACTGTTGAGTGGGTGTGGATCACAGACATTTGTGAGGTTCTTGAGAACTTTGAGTACTGCACCAACCTTGTGAGCGGTGATCAGGCTATTATCAGCGTAACCATCCCGCTACTGTTTCTCCTGAAACAATCACTGCATAATCTCAAAGATGAAGCTTTGAGTGGCCAGCATGTTGGTATGGAGCCACATTTCTGAATGGGTGATACTACCCAGTCCAGCCAATATTCTGAGGCAACATTGGGTGATGCGGACGAAGATGAGGAGGATGAGGAGGAAAATTACATGTTTTACTGTGGTACTGAGGAGACTCCTAATGCTACAGAGGGGACACCCAACCCAAGCTTCATGTCTGTCCAGGTTGGATGGGATGGAGAGGAGGAGAGTCAGCCTGAGGAGAGGATGTGTACTGGACATCAAAGATTTGCCTTTGGCTAGTTTGGCCCACATGGCACAGTTCATGTGTATCTGTCTGTGGCAAGACCTTCGCGTGATATACATGCATGAAACCAGGTTCATTAGTAAAAATAATTATATAATTTAAAAACTTGCGCATTGCTCCACCATATTTTTTATGTTTAGTGCAGATAAAGCAGGCAGATATGGGCTGCCAACCCCTGCTGCCTCGTTTTACCTTGGCTAGCAATCAAAAATACAGAGGACCTCATCATTTTTTTGTAATTATTTAAATAAATGATTTTAAAAAATGCATAGGCTTTGCCCTATTTTTGATTTCCAGTCACGGTAAAACCAGGCAGCTGGCGGCTGGTATTCTTAGCATTGTGAGGCCCATAGTTATTGGGTCCCCCAAGCTGCAGAATAGCAGTCCATAGCTGTATTCATTAGAAGCACCAATTCCTAGTGCTTTTCCCAGCTCTTCCTGATGCACTGGTGTGTCAGGATGATAGAAAGGGTTGATGACAACTGAGGATTAACAGCTATCATCAAGCTCTACATTCAGGTTTCTATGAGACTGATACATTATCAATCCAGTGATTAAACAGTTAAAAAAATAAAAAACACACACACCCTATTTCACCACTGTATTACCCCAAAAACATTCCCGGTCCGAAGCAGTTCAACATACGGTGTTCTACAATGGTCCTGGCTCTTCCACGTTCAAAGACTGCAGCGATGGAACAAGCATCCTCTCACTGCAGCCTCTGGGATCACACTGACAGCCTCAAGGAGTGGTGATGTCAATGAGCGCTTTACTGCTGTCGGTGAACTCAGGTGACCCAGCTGCCGGATTGTTGGAACAGCTGTACCACCATGTTCTGCAACCTGGCAGTGGGGTCACTAATGCCAATGACAGCATCACGGAGGTCCTTGGTGACATCACCACTCCCTGCAGCTGTCAGTGAATTCAGGAGACCACATTGCCAGATTGCAGAACATAGCGGCACAGCTATCCAATGATCTAGCAGTGAGGTCACCTGATTTCAATGACAGCAGTAGAGAAGTCCTCAGTCCAATCACAATCACAGACACTGGCACAATGGGTGGGAGCGCAACAGCCAATCACAGATGCTGTCACAGACAGTGGGCGTCTGTTTTGCTGTTCAGAGGTGGAGTCCACTTTATACATAGTAACATAGTAACATAGTTTTTAAGGTTGAAGGAAAACTTTAAGTCCATGTAGTTCAACCCATAGCCTAACATGTTGATCCAGAGGAAGGCAAAAAAAAAAACCATGTGACAACACTAAGCTCCACATTAAGGGAAGAAAAATTCCTTCCTGACTCCAGATATGGCAATCAGACCAGTTCCCTGGATCAACGCCCTATCAAAGAATCTAGTATACATAACTGGTAATATTATAGTTTTCAAGAAAGGCATCCAGGCCCTTCTTAAATGTTAGTAGTGAGTCACTCATTACAACATCATGTGGCAGAGAGTTCCATAGTCTCACTGCTCTTACAGTAAAGAATCCTCGTCTGTGATTATGATTAAACCTTCTTTCCTCCAGACATAGAGGATGCCCCCTTGTCCCCGTCTCAGGCCTAAGAGTAAAGAGATGATTAAACAGGTCTCTGTACTGTCCCCTCATATATTTATACATTATTATAAGATCACCCCTAAGCCTTTGTTTTTCCAAGCTAAATAACCCCGAGTTGAATAACCTGTCTTGGTATTGCAGACCCCTCAGTCCTCTAATAACCTTGGTCGCTCTTCTAAGCACCCGCTCTAGTTCAGCTATGTCTTTCTTATACACTGGAGGCCAGAATTTTACACAGTATTCTAACTGTGGTCGCACTAGTGACTTGTATAGAGTTAAAATTATGTTCTCCTCATGAGCATCTATGCCTCTTTTAATGCATCCCATTATTTTATTTGCCTTTGCAGCAGCTGCCTGACACTTGCCACTAAATGTGAGTTTGTTGTCTACCCATACACCCAGGTCTTTTTCAGTGATAGTTTTGCCCAGTGATTTACAATTAAGCACATAAGTATACCTTTTGTTTCCTCTGCCCAAGTGCATGACCTTACATTTATCCCCATTAAAGCTCATTTGCCATTTATCAGCCCAAACTTCTAGTTTACATAAATCCTCCTGTAATATAAAATTGTCCTCCTCTATATTGATTACCCTGCAGAGTTTAGTGTCATCTGAAAATTTTGAGATTTCACTCTGTATGCCCCCTACAAGGTCATTAATAAATATATTAAAAAGAAGCGGGCTCAACACTGACCCCTGTGGTACCCCACTGTTAACTGTGACCCAGTCTGAGTGTGTTCCATTAATGACCACCCTTTATTTCCTATCACTAAGCCAGTTCTTAACCCACTTACACATATTTTCCCCTATCCCCCTTGCTCTCATTTTATGTATCAAACTTTTGTGTGGCACCGTATCAAAAGCTTTTGAAAAGTCCATATACACCACATCAACTGCATTTCTTTGGTCTAGTCCTGAACTTACTTCTTCATAGAAGCTTATCAGATTAGTTTGACAGGAACTGTCCCTCGTAAAACCATGTTGATATTGGGACATGAGGTTATTTTTCTTCAGATACTGCAGTATAGTATCTCTTAGAAAACCCTCTAGGATTTTACTCACAGTAGAGGTTAAGCTTACTGGCCTATAATTTCCAAGTTCAGTTTTTGTCCCCTTTTTGAATATTGGCACCACATTTGCTATACGCTAGTCCTGTGGTACAGACAATGTTATTATGGAATCTTTAAATATTAAAACTAATGGTCTATCTATGACAGAACTTATTTCCTGCAGCACTCTGGGGTGTATCCCATCCGGGACCGGGGATTTGTCAATTTTAGTGATTTTTAGACGATTCCGTACTTCCTGCTGGCTTAAGCAGGTGACATTTAATTGAGAGTTTTTGTTATCACTGATCATATTGTCTGTCATGGGATTTTCTTGTGTAAATACTGTTGAAAAAAAGTCATTTAGCATATTGGCTTTTTCCTCATCCTCATCCACCATTTCACCCAGACTATTTTTAAAGGGGCCAACACAATCATTTTTTAGTTTCTTACTATTTATGTAGTTAAAAATATTTTGGGATTATTTTTACTTTCTCTGGCAACGAGTCTCTCTGTCTCAATCTTTGCTGCCTTGATTTGCTTTTTACAAATGTTATTTAATTTTCTGTATTTATTTAATGCCTCATCACTACCTACTTGCTTTAATTCCCTAAATGCTATCTTTTTGTCACTTATTGCGCCTCTTACCGCTTTATTTAGCCATAGTGGTTTCCTCCTATTTCTAGCATGCTTATTCCCATAGTGTATATATTGTGCACAGGCCCTATTCAGGATGCTAATAAACGTCTCCCATTTGCTTTGTGTACTTTTATGTCTCAGGACATTGTCCCAGTTTATTGCACTCAACCGTTGGAAATTTGCCTTCCTGAAGTTTAGTGTCCTTGTGGCCCCTCTACTACACATCTTATTGAAGGATACTTGAAAACTTATTATTTTATGATTACTATTAACCAAGCGACCTCCAACCCGAATATTTGATATGCGGTCTGGCCTGTTGGATAATATTAGGTCTAACAGTGCCCCCCTTCTTGTTGGGTCCTGAACCAGTTGTGAAAGGTAATTGTCTCTCATAGTTGTCAAAAACCTATTACCTTTGCTGGAACTGCAGATTTCTGATCCCCAATGTATTTCAGGGTAGTTGAAGTCCCCCATAATAATGACTTCTCCCTGCGTCACTGCTTCATCTATTTGCTTTATGAGGATATTCTCCTCCACTTCCATTATTGTTGGGGACTTATAACAAACCCCTATCAGTAATTTATTATTTTTTTCCCCCTCCCCTTATCTCCACCCACAGAGACTCTATATTTCCATTAGATACAGAGGAAGTTAATGAGCGGGACGTGGAAGCAGTGTGCCTGCAGCATCGGAAACTCGTGAATACAATGCTGCTGATTTAATCACTGTTTTCTTCCTGACCGGACCCAAAACCAAACAGTAACACAGACATCTTAGTGAAGTCTGTGTCTGGGGTCTGTGCTCCAACACTAGGTGTTTGTTATTGACCCCGAACTTTACTATTGGAGTTCACCCAGTACTAATAACAAACCCACACCACAGCTTTCTCCTGCTTTTAAATATTTATCACTGTTTACTATCAATAATATTTATAAATCACTGATTATATTTAAGCAGGAAAACACAGTCCAGTAAATTACACATTGCATATTGTAATCAGTGTGTCTGATTCTACATTATAGTGCTCTCAGAGTAAGGGTAAAGGCACACTGGCGTGAAAATTGCACGAGTGCAATGTGAGAAAAACTCACATTGCACTCGAACCAATGTTAAGCAATCAGTCGCATCAGAGTGTTGCGTTTTTCCTCTGCTGAACTCACATTGCAAGTCAAATAGATAGATAGATAAACCAAAGAAGTAGACTGCAGCACACCTTAGTAGAGGTTATAGATACCTTTAATCGGCCATCAGGGTAACAATGCGACGTTTCAGCCCTAACTGGGCTTTTTTTTGTAGGCTGGAAAAAAGCCCAGTCAGGGCTGAAACGTTGCACTGTTATCCTGATGGCCCATTAAAGGCATCTATAACCTCTACTATGGTGTGCTGCAGTCCACTTTTTTGGTTTGTCTGACAGAGCAAGTAAAAGGTTTGCTTGGATTGATTTGCACCCTGCTGAAACAGCCGTGCTGTTCAAGTTTTTAGATAGATAGATAGATAGATAGATAGATAGATAGATAGATAGATAGATAGATAGAAACCAAAAAATTGATTGCATCACTCCTTGATAGTGGTTTAAATATTGCCTTTATTAAAGGCAATATTTAAACCTCTATCAAGGAATGCTGCAATCAATTTTTTGGTTTGTATCTGAAAGCAAATAGAAGTATTGCTTGGATATAATTGCACCCAGTTGAGCCAGCCGTACTGCTCTATTTTTCTACTAGATAGATAGATAAATAGATAGATTAGTAAGATCGGGTTTACCAGACTCCCGCTGCTACTTCCAAGGCCACCTATTAAGCTAATTACTTACTCACTGTACTGTCAGGCAGACAGCCAACCACAGATGCTCACACTCTGTGAGAGCCTCTGTGATTGGCTGTTGTAGTTTGACTGGATTTCCTCAATCTGGACAGTGACTCTGCTTGGTTGCCATACACATTAATGTATGGCAACCAACCTGCCTTCATAGGGTGTTAAATAAATAAGTTAAAAAAAATGCATGGGATGTCGCAGTATTTTTAAATCTAGGCCAATGAAAGCAGACAGCTGCGAGCTGCCACCCTCAGCTGCCTAATTTTACCTTAGCTGGCAACAATAATGCGTGGGCTCCGCCCTATTTTTAATTGCCAGCCAAGGTAAAACTAGGCAGCTGAGGGCTGGTATTCTCTGCGGGGTGAGGGGCCCATTTCCAGGCGTTTTACCAAGCTCTTCCAGCAGCCCTGGTGGTGGGTGGTACGCTAGGTAATAAGGGGTTAATAACAGCTTTGTTTTACCAGCTGGTATTAAGCCCTGAGATTCTTAATATCAGGCCAAGTTAGATCCGGCCATTCTCCAATAAGGGGTTAAAAAAAAAAACCCACAGAGAAAAAATAATTTATTAGAAAAAAAGACACAGACACACTTAGAGACTCCATCTGTATTACTCCCACGCAACCCTGCATGATCCTGGTTTTCTGTCCTCTTTCTGTCTTCTCTTTTCTTCAAATGATGCAGCTCTGCTACATCACAAAGCAAGGGAGGAAGAACGCTTGCACCCTGTGCTCAGTAATCACTGAATGAGCAGAGTCTGCGGGTGGTAAGCTGTGACATCATTGCTGACATCATTGCCATAATAATTAAACAAACAGTTACTATAGCAACGATGACCGGCGCCGAGGTCACTACATCTCCTGAATACAGGAGACGCAGGAGTTAACTCCCTGCTTACCCTGTCATCGGTCATCAGTGTATGGCAACAAAGCAGAATCACTGTCCAGATTGAGGATATCCAGTCTGACTACAACAGCCAATCACAGAGAATCTCACAGAGTGTGGGTGTCTGTGATTGGCAATTTGACAGTGCAGTAAATATGCAATTAACTTAATAGTCAGCCCCGATCTAGCTATTCTATCTACTCTTTTGTACTTTTATACGGCATGAGAACAATAATTTTAAAACTGCATTGCATACGGACTACACTCACACCACAGTCACCCCCCGCTCATTGCACTCGCACCACACTCGCACTACCATACGGAAAGTTCTCGCTTGACTCTCATTCATCAAAAACGCTCTGATTTACACGCATGCTATTGTGCCTCCACCCTAAATAACAAATCATGGTGCAAGATTCCTTTAAGGAGGACCAACCAGCAGGTGTTAGAGCTATAAAGTGAAACCGGTGCCTTACAGGCACTGGGATACTGAGTACAATCATACCTTTACTTCAATGATTACATGTATGATTGCTGAGATAATTGTTATTAAAGTCCTTAGAAAGTGTGCAGCAGGGGGACGGAGTGTGCAGCAATTAGCATAAGAGGGGCTGGGTTTCTCTTTATTACTCCACAGTTTGCTCTAAGCCAAATCCTCCCCTCTCTCCCTCTACCTCCCCTCTCTCCCTCTACCTCCCCTCTCACTCCCTCCCTGTCACTATATAAAGTAGCATGCAAAACAAAAAGGAAGAGGGGCGCAAATGTGTAGGATCCCCTTATTAAAAACGTTTAAGTGGCGTGGGTAGGTGGCCACTCACCTTATCGGGTTGTGCACGTCCTGCACAACCCAGTTTACCAGCCTCCGCCGCCGGCGGTATGTGAGCTGCCTCTCCGCTCTCCTCTCTCCTGGTCCTCGGAACCGGACCTATCTGGTCACGTGACCGCGAAACCGAATTTGCGTCACTGCTCTCTGTTGTGGGTTACCAGGGAAACGCCAGGTCCTCAAGGCAGATAGTTTGTGCTGTTCCTGAGCTGCTCCAGCCGCCAATCCCTTACAAAGGGAGTAGTTTTCATGCAAAAAATAGTAATGGCGGTCTGATTAGGAGTGCTCTAAGGATCAGACATATAAGATGTTTTAATAAATGGCAAACCTTTTATTAATTTCTTAGTTCCCTTCACAGCTCCACTACGCGTTTCAACTGTATGAAACAGACACCACCTGATGAAGACTGTTTCATACAGTTGAAACGCGTAGTGGAGCTGTGAGGGGAACTAAGAAATTAATAAAAGGTTTGCCATTTATTAAAACATCTTATATGTCTGATCCTTATAGCACTCCTAATCAGACCGCCATTACTATTTTTTGCATGAAAACTATACAAAGTAGCAGGCACACTAGGTCTGACATTGTGCATGCAGATCGCACAGTGTCAGGCTCCTATATGCCCTAGATCATCACTCCCTCCCTCCTGCCTGTGTCTTCGGCTTCTAGTTCTCAGCTGTCTCCTCACAGTGACAGGTCTGTGAGAGCAGAGAGCTCGGGACTCGCAGACTGGAGGGGGCGAGGCCTCCTCCTGCATTGTGACACTGCGATTATACACAGCCAGAGAAGAAGCCTGAGAAGCCGAGAAACAGAGCCTGTAAGGTCGTGGCTTCAAGTTCACTATATAGCCCTAAAACCTGCTGGCTGGTCCTCTTTAAAGGATTATTTATGCTGTAAGATAATCAGGAAATAGCATTGATAATAACAGCTATAACATGATTATCTTGCGTTGTAAATAGGCTACCAGTCACCCGATTAACAAGCAATACTCTTTATTGAGTGGAATGAACTTTTTGACAGCATGAAATATCATCGTTCTTGATGGTGCATCGGTCTGTGTAAACAGGACTCGTGCTGCCAGGAACGATTGCAGACTATGCGCATGAGCAATCTAATGTAGATCACTCAGAGGGCATCATTTGCTTGGTCTGCCTGAGTAGCTAGGCAGTCAAATGACCGTCAATCAGTGAACATTTTTTTGTCTTCAGTTGTGCTCTAGGTTTACATATTAGATCTTATTTTATTATTTTAAATAATACATTTAAAGGAGTTGATTCACCTAACTTATCACCTATCCAATGAATAGGTGATACGTTTCTGATCACTGTGGGTGTGTCCACTCGGGCCTACACCAACACTGAAAATGGAGCCCAGAAGTCCTCTGTTTAAATTGACCAACCAATAGTCTAAAATGTGCAACAATCAAATATAGCAGGATAGATATTCTCTTTAGTGGTAAGGTCCTACCCCACTTTCCAGAGAGGTTAGATTCATTCAGTATAGCTAGATTAGTTTTAAGAGGTTAAAACTTAACATTTATTAAAATTACTAAAAGGACTAGAATGTCCACACATACTATACACGTGACAACCCGCCGTGCCCCAAGTGTCACAACTTAAAAAACTCTGTTATTATACTAAGAGTTATGAGTCATTTGAAGGTGTTATCTATAGAGCTCATCCTGCCCCTTGATACCGTCCACCTTCAAACCTTATGTCAGTTTTAGATATGCTGGTGTCATTTTTTCACCACCTTATATCCTACTGGCACATATATCTGCACATGGAAAAGTGAAAAAGCCCCCTTCCCCTACAGGAAAGGTCTCACCAGCTTTCTTCCATCCAAGCAAGAGACAAATTGAGTTCCTTCATTCCAGGAGGTCCTTCTACCAATGACAGCCTGGTGCTGAACTCTCAATATCAATTCATTTGTTACTATCTTTGTATATGTCATATGGTGCAAAGCACCGATACTCACATGCATAGTACCAGTCCCCCCTGGGTGCTACAGCCCCCTGGGTACTCACCCAGCATAGCTCAGTGGTCTGTATGTTGAAGAACACCGCCGCGGCCGCTAAAAAGCTGACTAGTGTTTATACTTACCAGTGAGGAGGAGCCAGCAAGACCTGTGTCTGAGATGGACTGAAGGCGACGGGGCTCTATGTGTGCAGGACCCAGAGAGGGGCGGAGACTCCATCTCTTGCAAAGCAAGAGGCAACTTAATTAGAAACAAATGAGTCCTGCACACAGAGAACAAGTCTGTAAGAACATGTTCACACCGCCAACATATTTGGAGACAAAAAGCTAAATGCGACCAAAAACTACAGTACACTGCAGTAAAAGTATTAAATGCAAGTGCAGTATAAAAAATAGTGTAACAAATACAGGGTACTTAGTCTATCCGTTTTTTTGCGCAAAAAAAGTTATATCAAGCCACGTCACTAACTTCAAAGTGTACCCATCTCTGACGCGGTCCTAACTGTTGTATTAAAAAACCTGACTAGTGTGTATACTTACCAGTGAGCAGGAGCCAGCAAGACCTGTGTCTGAGATGGACTGAAGGCGACGGGGCTCTATGTGTGCAGGGCCCAGAGAGGGGCGGAGACTCCATCTCTTGCAAAGCAAGAGGCAACTTAATTAGAAACAAATGAGTCCTGCACACAGAGAACAAGTCTGTAAGAACATGTTCACACCGCCAACATATTTGGAGACAAAAAGCTAAATGCGACCAAAAACAACAGTGCACTGCAGTAAAAGTATTAAATGCAAGTACAGTATAAAAAATAGTGTAACAAATACAGGGTACTTAGTCTATCCGTTTTTTTGCGCAAAAAAAGTTATATCAAGCCACGTCACTAACTTCAAAGTGTACCCATCTCTGACGCGGTCCTAACAATTGTATTAAAAAACCTGACTAGTGTGTATACTTACCAGTGAGCAGGAGCCAGCAAGACCTGTGTCTGAGATGGACTGAAGGCGACGGGGCTCTATGTGTGCAGGGCCCAGAGAGGGGCGGAGACTCCATCTCTTGCAAAGCAAGAGGCAACTTAATTAGAAACAAATGAGTCCTGCACACAGAGAACAAGTCTGTAAGAACATGTTCACACCGCCAACATATTTGGAGACAAAAAGCTAAATGCGACCAAAAGCAACAGTACACTGCAGTAAAAGTATTAAATGCAAGTGCAGTATAAAAAATAGTGTAACAAATACAGGGTACTTAGTCTATCTGTTTTTTTGCGCAAATATACCATCACAAGGGACACCTAGGATTAGGACCCCACTAAGAACTGAGCCACACATCCCCTGATGAGGATACCATATCCGAAACACGTAGGGACTGGAGTATGGTGGTAACAAATGAATGATATTGAGAGTTCAGCACCAGGCTGTCATTGGTAGAAGGACCTCCTGGAATGAAGGAACTCAATTTGTCTCTTGCTTGGATGGAAGAAAGCTGGTGAGACCTTTCCTGTATATAGGGGAAGGGGGCTTTTTCACTTTTCCATGTGCAGATATATGTGCCAGTAGGATATAAGGTGGTGAAAAAATGACACCAGCGTATCTAAAACTGACATAAGGTTTGAAGGTGGACGGTATCAAGGGGCAGGATGAGCTCTATAGATAACACCTTCAAATAACTCGTAACTCTTAGTATAATAACAGAGTTTTTTAAGTTGTGACACTTGGGGCACGGCGGGTTGTCACGTGTATAGTATGTGTGGACATTCTAGTCCTTTTAGTAATTTTATTAAATGTTAAGTTTTAACCTCTTAAAACTAATCTAGCTATACTGAATAAAATGCACAACAGCCGCTCCATATGTCACCTGCAGGATTAGGTCCATCCATCCAATAGACTATGAATGTAGATAGGTGTTAGGTTGTTATGATGTCTCGGCCCCCTCAGAAGTCAGATCACATTATACAAGATGTTATGTCATAATTAACTCATCCCTCTATGGGGTTTTCCCATGAACAAAGTCAATTAAAAAGTTGATTTTAATCATAGTAACATAGTAACATAGTAACATAGTTTTTAAGGTTGAAGGAAGACTTTAAGTCCATCTAGTTCAACCCATAGCCTAACATGTTGATCCAGAGGAAGGCAAAAAAACCCCATGTGGCAACACTAAGCTCCACATTGGGGGAAAAAATTCCTTCCTGACTCCAGATACGGCAATCAGACTAATTCCCTGGATCAACGCCCTATCAAAGAATCTAGTATATATAACCGGTAATATTATAGTTTTCAAGAAAGGCATCCAGGCCCTTCTTAAATGTTAGTAGTGACTCACTCATTACAACATCATGTGGCAGAGAGTTCCATAGTCTCACTGCTCTTACAGTAAAGAATCCACGTCTGTGATTATGATTAAACCTTCTTCCCTCCAGACGTAGAGGATGCCCCCTTGTCCCAGTCTCAGGCCTAAGAGTAAAGAGATCATTAGAAAGGTCTCTGTACTGCCCCCTCATATATTTGTACATTATTATAAGATCACCCCTAAGCCTTCGTTTTTCCAAGCTAAATAACCCCAAGTTTAATAACCTGTCTTGGTATTGCAGACCCCTTAGTCCTCTAATAACTTTTGTCGCTCTTCTCTGGACCCGCTCTAGTTCAGCTATGTCTTTCTTATACACCGGAGACCAGAATTGTACACAGTATTCTAAGTGTGGTCGCACTAGTGACTTGTATAGAGGTAAAATTATGTTCTCCTCATGAGCATCTATGCCTCTTTTAATACATCCCATTATTTTATTTGCCTTTACAGCAGCTGCCTGACACTGGCCACTAAATGTGAGTTTGTCATCTACCCATACACCCAGGTCTTTTTCAGTGGTAGTTTTGCCCAGTGTTTTATAATTAAGCACATAATTATACCCTTTGTTTCCTCTGCCCAAGTGCATGACTTTACATTTATCCCCATTAAAGCGCATTTGCCATTTAGCAGCCCAAGCTTCTAGTTTACATAAATCCTCCTGTAATATAAAATTGTCCTCCTCTGTATTGATTACCCTGCAGAGTTTAGTGTCATCTGCAAATATTGAGATTCTACTCTGTATGCCCCCTACAAGGTCATTAATAAATATATTAAATAGGAGCGGGCCCAACACTGACCCCTGTGGTACCCCACTGTTAACTGTGACCCATTCTGAGTGTGTTCCATTAATAACCACCCTTTGTTTCCTATCACTAAGCCAGTTCTTAACCCACTTACACATATTTTCCCCTATCCCCATTGCCCTCATTTTATGTATCAACCTTTTGTGTGGCACCGTATCAAAAGCTTTTGAAAAGTCCATATACACCACATCCACTGCATTTCCTTGGTCCAGTCCAGAACTTACTTCTTCATAGAAGCTTATTAGATTAGTTTGACAGGAACGGTCCCTCGTAAAACCATGTTGATAATGGGTCATGAGGTTATTTTTGTTCAGATACTCCAGTATAGCATCTCTTAGAAAACCCTCTAGGATTTTACCCACAGTAGAGGTTAAGCTTACTGGCCTATAATTTCCAAGTTCAGTTTTTGTCCCCTTTTTGAATATTGGCACCACATTTGCTATACGCCAGTCCTGTGGTACAGACCCTGATATTATGGAATCTTTAAATATTAAAAATAATGGTCTATCTATGACAGTACTTAATTCCTGCAGCACTCTGGGGTGTATCCCATCTGGGCCCGGGGATTTGTCAATTTTAGTGATTTTTAGACGATACCGTACTTCCTCTTGGGTTAAGCAGGTGACGTTTAATTGAGAATTTTTGTTATCACTGATCATATTGTCTGTCATGGGATTTTCTTGTGTAAATACTGTTGAAAAAAAGTCATTTAGCATATTTGCTTTTTCCTCATCCTCATCCACCATTTCACCCAGACTATTTTTAAAGGGGCCAACACCATCATTTTTTAGTTTCTTACTATTTATGTAGTTAAAAAATATTTTGGGATTCTTTTTACTTTCTCTGGCAATGAGTCTCTCTGTCTCAATCTTTGCTGCCTTGATTTGCTTTTTACAAATGTTATTTAATTTTCTGTATTTATTTAATGCTTCATCACTACCTACTTGCTTTAATTCCCTAAATGCTTTCTTTTTGTCACATATTGCACTTCTTACCGCTTTATTTAGCCATAGTGGTTTCCTCCTATTTCTAGCATGCTTATTCCCATAGGGTATATATTGTGCACAGGTCCTATTCAGGATGCTAATAAACATCTCCCATTTGTGTTGTGTACTTTTATGTCTCAGGACATCGTCCCAGTTTATTGCACTAAGATCATCTCTCAACCGTTGGAAATTTGCCTTCCTGAAGTTTAGTGTCCTTGTGGCCCCTCTACTACACGTCTTAGTAAAGGATACTTGAAAGCTTATTAAGTTATGATCACTATTACCCAAGTGACCTCCAACCCGTATATTTGATATGCGGTCCGGCCTGTTGGTTAATATTAGGTCCAGCAGTGCCCCCCTTCTTGTTGGGTCCTGAACCAGTTGTGAAAGGTAATTGTCTCTTATAGTTTTCAAAAACTTATTACCTTTGCTGGAACTGCAGGTTTCTGATCCCCAATGTATTTCAGGGTAGTTGAAGTCCCCCATAATAATGACTTCTCCCTGAGTCGCTGCTTCATCTATTTGCTTTATGAGGATATTCTCCTCCACTTCCATTATTGTTGGGGACTTATAACAAACCCCTATCAGTAATTTATTATTTTTTCCCCCTCCCCTTATCTCCACCCACAGAGACTCTACATTTCCATTAGATTCACCTATATTATCACGCAGGATGGGTTTTAAGGATGATTTTACGTATAAACATACACCTCCTCCTCGCCTATTTGTACGGTCATTTCTGAACAGACAATAGCCCTGTAAATTAACAGCCCAGTCATGACTCTCATCCAGCCAAGTCTCTGAAATCCCCACCATGTCATAATTATTTTCCAACAAAATCAATTCTAATTCCTCCATTTTGTTGGTGAGGCTTCTGGCATTAGTGTACATGCACTTTATGCATCTCTCTTTACCTCTATTCCTTCCTACTAGATTGACTGTTCTAACCCCACCCCCCATGCCACCCCCAATTTTATTACTTGTGCCCAGGTTACTGTTTACACTATCTTCCCCTCCTATACAATGAATACCCTCCCCCCCAATCCCTAGTTTAAACACTCCTCCAACCTTCTAGCCATTTTCTCCCCCAGCACAGCTGCACCCTCCCCATTGAGGTGCAGCCCGTCCCTAGCATAGAACCTGTAGCCAACAGAGAAGTCGGCCCAGTTCTCCAGGAACCCAAACCCCTCCTTCCTACACCAATTCCTGAGCCACTTATTTATCTCCCTAATCTCCCGTTGCCTCTCTGGTGTGGCACGTGGTACAGGCAGTATTTCAGAGAATACTACCTTGGAGGTCCTTGCCTTAAGCTTGCAGCCTAATTCCCTGAAATCATCTTTAAGGACCTTCCACCTACCTCTAACTTTGTCATTTGTGCCAATGTGCACCATGACCGCTGGGTCCTCACCAGCCCCTCCCAGTAATCTGTCAACCCGATCAGCGATGTGCCGGACTCGAGCGCCAGGTAGGCAGCACACTGTTCGACGATCCCTGTCTTTGTGACAGATTGCCCTATCTATTCCCCTAATAATTGAGTCCCCCACTACCAGCACCTGTCTGGCCTGCCCTACTCTCCTGTTTTCCCCTTACTGGAGCAGACACTCCTCTGGCTTTCAGAGGTCATGCCCTGCTGCAGCAGTGCTGTACCTGAACTCACACCCCCCTCATCTGCCAACATAGCAAATTTATTGGGGTGTGCCAGATCAGGGCTAGCCTCCCTGGCACCCTTCCCTCTACCCCGCCTTCTAACTGTCACCCAGCTAGCTACCTCATGGTCCTGAGGCTCCATAGTACCATCCTCCCCCACATCTATCCCATTGAGCAGCTGTTCAGTGAGCAGCAGACTCCTTTCCATATTGTCTATGGATCTCAGCGTTGTCAGTCGTTCATTTAGATCCAGTATCTGGGCTTCCAAATGCACAACGTACTCACATCTCACACAGCAGTATGCACCCTCGGCCGGCTGGTCAAGGAATGCATACATGTGGCAAGATGTACACTGGATGGCATTGCCAATCATGGAGCTCATTTCCTAATGGGGATTGCACCAGACAGAAATGATAAGTAAAAAGAAATGCAAAGTATTAATAAAATACAACCAGCAATTCAGTAAGTCCTCCCTTCCAAACTCCCTTAATCCAAAGTCACTGAATCACAAGTCACACACTTACTTCTGTCGCACTTGCGCTCTGTCACACAAAGCTCGTCACACTCGCTAGACACTCAGATATATAGAGGTTTTTTTTCCCTTAGCAGAAAATCAGCCTGTATCTCAGTGCACTTCCAAGGGACTGGAAGCCCCAACCAGCTGCTTCTTATAAACCCTTAATTATGCACCCCCACCCTTAATTAACCCCTTGTAAGTATAGCTACACCACAGGTTTTAAGTGCAAGTAGTTAACCCTTTAACTTACAGGTAGTAAAATAAGAGACTATAAACTTGTAGAGAGAAAAGAAAGATAAGAAAGCCCAATAAAATTAAAAGGTGAAAAAAAACAAAAACAAACAGTCAGCAATTCACACAGGTATTTGTTGCAGGATTCCCAAACACCTCCTCACTGAATCACAAGTCACACACTTACTTCTGTCGCACTTGCGCTCTGTCACACAAAGCTCGTCACACTCGCTAGACACTCAGATATATAGAGGTTTTTTTTCCCTTAGCAGAAAATCAGCCTGTATCTCAGTGCAATAGATCTTGTAATAATAATAATTTCCACAATTAGATATGATTAAAAAAAATGTTCCAGTGCCGAGATATTAATATAAATGTGCTCCTACTACGTACAGTTTCACTTTTGTGTATGACCGTGCACCGAGCATTGGTTTGATTCTGGGCAGGGGAGGGACGAAAAAGAGTATACAGCCATTACAGCACAGGATGACAAATAATTGTTTCTTTGAGGTAAAACATTTTTTAGAAACAGGCAGAGAAATGTTTTACCTCATAAAAAGAATCAGCCGTGATCCGTGCTATGTAATGTCTGTATACTCTTTTCCTTCCTCCCCTGCCTAAGAGAATGTGCTATGATCAGACCGTGTTCGGTGCATGGTCAGAAACATAAATTAAACAGTACATAGCAGGGACACATACGGTATATAAGATTATATCAGCACAGGGATTTTTTTTTTAAAACACATCCAATTGTGGATATTATTGTTATTCCAAAATCTATTGATTGAAATTAACTTCAATCGTGGTGAAAAGCCCTTTAAGAAATTATGAGAAAACTTACCTCATTCAGAGCATCACATTTGTCTTGACAACATGCTAAAACATATAGTACTGCTTTAACTACACATGAAGGAACCTCATCACCATGGCTTTGCACAGAATGAAGAAAACTTTGGATTGTCCACCACAAATCAGTCTCTGATAAAAATCTATAAATAAACATAAGCAAGATTATACTAACCCATGCTACTATTACTATCATCAGGTTATGCTTATACTAATTGTTTTTTCTTCTATTTTTAGAATAAAATGACTATTAGGTAGATCCACACAACCATATTTTTGGTCTGAGTGCTCTCTTGACAAATTTTATTCAATGAAACGGCTCAGATGAACAATATTTTTCACTGACTGGGAAAACAATCACAGCATGCAGAATTTGCCTCCCAAAATTGGATGAGACTCACCCCTTTAAGTCTGTAGCTGCAAGAAATAAATTGGGTGCCACAGTATAGAATTTGATTTTTATGGACACATTAGAAAAAAGGCATTTTTGCAATTGTTTCTTATTATTTTATATCAGTTTTAAAGGAACAAAATATCTGGCTTTGTCTTCACATCTAGACAGTGGCATAACAATTGCAGTCACAGGGGTCGCGGGTGCAACGGGACCCGGACCTATAAGGTCGCTTCACATGGATGTACGTCTCCAAGGACTCACAATCATGTGACTGCGTGGCCAGTGTGTCGGAGGGGAGAGGAGACGGAGGTGCCGGTGCCAGCCCGCGTTAAGCAGGCTGGTGTCGGCGGTGTGTGTGGCCGCTCCGAGTCCTGGGCTCAGGCACTCTGGCTCTCACTCTGAGGTAGCGGCGGCGGCGGCTGCTTGCTGTCTCCGGCAGAAGCCCGAGCATGGCCGTGTCCGCGCCTCCTCCAGTGAGTTAAGTACAGAAGAAGGAACTGGAAGGAGCTGGTTGCTGGGACCAAGCCAGGCCCAGAACCAGGAAAGACTGATCTGAGCTGTGCAACGCCCTTGGGAGAGGGACGGAGGCCAGTGGAAGAGTTAGGAAGAAGAAGAAGAAGAAGGGTACATAGCTAGTTACCCTTAAGGTCAGCCCAGACACCGGAGTCCGTACCTCCTATATTTCCACTTGTAGCAGAGAAATCCCCGACAAAACAGGAGGATTTAGTCCCCCTGAGCTCAGGAGAAGGTAAAGGCTCAAGCTAGACCAAAATGAGGATCAGGGCCCTAGAGTAAGCAGGGATCCCAAGAAAAGGTCCTAAATTTCAGCTTTTGGAGCAGACTCCTGAGGAGAAAGAGCAGCAGATCAAGCTTCAGGCAGATCTCACCCCAACCATCACACACACTGGCAGAGAAGGCCTCACAAATCTCTAAGGTGGACGTCCCAAACTGCACCGGCCACCTGGTTACCCTCCTGGACCGTACCTGCTACCCGACATCAGTAAAAAGGTACTGAAACAGAGACTATTGTGTGTGAGTGTGTGTGCATGATTCACTGCCGCCTGCAGCGCCTATACAGAGCTGAAAACTACTACTCCTCTCATCCACCCTGCTGCCCTGAAGTAAAGCTCCGCCTGCGGGGAGCTGTACTATCACTGCTGCGTCACCATCACCTCAGCGACTGGCTGTAGCGCTGGTAACCACATTACCAGGTACCACAGGTGGCGTCATGTATCATCCCCTATCATCATCACCCCCATCAGCCATTGAGTGCCCAGGCACGGAATCGGGAACCGACCAGCCAGGATTCCCTCCCGCGCCATCCCGATTCCGAGTAACCCCTTCCCTGCTGCCCGTCTCATCTCCATAATAGGACTTTACCAACACCAGGTTATCCCCAAAATTTATGCATTAGTGCCCTGAGTGCTTTATGGCGCCCCACACTGTGCATCATAACAGTACTGCACCAACGCCAGGTCGGACCCAAATGTTCTGCATGAGTGTCCCCTGTGTATAATACTGTGCCCTGTGCCTCATTATATACAGTACTAGCTGTAGTACCCGGCTACGCCCGGGTTAATAAATAACTGCTGTTAGCTATAACAACATTGAATTTGAATATGTCATATTAATGACCTGTAGGAAAATAGAAGCTGAGCTGTGATTGATTGCTATAGGCAGCCTAATAAATCTCCAGCCAACAGTAATCCCTCCCCCTGGCCGGGCAGTATATGTTACCTCACACATACACATAATAGACGGCTCATGTGACTGACATCTGCCTTAATTCCCTATATGGCACATGTGTTGCACATTGGCTGTTTTTAATCAGATGTTTATGTTTGGAAAATAAAGATAGCACACGTATGAGGCGAGTTGTGTGAGGTGATTTGTGCACATCTGTGTTTGTCTGTGTGGTGTGTGTGTCCCTGGGGTGTGAATGTGTGTGTCCCTGTGTGGGGGGGATCTGTGTGGTGTGTGTCTCTGTTGTATGTGTCTCTTTGTGGTGTGTGTGTCCCTATGGGGTGTGTGCATGTGCCCCTATAGGGTGTGTATGTGTGTGTCCCTGTGTGGGGGGGTCTGTGTGGTGTGTGTCTCTGTTGTGTGTGTCTCTTTGTGGTGTGTGTGTGTCCCTGTGGGGTGAGTGCATGTGTCCCTATAGGGAGTGTATGTGTGTGTGTCCCTGTGGGGGGGGTCTGTGTGGTGTGTGTGTGTATCTGTGTTGTGTGTGTCTCTTTGTGGTGTGTGTGTGTCCCTGTGGGGTGAGTGCATGTGTCCCTATAGGGTGGCTATGTGTGTGTGTCCCTGTGGGGGGGGTCTGTGTGGTGTGTGTGTCTGTGTTATGTGTGTCTCTTTGTGGTGTGTGTGTGTCCCTGTGGGGTGAGTGCATGTGTCGCTATAGAGTGTGTGTGTGTCCCCTTGGGGGAGGTGTGTCTCTGTGTTGTGTGTGTCTCTTTGTGGTGTGTGTGTGTTTGTTCGGGTGCATGGTGAGTATCCAATGTTGGTGCTGCACTTTAGCGACTATACACTTGCTGTTACTCTTTGTGTGCATGTGGTGTGTATACATGTCCCCGTGTGTGGTGAATATCTCATGTTGGGGCCCCATCTTAGTGACTTTATGCTGGTATGTGCTGTTAGTCTTTGGTGCTATCATTAAGCCCCTCTTATTCACAACTGTCATCTGGTAACTGTCACTTTTTCCCCATTATATAGATAGGGGCAAAATTGTTTGGTGAATTGGAATGCGCGGGGTTAAAATTTCGCCTCACAATATAGCCTATGACGCTCCTGGGGTCCAGATGTGTGACTGTGCAAAATTTTGTCTCTATAGCTGACAGCTGTCGATTTTCCTCCAACACTTTTCCATTCACTTTTTCCCCATTATGTAGATAGGGGCAAAATTGTTTGGTGTACTGGAACGCGCAGGGTTAAAATTTCGCCTCACAACATAAGCTATGACGCTCCCGGGGTACAGACGTGTGACTGTGCAAAATTTTGTCTCTATAGCTGACAGCTGTCGATTTTCCTCCAACACTTTTCCATTCACTTTTTCCCCATTATGTAGATAGGGACAAAATTGTTTGGTGAACTGGTACGCGCAGGGTTAAAAGTTCGCCTCACAACATAGCCTATGACGCTCTCGGGGTCCAGACGTGTGACTGTGCAAATGTTTGTAGCTGTAGTTGCGACGGTGTAGATGCCAATCCCGGATATACACACATACACACACACATACACACATTCAGCTTTATATATTAGATTACAGGAGGGTGCCCCATAACAGGACTGCACCAACACCAGCTCACACCTGAAATGTTTTGTAATTCTGCCCCCTACTATGCTCCATACTGTGCCCTGTGCTTCATATAGTATAGAAGTGGCCCCTAAACCCCATAACAGGACTGCACGAACGCCAGGTCAGAGAACCGAGCACTCTGCCCCATAATGGTCCATGTGTGCTGCACTATATAGAACTGGGCTGTTCCCTATAATGTGCCCTGTGCCTCATTGTACATTACTAATGGAATGTGCCTGATAATATATGTGGCACCCTGGCACCTGTTGGGCACCACAGAACTCCTTGGGACATGAATGGAGCAGTAACAGCAAAGCAATACTCACAAACAAACAAAACACCAACAACACCTTAGAACACCTGGTTTCACCCCAAGCCTCTAGGGGGAGCTCCACTGGTCACTTTGAGCCAGTTCCCCCTATAAATAGGGTCTTGGAGGGAGAAACACCAGAGTGTGCAGACGCTAGGAGAGCTGCAGGTTGTGTGTAATCTCAGGCTTATGAGACACACACTAGACCCATCCAGCCTATCTAGCAAGTGAGGAGACCCTTTGCAATTGGGGTAATAGGAAAGGAGAGCACCTTTCAAGGACAACAGAGTTACCTTAACTCTCCCCCATCATCTGGTTACTGGAACCGAGCTGTGGGAGCTACCCAGCCACCACAGAGAACCAGCATACTTCGCAGGGAGTCTAGCCCCCTTTTCACCTGCCGCACCTACCGACGAGAGAAGATAGAATTATCATCACCCTTTTACTGTGCCCTCAGTGCCACTACCCAGGTGAAATACGTTCTATTGAACATACTACCCGGTCCGGCTGGATTCCACATCCACCCGACCTCAACTAGGAGTAAAGAGAAAGGAAGCCTACACCACTGCTTGCTGTGAACCTCCAGGAGTGTTAACTTCACTATCCCGGTCCGAGTGTACCTGCTTTCCACCAGTAAAGGTACCTAAAAGACTTTGGTGTGTCTGCGTTTAATTCCTGGATCTAATAGCAGCCTGACTAAGCTGCCTCACAACATCTTATGCAGCTCCTGGCTCCGGGGACTCCCGCTTATCCTGTGGGGAGCGTCTCATCTTGCTGCATTCCATCCCCCCGGAGGTCCAAGCAGCGCCAGTGGACCTCACCGGAACACTCACAGGTGGCGTCATGAAGACAATTAACCCCTACCGTTCAGCCATCCCCCCTATTGATCTGGACCATCGGGCCCCACAGCCGCAGGCGCGGTTCCGTGACAAGAAGAGGATGCCTGCGACGTGCAGAAGCCGGCTACGGTGAGTCAGAATTTGGCGTCATGAACAGGATTAACCCCTTAATCTGTTCAACCAACGACGTCTTTATTGTATCTGGACCACCGGGCCCCACTACCGGCAGGCGCGGTTCCCGTAACAACGAGGAAGAAGAAACGCCTGTCCCTCGGAGTCCCAGCCACGGTGAGTCAGAATTTGGCGTCACGAACAGGATACGAGCAGGCCTGTTCCTTAACGAGTATAATGTGCTTAAAAAGCAGCCATAGGCCATCCTGGTCCGGGTCCCGTCTTCACAATCGACGGCAGCCCCGACTTTTGGCAGGAGGCATTGCAAGACCTCAGGGTGAGGCTTATATAGACAGTCGAATGGACGATCCGCAGTTGGAGCGCGGGTCTGGGCAGCCGACTTCATCGGGCTATGCAGCAGAGCCGAGCAAGCGCATTTACTCCAGAACCGGACGGTAGTTCCTGTTTCGCTGCCTCACCAGCACCTACCACCTGTCCTGCTTCATCGCCGGAGCCAATAGGCTGTGTCATTCCAGTGGAGACCTCAGTCCACCCCGTTCCAGTGCCTAAAACCGCAGCCGAATCCGTTTTAGAGCTGGAGCTTACACCTTGCTCCACAGAAGAAGCCGATGCATACCTGGTTCCCGCTGAGGAACCCACCAACAGTCTCACCATCCCTATAAAGACTGTTTCCTGTCTCTCCCCTGAACCGGAGGCCTCCTCTGCAACTACAGAGGCCTACCGGGTTACCGGGATGGAAACACCACTGCCTCAAGTCACCGCTGAAGAAGCAGGCAGCCTGGAAGCCCTGCAGGGCGACCTTGTGGAAGGATCCGCAGCACCAACAGAAGTTGTCCAGAAGTTCCCGTACCAGCATCTCCACCTGCCGAGCAGCCCGATGTGATCGTCGAGGGAGAGGAGGATGATGACGACGACGAGACCCACAGCATCGCTGAGGACCTCTACACCGGTTTTGCCTGGGGAGATATCGAGGAACCTCCGGCCGAGCAACCAGCTCGGATACACTGGTCGGGTGCAGTCGCAGCGCCTTCCCCTGTGCCGTTTAACCGGGTGCCTATCCAGACTTCCCGCCAAGCACAAGCTTCCCAGCAGCCCACACATCGCAACAGCTACATCCACACTCCATGCTGTACAGACGAAGATATACGTCAGCGCTGCAGGGAGGACTGGTGGGCTCGTGAACGCGCCAACATGGAGGCCCGTGCCGCGGCTCGTCGCCAACCCCCGTTACCTGATGAACTTCGCAAGGAAGGTAGAGTGACCATGTTCAACCTATCTACCGGGTGGGGTTTTGCCAGGGAGGAGGGTGTGAGTGGAGAGGTGTTTGTGGGGCGCCGTGAAGTTGAGTCACATTTGCCTAGAGGACATCCCAATCGTAACTTGTATAGGGGAGATATAATCACCTACGAGCGACATGCTTGCCGTGATGGGTGGTTCGCTATACGAGTGCGTCACAGTTCCCTGCATAAGTGACTCATTTGCTTGAACTTTATCACTGACTTCATTCCCGTTTAACCGCTAACAGGCGGCCTGGCGGCTAAAGCCTGGACTTATAATAAGGACAGCCGACCGCCCGCCGGGTCCGCATAAAGGTTAACCTGTTTCTTTTACTTGCAACATTCTAAGTAAAATGAATAACTGTTATTAATAAAAATGTTTATTACCTGTTATAAAATATAAAAATATCTCTGTAATGTTGGGTAGCGCGACACTTGGGGACAAGTGTATTTCACCAAGGGGGAGTGTGGCGCCCCGCAACGAGTGCGTCACAGGAGGGTATTGCAGCCAAGACAGCAGCAGCAATATTCTCTGACTAAGCAATGACACAGTTAACTCAGAGCTCCATACCCTACATGCATCATCAGTATAGAGGGCCAATAAGGTCCTGGTGGGCGGAGTGTAGTGGTAGAGTGTGGAGTTGGAGAAAGACAACGTAGGAGAAGGGAGCATAAAGAACAAGCTCTGCAACCTAGGAGAGGGGGCCTGCATAGTCCTGTGCAGCCCCCTGGCCATCACCCCCGGTTGGGCGCCATTATTCCGGTGCCTTAACAACCGATCTACGGACATCTACATGCGGGTCCGAAAACATCCCGTGCCCATCTACAACCAGTCTACTGGTACCGAAGCTAGTGGTTGTTCAGCACTGCTATGCGAACCAGGAGTGGAGGGACCGCTTTACAGGAGCACCCCACCACCGCCACACACACAGAGTCGTCTAGCCAGCGGAGTACCCACCAAAAGGACCCAAGGCTCCCCACAAATCCGGCCAGAATTCCCCGGTAGGGCAATTGAAGTAGCCTCCTTGTACCCGACCTGGCATTCCATGGCGATCTCGGCAACACAGCTTAGTTAGAATGGAGGAACACCGCAGAGCTCTGAGAAACACTGGTCAATGCTAAGTCCACCCGGTCCGTTACCCATCACTGTATGCCATGTATCACCTGCTGGTTACAGTAAAGTACCCGTTACAGAGACTGTCAGTGTCCGTGCCTTCTTAAGAACTGCCTATCTCCGCATATTAAGGTAACTGAAGCTGCCTCAGAACATCTTGTGCAGCTCCTGGCTCCGGGGATCATCGCTCAGCCTGTGGGGAGCGTTCCATCTTGCTGTATTCCATCCCCCGGAGGCCCAAGCAGCGCCGGTGGATATCACCGGAACACTCATAGGTGGCGTCACGAAACAATTAACCCCTTAATCTGTTCAACCAACGACGTCTTTATTGTATCTGGACCACCGGGCCCCACTACCGGCAGGCGCGGTTCCCGTGACAAGGAGGAAGAAGAAAGCCCTGTCCCTCGGAGTCCCGGCCACGGTGAGTCATATACCTGTGCCTCATGTCCGATACTGCAGATATGCCTGAACGTCTCATATACCAATTCATTATAACAATTGAAGGACTATGGTGGCGGGAGGAGAAAGACCATATAAACCATGATGAGGAACATATGACCCACCCCAAGGCCTTAGGAACTCGGATCCTGGGCGTTAATCAAGGTTGTTGTCACTGGTGGCCGGTGCCCGGGTCCATGGCCCTGGTGGTCGCTGAAAAGTGTTGAAAATAATAAAAGTGTGATGTTCGTGACGCCACGTGCGGTGTCTGGTGACGGCACCAGCGCTGTCAGCAGACCACTGGGGATGATGGGTAGACAGCCGGATGATGTCGCTCTCCCCAGGTGGAGCGGAGTCCCCAGGGCAGTATAGTAACTGATGTCGTAGTAGAAATAAAACACGGGAGACCTTCTTGCTCTGCACGGGTATTTACTGGTGACTTCTCAAGCAGTTCACAAAGTACACAGTCACGGGTAGCTGGCCAGGTAGTCACCAAAGAATACAAAGTCTCTCTGAGGCGCCGAATGATGTTCCTTCAGATTTCACTCTCTGTCCTTCTGTCTTACTTCGCTCTTACTATCCGTGCGCTGCCCTGCACGGAGCCCTCTTACTACCAGGCCCGTTGGGTACGTAGAGGTTACCCTTCTCTCTAAGGGGCTCAACCCGGTTTGGCGTTCCTAGTGGGGATGTGCGTGTCGGACCAGGTCGGGGCTATATAAAAGGCCTTCGACCCACCGGGTTTCGCGGCTCAGAGTTAAACTTTCCTGCATCGCACTCGGAGGCGGTACTCTGTCTTGGACTGGGTTCCCTCCCGGACTCGGAATCTTTGCCGGCGTGGGCTTGCACAAGCCAGGTATCACCTTTCTGTCTGGGTTGCCTTTCTTTTCTGGCACCCTCCACTGCAAGCCTTACAGGGTCCTCTCTCCTCGACTTCCCTCATGGTTCTCTCCTCACTTCACTGTTCTTCCCTCTCTTTTTACTACACCTTCGCTCCTCCTGCCGGGACTGGTTACCCTTGTAACGGGTTCAGCAAATTGGTCCCCTAACTCTAAGTGTATGGATGCGGGGATAAGGGCCTCAGGTTTTCTCTTACACTTAGCTCACTAGCTAATTTAACTGTAGGTTACCCAAAGTAGCAGGGAGCAGCAGCACAAACATACACATAATTAGCAACACAACTCCCAAATATATCCAAAGACACAGTATATCTTCCTGCCTGGAGTAGCAGCACCCTTGACCTCTCTTAGACCGTTTGAATCTGAGAAATTCAAGGGAAGGATCCAGCATAATGTTGCTGAGAGTTTATTTTAATGGGCAAAAATTTTTGGGTCCATGTTTTAAGAGCGGCTAGAAGTGCATGGTTGGACTGGCTGCTCGTAATACTGTGGCACCTCTGCAGTCTGGCTGCCACAATGGTACTTAAAGGAATCAGTATTAGTGTCATGTCTGGAGAGGATTTCAGGTGTTCTATGATGGGCCCCTTAGCATCCACACATTCCTGAACTTCGGCTAGGAGATGCAGCACTTAGAGGCCTGTTTGGGGTGGTGTCTCATCCCCGGCTTGGAGGGAAGGGTTAGTGAGAGTGGGGAAGGTTAGGCAGAGGAGGAGTAAAGGAACACACAGCCTTCGGGCAAGAGAGGGAGAACTCAAATGTCAGGAGGGGGTACCAGGACCCCAAGCTATTATTATTATTATTTATTTATATAGCGCCATTAGGTTCCATGACGCTTTACATGTGAAGAGGTGAGATCAAGGACAAATACAGTGTATACGGACAATCAAGTCTTGCAGATACAGGAGGGGAGAGGACCCTATCCACGAGGGATCACAGTCTATGAGGGGAGGGTGAGGAAACAGTAGGAGGGGGAAATGCCGAACATGTGGCAGTGCGGAAATCGGGTCTCATCATAAGTTGTAGGCTTGTTGGAAGAGGTGAGTCTTCAGGTTTCTTTTGAAGATACCAAGGGTAGGAGAGTGTCTGATGTGTTGGGGGAGGGAGTTCCAGAGAATGATGGAGGCACGGGAAAAGCCTTGTATGCGGTTGTGAGAGGATGAGATAAGGTCGGAGTAGAAAAGGAGCTCTTGGGAGGATCGTAGGTTGCATGCGGGTAGGTATAGAGAGACCATGTTGGAGATGTATGGTGGGGAAAAGTGGTGGATGGCTTTGTATGTCAGGGTTAGGAGTTTAAATCGGGATCTCTGAGGGGTGGGGAGCCAGTGAAGGGCTTGATGGAGGGGTGAGACAGGGGAGTAGCAGAAGGCCAGGTGGATTAGTCAAGCAGCGGAGTTCAGGTTAGATTGGAGAGGTGCGAAGGAGGTAGCGGGGAGGCCAGTGAGCAGGAGGTTGCAGTAGTCAAGTCGGGAGATGATGAGAGCATGAACAAGAGTTTTGGCAGTATCGTGATCAAAGAAAGAGCGGTTCCGTGAAATGTTTTTGAGCTGAAGTCAGTAGGATGTGGCGAGGGCATGGATGTGAGGTTTGAAGGAGAGGGAAGAGTCGAGAGTAACTCCAAGGCACTTGGGGTGGGGGACTGGGAAGAGTGAGCAGTTGTTGACAAGGATGGAAAGGTCTGGTAGAGGCGGAGTGACTTGGGGGAAAGACAATGAACTTGGTTTTGTCCATGTTCAGCTTAAGGAAGCGAGTGGAGAAGAAGAATGAGATGGCGGATAGGCATTGTGGAATTTTGGATAGTAGGAAGGTGATGTCGGGTCCAGAGAGGTAGATCTGGGTGTTGTTGGCGTAAAGGTGGTGCTGGAGGCCGTGGGACTCAATGAGTTGACCTAGACTGAGGGTATAGATGGAGAAGAGTAGTGGTCCCAGTACTGAGCCTTGGGGGATGCCAACAGATAGGGAGTAGGATTAGGAGGAGGTATGGGAGTGGTTGACGCTGAAAGTCCGGTCCGTTAGGTATGAGGAAATCCAGGAGAGGACCAGCTCAGTGATGCCAAGAGATTCCAGGATCTGCAGTAGGAGGGAATGGTCAACAGTGTCAAAGGCGGCAGATAGGTCAAGGAGATGGAGGACGGAGTAGTGTCGCTTGCTTTTCGCGGTCAGGAGGTCGTTGGTGACTTTGGTTAGGGCTGTTATGGTGGAGTGATGAGGTCGGAAACCGGATTGTAGGCGGTGTAAGGTAGCGAGCCGGGGGACTCGCTTGCTGCGTAATGACGCCAACACATGTGTATAATTTTTCCAAATGTCTACCCGTTTATTTCTCACCAGCATCAATAACCGGGGTAGTACATTTAACACAAACACGTCACATAATACATTACTTTCCACAATACATTACATATAATATTGCGCATATGCCATTATAGTACCCTGGGACCTGTAACCACCTCTCTTTCCCCATTGGAGCTCTATCAACCGCTCCCGTGGTGGCTACGGCCTCCAGCCTATCTCTATATTTCACACATATTTTACAGTACATAAGTTACCTAACAACAATAACACATTCTAGGCTCAGAACAGGGATTGGCAAACCCTAGTAACCCGTGGGGCGAACCACACATTACCCACTATGGGAGCCCTTCTAACCCCTGCTTCTGACCTCTCATACACTACATTCATTCCAGTTCATCAGGTCCTGTTACTGACTACTTGAGTCAGACCTAAGGGCGGCTATGCCCGCCTGGCACAATACATACATTTCGCCTCCCGAAGGGCTACATTAATTTGCCTCCCGAAGTGCTACATTCATTCCGGTTCATCAGGTCCTTTAACTGACTACTTGAATCAGACCCAAGGGCGGCTATGCCCGCCTGGCACATTTTACACACAGGGTGCAAAGTTCACTCAAGCATACGGGAACTGCCTTCTTACCGGGCATGGATCCGGGTCTCACTACCTGGATCATGGGTACACCAAGCGTCCCCAAGGGCTCCTTTCTCGGACGTGTTTCGCCCCACGTCCGGACCAGTCTCCACCTGGGTCAGCCACGGCTTCCCCACTCCAGGAGTTGTAACGACACCAGTCCTGGCCAGCGGTGTGGAGCTAGCACGCTCCCATCATATTCATACACACAGAGCCCTGGGGTGCTCTGCACTATGCTGGTGATCAGGATCATAATGATCTCACAAGTCTCTGAACTCTCTCACTCACTCAGCTGGCAGGCTCTTATCGTGCCTGCCACGCCCACACAGACACACCCATTTGGCTGCCAGTAATCAGCCTTCTCTAGTTCCTATACAGCTGCTCATCTATGTGCCTGATCTACACAGCTTGTTTAACTCTCTGTGTTCCGGGTTGGTTCACACAGTACACACAATGCTCTCAACCGCTCATTGGTCTCATGAATCCTTCAGACATTGACACACTGGGTGGCAGACATGATTACAGAACACACCTACAGTACAAACCCGGCTCATGTGAACAGGATCCTATACTGATCCTGCATATGATGTGCCCCGGCCATGGGGACATGCCGGCGGTGCCTCACAGCGGTCAAAGAGGGAGCAGGTGGAGAGGTGGGAGGACAGTTCAGAATGGACGTGTTGTTCAAGCAGTGTTGATGCGAAGGGGAGAAGAGATATTTGGCAATAGTTAGAGACAGATGATGGGTCAAGGGAGGTTTTTTTGAGTATAGGTGTGGTTGAGACATGTTTGAAGGGTGAGGGGAAGATGCCGGTGGAGAGTGATAGGTTGAATAGATGGGTTAGGGCAGGGATGAGGACCGCAGTGAGGTTTGGGATGAGGTGGGAGGGGAGCGGATCGAGGGCACAGGTGGTGAGGTGTGATTGAGACAGAAGGGAGGAGAGTTGATCTTCTGACATGTTGGAAAAGCTTCCTTTGGACGAGGAGGTTTGGGCGGTGATGGGAGGTGGCCGGGGGACAGTGGGTCAAAGCTTTCTCTGATTTTGTCAATCTTTTGTTTGAAGAAGGCGGCAAAGTCGTCGGCAGAGATGAGGGGGGAAGGAGGAGGTTCAGGGGGATGGAGTAGAGAATTGAAAGTTTTGAATAATTGTTTGGGGTTGCGGGACTGTGCGTTAAGTAAAGAAGTGAAGTAGATTTGTTTTGCGGTGGTGAGTGCAATCTTGAAGTTGGAGAGGGATTGTTTGTATGTGGTGAAGTACGCCGCGGAGTGAGATTTCTTCCATCTCCGTTCGGCCACCCTGGATGCCCCGTGTAGTTCTTTAGTGTGAGTGGTGAGCGTGGGTTGCCTGTGTGTGCGGGTAAGTGGTATGTGTGAGGGGGACGGCCTGGTTGAGGGTCGTGGTTAGTGAGTTGTTATAGATGGTGGCAGCAGCGTCAGCGTCAAGTGAGGAAGCTAGTTCTGTGAGAGGGAGAAGGGACTTAGAGAGTGAGTGGAAGTCAATGAGTTTAAGGTTTCTGCTTGGATGACTGAGTTTCCGGGATGTGGTAGGATGGGAGAGGGAGGAGAAAGTCAGCAGATTGTCCTTGGATAGGGGAAGGGGGGAGTTTGAGAGGTCAGTGAGGGAACAGAGGTGCTTGAAGATAAGGTCGAGCATGTGGCCATCCTTATGATTAAACTGCAAGGTCTTCATGCCTGGTAGTGGACCTGGAGGCTACTGAGCTTCACGTGCAGTAGCCACCTCACTGTGGACTTGTCTGGGGCTTAGTGGCATTGAGGGATAGAGGACTGGTGGGTACAGACACTCAAAAATTCTGCCTGTCGGGTGGGAATCCACAGAGACTCAGGGTGAGAAAGGAGCCACATAGTTAGAACAAGTAGCAGGAAGGCTACACAACCACCCCAGCAATGCAGCACTCAATCCTTTACAGACTGATCAGACCCTGATTGTCAGTATTCCAGGTTTTCCAGCCTGCCGTTTGACAATATTGCCCTCAGTCAACATGGAGATCATTGTTTTGTTTGCCCTTCTTCCTGTCTCGTTTGCATAAAGACCTGGCTCAGGTGATCATTAATTGCTTGAGTATACTGGTTCCTGGTCTGCTCCTGCTCAGCTGCTCTCCTTGGTCCACTTACTTCCCTGGAGCTCTGTGAGATCTTTGTCTTCCTACAGCTTCCTGCAGTGTGCTCCCTGTAGTGCCGCTGCTATCATCAGGCTCGGACGTCTTAAGTGTGTGTAAGCAACTTCCCGGTTATTACTTTATGTACTGTTTGCTCTCTGGAACTTGTGTTTACATTTCCTTCTCGGGACTGTGTTTTGAACTCCTCACCCGGTCATCCGGTGTGGGGACCTTTTTGCCACAGACTATATTCATCCGGTCGTTCCGGTACAAGGACTTGTGCTATGGACTACATTCATCCGGATCTACATATTTTGGACTATTTGTTTATCGGACTGTTTTCGTAAGGACTGTGCTTGGCAGTATATTTTCGGGTCATGTTATTTTTGTATGTTTATTTGCTGTATACTAAGTTCACATTGTTGCTGTGTGTGTATAAATACTTTGCACCCAAGTACCCGTCTCTGCTCTTCATTGCCCTTAAGCGATCAGAATCCTCAAACCTATACAATAGTATTACACTGATGTACCCGGTGAACAGTACGCTGGACTTGTGACTACTGCTTTACAATTAAAGGTAAAGAAACTTGCTGCACTCCATCGGCATCATGGACATGGCTCTCTCCTGGTTCTCTTCCTATCTTTCTGACTGCTCTTTCAGTGTATCATTTGCTGGCTCCACTTCCTCCCCTTTTCCTCTCATTATTGGGGTCCCTCAGGGTTCAGTCCTTGGTCCTTTTCTCTTCTCTCAGTACACGGCCCCGATTGGACAGACCATCAGCAGATTTAGCTTTCAGTACCATCTTTATGCTGATGACACACAACTATACACTTCTTCCCCTGACCTTACTCCCACTTTAATAAAGAACACCAATGACTGTCTAACCGCAGTTTCCAGTATCATGTCCGCTCTCTATCTGAAACTCAACCTTTCCAAAACTGAACAACTTCTGCTCCCGCCCTCCACTAACCTCCCTAAATATGACATATCTCTCTCAGTGTGCGGCACCATGATAACGCCTAGTCAGCAGGATCGCTGTCTGGGTGTTATGTTTGACTCTGATCTTTCGTTCACCCCATATATACAATCTCTCGCTCACTCTTGCCGCTTGCACCTGAAGAACATCTCTAAAATTCGCCCCTTTCTCACCTTGGAAACCACAAAAACTCTCACTGTGTCCCTGATTCACTTCCGCCTTGACTATTGTAATTCTCTTTTAATTGGCTTCCCTCACACTAGACTCTCCCCTCTCCAGTCTATCCTTAACGCAGCAGCTAGGATCACCTATCTAGCTAACCGTTACTTAGACGCTTCTGCTCTATGCCAGTCATTGCACTGGCTGCCTATACACTATAGGATCCAATTCAAACTGCTTGTTTTCACCCACAAAGCTCTTCACAGTGCAGCACCCTTCTACATCTCCTCGCTCATCTCTGTCTATCACTCCACCCATTCTCTTTGCTCTGGAAGTGACCTTAGACTCACTTCTGCATTAATCCGAACCTCCCATTCCAGGCTCCAAGACTTCTCCCGAGCTGCACCAATTCTCTGGAATGCTCTACTCCACAATATTAGGTGTATCCACAACTTACATAGTTTCAGGCGATCCCTAAAAACATATCTTTTTAGGGCGGCCTATCATGATCCCTAGTCAAAGTCATCTAGACATAGCCTATCCGCTCCACAAGTCTCAAGTGGATGACAAATAATGGTTGGCTGCCACGTATACTGCTCCTATCTGTTCCCCATCTCCTCAAGTTGACTATACCATCATTGTAATAAACACCTGTACTTTGTGTCACCCCCACCTCATTGTCAGATTGTAAGCTCTTATGAGCAGGTCTGTCATTATTTTGCTCTAATTATTGTATTATGCTTTGCATTGTATTTTATTGTATTGTATTGTTTTTTATATTGTATTGTATTGTATTTTCTGATAACTGTTTCATGTGATTGTTTAAATATGAACCTCTGAATTGTGAAGCGATGCAGAATATGTTGGCGCTATATCAATAAAGATTAATATTATTAAACTTTAAAGAGACTGTCTCCTTGCTTCCTTCTTGCGCCTACTCTGCACCTCTCCTCACCACTGCCTCCAACATCTTCTACTCCTACTACGCCTCCAGGACCCTGCTCCTGCTGTGGCGAGTATTACACTTTGCTGCACCAACACCCATCTCCTGGGAGCTCACTACATGCATTGCCATTCATCAATGATCGGACACCTCAGCAAACATCACAAACTATCTAAAAACTTTACCCTTGCCTGTAAATACATCCCCTTCTATGTCCGGTCAGGGCCATGGAAAAGGGGCACCTCCACTGTGACCTATCGCCCGTCTGCGCTGCTGCTGAGTACCCCGGCCCTTGCTGCCGCGACAATACCTCCAACTCAGATGTTCAAGCTGTCTATGTACTACTTAAGGCTGCAGAAGCTGCCTCATTGTTGTCTGAAGTGGGAAAGCCTCAAGTGTCAGTTAGCTTCTGACAGAGACTGAAGGTACCATTACACGGCATGACATCATTAATGATGTCGCTGATACGTCACGGGTTTGGAGGTGTACCAGCGACATTGTTAGGACGTCGTTGTGTGTAACACCGAGATTCAACAACGATAAGTTGTTGGATCGTTGATCGCAGGTTTGAGAACTTGTTCTCAAACCGCACGATCAACGATCCGCCAACCTGCTAGATCGTTGAGTGTGACATCGCAATAACGATGTCGTTGACGACTTCGCCCATTCAAAGCAATGAGCAGAGATCGTTCGCGGGGTTTGCGAACGATACCTGTTCACAACATCGTTGGTGAGTTGTCCACGATAACTAGACATGTGACATCTCACCAACGATGTCTGCAATGACCGCGCGCCCACATGATCGTTGCGGACATCGTTCCAACGTCGTGCCGTGTAACGGTACCTTGAGTCTTGATCTTAAATGATTGCATTAGCTGTTTTTTTTTTCTGTTGAACCTTCATGGTAGTGAATGTTGTTTTCTTTCTTTGGAGTCCAAGGAGAGTTTATTAAGTGAATCATCTTGTTGGACCAGAGACTTTGCCTGTGTGTACACTACCAACTACCTAAAGGTACCGTCACGCCTGGCGATATCGGCGACGAATTTTATGGCTATGCTAGGGCGTGGCCTATCGCTGCCAACATCACCATTGCGTCACCAAATGTGACTGGGTGAGGGTGACACATCTGAGTGGTCGCCTGGTTTCAGAGCAGTGCTCTGAAACCAGCCGACCATTCTGGGGCGATATGTACTGATTGCCGTGTGTAATGTGTCAATAGCGATGTAAAGAGTGATAGCACATATCGCCTAAACAATTCCAGTAGGCGTGTCTGGGCGTAGTTACTACCTCTGGCGGTCTGCGGGGATTGGTGGCATCTCCAGTGTTCTGAATGGTAGCCTTGTTTGTAGGCGCCATATTTGATGATGTGTGCGTCCAACAATAATCTCGTCTTCCTTCCCATGGTGCTGAAAGGTCTATTACCCATGAGCGTACATACTATAGAGCAGCGCATTGATGTGGCCTGTGTGTTTGCGCCTGTGTGGGCTAAATGTGCCAAAATGTGCCACTGCAAAATGCGTCTTACACCAACACAATTGTCATTAGATGTTAACTCATTTCTGCATCATTACGCTGTAGTGCCAGGCTTCATGTTTTAAGTACATGACGCCAAAGCATACAGTGTATCCTTTCGCTTTTGTGCCTCTGTGCCCCTGTCAACATGTGTCATATCTCCCGTGCATCGTTACGCCATAAGGTTGTCAGACATTTGGCGCCGCCTTCCTGGTGATTTCCCTTCCCCTGCAGAATAGTAAAATGTCGGCACCCAGGCGAGCTGCTGTATGGGGGGAGCCTGAGCTCCTTATCCTGGTCAATTTTTGTGACACCAGGGATTACTGGTGTCACCAGCACCACACCCATCCATGTCTCCACAAGCAGGCTGTCCTGCTGAAGGTGAAGAATCGGCTGGAGAGGAGGTTGGGTGTGTTGCGCACCCCAAGGCAGATCTTCAAAAAAATTGCAGATCTGAAATATAAGACGCCTGGACGCATCACCCAACTACGTGACACGATTGCCCAGATAAGTGGTGAGTAGCATGACAACATACACATACCCTTCTGTGTAAACAAATACATATGAATGGCAGCACATGCCACTGTACACCCCAACATATATTGTGCCAATGCATGTGAGAGCGTATATATATATGTATATACATGTATTTCATGATACATATTGTGTACACACACATGGACAACGAAATGTTAGCTGAACAATACATATGTCCCACATAACTGGAAACACACAAATATCTGGGCACACACATACTTGGTCAAGGCTACAACATTATCCTGAGCAACATAGCAAGAGTATTGTGATTATCCAACGTAGTAGCACAACACACATTCACATAAGCACATACGGCTTCACAATCCAATTCCTCGACACGCAAGCGCCCTGTTTTGGAATGTTGCCGATGCCAACGCCTATACAATAATCCGCAACACATCACACGAGAGTTCACTGAGTGCCGAGCCAATACGCACATGCATGCTTAAATATAACGATGTGACGCTGCGAACAAGGACACAGCAATAGGTGTTTGTTGCAACCAATCACACTTCTTCGGGGCGTCACAAAACACAATGTGTAATGCCTACCTCCGACACGCGGGACAAAACAACACCCACATTGCTAATGTGGTTGCTCTCTGTGATGCGACAGCGTCCACCACCGACTTGATCCCCCGTGGGGCTTGGGTGAAGCACAGGCGACTTCCGCCAAGGCTCATCCCCTAAGCGTCGGCTGAGTTGTCGCCGCGTGTGAACAGGCGACGGCGACGTTGGCGGACTGCCAAAAACTTGCGCACGCACATGCGTCGCCGGTGATATCTCCGGCGAGGTATCCAGGTGTGACGGTACCTTTATGGTACCTTTACACGCAGCTACAGGTAACAGGTTTTCCACAGGTAACTTACTGGTTGCAGTGAAATCATGGAGACATGGTTCTATCTTGTTGCTGTGTACAAATGGAATAATCTCTCCATGATTTCACTGCAGCCAGTAAGTTACCTGTGGAAAACCTGTTACCTGTAGCTGCGTGTAAAGGTACCATTAGGACCCCTTTACACGCGGCTACATTTTTTGGGTGGCTACAGGTAACTTACTGGTTGCAGTGAAATCATGGAGACAAGGTTCTATCTTGTTGCTGTGTACAAATGGAATAATCTCTCCATGATTTCACTGCAACCAGTAAGTTACCTGTAGCCACCCTAGAAATGTAGCCGCGTGTAAAGGGGCCCTTAAGGTACCTTTACACGCCGCTACAAGAGGATGGATACAACCCGCTACTTCACGTGCACGAGCACGCCCAAACGGTTACAAACGGTAAACGCACCATCTTTACACGCCACCACAAGGTGCGCTACGCTACATCTATAGCTAGATACATCGCCGGGTGTCTCAAGTAGCCATCTGTAGCTCATCTTACCTCATTTACACACCGCTACAACCAGCTAATATGGGCGGACCTGGTGCAGCAGGGACAGCACATAGGCGTGCCACAATTGTGGAGTACGAGACGTCCGTACGCTGATAGGACAAAGCAAGAAACCCATGATTGGCCAGGCATCGCAGGAGGCTGATTAATACATGACGCTCGAGCAATTTTGTAGTGTGACTGGTCAGCTCCTTAAATATGCCTCCCTGTGCAGCGACAACCAATCGCAACGCAGGAGCTTCCTCCAATGATCGCTGGAGGGGGCGCGGTAACCCGGAGCCTGTGTCACGCCCCAGCTACATTCCAGCTACGTGGCCTGGTGTCCAGACATCCCTTCTGTAGCTTCTTTACACGCCGATACAGCTCGCTGCAATCGGCTTTGTAGCCACCTGTTTCAGAGCAGTGCTTGGAAACAGATGTATCTGTTGCCGGCTGCCTCCTACTGTCTTCACACGCCGCTACTACGGGCTATATTGACGACGCAAGCTACAATCGTAGCCTGTAGCGGGTTGTATCCATCCTGTTGTAGCGGCGTGTAAAGGTACCTTTATGGTACCTTTACACGCCGCCACAACAGGATGGATACAACCCGCTACAGGCTACAAATGTAGCTTGTAGCGCCAATATCGCCCGTAGTAGCGGCGTGTGAAGACGGGACGACACAGCCGGCTACAGATACCTCTGTATCCGTGCACTGCCCATAAACATATGGCTACATCGCCGATTGTAGCGAGCTGTATCGGCGTGTAAAGACGTTACGGAAGGGAACTCGGGACAGCCTGCAATGTAGCTAAGGCGTGACCCTGGCTCCGTGTTACCACGCCCCATGTGCGATCATTGGTGGAAGCTGCTGCATGACGATTGGTAGTCGCTGCATAGGGAGGCATATTTAAGGAGCTGACGAGTCACACTACACAATCGCTCGAGCGTGCTGTATTACTCAGCCTCCTGCGATGCCTGGCCAATCAGGATGTTATTGCTTTGTCCTATCAGCGTACGGACGGCTCGTACTCTCAATTGTGGCACGCCTATGTGCTGTCCCTGCTGCACCAGGTCCGCCCATAGTAGCTGGTTATAGCGGTGTGTAATTGAGCTACAGATGGCTACTTGCGACACCCGGCGATGTAGCTAGCTGTAGATGTAGCGTGGCGTAGCGCACCTTGTGGCGGCGTGTAAAGAGGGTGCGGTTCCCGTTGGTAACCGTTCGGCTGTGCTCGTGCACGTGAAGTTGCCGTTGGTATCCATCCTGTTGTGGCGGCGTGTAAAGGTACCATTAGAGTTAAATCCTCACAATTGTTGAATGAAATATGGCCATGAAATGCCAAAAAAAGGCAGGTGATTGCTGAATTTCCTGGGTTAAAGCAGCTATAGCAGTAAAACCAAGGTCTGAAGAAATTGAAGATCTGCCAAAGTGGCTGGTCTAGGCTAATATCCAGCAGCAATAACAGCAGGTACAGCAGCAACAACAGGCCCAGCAAAAGACATACAAGCTCCTGGTTCAACAGTTTCAGCTGCAGGAGCAAGTTACAGCAGCAGTAGGGACAACAACATCAGCAGATGGGCCTTTTGGTGGAAGTTGCCCAGGTCAGGGGAGTTGCATCTTTCCAAACTGAGGCGACGAGGCCCAGGTGACGGTCAGAGTGGTGTTCCAGAAAATGACATTGAGGCATTTCCTGACTGTATTCAACAGGGTGGCGGATCAGGAGAGATTGCCTCTGGAGCAATGGGTAGAAGTCATGGCACCATATTTTACTGGGAAACGGCAGAATAAGTATTGTAGCCTGACCCGTCAGGATGCCAAGGTGTACGAAAAGCTCAAGGTGGACATTCAGGCATGTCTGGGCATAACACTGAAAGTCAGGGTCCCACAGGATTTTAGCCCTTTCATTTTTCACCACTTTTTCTGGGGTCTCCCACCTTGATTTAGGGTAACTTAGCACATACTGTGTAGATATTCTTGTATACAATTCCCACTACTTGGTTGTGGTGTTCAGTGTATGCTGCTCCTGTTTGCATTTTGCATCCTGCCATTATGTGTTGTTACTGTTTCCAAGGTTTATCTACCAACCTGCACATTGGGTCTTGTCTTGTAGGGTAGATCTCTGCTTCTATGGATCTGTTACATAACGCCATCTCTTGTGCCAGTATGATTAGTGCCTCTGTGCTGTCCTGGAGCCATTCTGCAGCCATTGGTAGGGTTTCTCCATGACAGCCACCTCAATTATCTGTCAATGGTACATCCCATGCAGCAGCTTGTCTTGCCATGGCAACTCATGACCCGCCCCAGGGTATGGGATACTCAGAACTGGTCTATCATACAGTTCCAGGGAGTCACAGGGGTCGAGACCCGGTTCCGTGGCCCTGGGGGCAGCTTTAAAAAGGGGAAACTCCTCTGGTGTAATATAGAGAGAAGGGATGATAATTAAGGGAGTTATTTGTGATGCCACCCGAGGTATGTGGCTATTAGTGGCCACAGCTGCTGCAGAACCTCTGGGGATGATGGATGGGCAGCTTTGATGGAAAGGCTCCCCACAGGTGGAGCACTTCCCAGGCAGTGGATGTAGTAATGGTGTATGGTGCAGGATGGCGGGCGCAAAGCAACAGTCCATTCACTCAAGAGCAACTCCAGGTTCTTCACACCCGGCAAGTCCTGAGGCCTCCTTGCTGCGCTCTGTTGTGAATACTTGCTGCTGTGTAAACTAAGCTGCTGGCCCTCTCTCTCTCCTGCTAGGTGCTGTATGACAGGCAACCCGAGTCTTTTATCAGCCCCAAGTCTCAGGCGGCTGCTCCTGGTCTCTATGTATTGCTTTGCCTCTGGGCACAGTGTGGCTGGGGAACTTGGAATCCCCCACCTTCCGGTATTGGCTGCTGGGTCGTTAGGCCCTGCACAGCCTCGGACTCCGGTGTTCGTTCTATGGCGCTGTCCTCTGGAGTGAGCATGGGATTGCTTCCACTCTCCAGGCTCCTTTCTTTCCACTTCCTCAGACCCTTGCCTTAGGTCTCCTGCTGAGTTAGCAATCCTGGGACGAGCTTAAGGCAGCTACCAGTCCACCAGGATGTCTTCCTCAGTCTCCCTAGGAACTGAACTGATGAACCTAGGATGAGCTTAGCATGGCTCTATCCTCCAGGTACTCTTCACAGTCCTCACAGCAACTGAACTAACTAACTCTGCCCCAGACCAGAATTTATAGGGGAGCTCACGCTGAAGCCAGGTTGTGGTCTCCCCCTTCAGGCCTGGAGGCAGAAAGGTGTTGTGTGTGGTTGTTGCCAGGTGTGAGTACCGTTCTATTGCTCTCGAGTGTGACACTATCACCCAGGGTCAATAATGACACTGTGGCACTTGGACCCTGGGGTGCCACACTCATGTTCCTGTTCTTCCTTCCAGGGCACTTTTTTTGCTGCCTTCAACTCTCCCTCAGAATATCATCTTTTGGTGCCATTTTTTTAATGTATTGCTGGATACTTCTTGCTTCATCCATGATAGTGGCTTGGACGCCTATCAACCCTCGAGCACCTTCCTTTCTGTTGGTATACAATCTGTGGGTGTTAGACTTGGGGTGGAGACCTCCATGCCTTGTGAGGAGCTTCCAGGTTTTCACATCTGCAGCTTCCATCGTTTTTTTTGGTCAGCACACTATACCAGCACAGTACCTGATAACTGTCAGGGCGCATGTATTGAAGGCACGAATCTTATATTATTATGCTGCTGCTTTCCTTGCCTCCTCATCATCCATACATAAACAAGGCAAGATATATAACATATATATATATATATATATTGTGACGTATGACCGGAACGATAGCCATGGCCGGTATACATCACATGGGCCCTGAGCCATGCACACAGAGGTTAACAGTATTTGGACTGTGAATGAGTGCTGTTTTAAACCTGACTGGTGCACAGAGGGTTAATTACTATCAGGTCTGTGTGTGAGTGAAAGGATGCTGATTGAAAGCACTGCTTTGCAGGTGTGGGTGGCAGGCAGGTTAATAGCTGCCTGATGCTGGAAGTCAAGAGTGACCAGGCATGATCCTCAGAGAGAGAACGTGTCTCAGAGGGGTCCTGTCCCCTTTTGGGGGATGAGGCAGGACGCCTGGCTCTCACTGCTGGAGACGCCGGTCCCTCTGAGTCGTATGAAGCCTGTGGCCAGACCGAGAGGTTAGCAGAGCACCTGAGTGTATGGGGGTCCTGGCTGAACCTGTAAGGGGCTCACTCTGACCACGTTGATGAGGCCGCCTGCCGTCCGGGATCTCTGCCTGTGTTGATGGGGCTTGAAGGCAGCCGGGCGTCATGGGCAGGGTGAGGAGACCTTGGAGGATGCTTTGACTGCCCAGGAGCTCAGGAGGCTCAGAAGGCTGAAGTCCTTGCTGGACTGTGTATATGTGTCTGCCATGTGAGAGACTGGAGATATCTCAAAGGCACAGTGAACTGAATACTGTGTAGCGCGAGTGAGACTGAGGATGTCTCTGAGGCCAGGTGGCCGTAACCGCCATTGGGACCGACCGTGAGAGGGTTCCATTGACTGAGTGGAACCATGAGGTCAGAAGGCTGAGGGTTTGCAGCACCTGTAGGTGGGAAGACTGGCTGAGCCTGGAGGAGCTCGCGATGGCGTGTTTGGTGCAGCCACTGTCCTGGAGGTCTGGGCCTGTGATGGCAGACTTGGAAGTAGCTGGCGACCTGGTAGACACATGTTGAGGAGTCCTCGGGGATGCCTGGCTTGTCCTGGAGCTCAGGTGGCTGGACCTGGCTCTGAGCCTGGTTCTCACCAGCGTCACGTACAAAGGCCGGTATGTGAGAGCCTGGCATGATCTCTTGTGTTCCGTAAGGTGGGGACACATACAATGTATGAATTTCAGGCGAGCATAGCTGCCGATTAGAACCAGACGGGGTCTGTAAGGGTCGATAAGGAACGCCTTAATGTTCTGCTGAGTTGAAGCGATGGCTGGGAGGACCACCGCGGTGCAGGATAATGTACGATACACAAGATGGGGTGCAAACCACAAGGGTGAATTTATTAACAGGCGGGGAAAGATGTGAAGAAGGAAGGTTCAAGCAGGGGTAAACAGTGGCAAAAGAGATTTAACAAACTGTTCGTTTTCTCTAGCTGGTCCGCTCAATAGCACGGTTCTCCAACTATCACAAGTTAAGAGCACACAGGTAAATTCACAACAAGGTACAATGCTACTCTACGTGTAACCTTTCTGGCCTCCTTCACAGGCCACACGGCTGCCGTGTTCTATCTACTGAAGCCTATTCTAAACCCTGAAAGGTGCACAATATTCAACTCACAGTGATGCAGGGATTTGGATGCAGTCTCGGGGGCCCCCAACAACAGCAGTCTTATCCGAAGATGCACACGTCTCCTGTCTCGAGTCGATGGGCTGCAAATCTTCTCCTTGCTTCAGATTCTCACTAGATACCGGGCTTGTCTGTGTCCCACTTTCATTTCACACGAACACTGCCGTCTTTTCCAAACTACACAGAAAGTCTGTTCCTCTCTACACATAAACGGGCTGTTCCAAAAAACACACTCTCCGAAGGGGGGAAAACAGGACATACCATCATCCCACAGCTGGGGGGTTTCTGTCTCTTAAAGTGGCAGCGTGTTTCTTACGGTCCCACACAGGCAGGGAATTCTTAAAGTGGCAACGCTTCTCTTACTGTCCATAGCAGTAGCCCCCCAATATGCCTCCCTACTTAATGATGGTCGTCCTCGGCCATCACAACATCAGGTCCACAGTGTAATGACGGGCCGTTCAATGTGAACACAGCACCTGTGGAGGAGACAACAATGGCAATACAGCAGACTGAGTACATTGTTCAACATATCGGATTGGTGGAACCCCTGCAGTAGACCTCTGAGACCTTCTAAGATCTTGACTATCAGGCCAGGCCTGGCTAGCTCCCGGAGGAACACTTGCTGCAGGAGCTACAGTGGAATCTTGGCTGGGCTCTTCTTCACGTGGCGGTAGGGGCTCATCCATGGGCTCCCCGCTTCTGGAAGGCTGATGGTCCCCCACTGTGTTGGGGACTGTCCCCCAGTCATCGTCGACTTCACACACAGGTGACGTGAGTTCAGGGAGCGAGGTAGAGAATGTAGGAGATATTGGCGTAGGAGAAGCTTCGGACCGACATGGCCGCAGCATATTTCTGTGTAGTACTCTAGGGCCGGACGCCCCATTCTCAACTTGCACCTTGTAGACTGGGCCATCAGCATATACCCGTCCAATTACTCTGTAGGGTTGTACTTCCCATCTCTCACTCAGTTTGCCCTTGGGGCGCTTCTCTCTGACTAGCACTCGATCTCCAGGTTGCAGCGGTATTTCCTGAATTGGTTTAGGGCTCGTATGTTCTTTCTTCTGTAGCTGTTGACCGGCCAACCGATGGATCGTTTGTAGTCGTTGTCGATGTTCTTTCACCCACGACGTGACAGTTCGTTCCATGAAATCCTCTGGCTGCTCCAAATTCAGCTCGATGATGTCTCGCCCAGCTCTTCCAAAGAGCAACAGATATGGGGTGTAACCCGTAGTGGAGTGAACTCGGTTATTGTAGGCCCAGACCAATTCTGCCAGGTAATCCGGCCAACATGCTTTCTTATCCTCCTCCAATGTCCGCAGCATCTGAAGTAGGGTTCGGTTGAAGCGTTCACATGCTCCATTGCCTTGGGGTGGTAAGGTGTGGTCCGAGATCGCTCAATGCCATACATACGATATAGTTCCTCCATCACCTTGCCTTGGAAACATGCCCCTTGATCGGAGTGGATTCGCTTCGGGCATCCATACACCCGGATAAAGTCTTGGCAGATAGCCCGTGCCGCCGACTCTGCAGTCTGATCTCTAGTCGGGGTGACTACAGCGAACTTGGAGAAATGGTCAGTCATAACCAAACAGTATTGTAGTCCCCGAGCTGAGTGTCCCACGAGGAGATAATCAATCATCAAGATTTCTAGCGGTTCCTTGGTCTGTATGGTCTGAACGGGTGCCCTCTGTTCGGTGCTTTTAATGAGGTCGCATACTCGACATCGCCGGCAAACCTCTTCTACCACAGACTCCAACCGGGGGCAGTACACGTACCGCTGTAACCATTGGTAGGTCTTTGCAGGTCCGAAGTGAGCGCCAAACTCGTGTGCTTCTTTAGCTACCTCTTGAGCCATTTTTTCCGGGGATGACCACCTGCCATCTTGCTTCTATTTCTTTTGGCTGTTGTCTCTTACGATATAACACTGATTCTCGAACTTCTAGTCTATCCCACTGGTGTAAGACGCTCTTCATCTCGGCGTCCAGGTTAGCCCTTTCTTGCTTGTCGGGCTTCTGCTTCTCAGCTACCCAGTGTTTCATCTGTTGTAGCCCTTCGTCTGCAGCTTGAGCACGTCCCCATTCTTCATTGGTTCTTCCCAGGGACCGGGGCAGTGTGCAAGCCTCCCTACTTAATTGTGACGCAACCACTGGGGGCCCAAACTTGCTAAAGTCTGGCGTCTCTTCCTCCTCTAGTTGTTCATCGAGATCCCCCACTGGGATCTCCACCGTCACTCTCGACAGTCCATCCGCATTTGCGTTTTCGGTAGCGGGACGATAACAGATGGTAAAGTCGAACTTTGCAAGGCGAGCCACCCACCGTTGTTCCAAGGCTCCCAATTTAGTATTCTCAAGGTGGGCCAGAGGATTATTGTCTGTTCGGACCTGGATCTTGGTCCCTGTCAGGAAGCCAGCAAATTTCTCTGTCATGGCCCACACTAGGGCCAGGAGCTCTAGTCGAAAGGAGCTATAATTGTGGGGGTTTCTTTCATTGTCCCGCAGGGACCTACTGGCGTAGCCGATGACTCTTTCATGTCCGTTCTGTATCTGAGACAATACTGCACCGAGTCCATGAAGGCTACCATCCGTGTACAGCAGGAATGGTCGGTCGAAGTCCGCATAGGCTAGGATCGGGGCTGAAGTAAGGGCATTCTTCATAGCCTGAAAAGCCTCCTCTTGTCTCTGAGCCCAAGGGATGCCCTGGTTCTTTGACACTCCGGCGGTCCCCCTCAGCAGCTCATTTAAAGGACCCGCCACCTTTGCAAAGTCTTTGACGAACCGGCGGTAATACCCGGCGAGTCCAAGAAATGCCTTGAGTTCTCTCACCGTTTGAGGGACTGGCCACTTCAGGATGGCCGCCACCTTTTCTGCAGAGGGCAGGACTCCATCTTGTGAAACTGTGTGGCCCAGATACTCGATCTCTCTCTTGAAGAGGTGGCATTTTTTCGGCTTCACCTTAAGGTTATGAGCCTGCAGTCTTCCGAGTACCTGTCCAAGCCGGTCAAGGTGTTCTTTGAACGAGGCCGAAAACACGATGATGTCATCCAGATAGATCAGGGTAGCTTCGAAATTTAAGTCCCCTAAGCACTTTTCCATCAGCCGTTGGAACGTGCCCGGAGCATTGGAGAGTCCGAAAGGCATCTGGTTAAATTCAAACAATCCCATCGGGAGAATGAACGCGGTCTTTGCTTTGTCTTTTTCCGCCACAGGTACTTGCCAGTACCCGCTTGCTAAATCCAAGGTGGAGAAGTACTTGGCCTTCCCCAATGCCGTCAAGGATTCTTCGATTCGTGGTAATGGGTACGAGTCGCGAACGGTACAGGCGTTGAGTTTTCTGTAGTCTACACAGAACCGGATGGTCCCATCCTTTTTCTTGACGAGTACCACCGGAGCCGCCCAAGGGCTCTGACTGCCCTGTACTACTCCCGCATCCAGCATTTGCTTCAGTAAAGTCTTCACCTCTTGGTACATCTTGGGAGGGATCTGTCGGTACCGTTCTCGAATCGGACGAGCTTCCCCGGTCGGTATCTCATGCATGATAGCTTCAGTGCAGCCGAAATCTTCAGCGTGGCGAGCGAATGCAGCCTGGTTCTTCCACAACATAGCTTCTACTGCTTGCACACGCTCGGGGCCCAGCGATTTCACATCCACTTCCATCTGATCGAGGATGACCTTTCTACTCCACTCTGGGGAGGGCATCTCTTCAGCCCTTGCAGAGACTGCTAGGGTCCACCCCGTACCTTCTATCGGCGATAGGGATATATCTTTTTGGCTCACCACTTCACCTTTATGTAAGTATACCAGGGCCAGATCTGTCCCTCGGGGCAAGGTGACCTCACTGGGGCCCACATTCAAGGCTCTGATAGGGACACGTCCTTGTTGGACCACAGCTACTGTACGAGCTATCATAACTTCTTGGTCCACTCTTCCGGTTGCTACAGGCTGCACAATCACTTCTACCCCATCGAGATTGCGATAGGTTCCCACTGGGAGGTGTAATATACTTTCTCGTCCGGGAGGCAGGATTATGGGCACCTTCCCAGGAGCCCTGATGACCCCTACCGTCTGGTGAGATGGCACACTCTTCTGCGTCCCACAGACACGAATCAGTCGCTGAAGTGCTTCTTGCGTAGGCTTATGTGTAGTAGCCTGCTTCCAGTATCCGGGTCCCCGTTTGGTGAACATAATCTGATCTAATTCACGTAGGACATTCATCCCCAGTATTACAGGTACATCTCCTTTGACGGGCTCGGGGACTAGTAAGATCCCTTTTCTCCCCACTTCTTGCCCACAGATACGAACATTCATCCACACAACCCCTGTGACCGGGATCGGTTGCTGATTAGCGGCAATCACCCGGATCAATGTCTCTTTCTCTGGCCTGGCCAGTGCCTGGAAATGTTGATTGAAGTATGCTTCTGGCATCGTCGTCACTTGTGACCCGGTATCTATCAAGCAATCCACCGGGACACCCTCGAATTCAGCACGTATGATGGGACACCCAGCGATCAGATGTTCGTCATGATACGGAGCGGCCTCCCTTCTCGCCTCCCCCGCAGAGTGCCGCACTACTGCGGGGGTTGGTAGTTTAACGGAGGCTTCTGTTGGCCTTGAGTGCTATTCCGGCACCCTCTGGCAATATGCCCCCGACCTCCACATCGCCAGCATTGGATGTCTTCTCTTCGTTGAGGAATACCTTGTGCCTCTGGTGGCTGCTGAGAGGAAGCCTGCACCCTCCAGTTTCCTATTGGTCGCGTCGGGGAATTATTGCGTGCGTACGATGGGCCAGGTTGAAAGGAGGATGGTGCAGCTGGGTAGGGGGGTGCAACAGACAGATCCCTCATTCTTTGCTCCATCTGGGTCAGCTTCTCCTGTACATTGAGAACGGATTTCTGTAAATCCTGCACCACCTGGACCAGCACCTCTTGGCGGTTTGGGTCCACGCTGGACTTGGCGGCTTGGATGCGCACCACCCCAGAAGCGTAGCTTTCTTCTTTACTTCGGGCTACTGTTTCTGCCAGGATTTGACGAAATGTAAGAGCCGGGTTCGCTCGGACCCGTTCTGACAGGGCTCGCCTCAAGGATATGCTGTGTAATCCTAGAATAAACTGCTCCCGGAGTATCCGGTCTGTGGAGCCTATGCCGCCGAGTCCATCTGCCTCCTTTCTCTGCACCTCTGCTAACACTTCTTGTAGTGCTGTGGCATACTGAGAGATCCCTTCTTCTTCCCGCTGCAGCCTCGAAAAAAATTTGGCGCGAAGATGCCCCGCACTAGCAGTCTCGCCATAGATTTCTTCCAGGAATCCAACTAACTCTTTCAGGGTACTACGGGTGGGTTCTGGTTGTAGACAGACGTTTCTACGGGCTTCTCCCTCTAGGGCAGTCAAAGCGATGTCCACTTCAAGCTCTGGGCCGATGTTATAAACCTTCAGGGTGCTCTGCAGTCGGGACACCCAGTCACACAGTGCCATGTTATTGCCGTCAAACTTTGGGAGTACACTAAATATAGTGCCCATTGGGAGTGTCCTTGCAGGGGTTCCACCATTGCCCACATTACCCCCGTTAATATTAGCATTCCCGCCGTTGCTGTCTGCTGCCTCCATCTTGGTGACCGTACCCTGCTCGCAGCGCCACTTGAAGCGATGGCTGGGAGGACCACCCCGGTGCAGGATAATGTACGATACACAAGATGGGGTGCAAACCACAAGGGTGAATTTATTAACAGGCGGGGAAAGATGTGAAGAAGGAAGGTTCAAGCAGGGGTAAACAGTGGCAAAAGAGATTTAACAAACTGTTCGTTTTCTCTAGCTGGTCCGCTCAATAGCACGGTTCTCCAACTATCACAAGTTAAGAGCACACAGGTAAATTCACAACAAGGTACAATGCTACTCTACGTGTAACCTTTCTGGCCTCCTTCACAGGCCACACGGCTGCCGTGTTCTATCTACTGAAGCCTATTCTAAACCCTGAAAGGTGCACAATATTCAACTCACAGTGATGCAGGGATTTGGATGCAGTCCCGGGGGCCCCCAACAACAGCAGTCTTATCCGAAGATGCACACGTCTCCTGTCTCGAGTCGATGGGCTGCAAATCTTCTCCTTGCTTCAGATTCTCACTAGATACCGGGCTTGTCTGTGTCCCACTTTCATTTCACACGAACACTGCCGTCTTTTCCAAACTACACAGAAAGTCTGTTCCTCTCTACACAAACGGGCTGTTCCAAAAAACACACTCTCCGAATGGGGGAAAACAGGACATACCATCATCCCACAGCTGGGGGGGTTTCTGTCTCTTAAAGTGGCAGCGTGTTTCTTATGGTCCCACACAGGCAGGGAATTCTTAAAGTGGCAACGCTTCTCTTACTGTCCATAGCAGTAGCCCCCCAATAGAGTATGTATAATATGTATAACGTGTGAAGTCTATATACTGCTAGGCAGCCGTAACCGCTAAAGGAGCTACGGTTAGTGCTCCTGATCCTCGATGGAGCTGTCATTAGTGCTCCAGTGTACATAACAAATGTGAACTGTGTTTATTGGTCGTATGACATGTGAATCGTGCATGACCTGTAAACTGTATGATTTAAATTGTATGATATGTGAGTAATAAGCAGGTTTATGCAAAAAAAAAAACGCTTTTCATGTTATGTTAAACGTGTTTGTTGGTGTCATGTATGCTGCCAAGCGAACCCCCAGGCATACGCTACCTCACAATATATTTATATAATATATATATATATATATATGATCAAACTATGATCAATAGTTATAGATATGATCAATATATATATATATATGATCAAAATTAGAGAACAATACACAATTTCCTTAATATTAAGGTCATGTTGTCCTATGTGAAAATATTCTGACATGAGTAGTGTAGCAGTATTTTTTTTTTTTCAAAAATCTTTTATTGAAGAGGTATCAAATAAAGAGTCATACATACATACATACATAAGGGCAACAAAACATTACAGAGGTTAATCATTAAGAGGTATAAACGGACACATTATCAGATCATGGCCCATTCAGATGACATGATGAAATATCAGATCCCCTCTTCCAAATGAGAAGAAAAGAAAAAAGAAAAAAAGGTAAAAATCATTGCCCGCAATTTAACTACTATAACAACAGTATTGCATATAAATCCATTAGGTATAATCTCTTGGTGTTTGGTGAATTCTTTTAAGCAGTAGTGAGACAGAAAAGGAAGGAAAAAGAGAGAAAGAGTAAGAGAGGGGGTAACAGAAAGGAAAAGGGAGGGGGGATATTGGAGGGGTAAGGGAAGGGAGAAGGAACAGTGGATATGTATTGAGAGGAACTGCATAAGGGAGGGGTGCAGGAACGGCTGCCCTCTCCTCTGCTGCGAGGGACCAGTAAAGCCATACCAGTATGGTATTATAGAGTGAACTATGAGGATAGGGACACCTCATACTCAGGTGATTCACAGAGCAAAAGCCAAGACTGCCATTAACGAAAGTACATGTCAATCTGGGCATCAGAATGGGCAGAGAGCTTCTCCATCCTGCAAATGAAATCCATTTCATTGGACCAGTCCAGGATGGAGGGGAAAATCTTGCTGCGCCTCTTTCTCGGTGTGATGGATCTGGTGGCGGCCAAGCAGTGTTGTTGTAACCTGGAATTAATCGCCTTAAAGCATCCCGGAAGCATAGAAAGGAGTCCAATCTGAGGGGTGCATTGCACAGCATCCCCTGTGATCCGTGTGTGAATGTCAAAGACCTTGCGCCACAAGCTATGTATCAAGGGGCATTCCCACCAAATGTGCAGTACAGATCCTACTGCCCTCTCACATCGCCAGCAAGAGCTGGAGGTGTTCGGGAAAATCCTGTTGATCTCACGGAGGCACCTATACCATCGGGAAACAAGCTTATAGTTTGTTTCTTGCATTTTACAAGCTAAAGATAGTTTGTGTGTACACAGGAAAGATTTGCTCCAATCCACGCATGATATCAATGGGCCAAGGTCCTTCTCCCACTCTTCCACAAACCAGAGGGATCGTGTGTCGTCTGACAAGGTCAGTATAGAGTAAATTTGAGAAATCATATGTAACGGAGCCGAGTCTTGTAAGAGTAATGATTCAAAAATAGAGTGATCTCTTATGAGCACAGCTAAATCTCCTGAGGAGGAGACGAAGGACTGGACCTGAAGATACTCAAACCATTGGACATGCTGTTTCGGATAAAGGAACGAATAGGTTGCCAATGGAGGGACCGTGGAGGCACCCAGCAACGCTTGAGAGGCTCTTGGTTCTGAGTGGATGACCAGATCATAAAACGGGCAGACTGGACCGCCGGCGTTAAGTCAAGGTAGTCAAAAAGTGAAGTCAAGGGTTCCCAGACAGCTAAAAGGTGGAACTGCCCATTCATCACATCCCAGGTCTGTAATAGATCCATGGTTAGCATCACGGAAGTTAGGGTGTGTGGACGTTTGGTGCGCACGATCCAAGGAAGCGACGTTAAGGACCAAGCACGGCATGATCTAAAGAAACCCACTGCTTCGTATCAGCCCCACAGAACCAGTCCACTAGCCTGGTGAGAGGGGCGGCCACATGATAGAAAGTTCGGGAGACCCATTCCCTCTTCTCGCTTGGGTTTGGTCAGTATCTTAAAGGCAAGTCTCGACTTAGATTGTCTCCATACAAATTTCATGCATAGACGATGTAGTTGCATGAAAAAAGAGCGGGGAAGGGCAATCGGTACCGCCTGGAACAGGTATAATAGTTTTGGCAATACATCCATTTTTAGGACAATGATCCTCCCGAACTAAGACAGCATACGGCAGTCAAACGCTGTGAGGTCAGAAGTGCTTTTTGGAGCAGAGGTTTGTAATTCACATTATATAAAAGAGAAAGATCTGCTTTTAGGTGGGTCCCCAGATAAGACATTGAGGACGAACACCACTTAAATGGGAATGCTCCTTGGAGACGTGACATGCGGTCGGACAAAACACCAATATCCAGTATTTCAGATTTTGTCAGAATGACATGAAAGTTGCTCAATCTACCATACAAATCAAACTCTCTAAGGATGGAAGGGATGGTAGTCTCAGGATCTGTGATATATATCAGGAGATCATCCGCGTATAATGCAAGCTTATACATGCGGTCCTCCACTGCGACCCCACGGATATCTGGATTTAGTCTCAGGACGTTCGCCAAATGCTCCATAACCAGTGCGTACAGGAAACGAGAAAGGGGATAGCCCTGACGCATTCCATTTCTAATTTGAAAGGCCTCAGACAAAATGCTGTTGCACTTAACACTTGCTGGGGGGTCAGAATACAGAACCATTACTTTACTTCTGAAAAATGCCCCCAATTTAATATGAGCCAGGACTTCTTCGGGTATCACCAATGAACTCTATCAAAGGCCTTCTCTGCATCAACTGACAGGACACACGCGGGGGCTTTTCATTGCGAACATGAGAGATCATTAAAATAGATTTGATGGTATTGTCTCTCGCTTCCCGGTGGGGAACAAAGACCACTTGATCGTTGTCTATCAACTGCAGCAGAGAAGGCCCAAGTCTAGAAGCCAGGAATTTAGCAAACAGCTTCAAGTCCACGTTAATCAACAAAATCGGTCAGTAGCTGGAGCACAACTCGGGATCTTTACCTGGTTTGGGGATAATGGTAATTGTGGCCTCCAGTGCCTGTCTAGGGAAAGAGTGGTCAATCCATATAGAGTTATACAAGAAAAAGACCAGAGAGAGATCGTGGGTGAATATGCCTGGCAAGTGGGCCCCCACACTTTTCTGCAAATTTGTAAAAGAATTGATGTAACCATTCACAATACTTAGAGCATGCATGGTCAAGATGTTTCTTAAGATCACCTTTAGATTTGCTCAACCGTACGAGGATTTCCTGTGTGGGAGCCGACTTGTGAGACTGCTCCAAGGTGTCGATCTGAGACAACAAGCCATCGATGGTAAAGGATCTGTCTTTTTTCAGTCTAGTTCCGTCCCTAATAAGGACTCCTCTGATCACATATTTTAGAGTCTCCTATTGAAATGGAGAGGTTGTGTCATCTCTATGATCAGATAAAAAGTCAAAGATTGCCGATTCTGTCACCTGTGTGGTCTCATTATCTGTCAGAAGGTTAGGGTTTAAAGTCCAGTGCCAGGGGTAAGATGGAAGATCAGGGGGGCTAATCATCATAAAGATAGGTGCATGGTCTGACCAAACCATAGAGTCGATAGAAGCAGTGGGTGTGTAGCTCAACAACTGATGGCTAATCATGAATTAGTCAACCCGACTATATGATGAGTGAACTGTCGAGAAATAGGTGTAGTCCCTATCCCGGGGAAGTAGAATACGCCAGCTGTCCATAACCCTGAGTGTAAACAGACACTGTGTAAAGGAGTGGATCTGATTGGGGGATATTGCAAACTTACTCGCCGCCGTGTACAGGTAGCAATCCAATGGAAAGTTGAAGTCGCCTCCAATCATCAGATGACCTAGCGCGAAGGATTCCAATCTCCTCAGATAGCGTAGGCAGGTCTCCACTTGTCCCTTATTTGGTAAATAAAAATTAACGATGGAATAGATTTGCTCAAGAATACAGAGTTTCAACAGGATATATATATACCATGTTCATCAATTGCCACCCCCAGAAGTGAGTGGGCCAAGTTTTTATGGATAGCAATGCTAACTCCTTTGGACCTCGCATCTGGGTTTGGAGCATGAAACCAGGAGGTGAAATAGCGGTTCATTACCTCAGGGAAATTCCCACTTTTGAAATGGATCTCTTGCAGCAATAGGATCTGCACTCCCATGTAGCAATTTTGCGCGCTTTTGGGGAATGTTAAAGCCTCATACGTTCAGGTAAGCTAGTTTAATGGAAGGCTAGTGAGGTCCACAGTGGGGAAAGGGACACTCCGCCCCTGGGAAAGGATTGGGATGAAGGAAGGAAAGGGAGAAGAGTAAGTAATCCAGAGGAGCCCGGATGGGATAGAAGAAGATAACTAATAACTAAGATAACTGGGATCTCTTCTTGCTGTCCTGGGTCCCTCAGCCGAGGAGACCCTCCTTTCTCCCTCCAGGCCGACTGCCTGGTTCTTTGCTTCTCAGCTCTCACTGGTCTACTCTCCACTCCTAGACTCCTCTCGTAGACTAGACTCCTCTCTCCCCAAGTCCTAGACTAGCTCTAGTGCTCCCTGGAGGTCATATATACCCTCCCGGGGTCCCTCCCACCTGCTGACTAGTGTGGGGTGTGAGTTCTAGGGTTCCACCTACTGGCCATAGTTCCACTTGCAGTGGGTTGACTACACCGCTTTTATGGGTGTAGTACCCCTTTTGTGGCTCCTACATGGTGGGGCGCCACATACCCCCTTGATGAAACATACTCGTCTGCGAGTATCACATTTGTCTACGGGAAGTGAAAAATTATTTTATAATTAATAAATACCAACGGGTAACTATTTACAAATTAAGAATATTTGTATTACTTCCTGTTTTCGGGAGGCGCATGTCTTCAAACATTGCACATATACAAACACAATACACGGACATTATTTTCTCTGGCCCAACGGGACCGGTACTAAGCATGCGGGCCCAGCGGTAATCTATAGTCCAGCACAGTCCAGTGTGTGTTATCACCACTGGGCCGCTATTCACTCATCATCAAACAGGGGGGGGTAGTTCAATAATAAAGTCTCTAGGGTCGACGGACACACTCTTCATTCAAATAAAAGGGAAAAATCTCAAGTAAAAGGGGCTAAATACATGGAAACAATGTCTCACTGCGGGAGTCTATTGTATAAAGTGTCATTGTTAATCTATGTGGGCGATCCTGATCGCAAACCAGCCAAGTGGAGCAGGGTACCGTTCATATATTACCTGCTCTCCTCTGTAGAGGTCGCGTTGGGGATGTCCTTTTCTTAGGAACGACTCCACATCCCGCTGGGAAAAAAACACATCGTTCAGTAAACCGGGCTCCCTGAGGAACCCCCATCTGCCCTCGTGGTACATGGAAACCACAGTCCCAGACTTTCGCAGCTCGGTGAGTAGTGGGGGCTGAGCACGGGCCTCATCTCAGTCTCCTCGTGGCCTGCTCTCTCTGGTATCAGTCCTCCCGTCGCTGCTGCCTCGCGATCTCTTCTCTGTCGCTCAGGGTCGGCCGGACGCTCTGTAGTGACTGGTGCTGTGGGGGTGGTGAGGTGCTGATGCTGGGAAGTCTAGGTGCTGCACGTGTCTCCGTGGAGCCGAGAATGGCGGGAACTCCCCATTGGTGCCGCTTCCACGCGGTCCACCACGCTGCCTCCAGGGTGCTCCCTCCTGAGGCTTCGTTTAGCCCTTCATCATCGTCGTCATCAGTCTCGTAAATTTCCTCCACCTTGACATCTGGCGCTGCGGGCGTTGGCGCTGTCTCCAGCCGGAGACAGCTGCTGGCCCGGGATGGTGGTGGTGTCGGGGCTGCATCTGAGTCTCCGCATCCCGGGTTTGAGCGGGTGGTGGAAGGGAGGCGCGGTACTCCTCTACCGCTCTGGTTGCTACAGCCACCTCCCGCGCCTCGCGGGCCGTCCTTCGAGCTGACAACTTGAAGGTCCGCTCAGCGCTCCACCGCCAGCACACCCATGTCAGCGTCTGCTCCAACTCCTGCATTAGCCGGTTGAACGCATCCCTCCAGTAGTCTGCATCGTCTTCACTTGTTAGTAGGGAAGCTGCTGCTGGGTCGCCTTGCTCAGTGCGAGTCTGCTCCTCCAGCTCTCTAACCACGTCTCTCCAGCGGGGTGCTGCCATGTTGCTGGGTACAAAGGAGTCTGATGGCGTCTGTCCTTCTTTTCCAGTTTGTACAGCTATGGGCGTGCACTCCATGGGAACTTCCTGTGGGCCGCCCCCCCTGGCGCGTAAGGAGGAGGGGTGGAGGAGAAGAGGGGATGGAGGAGGTGGGGAAGCAATGGGGAAGGGGGGAAAGGGTGAGGGGGAGGGGAAGGAAGGGAAGGGACATTCCGATTCATAGAAAATCAAGCTCAGAGCCAAGAGTAATCTAAGACATTCCAGCTACTGCTCAACCGGGTGTGATCTAACAGAGCCCTTCCTCCTGGGTCTCTGAGGTAGGGCTGAGCGGTGACAATCCTCACTACCTCAAAGGCAAGAATGGGCTGGCGGGCCAATCTGGTAGGGAGATCTCGGGATGCCCATACCCTCAGTGAAGGCCTGAAGGCCTTGGGGGTCTCGCAGAACAAAGGCCCCTTTTGGTTTCTGGACAGAAAATTGTCTATATCAGTCTCTGGAGCGCTGAGGTGGGGGTCACATAAGAGGGACAAAGTTAAGTTTAAACAGACCTTTATTGGCCCCTTGCATTTCCACTATGCTTTTCAACAGTAATTAGGCGGTCTTCATCAGGTGATACAAGGGGTTAACCAAGGGAAATAACATATATAGGGAACACATGATTGAATGACAATTTAACAACACTTAAAAATCGATTAGCCCTATAGTGTTCATACAAACAACTAATTAGGGATAAAGCTTCGATATACTCCTCCTATTGTTCTGTAATCTAAAGAATGTGCAATATATATATAAAAACCCTAAGGATTAAATGATGTATATATATATAATAAATCATTTACACTGCATACTATATTAAATATAAAATATAAAAGCACTTTAAAATGTCATTCTAATAAACCATCATCACTTACAAAGTTAATATATATACTCAACCTCACTAAAATATTAAAAAAAATCTTAAAAACATTTCTATAAAATTAATAATAATCTGTAGCCATACTCTCCTCATTTCACTACTACACATATACTCCTCTGACATGGGTTACTCCAGACTATGATTTAATGTTTGGCTACATTATGTAGAGCCAAATTATGTCCCTTTGGAGCTAGTGTGCCAAGTTTATATATCCAGTAACTTTCTCTTTTGATCAATCTAGTCAAGCAATCTGGGGATGGGGGGCACGAAGATTAATAACTAAAATTAACAGAATATAAAAATTTACCTGTCTTCCATAAGGAAAGTAACACAAGCAATAATCAGTAGTGCTTCCTGCTTGCATCTTAGCTCATCTCTTTGGGTATTTGGTAACTCCTGTAACATAGATATAAAGCCCTCTACACTGCCTTCGATGTGGATCATGCTCTTTTTCAAAATATCAAAGACGTCTATGAAAAAACATACAACTGTGTAAGTAACTACTGATCTAAATGCAAAGAGAAATGCACATTGTAAAATAATAACTTCAAGTTTCATTCCATACACGCTCTGATGCGTTTCTGGTGTTGAAATTACACTTAGTCATAAAGTATAATTCAGAATTATAGGAAGACATGCTTAGAAGAAAAATCTACCAATCAATATAATGATAAATCATGATTAGTGATGGATACACTTAGTGTCCATGCATGGACCTCAAACACAGACTTTTCAGGGAAGTCTGTGTTATTGTTCGGGTTTGGATGCCCGCATAATAATGGCCTAGGGGGCCGCAAAAGGAAGCGAAATAGGAATTATAGCATTAAAATTATAGATACAAAGTTTCCACAATGCTGTTACACTGCTTCTGGGTCCGCTCATTTAGCATTATAAATATTCCCCTAGTTACCCCACCCATCCTCTGTGACAGGGTCCATGATTGGTTGCAGTCAGACTGCGCCCCCACCCTAGACTGCGTCTGTGATTGGTTGTATGTGTTTTCCCATCCATTTGCGGTGGTAATGTGCTGCAAAAATACAGCACGAATTGACAATCTAAAGATTTACTTGTACTCATTGACTTTTCTGGCATAAGGATTTGCATGCAGTTTTGTGACAGAACTGCACTAAAAAGCGTATTATAAAAACACAGCAAAAATCGCATCAAGTTTTTGGTGCATTTTTCTGCCAGGAGATGCAGTTTTGGTGCAGAGACGTCTGCAACTAAATACTCAATTTACGCACATAGTTTAATCCGGTGATTCGGTATTGAGTTTATGGTGCTGGATCACTGAGTTTAATGGTGCTGGATAATCGGATAATCCAGCACCATTGAAGTAAAAAATATGGTAATCTGGCTCCATTGAACTCAATGCCAGATTACCAGAAATGAGTTAAATGAGCTCACCTCAGGTGAGTTGAGCTAAGGTCACAGCTGGGGTACCATGGGAATGAAAAAGTTATGACCTCAGGTGAACTCACTAACATTACCGCTCTCACAGTTGCAGCTCCATCAGTGTGTTCTGCGGGACGCAGTTATCAGTCACGTTTTCTAGTGTGATAGTGCACTGAGACCTCAGGATGTATCAGGATGTAGAAGGATGTAGGGATCGTCAAGGGGCATTGTGACTGTAGATTATACTGTGCAAAACATAAAGGAAAAGGGGCGCAAATGTGTAGGATCCCCTTAATAAAACGTCTAAGTTGCGTGGGTAGGTGGCCACTCACCTTATCGGGTTATGCATATCCTGCACAACCCGGTTTACCAGCCTCCGCCGCTGGCGGTGTGTGCACTGCCTCTCCGCTCTCCTGGTCCTCAGACAGGTCCTATCCGGTCACGTGACCGTGAAACTGAAACAGTGTCACCGCTCTTTGTTGTGGGGTGCCAGAAAAACGCCAGGTCCTCAAGGCAGATCGTTTGTGCTGTTCCTGAGCTGCTCCAGCAGCCAGTCACTCTCATAGGGAGTAGTTTCATGCAAGTAAAAGTAATGTCGGTCGGATTAGGAGCGCTCTAAGGATCATGCAGACATATAAGATGTTTTCATAAATGACAAACCTTTTATTAATTTCTTAGTTCCCCTCACAGCTCCACTACGCGTTTCAACTGTATAAACAGTCTTCATCAGGTGATGCCACCACCTGATGAAGACTGTTTATACAGTTGAAACGTGTAGTGGAGCTGTGAGGGGAGCTAAGAAATTAATAAAAGGTTTGCCATTTATGAAAACATCTTATATGTCTGCTTGATCCTTAGAGTGCTCCTAATCAGACTGCCATTACTTTTACTTGCATGTAGATTATACTGGACCTACAGAGGTGTATTGGGGGTTAATAAATTGGATAAAAAGGGTGTTTTTTTAACTAAGGAATTTTCTGTGTGTTTTATGTTTATTTCTTTTTACTTACTTGATTAGTAATGGTAGGTTTCATTAATGCCTACCCACTACTAATCTAGGGTTTTATGGCAGCTGTAATTTTTTGAAAAATCACAGCTGGCATTTACCACTTATATTACCCCAATTGCCATTGCACCAGGGTAATCCGAATGAGTCGGGTAGGCGTATCTAATGGATGCGCCAATTCTAGAGCAGCTGCAGGCTTCTATTTTTAGCCTGGGAGGGCCCAATAACTGTGGTCCTTCCCAGGCTGACAATACCAGCCCCCAGGTGTGTGTTTTTTTTTTGGCTGTGTGGGATCCCACAATGTTTTATAAAATCATTTATTTACATTATTTAAGAAAAATGTGTGAAAAAAATGTGTGGGGTCCCACGTATTTTGATACCCATATAAAGCAGACAGCTGGGGCTGCTGTCCCCAGTTTATTGCTTTATCTTTTTAAATTATTTATTTTTACACTCCACTTTGTGGACCCAGACAGCTATTGTGAGGGCAATCAATCATAGATGTGGGGGTGTAGTCTGACTGTAACCAATCTCAGAGTGTGGGCGGGGGAAGAAGGGGAAGATTTATAAGGTTTAATGAGCTGACTCAAAAGCAGTTTAACAGCAGTGCGGAAACTTGGTAAGTATTATCTCCTGCTTTATTCACCATATTCCTTTTACAGACCCCTAACCCTTAATACCACCATTTTATAGCAATAACGTACAGGTCCCCATAGACATATATATGGTTTGGGGTCCAAGCTCAAGTTCGGGTCAAGTCTGGTCCTGAACCGAACTTTTTTTTAAGATCCGGCTAGCTAGACCCTGTGAAACCGAACATCTGCGGATTCGCCCATCTCTAGTCATCATTAATGCAAATGACATGAAAAACAATATCAATGATCACACAATATCATATAAAACATAAGTGCTTATTTTCCATGATTATAAATTATATATTAATAAGTAAATATAGTGTAATTCCTATAATGCATGCCCTTCAATTGCTTGGTATTTAACTTAAAAATGTTATTTTGCCAACTTTCCCTTCTCTCTTTTTTTATGCGTATATGCAAAAAGTCTTTTGCTGCACCAGAATACGCTCTATTTTTGTGGTTAATGTTGTTTATGTTATGCTACCCTTTATTTTATTTTCTAACTTGAACAATCTATATATTTCATATTACAGATATTGCATACAATGCAGTGAATACTATGATGTGTGTTACAGCTGATAAAAGAATCTATGCACCAATTATTATCAATTTTCAGAGGTTTTTTGGTGCATTGACACGTAATGCATTTATTACCAGTGTATTTAAGGAACTGGAACTTGAAAAAATGCTATTAACTTGCAGATATGGGGTTAATCTGAAGATTTATAGCTGTTGAAATCTGACCAGTGTCTGTACATAGAACCCTGCTGCAAGGAGGCAATGAACTTTATGCCTCAGTGTTCGGGCATAAGTCATGTGGATGGTGTTGTAGTGGGTTTAGTCACCACTTTGCGTATCAAGAGTGGTGGCTTTTACCATGCCCTCTGAACTGACTGGTTAAAACGTTTTTTTTAGAGAATTTCAAGTACAATTGTTTGTGTGTTCTTTGTACAAACTTGGAAATAACATATTATCCAACTAATGACCTCTTCCGGTAACGTGTCTGCAACCTTTTGCTAATATCTGATCAGAAATTCATCCTGATATTAGAAAGTTATGTATTTAGATATAATTTGTTTAATATTGTTGAACTGAAGGCTATAAATTATTCTAAATATAATCAATTCATTGTTATTAGAAGAATTCCTGCAGACCTCTTTGTTTGTCAATACTGTACTGTCCCTTGTAATAATCTGCATTTTTTTTTAAAGATTCATGGATCTATCTGTATCCCCTAGCTTTCAATCTGTTTTTGATGAGACTTTCAACAAATGTTTTTTCATCAGAGCAATTCTGTTTAAATAATTTTGTCCAGCATAGAAAGTTATGGAACTTTGGCAATCACTTTCTTAAGGGATTTGATATAATTCCTGTACAAAAGACTTGCCTTGCCAATTTTGATTTTAGACACTCAGATCAATAACATATGGAACATGTCTCCGTGAATTTGAGTGGTCCTCTTAGGGCTTGGACACGCTTTCCTAGTTACATCAGAGTTTCACTGAGGAGACTCTGAAAGGGCTGGAGCAGTGACCCTGAACGGCTTCTCCCTCTCTGGACGGGGTGTCTGGAGGTGCACAAAAACACAAGCAGCTGACAGCCCTGTCCAGAGAGGGAGAAGCCATTCAGGGTCACTGCTCCAGCCCCTTCAGAGTCTCCTCAGTGAAACTCTGATGAGTGTGTCCGAGCCCTAAGTCCATCAAAAGAAATTGGACATGTGAACAGCCCCATAGACTACACTAAGTACAAGTAATATCTGTGAAAAACAAGGATAGAACTTATACTAACAAACCACCTTTTGCATGTATTCTACAGCTTCCAAATTAACATCCAGGGGGAATTTGAAACATGGAGGAACTGTTCAGTTCCACTGGTCAGTGTGCCAAAGTAGGGGTACTGCACCCACATCAGAGTGTGCAGTATTCCTGTCACTGGTGAGGGTGAAGTCGACCTGAGGCTCTCTTCTCAGCATCCCTACACCTAAAATAGGGGACCTTTTGGTTAACCCGTCTCAAGGGAACCAGTCCCAGAGGGGTGTTAGGGTAGAAGGAGTGGGAACTAACAGAGAGATCTAGTCTAGTCTGAGGAGCGAAGCAAGGAGGGAGCCCAAGAAGGATCTCCTAGGGAGGGCACCTAGAATGAATGGCGGCCCAGGAAAGAAGGAGGGAACCCAGTGCCAGACCACCGGACAGGTCTGGGGGAATCCTAGTCCACAACGGAGAACCGGCTCTTAGTCGCAGTACAGGCAAGTTCATCCCTGAGCCATCAACACCGGCCGGTCGAGTGCCTAACTATCAGCCCCGATCCCCCCATCCCGAAGGTGCAGCCCCACCAGGGACACCAAACCGGGTTCAGCCCCTTAGATGAGAAGAAGGGTACCTCATAGCACCCAATGGGCCTTGTAGTCAAGTGGGCTGTGCAGGGAAGGGCAAGGATAGTGAGGAGGCGCAAGTGAAAGCAGTGGGACGAGAGAAAGACAGCAGAAGGTACACTTCGGGAGCCTCAAAGAGACTTGATTTTCCTAAGTGACTATCCGACCAGCTACCCGCTAAAGAACTGTGTAACTGTGAACCTGAACTGTGAACTTTTACAAGTAAACACCTGTACAGTGTGATAGTGAGTGAGTGTGAGTGTGTAAGAGTGAGTGTGTGAGAGAATGTGTGTGAGAGTGTGTGTCAATTTAATTGAATTCGTTCAAGACACTGAAAAAGACCTACAAAAAAACATCTTTTATAGGGAATAAAGATATAAAGATAGTGGTTCATACTGGAAACACTCAGAAATGACTGTAAAATTAATATGAAAGACTAATTTAAAGAAAAAAATAAACATGTCATATGATATTTTATTTTTAGAAATGTTCTTTTTAGTGTATGGAACACGCTGAGTAGGGAAGAGAGGGGTGCACATATTATGTTTTGGAAGGGGAATCACATTTTTATAGCAAAATTACCAGGGATGTAACGACAAAAAATTATGAAAACTGAGACACATTTTTCGTTGAAATAAATTGATGAAAACCAAAACCAATGATACCCGATGTCAATGAAAACCGAGGTATCACTGTATTCACTGCAATAGAAAATGACACATTGTCGATTTAAAAAAACACAACAGGTCAGTTACCAATGTGTAAAAGAAAAAGCACTGAGGGCATGGGTTTTCTATAAATCCCATTCACTCTGCTAGATTAAAAGAGGCTGCTTTTATTGAACAGGGTAATATACGCCATAGAGAGAACGCACCTAAGGCTGCAGTCAGAAAGCTGTATATTCTCACATATGACAGAATCAGGCCAATTATGCTAATGATACTCCACTGAAGTTCTTAAGGCCACTTCACACACATAGATATCTGAGTCCAATATCTGAACAGATCTCTGGTTGCAGTGAAATCATGGATACATTGCTCCATTTTGTGGCTGTGTACAACATGGAGCAATGTATCCATGATTTCACTGCAACCAGAGATCTGTTCAGATATTGGACTCAGATATCTGTGTGTGTGAAGTGGCCTTTAGAGTTTGATCAGAGTGTTGATTAAATGCCCAGTTACACACACAGATATTTGTTTAGAGATTGTTCGCAGATCTCTGGTTGCAGTGAAATCATGGACACATTGTTCCATTTTGTGGCCGTGTACAAATGGAACAATGTGTCCATGATTTCACTGCAACCAGAGATCTGTGAACAATATCTGCACAATTATCTGTGTGTGTAACTGGGCCTTTAGGCCGGCTTCACGCGACGTTATTCTGCATCAGGTTGTGTCCCGTTTGAACCGGACACAACCTAATTCGCTTTTGCCTTCAGTGTATTCCTATGGTGCCGGATTGGTCCTATTTGGCCATCCGGTTTTGTGTTTTCTGTGGCTGATCCGATTTTGTCCGGTTTTTCACCAGGCACAAAATCTGAGTCTGCATCACTTTTTGCCTCCAGTGCAAAGATCATACAAAATCGGACAGTCCCGGATCCGGGGCAATCCGGCTCCCATAACATGGGGGTCTATGGGCACCGGATCCGTGAAAAAAATCGGATCGTTTACCGAATTCGAGGTACAGCACAGAGTATGCTCTGAAATGCTGCCATGCTCATTCAGCACTATGGACAGCAGCATTTATGAGACATGCTGAGAGTTCAGCACCATGGAGAGCAGCACTGCACACACAGGCAGAAAGATCAGCACCATGGAAAGCAGCATTAAACGAATCCTGCAAAACACAGGTTCTGTGGGCATATTTGGCAGCAATTGCAACACATCCTGTCCTGTCAGTTTCTGTGTGGTGGATCCTGCAAAAAACAGAATCCAACCTGACAGCTGAAAACCATGGTGTGAAGCTTGCCCAAGTGTGATCCTCCTCTCTCAGATGTGATAATTGGAGCACAGTGCAGGAGATGAAGGAGCACAAAAGTTCTCCATGTTCTCCATTCTGTGAAATGGGAGTGCACTCGAATGTCATCCAAGTGCCGTCCAATGATTTCCATACACTCTTACAATTGAATTGGTGCATGTCATCCAATTTGCGCTTCCATTCATAGCATGCTGCGCTTTTTTTCTCATGCCGATTCGGCATGAGAAAAAAAATGCTGATCGACAGTGAAACACAATATCACATAGGTCTGAGAGCTAACTGATAAAACATTGGATAACACTTGTCCGTGTTATACGCTAATGTGAATGAGCATACTAATACTTATTGTGAGAACTTAACATTTTAAGGTAAAGAATGAGAGATTACCTGCATGTCCACACATAGGGTTTATGTGGTGCCCCTGCAGTCCGGCTGGTATTGCATGCATTTTACATTTACAGTGAGAAAAAAAGTATTTAGTCAGCCACCAATTGTGCGAGTTCTCCCACTTAAAAAGATGAGAGAGGCCTGTAATTGACATCATAGGTAGACCTAAACTATGAGAGGCAAAATTAGATTTTAGGTGGAAAATAAGTATTTGGCCACCTACAAACAAGCAAGATTTCTGACCTTTACAGACCTGTAACTTCTTCTTTAAGAGGCTCCTCTGTCCTCCACTCATTACCTGTAGTACTGGCACATGTTTGAACTTGTTATAAGTAGAAAAGACACCTGTTCGCAACCTCAAACAGTCACACCTCAAACTCCACTATGGTGAAGATCAAAGAGCTGTCGAAGGACATGAAACTGCTGGACCACTAGGTTCAAGACATGAGCCATACAAGGCACGTGTATCACCTTGCCCCGGCAAAGGGCTGCACCCAGGTTTTCAGCATTGTTGCACACAGCCATCCCTGGCTGCATATTCAGTGGAGACAACCATTCATTAAACTCTGTCTCCAGAGCTGACCACAACTCCTCAGCTGTGTGACTCACATTTCCCAGACATTTTAATGTAAACACCACCTGATGATAATAATAATAATATATCTATATTTATATAGCGCCAACATATTCCGCAGCGCTTTACAATGTAGGGGTTAGAGTAAAGAAAATATAATACAGTAAGTAATTACAGTAGAGAACGAATACATACAATAATTGATACAAAACAATAGGCATAGAATCAATGTAAAAAATAAATAAAGCAAGAAATGAAGGTGACCCTGCTCAAAAGAGCTTACAATCTACAACGGGATAGGGGTTGCTCAAGGTACAGGGGGCTTATTGCACTCATGGTGCAGGCATCTTGAGGAAATGGGGCATAGAAATAAGCTTACATGAATGGTCATCAGACAGTCTGTGTAGACCTTTTTGGTTTGGTGGAGTTTGTAGAAGAGTAATGTCAAGAGAGATAGCCCATTCACTATCTACAGTACAAAGGACTTCTTTTAGGGAGTATGATAGGCCGCCTTAAAAAGATGTGTTTTTAGGGATCGTCTGAAGCCATGCAAGTGTTGGATAGTCCTGATTTCTTGGGGTAAAGCAATCCAGAGCATTGGTGCAGCTCCGGAGAAGTATTGGAGCTGGGAGTGGCGTTGAGCCCTGGCATTGAGCCATGCTGCCAGCATTGTAAGGAGGTGTGCTGGATTCCGTCTGAGCAGTTTGAACGCTGGTCACATTACCAGACAGGTTTTGGGAGCAGGTGGAGGACCTAGAAGAGGTGGAGGAGGCAGAAGCAGTGGGGAACATCTAGATACAGAGGTTTTACGCGCAACCCGTGGGGATGGCAAGACTTGTAGAGCAGCTCTTTCTCCTGCTGTCATCATAGTCACCCAGTGCCCAGTCAGCGACATGTAGGGCCCCCGTCCATGCTTACTCGTCCAAGTGTCAGTGGTGAAATGCACCCTGTCACACACAGAGTCTCTCAAGGAAGCCGTGATGTTGTGTGCAACATGCTGGTGTAGCACAGGCACAGCTTTCTTTGAGAAGTAGTGGCGACTGGGCATCTGGTACTGGGGACTGTGATAGCCATAAGGTTTCGAAAATCCGCTGTTTCCACCAGACGGAAAGGCAGCATTTCCGTAGCCAACAGCTTGCAGATGATGAAATTCAATCTCTTAGCTTTGGCATGGGTAGGAGGAAATGGTCTTTTACTTGTCCACATCTGAGGGACTGAGGGCTGGCTGCTGTGCTGAGACAGGGTTGAGTAGGGTGTCCCAAACAAACTGCTGGTCTGTGAGGGAGGTGCAGATGAACTTATTATGTCACATTCATGAAAAGGTGGTGCTGTCGATGTCTGACAGCACTCAACACCAGCAGGTGTTTCCAGCTGACGACCTGTCAAACACACTGGCTGTTGCGTGTAAAGAGGTGGAAGTTCTGCGTCCGAAAGCTTGTCTGACAGCTGTCTCCACAGTCACAGAGGTTGAAGAGGCCGCAGATGCACTTGATGGGGCAGACGGTGTTTGGCAAGCAGCTGGCTGCAGAGGCTCCTCGACGCTTCTCCCCCGCCTCCTCACTTCCTGGTGGCGGGGGGAACGCGCGTAGGGCGCACTCGCCGCTCTTTGTAAATTTAAAGGGTCAGTACGCCCTTTTTCCTCTCACCACCTCTCAGCCAACTGCTGAGGGTTGGTGGGTTCTTAAGGCCCTCAGTTCCTAAGGGAGGTGCCTGGGCAACTTCATAGCTAGTCTAAGTTGCCAACTCAGGTCCCCAGCAGCACATGTGGCTTATTGTGTCCTCTGAGAACCTTACGTGTTTTTTTCTTTCCTTCAGTGCCTGATCCCTCCTGCGGTTCACCTGGAAACCTGTGCCACTTTCGCTGGTCCCTAGCTACCTCCTGGACCTCTTTGGCTGCACCAAGCCCCGTCCCTGCCTTCTCCTCCGGTTCCCTGGTTTCCTTTTCCTGTTCTGCCTTTGGTCGGACCCACAGGTTGGCTGGTTCATTGGACCATCTCTGGTGGCGCTTGGAGGAATTCCTGTATAGGGGTAACCCTTCTTGTGCTTCCTTAGGGGGACCATGGTGCTCTGGCCCTGTGAACTTCCCTTGGGGATCAACCCTCTATTTTACTAAATAAACCCTGTTCATTATCTGACATACTTGTACAGCTCGTTTCTGGTATCAGCCTCTATGGTATCTCCGTGGTCAAGTGGGTCCACTAGTCACATCCACCTGTGGAGGCATGACAATCCTATTGTGTGGTAATCCTGGTAAAGGGGTTTTAAACCCTGAAAGGTGTAGAATATTATTATTTGAATCCATGGATTTATTAGAACAGGAGTGCAGTCATAGGTCCCTTTTTCTTTCTACACTGCCTTTGGATGATGAATAAGTATGTTATGTCTGTATTTTCCAGGATGGAGGACATCAAGAAATGGGCAATGTTGAGGATTCTAGACAGAGTGGTAGGCCAAGAAAAGTTAATGCAGCAGATGAAAGATAAATCATGCTTACTTCACATCGAAACTGGAAGATGTCTCACAGTGCCATCAATTGTACAGCAATTGTAATCAGCTTCACTCACCTACTGTTCGGATAGGTCTGGTTAGTGTTCTTAAATCAGGTTACATATTGAACAGAACACGTACCGCTAACCAGTCCATAGACCCAAGAAGGTCAATGCTGCCACCACTTACTCAAAGGTCAGTAAGTCTCAATGTCATACACAATACACTATATAATATATCAATATATCTTGTGCATTTTTGGACTGTGTTTTCCAATTGACAGCCATTCTAATCAGCTGGAAAACGCAGCACTAGAAAAACACAGCACTAGAAAAACGCAGCCCAAATGCAGCAAAAACGCACTAGAAATGCATTGGTGCACTTTTGAAACAGCTGTGTTTTAGTGGCTGATAAAGAAGCAGCGAAAATGTAGCCCAAAAAAAATACGCAAAGTGGACAATTAACCTTAGTGCTGCCAAATCCCTTCAAAAACTGTGTGCAAATGTACCTAGAAGAATAGTTCTTTTTTTAAGGAAAAGGTGGTCACACCAGATAATGATTTAATTTAGATTTCCGCTTTGTTCATTCACTTTGCATTTGGTTAATTGGAAAAAATAAACTAGTATCACTTCTATGTTTGAAAGCATTTGTACCTTGCAACATTTTTTCCCACAAATGCTTAAAATGTTTTCACAATATTGTACGGTACCCCCATACTTGAAAAATGTTTCAAATATGGGATTGTTTTGACAGTGATTCCTACTAAGTGATATCTTTTAAAGGGGCTATCAAGGATTTAACCCAAAAAAGAACTTTGCCTAAGCACTAACAAGCAGGTAGCTGCCACCTACTTATCTGTTGTGCCCAGCACCATTCCCCACTGCCCACTTTCTTAGATAGCTCCTGTTAGCGATTTTGCAGCTTCTGCTGACATCGTGTCTACAGAGGGGCGGCTTCTCCACTTTGTAGATGGGGGCACCATAGCCGACATCATACTGATTGACAGCCGGCTCTCCCAATCAGGTAGCGGGGAGCCGGCTGTCAATCAGTATAAGGTCGGCTGCCCCGCCACTTCCACAGAGCAGAATGGAAAAGAAGCCGTCGCTCTGTTTACACAGCTATGCTGTCCCCGGCAGTAGTCGTCTATGACTGCTCTGTGGGGGTGATTAACGGTGCTAGGCGCAACAGGCAGGTAGTTGGCATTTACCTGCTTGTTAGCGCTTGGGCACAATTTTTTTTATAAAAATCCTGGAAAACCCCTTCAAACCTAGGAATACATGATGACAGCATGGTTGTGTGAACATCCATAATCATATTAAAGTTGTAAAAAAAAAAAAACTTTTTTAAATGCTTGTACACTAATTGTAATTTCACAAAGCATTCACTGATCTCAGGGAGACCAGTCCAAGAAAACAATGCGGGCATCTGGCTAAAGCGCTCAACACAGTGAATTCCTAGGCGCATTGCTCCCTGGGAATTATGAATATGCAAATAGAGTCTGTGGAGCCTCAGTTAGGAGTCTCCCTGGAGGGATATCTGGCTAGTCCTGTGTTTGAGACTCCTAACCGAGGCTCCACAGACACTAATTGTAATTTGGCACATTATACAAACAAATTTTCCACAGTATTTTTCTAAATTTCTGCAAAAATATCTGGCACAGTGTTGTAAAAAGATAAACTTTAATTTCCGCATAAGCCTCTTAATTTTAGATACAGGCTGCTTAGTGGATAAGGCTTAGCAAAAAGGTGTGTGGCTTAGCTTGCTAAATACTGCTGAAAATGTTTAACACTTTCATCAATTTTGATTTTTTTTTTTTACTTCAGTTTAATCAACCATAACTTCAGTTACCTTTCTGAGATGTTGTCTCATTAGATGATTTTGCTTTCCAAACACTGCTACATAAGTGACACAGAAAATCAGAACAGGCCTTGTTCAAATTAGTGTTCCTTCAAAAAAGAAGAAAAAAACACATTAGGGGAAAGTGTGTCATATATTGGGAATGCCAGTAGATCCTTTACTGAAGTGACAATTTGCATATTTCCCAGAGTAGCATTGCGGGTATAAGTCTCCTTATCAGCTTATCTGTCTCCTTAAGGAGAATAGCTAGTCACCCAGACCTCATCTTAGCCTCTCATACAGCCAGATCAAGATTCCCACACACTGCACTAATGAGGGGCAGTCACCTCTAAACGCAGCGTCTGCAGTTTGTGGTTCTGATCTGGCACAAATCATAAGTCATAATAAAAGGCTTGTTGAAGAGTCGATTATGACTTTGAGGATTGCTACCTTTGAGTGGCACTAGAGTTCGTCCACTTCCTCACTGAAGTGACAATTAGCAAATTTCCCAGAGGAGCATTGCGGCTATAAGTATCCTCATCAGCTTATCCGTCTCCTTTTGCCGGCAGGCAGATTCCTCTCCATAAGAAGAATAAGTAGTCACCCAGACTTATGGTAATTTTAGTAATTTTGAAGAGATTATTAATTTTGCATGTAAAGATAAATCATTATGTAGTACTAGATGTGGGCCCCAAGATGCATGTTTAGCTTTACTGTCTATTAAAGTGGGGGCCCCCTCCAAAAAAATGGCATGGGTTCCCCCCTATTTTAACAGCTAGCAAAGGCTAAGCAGACACCTGGGACTAGTATTAATAGCCAGGGAAGGGACCAAGAATATTGGCTCCCTCCGAGGCTAAATACAAGAGCCCCCAGCCATCCCTGAAATGGCGCACCCATGGGACACGCCAAATCTGACACTTAGGGTACCTTTACACGCCGCTACGACAGGATGGATACAACCCGCTACAGGCTACAAATGTAGCTTGTAGCGTCAATATAGCCCGTAGTAGCGGCGTCTGAAGACGGGACGACACAGCCGGCAACAGATACATCTGTTTCCGAGCACTGCTCAATAACAGATGGCTACAAAGCCGATTGCAGCGAGCTGTATCGGCGTGTAAAGAAGCTACAGAAGGGAACTCTGGACACCCGGCGATGTAGCTGCAATGTAGCTAAGGCGTGACCCAGGCTCCGTGTTACCGCGCCCCATCTGCGATCATTGGTGGAAGATGCTGCGTTACGATTGGCCCTTGCCTCCCAGCCCTCCATCTTGGATGAGCTGTCCCTTCAGCACTACACATACGCGCCGTATGCACGATCATATATTAGTACAATTACGCGGACACAGACTTGACGAAAGAAAATTAGCAAATGCCTCATGATCTTCATACAGTGTGCACATTCTCTCAACACATGATAACGAATAATGCTGTACACAGCGCACAAGTGTGTGTTACGTACTGCTCTGGCTTATTGTACAGCAGCTGCCGTAGAAGTGTTCCTTGTGTGGCACAGCGCGCAGCGCGCACACAGATGCACACAAACCCATACCACATCGAAAGTTATTACTCAGCACACAGATCATAGCCGTGTTGTACGCACTGCACTGTGGGTCTTCTGTAGTAGGTGCCGCATAAGTGTGTCAGCCGTGTCACTGCGCGTTAGGCTACTTAAAAAGGTGCGTGACCCCGACAGCGGCCGTAATGACGTCATGACGTTGGTTTCATTTTCACTCTGTCTGCAAGGTGCCAGCCCCGCCTCTGCACACACCATAGCAGTCATGGCAGCCGGTCACCGCGCTGCAACGTGGGGGATGGCGGAGCTGATCATCCTGATTGATCAGTGTGACCGTCAGGACTATTGGGGCCACCATCACCACCGGCACCCCAGGCTGCGCAATCGGCGCACCGTTCGGCGGATCCAGCGGTCCCTGATCTGCCAACTGGGGGTAGAGAGGACAGTAAAAGCGATCCAAAAAAAGATCGCTGACCTAAAACACAAGTGCCCGGGTCGCATACTGGACATCCGTGCCAGGATTGCCAGGCTGCGTGGTGAGTAATTGTTGGCCCAAAACACACACCGCCACATGTGCATGTCCCACAATACACAAAAATGGTTTGAAACATATGACAAGGGACAGTGTGGCCTACACAATCAAACACATCTTCACAGTGTTGTGGTCCTCCAGTCAGCGCAAACAATGTTTCCCGCGCACAGTACATGCATACAACATGAGTGTATGCATCCAGCATCACCTGCTTCATTCTAAGTTATGCCTCAAATACATAGGCACACAAGCTATATGTAGGAGAACAATGTGTTGTGACGAATTTATCAAGGTTATTGTTATGTTTTTTAAAAAATAGATGCAGAATCGTCATCTGAAGAAGGGCACCATGCCCCACCCCCAGGTGGCCCATCCACAACACCGCCACATCAGGCTGAAGTGGCACCCTTGGCCCCAAGCTCCACACCTTCCCCAGGGCCTCAGGAGCCACACCTGCCCTCACCTACCGGGACAGAGGACCTGGAGGAGCTGTCAGCAGCTGCAAGTCCGCTCGAGTGTGACGAGGTGTCGTCATCTGGTTGGCTGGAGGAGAACGAGATCACCTCCCCACAGGAGGGCGAGGACCTTGAAGCACCTGACGGGCCGGAGGATGGTTTGCCCCGTAGCCCAGGACCCCTCTTGCCCCCAAACCACGTAATGTGGCCACGGAGCCCCAGCCCGGGAGTCACACCACCTCCCACTCTCTCGAGCTCAGTGGCGAGTCCTGGGGTGACCATGTCCCCACACAGTGACTATGGTGGTAAGTGTGTTATGTTGCCACATACACCCTGCACACTGTTACTAAAATTTTATCTTGGACAACAAGATTATTCAAAACATAGTTAAGAATGTTGTTTAACCATTTCTGCAGATGGGGAACGTGCGGGTGCATCAGGATGGAGCTTGAGCCCATCTCTCTCCCCGTCTGATGGTGATGTGGAGTTGGAGGAACAGGGTAAGGGGATGCTTGTGGGCAGTCCTGACTAGCCATCACCAGCGTCTGCTGTGTACTAAAGTGTGTGTTTACTCCCAATACAGGTGCCCCTACCATGGAGGCATTCATCCTTGCCCATCAGGCGTTTGTCGGCCGCATGACCAGGGCTTTACAGCGTGGCCTGCAGGACCTTGCCCAGCTGGGTGAAATGCTTGAGGGCCTACGGCCTGAACATGACTCACAGCCATGAAGTTCATGGCTGCAATTTATTCCGGCCAAACATGGCCCCAAAAACAGTTGTCCTAGTTGGACCCAAAAATTTTCAAACCTTGCCTTGTTGGCTTTAAAGTGTCATATTTTATTATTTTTTTGCCCCCGTTGGGCTCTTTTCTTATAGTGTCCCACATTGGGACCATCACGAGTGTGGACTGCCTAGCCCTTTGCCTTCTTTACCTATACTGTCCCACATTGGGACCATCACGAGTGTGGACTGCCTAGCCCTATCTGGCCTAAGCATTCTGTGTATTGTGCCAAATGGCTGTCACACATGTATGTTTTCAATACAATGCTGGTTTAAGTGTGTTGTACGCTCCTTCATGTGACATAAATAATATTTGGAGCCTAAACCTGACCATGAGGTAACTATGTCAGCCACATCACCACATCCCTTTGTCAAAGTGCAAACACATTACAAAGGAACCGATGGTGGTCCTGCTCTGAGGGCATTGGGCCATATTGTGTGGCTTTGGCAAACCTATATTGGGCCCACTACCATTCACCCACGCTGACCCCCACAATCCTTAACCCAAAATAAATACACAATTGTGTAACAAAAATTTTTTTAATCCAGCCAGAAATCATAACATAAACAAATCATATGCTGTAATTCAGCCAACGTAATTTTTCAAATAAAAAAAAAAACAAAGAAACCAAATAAACAAGGAGATATCTCCATATTCAATAGTCCAGACTGCCAATTATGTGCATTGGCTACTAGTGTCCTACTTCTTCATCCTCTGTCGGCTCTGACAATGCCGGCTCCCCCCTCCTCTCATGGCAGCCCCGACCTGCCCGAGAGCGTCTTGATCTACGACGACGTGTTGGGGGGGATTGGGTGACTGTGGTGGGGCCGGTCTTCTCACGGGCCGGGATGGGGCCGATGGGGAAAGGGGCCACAAGTTATGTGGCATAGGGGGGGGATGTGGCATCCCCATTGAAGGGCCCCATCCTCGGCAGCATCAGCGGCAGTGTTGAAGACCCGCTGAAGGATCTGTTTTTGGAGCGGCTCCATCCTTTGCAACCTGTCGCTCATGTAGAGGGCGTAGCTTGAGATGTGGGTCCGCTGTTCGCTTAACAGCACGCGTCGGGCCCAGGTGCCCAGCTCCGTCTCAGGTGGTACGGGACGTCTTCGTCGACGGATACCGGAGCTGGGACCTGGGACTGGAGCCACATCACTCGCTGCGCCCTCCTGCTCAGCCCCAGATGTCATTGGCTGAGCATCATCAGCGACAGATTGCCTCCGCAATGGAGCCGTCCTCTTCAGGGGCCTGGGGGGGGAGAAAAAAAAAACCTCATTAGTGAAGGCAATATCCACTCAATACATTGTCCACAGGACTCAATATACCACTCCCACACACACAAAGCCAACAAACTAAGATCGGAAAGGAAGAAAAAAACAGAAAACCACCAAAGGTTAAAGACCACAAGACCAGTACTTCTCCTGTACACTCACCTCTACCATTCCAGGTACTCAGCTCAATACAGAATTAGGTGTTAGTCACAGAGCCGTAACCCAATTAGTACATGTCACCACAACACCTTGATACTGGGGGCTGTCCTGGCCAAAGACAGATATTGCCCACCTTGCCGTTTGGACTCCTAATATGATGAGAATCCACCCCACATTCAACTACCTATAACCCACTTGCACCAGAGCCAACACACGTGTGGCAGCACCATTTACTAGATGGTACTATGTGGCTCTTTAAATTCAAACCACAATCAATTTTGAAACCCTTAAATAAGTAACGTAAACATAAAAATATGTTGTGGAAGATGCAACATTGGAATACGGCTCTCTGCATAGAATTTACAGCCTACAAATTCCTGGAAGGAGGGCAGATTTATTGAAACCCAAAGGTTTCCCACACCAAGGAGGAAAATATGACAAAATGGTTGGTGTAAAGGATTTAGACAAGCACACATGTGAAGGAAACATTGTGGGCCACGACTGTAACACAATTACCCACCTCCTGTGGCGCAGATGGTGATTCAGCCGGGCCTACATGGGACGCAGCAACGGGGCAGTTGGTCGTCGTTGCACGCGAGCGAGCCTTGCCCAGGATGAAGGTGAAGAGTGGATAGTACCATAGGGTATGTGATGGTACCTCCTCAGCTCCAGCCCCTGAGCGACGGCGCTGGTACTCATTGTGAGCCCGCATGAACGACGCCCGCATGTTCTTAATTTTTAGTGCCACCATATGCTTGTCCCACCTCTTGCCTACCCTTGACTCCAACCGATTGGCTAGAGCCACAAGAGACCTGTAGGCCTCGGCCCTCGCTGCCTGATTTTTATATTCAGGCAGCGAGGAGCGCCACAGACACTCGTGCCGCTGATACTCCGTGAGAAGCTGGGTCTCCAACTCCACAGTACCCCTCGGCATCTGGCGATGACAAAACACACCAAAAACAGACAGTCACTACACAAGGCATAACGAACTTTAAAACCTTTTGAAAAGGAGAAACATGCTCATAAAGTTGGAACATGGAGAATATATGCTGCTATTTGGTTGAGTTCAACTTTGTGTGTGGGCCATTTTCTCAATGTCACACCGCTCCCAAGTCGAACACATGTGTCCAGAAATTATCAATCTCCGGATATCTGTGTCCACCTACACATGTTTCCTACATGATTTAAGACCCCAATGTACCTATTTAAACACACCTCTACACGGTGTGTGCGTACATACCTCTAGGCCAACATGTGAGCAAACACATTGTGTGCAAGCTAGTACCTGTGCACTGTCCAAAATGGTTAAGGTTAACTATATGAGAAAGGAGGGCTGGGTGTGTGCCAACACTGCACATACTACATCTAATGTGCACCCACATGATCATGTTGGTGTTCCTCCATCCATGGGACTACAATTTGAACACATGTACCAAACATCCCTGGAATGAACGGGGCAATTATTCCACCCATCAAATGGTGATGTGAAGTACCAGCAAAAAACACACCTTTATCTGTTGCCATCGAAAATAACATCAGGGTGCAATCTATACTTACACAATACAAGTAGAGGCACTACCTGGCTATAGCCCTACAGAGAATAACGTAGCCATATGTATTATTACAGGGCAAAAATTACATGCCGTATCAAACATGCCCATACACACATTGCCTAAGCGGCCTGTGACAGAAGCATCTGCGTTCATTACAATTTCTTTGAAACCGCTAAAGAGGCTTACCGTCAGAGCAACAGAAGTCAAACAGGACACCAGTAGCTCAATGCACATCGACGTCTGGACAAGGTGCAGTGGCCATTGGCCTGGCTTTATAGTCCGCTAAACCAATCACAGCGGACACAATTACGCACATCGTGATGGGACACCTGGGTGCGGAATTAACTGCCGCTAATTGGTGGAGATCGCTGAATCGTGATAGGTTGGCGGCCCTTTAAAAGCTGCGCATTCTGGCAAACATTACGCTTGCTGGCCAGACCCATTAAGTAAGTATTTGTGGACACACATGGAATTTGCGGTGGGTGGGGTGCATATGTTGATGTTATTGGCGAGCGCAGAAGACTGCTTGAGCGGACTATATAGGGGTTTGTATTGTTGGGGACGATATAGTGTACTGTGTTGAATTTGAGTAGGCATTTTGTCTGGGGCTTCACACTTTTGTAGAGATACATTGCTGTGTTTGTTTCCAGACACCATACAGGAGAATGGCTGCAGGACTGTAGACAGAAATGTGTTACTCATGTCGACTGGATCGATTTCTGCATACTGGTTGTGGCCAATGGAGACTGGGTCCAACGGGGATAGGATCACACATGGCTTTGAGGTGTGGCGCTCCAGACATAGCATAGATGTGTAGCAAAAATGACACCAGCAAAAACATATGTAACCATGGTTAACCATCCTCACTCATGTGCAATGTTGTTTGGTTCATGTAGGCTTACTCAACCTGGCATATCGGGGTACGTAAGATTTGTTTGTTTTCTAATTTTTAATTTATCCAATTTTAATTATGGTCTGTCTAATGGATTCTGGCACATTTTTGAGCAACATTATTGGTGACACATGTCCCTTTGTAACTCACCTAGGTGCAGATGTTTGACTTTGAGACCCTCCGATTGCAGTTGATGTATAGGAGGCCACTATCATTGGCCGTGTTCCATTTTGGTTGGGTGACTACTGGGTGTTTGCCTTCCCTTGCTTCAGGGATGTGTTTTGGGCCCACACGAGAGATCCCATCCACTTGGCTATAGTGTGTCATCGAAAAGAGGTGTGGCTTGCTTAACCTGCTGACATGGCCACATATTGTTCTATGTACTCATGTTGTGTATTCTCATCTACAGGTGCTGATATTGAGGATGCAGAATATCCATGACCGCAATGTTATCGTGGCTCTTGCGTTGGTTGGAGAGCAAATGTGGCTTCAGGATCGGTATGAAAGGTTGATGAGGCGCAGACAGCGGCGGTTGTGGACCCGGGATTGGCTTCGCAGAAGGGAAACCCAGGGCCACATGCAGCTGTTGCGGGAGCTGGAGCTTAACAGTCCTGATGATTACCGAAACTATCTCCGTATGTCCGAGGACTGTTTCACCTTCCTATTGGAGCGTGTTGGGCCAATGATAGCACGTCAGGACACTATAATGCGACCATCAGTATCAGCTGCTGAGCGGTTGGCTATCACTTTGCGGTTCCTGGCTACAGGGCAGTCCATGACATCCCTCACATACTTGTCACGTGTCTCTCTGCCCCTGCTGAGCCGCCTGATCCCTGAAACGTGTAGGCCATCTGGAGAGCTCTGCAGCCATCCTACCTGAAAATGCCTCTAACCGCCGCAGAATGGCTGGAAGTAGCCCGAGGCTTTGAAACCCGGTGGAACTTCCCCAACTGTGGCGGGGCATTGGATGGTAAGCACGTGAGGATTACCAAACCTGCCAACTCTGGCTCTTTGTTTTTCAATTACAAAGGGTATTGTAGTATAATCCTCATGGCTGTAGTGGATGCGCACTATGAGTTCCTCTACGTGGATGTTGGAATGAACGGTCGCAACTCAGATGGGGGGGTGTTTGCACGCAGCTCCTTGGCAACACTACTAGGGAGTGGTGGGCTAAACTTACCCTCAAATGAGGACACGACCGAACATCTCAACTTTGCGTTTGTGGCGGATGAAGCATTCCCACTTCAGGAACACCTACTGCGGCCATATCCCCAGAGGGCCCTTACTTCTAAGAGACGCATTTTCAACTACCGGCTATCCCGGGCCCGCCGTGTAGTTGAAAATGCGTTTGGGATAATGGCGAATAGATTCTGGGTTTTTCATACGCCTATGCATATGAAACTGGAGTCTATTGATGCGGTAGTGGTGGCCTGCTGTGTGCTGCACAACTTCCTGCGTCGTAGGGATAGAGCATCATACACGCCAGGAGGTTATGTAGATAATGCAGACGCTACAACAGGGGAGCTCCGTCCAGGGTCTTGGCGTGATGAGGGCCATGTGATTGTGCCACTCCAGCCGCAGAGCCATGGCCGCACTCGGCAGGAGGCCAGGGACAGTAGAGAAGCTTACTGCTCCTACTTCAATGGGTCTGGTGCAGTGAGCTGGCAGAACCAGGCCATGTAGTGTGGCTGGCTCTATGAGATGTATTTGAGGTTGCAATGGAGGTGACAGCAGGTTAGCTGCGCCCCTTTTCTTTTTTGTTTACCATTTTCTGGATCTTTGGTTTCATTATGTGCATAAGGTTTCGTTAGTTAGTTAGTTAGTTAGTTAGTTTAGGTATGGTTTTTTTTTTGTGTTGCTGCACAGGTTTCAATGTGTGGTCAATTTGTTATCCCTTTAATGTGGTTCAAGAATGTGACATGCACTTTAATTGTCCATTGTTTTTACTTTCTGTATTTTTTTCTTTCCAATCCAAGGTCACGATTAATGCATTTTATTAAAATTTTTTATGTTGGATCCAAAATAATCTGTGTGAGCCTGATTACTTGGTGGAGGAGGGCAATGTGATGAAGGTTTTTGTGGGGGCCAGGGATGTCATAGCCACCTATTGGCTGGGATTGTGCAGACAATATGTGTGGGTAGCCATGTTTTTTTACAAGTCTTTTGCCCAACAGTGTCAGGTGTTTTCAAATACACTGTCACACAGATCTTTGACATGTTGCCTTGGGAGCTGTTCCACTACATTCACATCTGTAAGCAGATATATTAACACCATTCAGCCTGTATTCACACATAGTTAGCCAGAGTTGACACAGATAGAATTTCAACAGAAAACGCACATACTGTGTGTTGTAAGCCGCTACTGTGTGTCGCACAAACGCACCTCAGCGCAATCGCCACACGCCGCTGTCACAAGCGCTGATCGTGTGTGACAAGGCAAACACTTCTACTACGCACACATAGCCCAGGACCGCTACTTTTATACACACGGGGTATGTGACTGGCCACCGCTCCAGCGTGACGCATTACCATCGATTTCGATGCATTCGCCATGCTCCGCAATGTCACAACTGCTTATTCCGTGCTACACTCCGATCACTAGTACGTCACGTCTCGCCCATCCGCCCTTTCCGTCGTGCCCAATCACAACTCCGTAGTGTTGGCCAATGGTTGTGGTTTGGGCGCGGCGTACAGGACTGTGGCACGCCTATTTGTTTTACGTCCTGCCTTTGTTCCTCCCAGATCACTCTGTGGTGGCGGCGTGTAAAGCTGGTAGGCTGAGCTACAGATGGCTACTTGAGACATCCGGCGATGTAGCTAGTTACAGATGTAGCGTGGCGTAGCGCACCTTGTGGCGGCGTGTGAAGAGGGTGTGTTTACCGTTTGTAACCATTTGGTGCTCGTGCACGTGAAGTAGCGGATTGTATCTATCCTGTCGTAGAGGCGTGTAAAGGTACCCTTAGTCTCGCTCTGCCATACTGCCCTGTAGCGGTGGCAGCGGGGTTATGGGGTTGATGTCAGCTTATAATACCAACTGACATCAAGCCCAGGTTAGTAATGGAGAGGCGTCTATAAGACGCCCCATTACCAACCTCATAGTAAAAAAATGAAATAAAACACAGACATCCAGTATAAAGTATTTTATTTGAAATAAAGACATTAGTAGTAAGGGGGCTGTATGTTTCGTAAAAAAGAAATCTGACCGATGCCAAGCCCCCTATCAAAGTGTATCAAAGTGTATCAAACTGATTGTTGACTCGCCCCTTAATCAAATTGTATCAAAGTGTGAGTTCTCTTTTATAGTCTACTGATATGATAATCATTATTGAATAATCGTTCATATTATTTATTTGTCCAATAATTATTCTCTTTTATAGGCATTTTGATATAGCAGGTATCTCTCTTATAGACTTTTAATAATGCAAATATTGATTCATTGGGAATATTATTTATATGATTGATAATTATTCTCTTTTTTATAAACATTTTGATACACCAGTTGTCTCTTTTATAGACTTTTGTTACTGCAATCAATATTATCAGGTATTAAAGTGTGTAAGTTCTCTTTTATAGACTTTATTATTTATATGAGTGATAATTACCGTATATACTCGTGTATAAGCCGAGTTTTTCAGCCCAAAAATTGGGCTGAAAAGTTTTCCCCTCGGCTTATACACGGGTCATACGGTATGCTGTGGTGGGGGGGCTGCACCGGTGGCTGGAGGAGGCCGCGGTGACCGCAGGCGGTCACGTGGGGCCACCTCATTAGTGCAATGAATATGCACGGCATCCCCCGTCCATCAGCGGCAGGGGGGATGCCATGCATATTGCACTACACAGCCCCCCCTCCTTATTATGGGTCCCCCAGCAGTAATAAACAGCCCCCCCTCCTTATCATGTCTCCCCCAGGCTGCGGCAGCTGTCAAAATAACAAACACTTTATACATCACCTTCCGGCGCAGCTCCTCCGGTCCCGGCTTCTTCTTCCTGCTTGTGCCGGTGTCATGTGACCGGGCGCAGGAGATGACGTCATTTCCTGCGCGCGGTCACAGAAGCCGGCACAAGAAGGAAGAAGAAGCCAGGGACCGGAGGACCGGAGGAGCGGAGGAGCTGCGCCGGAAGGTGATGTATAAAGTGTTTGTTATTTTGACAGCTGCCGCAGCCTGGGGGGGGACATACTAAGGAGGGGGGGCTGTGTGTTACTGGTGGGGGCCAGTATACCACCACTGGGGGGCCTGTTTACTACCACTGGGGCTGTATATACCTCTGGGGCTGCTGGATACTACCACTGGGGCTGTATATACCTCTGGGGCTGCTGTATACTACCACTGGGGCTGTATATACATCTGGGGCTGCTGTATACTACCACTGGGGCTGTATATACCACTGGGGCTGCTGTATACTACCATTGGGGATGTATATACATCTGGGACTGCTGTATACTAACTACTGGGGCTGTATATACCACTGGGGCTGCTGGATACTACCACTGGGGCTGTATATACCTCTGGGGCTGCGGTATACTACCACTGGGGCTGTATATACCACTGGGGCTGCTGGATACTACCACTGGGGCTGTATATACCTCTGGGGCTGCTGTATACTACCACTGGGGCTGTATATACCTCTGGGGCTGCTGGATACTACCACTGGGGCTGTATATACCTCTGGGGCTGCTGTATACTACCACTGGGGCTGTATATACCTCTGGGGCTGCTGGATACTACCACTGGGGCTGTATATACCTCTGGGGCTGCTGTATACTACCACTGGGGCTGTATGTACCTCTGGGGCTGTTGTATACTACCACTGGGGCTGTATATACCACTGGGGCTGCTGGATACTACCACTGGGGCTGTATATACCTCTGGGGCTGCTGAATACTACCACTGGGGCTGTATATACCTCTGGGGCTGCTGGATACTACCACTGGGGCTGTATATACCACTGGGGCTGCTGGATACTACCACTGGGGCTGTATATACCTCTGGGGCTGCTGTATACTACCACTGGGGCTGTATACTACCTCTGGGGCTGCTGTATACTACCACTGGGACTGTATACTACCTCTGGGGCTGCTGTATACTACCTCTGGGGCTGCTGTATACTACCTCTGGGGCTGCTGTATACTACCTCTGGGGATGCTGTATACTACCACTGGGGCTGCTATATATACCTCTGGGGCTGCTGTATACTAACTACTGGAGCTGCTGCTGTATATACCACTGGGGCTGCTGCTGTATACTACCACTGGGGCTGCTGTATATACCTCTGGGGCTGCTGTATACCACACTGCTGGGGGCAGTATACCTGTGCTGGGGTCCACCCTCGGCTTATACACGAGTCAATAGGTTTTCCCAGGTTTTGGGGGCAAAAGTAGGGGGTCGGCTTATACACGGGTCGGCTTATACACGAGTATATACGGTATTCTCTTTTTATAAGCAATTTGATACACCAGTCATCTCTTTTATAGACTTTTGTTACTACAATCAATATTATCAGGAAGTGCACAAAGTGTTTTATAAAATAGAGAATGAGAGACAGCTTTTTTTATTAAAAAAGTCATAATGTTTATTGAACAAAATATCAAGGCATAGACACAATTCTCCGGAGATCTCAGAAAGCCTGTTTTGTCACAGGCACAAACACTTGTGAGGTGTCAAGAAGAGATGACAGAATAGCACTTCAGTTTTCTTTTCTTAGGTATCATTTATTGCTTTACTTGAAGGTGTGAAGATAAGAGGAATTGCATGGTGAAACAGATTTGTTTACAGATACAGACACTTGTAAGGTGTCAAAAAGAGATGTCAGAGTAGAACTTCTGATTTCTTTTTTTAGAAATCACGTTTCAAACACATTACATAGTGATAAGCAGTGTTGATTATACATAAAAAGATACTTAGGCTAGGGTCACACTTGGAAGGCACTTTGCGATTACTGCATCCAGATTCGGATGCGGTAATCTCATGTGCATTCAGACATATTTTGTATTTAAAATGTGTTCCTAAACCCGTATCCGGTAACTGAATTGCTCATAATGTGCAATCCGGTTGCTGGATGCTTTGTTCATCCCTGCGGCTGCGGGGATGAACAAAGGGTTAATGTTAATATTATATGTGGGCAACAAGTCTCCATGGAGTGTCTACCCTCCCTAGAGACATGTTGTCTGAAAACTGTGACATGTCAATGGTTAATGTCCATTATTACATTAACGCTGCTATTGTCGGCTTTATAAACTTCTGAATGAAAGCCGGCGGCTCCTCGCTGTAAGGAGGATTATCAGTATGTAATGTGCATAAGCACATTGCAGGGAAGCATCCTCAATAAGGAGCTGACCCTGCTGCTTACGCAAATTGCGTACTGTACTCGCCGCTATCCATGGTGCTGAAGCCTTAAACATCACTTCTATGGCCAACGCACATTGAAACTCCGGTGCGGTGGCCATAGAATTGATGTTTAAGGCTTCAGCACCATGGATAGCGGCGGGTACAGTACGCAATTTGCGTAAGTACCAGGGTCAGCTCCTTATTGAGAATGCTGATTTGCAATGTGCTTATGCACATTACGTACTGATAATCCTCCTTACAGCGAGGAGCCGCCGGCTTTCATTGAGAAGTTTATAAAGTCGACAATAGTGGCGATAATGTAATAATAGACATTAACCATTATTATGCCACAGTTTTTGGACAACATGTCTCTAGGGAGGGTGAACACTCTCTGGAGACATGTTGCCCACATATATTTAACAGATTAACTCTTTGTTCATCCCCATAGCAGCGGGAATGAACAAAGCATCCGGCAACCGCAGGCATTCACATGTGCCTTGCGGTAGTCGGATGGGCTCCCATAGGCGCCCATAAAAGCAGCCCCGCTGCAGTTTTGAAAATGCTCTAAAAAACATTGACTGCATGATTTTTCACGCAGGCAACAAAACCGGAATGCGGTAAACGGATTGCATTAAGTGCAATCCGGTTTTATAATGGGCGCCTATGAGCTGCGGATTCTGATCCAGTTTTGAACATTTTTACAGCTCAAAACTGGATCAGGATCTGCAATCCTGACCGCAAATGTGACCTTAGCCTTACAGTTATTCCATTTTGAATCAGCTATAATCTTTGTTATAAAATCGTAAACTATATTATCATTTCGATTTAAGTCGTCAGTAAAGTGTTACATTATCTCACTGAATGGCATGCCCCTCGCAAGATGCATAAGAATAAACACACAATATTGTCCGCAGACACTGCTATAAGTATCTTGAATTTGCTTGTCTTGATAGCAGTATATTTCACTATTTATCTTTAGGAAGTTTATAAATTCAACCGGAAAAAGTATGCTGTCCGGGGAGAGACCATAGCTGTCAAAAAATATTGCCTTTTTTTCGTCGCAAAGTAATATTAATATCCAATGCTTGCCACTCTGATTCAATCTGTTTGTATTTACGATGTATGCAGCAGGTCTCTGTGTAACTCTGGTTGGTGGAAGCAAATCACATAGAAACACCTCAGAAAATATGACCACTGTATTACGATCAGCCTTCAATAGTAATGTGAGTTGCAGGGAATACATCATCAGTAGAAATGATACAATACCTCACGGCGGTTATTAATTTCTAGAATAGATGAGTTCACGGCATACACTATCATATTTACAGTGTGGGGCGTTGGTAGAGCGAATCATACTTTAGAATACAGGTTTCCAGTTTTAATGAGCGAGAAGTGACCTCCAGGTTCTTGATAGGCTCATAAATCAAATGCAAAGAATGTGAAACCATCCATAAATTCTTCTCGATCAATTGCCAATGCACAATCAGCCTTTTGCTTTCCAGAAATGTGGGCAAGTTCCATATACTCTCTGACGGCTAAATCAATATTGAAATTAGGATGTAATGGTTGTGGATATCTGCTGGCCGTCCAAATATAAAGCCGCATGGTTCACGTTGTAATGATGAAAGTACATAGGATTTTAATTATATGAACCACTAAATGCTTCATTATCTATAAATCCTAATATAACTGTTCATGGAACAACCCCCAAGTACAGGTTCTCAACGTTCGACATTCATGTGCCTGCAGGGATGCTGTACACTTTCATGCAGGCCCTATCAATTGCGTATTTTGTTGTCGCAGATAGTAAGGCCTGATTATGTCCAAACCTGACAGCCAGCGAAACCTGGACTCTCTTTACATAGAGACAAGCGTGCATGATTTCTACTTCATACGGACCAGCTTCAGCCGACATCAAACAGAAAGAATCCTTGTTATGTGCCAGCTTTATTTTAAGGTCAAGACTGTTCAATATAAGCTTCGGTTGATTAAATATATAAACAAAAATCGGTCCCAACAAATCCATTAGTTTGGAGTGTGCAATTGCGAGGGCCCGCTTGTTGAATCCAGCATTCGCACCATCCAGGATTCATACATTGTGATGACCAGTAGAATCTTTGTAAAATAATCCTGGCGTGAATTTGGATAAAGTCTGTGCACTGTAATTTAATAACATTTCAATGTAGGCTCTATAGCTGTAAAGATTGTCTGACTGCCAGACGAGGTGATCTCCCAATGTGATATCAACTTGATTAAAAAGAGTCGCTAGAGGGTAATTTATGAGCGCTACACGATTACCATCGGCGACAACCAAATTATCTTGTTTTACGACATGACAATTTATGTAGAGCAGGGTATTGTTCAAATCATAATAATATTCACCGCTTCCCGATATGAAAAATTCCAGTGGGGCATTGTCGTCCAGAGCCGCAATAGGTTGAACGTCTACAAAACTTGATTTCTCGACACTGGTCTGCGTAGAGGGAATTTGAAAATATCCAGTTCTGATTTTGTGCACTCAACAGAAGCGTCGTGGACAAATGCCATGTTGATTGCTTAGAAGATGTCTTCAACAGAGCGTCTTACTCTTTTCTGGCGGATGTGTCTTGCAGGAGTAATTTCATTCATAAGCATTGGCGTTGGCGAATAGCGAACACGCCGTTTTTTTTTTTCTGTTTTTTAGCAACATAAGCAATACCGGATCCTTCCTGAGGAGGTTTGTCAGGCCTATTCATAGCGGATGCTGAGAAGGAGGAAATTACATCCTTAGCAATATTTGAAATAGCGGTCTTTACATGGGGCTTTACTAATTCGAAACCTTTTCTCAATAGCGGAACCGCTTTTCTAAATCATTCTCTAAATATTCCTGCAAGTCCTGCTCCATACATGTACTAATCACTGCAAAAACCCTCTAAACCGTGTCCCGTCTGAGCAATATAGTAGAGGGCATAAATGGTTGGATCACTGTAAACACATTGCGACATCATCTTGACGTGTCATTCATGTCGCGGTCTAAAATGTAATCGCACAATAGTTTTTCCATACTTTAATTTAACAGGTGTCCCCTGATCAGTCAAGATAGAGATGGTTACAGAATCAAAGTGCTGTTTGCATAGAGGCACATAATCTGCTCTTGTGTACTGAAGTGTGATCATTTCCCCACTTTTACCGGTGACTTGAGCAGTTCTCAGAAGATGTCCGACAAGCTGATGCTTAATAATATCGGATTAAACAAATCTACTCTATAATTGCCGTAGGCAAAATCGTGTCGGACCCCGAAATCGCCGTGGCTTTGTCACTATGTGACGTCACCACGCGCGAGCAATGGCCGCGAAGCGGCCATTGCGAGTCGCTGGCCGAAAATAGAACCAGAGGCTCGGCCACAAACTTAGCGATTTACCGCTGAGGTAGCGCGAGCAATGGCCGCGAGGCCATTGCGAGTCGCTACCTCAGCCACCGCACCTGCCGCAAGTCCCCCTATATTTTCTATGGGGATCCATTGCGAGTCACTGTGTAGCGCGAGCAATGGCCGTGAGGCCATTGCGAGTCGCTACCTCAGCCGCCGCACCTGCCGCAAGTCCCCCTATACTTTCTATGGGGATTACCGCAAGCGCGCCGCAAGTGTAACGGTTGCGGCGCGGTTGCGGTAATCCCCATAGAAAGTATAGGGGGACTTGCGGCAGGTGCGGCAAGTGCGGTTTTTTACATTTAATAATAATAAAAATACTAAAAAAAAAATAAATAAATAATATAAATAATAAACAATAAAATAAAACATAATAATAAAAAAAAAATATATATAAAATTAATATATTAATTACATTAACCCCAAAAAGTATTCAACCCCCCCAAAAAGTATTCAACACCCCCCAATAAGTATTAATACTATTAATGCTATTAATGCTAATATTAATGCTATTAATTGTATTATTAATGCTATTAATGCTATTAATAATGCTATTAATGCTAATAATAATGCTATTACTGCTATTAATACTGCTATTACTGCTAATAATAATGCTATTGCTAATATTATTGCTATTGATGATGCGATTATTATTTAAAAATCTTTAAAAAAAAAATAAACATATTCTAGACACCCGATGCATTTGCATCGGGCTCACAGCTAGTAATGTATAAAATCCATCTTTTATATCTGTGTATGACTTTTTTTTTATATTTTATTGAAAAAACTTTTAATAAATCATATAAAAATATTTATATTTTATTGAAAAAATATTGGTTTATCTTACAGGGGGATCCCATTTTATCAAAAATTATTCCCAAACAACCTAAAATTATATTCAGGCGAGGGAGAAACCTCCACAATATTCTGGCCCCCAGCAGAACTCTGTCCACCAATGATAAAGAACCCACATCTGTGACATCCCCATCTGCAGTCCTGAATGGATGTTACAGTTGTGGGATCCGCCGATGCAAATGTTGTAACAGCATCACCAATGGTACAACAAATTTCAAATCCAACACTACTAATTCAACATATGAAATCAAACAGCGGCTGGATTGCTCCTCTCGGTTCGTTATCTATCTATTGGAGTGCCCGTGTGGGCAACAATACATAGGAAGGACCACACAAACCATGAGGGCAAGATTAAATAAGCATAGGCACAATATCAGTACAGGCTTTACAAAACACAGTGTCTCCAAGCACTTTGATCTTTCTCACAATAGAGATCCTTCTAAACTAAAACTTTTGATAATTGAACAGATAAATGAGAATATTATCAATAGAATGAATATTTTGAACAGAAGAGAGTCCTTCTGGATTTTTAAAATGGGCACCTTATCACCAGAAGGACTTAACATCACTCTTGAGAACATTAATTACTTAATTAATTAATTAATTTTTTTACACTTCCAGGAAAGTGCCTTTTAACATGTTTTATATATTCTTATTTAATTTTATTGATTTCCTGCCAGTATATAATTATACATAATAATGGTTTTTGTATGTTAATTTGATTTAATTATGTATCATATTTTAGTACTTTATGCTATATTGCAAATCTTTTATTATTACTATTTTTAGCTGTATCATAATTACCTGGTTGAATTGTTGCAGATTTTAACTCATACACATACATATGATCTGTTGGACATGGAATCCATTCCATGATCCAGCACTGTCTTTTGTATATCTGTGTAACACTCCCCACCCTCCCCCTTTCCCTTCCCCTCCCCCTTTTGCTGTGTAATGTATATAAACAATTGTAAGAGAGGATTCCGGTAATCACTTGAGAAAGGCGCATTAAGCGCAGAAACGCGTTGTGGAGAATTGGAATCCTTTACTGAATCAATAAAACCTAGAGGTAAATATCCCGTGAGCATTGTCCCGGCTGTTATCTGAGCGCTGACACCTCTTTCATTCCCTTGTGCACGTCTCACGCCTCCCCCTCGGGAAGTGCGAGTCTGAGCAGCTCGGCTCCCGGACCTCGCTCGCAACAATCCACCACCCCCATCCCTGAGGCTCACCATCCACTGGCTCGCACGACTAAGGAACACATCACAGCCCACTTGTCGGATCCCTCCGGCCTGAAGGCCTCGTCAGCCTGTTTTTCGCTCGCTAGCAAGTTGCATCCCGACTCGCATGAACAAGGATCGCAGCACGATCTCCTCTCGCTAGGTTCCTCCGGCCCGGAGGCCACGCTAATCTGATCCCCGCTCGTCAGTCAGTTGTGCGACCAGGCACAACTCAACCAGGTGAGCACTTGGAATTTTTAACCGACCGTATTTACATTGTTTAAGCAGTGTGGCGCAACTTGTTTTATTTTACTATGACTTTTTTTTGACTCTCACGACACTATTATCATAGACCTCAATATAAGGCGGTAAACCTACAATATAAGCCAATTTTGGTCCTGGAGCAAATTGTATAGTGGGGGAATCCAATGAGTAACACTTCACTTCATCGTAAGGAAGTTTAAATCCTTCGGAGGCAATCTTCAAGCTGTCGATACGCTCATTAATGGCTCTTATGAGTTCTGAAATATTTAAATAATAGCCTGCTTTTTACTAAATATTACCTTAGCATATCGCCTCGTTTTCCAAGAAAAAACGTGCCTTCGTTATTTTCGAAAGTAAACCAGGTGTGCGGATACTGAATTTCTGTGAGTGTGACTTCATACGAACCTGCAAGGTGTACAGGATTTTTCAGTTTAGTGGTAAAGGTCGATATTGTGTTGTCTGGAAAAAGTTTACTTGATGCGTTACACGGAGGTGTTATATAAAATGAACTGGAATCCATGATTACAGGTCCGTCAGCTGGATTTCTTTAATCCAACTGTTAAATTTTGTCGGGTATCCAAGCCATTTGATGAGATAAACGGTGGCCCCTCTGACACGCTTTTTTCTTAATACTTTTTCTACTTTGTAAATGCGATTCTCATGCAATGAAGCTTTTTGTAGTTCCTCCTTATAAAATGAACCCTCCACAGGTTCTCCGTACAAATCAACAATTTTGTACAGAGGTATTTGGAATTTTGTGTTAATTCTGATAATCGTAAATATTTCTTCAGTGTATGTTTGTTCATAATCCTTAGTGAAAGTACGTTTATATTGGACCAAACGTACATTATCACCAATGTAAAGGATTTATATGTTTATTTCTCATGCTAGATCCATAAATATTTTTCCATATTTGTAATGAGTTTTTGCTTGTAACATCAATAGGTATATATAGAATGGTAGAATCATAGGTGCGATTGTAGCTATTAACCAAGTCTGGTAAAATATCAATGTACCGGGGCGTGTCCTGGCCATGGAGGGAGCAGTTCACTAGAACTTGAGCTCCGTCTCCCCGGCCACTTTAATGAGACATTAGCGTCTTTTATCCCGGCTCTTCTGGCACCTCATGCCGGCGAAAAGGAGGAGCAGGCACCCGGCTACTACCCCAGACCCTCCGATCCCGACTCCGGGCTCCATAACCCGCTATTTGCGAAGTTCTAACAAGCCCCTGGTCCCTGCAGCAGCTCCCAAGATGGCGGCGCTTGCAGCTGCGCAGCCCAATGCTGCACACAGAGAAGATGGAGGAACGCGACCCGGCTTCTCTACACGGCCGCCCTCAGCCCCTGGCACGTTACCCAGTACCCCTGAATGGAAGGACACACGTGGCGCGCTGCCCGGTAAGTCTGCTGAGCCCGTGACCCAGGTGGGGGACATGTTTTCAGAGGGAACAGCGCGCTCCCCCATAGATAAATCAAAGGCTGGCGCTGCTGTTGGAGCTGCCCTTATGGGAGATGATAGGAGCAGCAGCGGGGGCTTAGGGACCGAGGTCTCAGAAGGCTATGGAGGGAACTGCACATCAGGACACTCACAGATGAAAAATCCATGTGTGGCTTATGATCCTTCCATGAACTTTATTCAGGCAGCCAGTTACCTAGATAGTGAAGTGCATTCCCCTACCTGACCACTACAAGAGGGGGCGCTACACCAAAGTCAGATACTTTTTTCTAATGCATATTCTGAGACCCAAGGTACAGGATTTGAGTTTCCAATCCCTAAGTCTAACCTCTCTATGACCAAAAGGGACGTCACACCCTCTAATTTCTCAGTACCCCTTGCTGACCCGACAAATGCAGATGGAGATTCTCCGACCACTGAGGGCGATATGTGGGAATCCTTTAAGGCACGAATAATGAACATTCCCACGAGGGAAGAATTGTCCGATTTTATCACTAAAGTGGAGTCCTCCCTTAAGTCTACGACAGCAACACTCCGAGGCGAGGTCCAGGTGATATCTGACAAGGTATCCCAGACTGATACCATCGTTGAGGACTTAACTAAATGAGTCCAGGCCCTGGAGGAGGAGGTGGCGCTTCAGAGGTCCCATCAGGAAGCCTTCCTGGACTCTCTGGAGGACCTGGAAAATAGGGAGCGGAGGCAGAACATTCGGATTCGGGGCCTCCCGGAGTCGGTGACACCATCTCAGTTGTGGTCCACCTTAAGAGACTTATTTAATTGTATCCGAAGCACTCCAGCTGAAACTGTCATCGAATTTGACAGAGCCCACCGATCCCTTAACCCGGTCCCTCCGGAAGGAGCGCTGCCAAGTGATGTCATTTGCAGGTTTCACAGATACCAGGTCAAGGAGGAGGTCCTTGTCAAAGCAAGACAGTGTGAAGATATATCCTTTCTAGGAGCCCAGCTGCAACTTCTAGCCGACTTGTCCAGACAGACCCTTCAGAAAAGGCGTGCATTGAGGCCACTTTTGGATCTCCTGCGTCAGAACCAGATGTTGTACTCTTGGGGTTACCCGTTCCGCCTATAAGTTCGCCGTGGAAACCAGCTGGTCTCCCTTTCTCACCCTCTGGAGGTGCGTGGGTTCCTCCAGGCCCTGGAAATACCTGACCCAGGCCTCCTATTCCCGGATTGGCCGTCTTCTACATTTGACGGTATGCTCCAGTCAAGATCTCGCCCGTCATGGAATAATCGTAGAAGAAGAAACGGAAGAGGCACGAACCGCAGACGCCGCAGACTCAGCGAGGAGAGCCGACTTGAAGATGGGTGACTTTTCAGTTGCCTTTGGGTTTCTGAGTGTTAGCATATCCTTTTTTGTCGCTACAATAGTAGAGACCGGATTCTCAATGTTCCGTCATATGATGCTGTGATGTTTCATAATGATAATTATCTTTCTATTTTAGGGATGTGTCTTACCCATTTCTTTCTGTACCTTTCCTCTTCCTTTCCTTCCTTTTCTTCTCCCTTCTTTGCCCCTCCGCCTCTTTCTGATATAATTTTATGGCCGATGACTGCCTATATTCATATATAGAGGTCCATATGGACATCTGTTACATCCTTTCTTTTCTTTTTTCCCTCCCCTTTCGTTTTTCCTGTCCTCCTTCACCTCCCACCTCAAATATAACCTTCCCACCCTCCCTACTTCCCTTCTCTCTCCATGATCCCTCATAATTTCATGATTGGATAAATGACTTCTAATACCATTATAAATCTTTGGTATATAATGTAGAGAGTATTCCGTCCTACCACATAGTGGGATGGGGGCCTCTCTCCTTCCTTTTGATATATGCTACTTTTACTCAAATGATTGAGTTGCCTTGAAGCCGGAATGTTGATGCTATATTAGAGTTATGTTATTTAGCATTTTTATGCTTTCAGTTGCAGGCCAGGGAGATGGTTATTCTCGGTCGCTTTTAGTTTTTGTATTCACTTATAGTTCTGACACACTTGCATTCCTAAGGTGTTGTACCTGGAGTTTGCACTTGTTTAAGACTCCTGTCCATTGGAAAGGCATTCTCCCACGGGGACGTCACACCTTTCTTTGAGTGTGACGCTGCTGTAAAGTACATTCCCCACGTGACGGTATTATCTATTTCTCTTCAGTCCAACAGGATTTCTTTCCCGCAAAACTCATTCTAATTTCTTCCCCCCTTTCCCCCCCTTTTTTCTTTTTTTTTCTCTTTTCTATTCTGGGTGTTGTTTAGGTTAACTCCTTTAGGTCATTTAGTCATCTCCGGGTGGGTTCGGTATGGCGGGCGGAACTCTGAAGATTGGGTCCTTAAATGTCAAGGGTTTTAATACCCCCCAAAAGCGAAGTCACATTATATCAGACATACAGAGGAATGGGGTACAGGTGTTGTTCCTTCAGGAAACACACTTTAAAGAGGGCCATGTTCCATCCTTTGGAGGGGGACAGTTCTCTGAGTGGATACATTGCGTGAACCCCGAATCCAGAGCCAGGGGTGTCTCCATAGCTCTTCATAAAAATCTACCATACAAAATTCTAGATTCGGTGATTGACGAGGGAGGTCGCTACATCTTTCTCAAGTTGGTGGTTTCTGGAACTCCATTGATCTTAGTCAATTGGTACCTTCCTAACAGGGAGCAGACAAGGGTATGTAAAACCCTTCTGATGAAGTTGGCAGATTTTGCGGAGGGGCGGGTCATCATCGGGGGTGACTTCAACTTTACCCTTGACCCTTCCATTGACACCACCTCTGGTAGGGGGGCGACTCCTCGTAGACGTGTAATAGCACTCCGGAGACTTTTATGTAGACTTCAGTTGGTGGATGTTTGGAGGATCCTTAACCCTGCTGTTAGGGACTATACTTTTCACTCAGGTGTACACGGCTCTTATAGTCGAATTGGCCTGTTCCTGGTCAGCCATGGGTTCCTTTCTTGGACACCCAAAGCCTCTATAGGCAATATTGTCCACTCGGACCATAGCCCCATCTTCTTGTCTATTGAGGTTCCCGGGCTGGCTAGGAAAGAGTGGTCCTGGAGACTAAATAGCCACCTCCTATCCGATGCAGTCTGTCTGGAGGAATTAAAATCTGACATCAAGACTTTTTCTCAGACACATGCATCAGATGCGTCCTCCCCAACCATTAAGTGGGAAGCCCTCAAATGCATTCTCAGAGGAACGCTAATTAAACACGGGACAAGGATCAAGAAACAAAAATCTGAACGGATGAGCGAATTGCTCTCCCAGATTGGCCGACTGGAGGTGACGCATAAGGCCTCTAGAAACCATGGGGTGTTGGTTGAATTAACATCTAAGAGATTGGAGCTAAAGAACCTATTAGATGGAAAATATGACAGATACAGGGAGAGATCTAGGGCGTATTTTTATAAAACAGCCAATAGTTGTGGACGACCCCTAGCTAGACTTCTACACCCTCGGGGGGGACCTGCGTATATCCCATCCATAAAGTCACCAAATGGCAAGATGGTACATCGCACGGAGGACATAGCAGAGGTATTCCAAAATTTTTATGCTGATCTATATGCCTTGAGGGGAAAATTTGCTGACATGCATCCTGACGATGTGCGAGCTAAAATTCAGGAATACATTTCTGAGGTGAATATCCCGTCTTTACCTGACGATGATATTCTGTCTTTGGAAAGTGACATCACAGAAGAAGAGGTGGCGAATGTAGTCAAGTCATCCCCGACATCTAGGTGCTCTGGCCCGGACGGTTACACTCCCATCTTCTACAAAACCCTAATTGACGACTTGTTACCTCTCATGCTTTCTGCGTTTAAAGCACTCATGGAAGGAGACACCCTAACGCCGCAAGCTTTAGAGGCACACATCTGTGTGCTTCCCAAGCCAAACAAAGACCATTCTGAGGCGGCAAGTTACCGCCCAATATCTCTGCTGAACATTGATGTTAAGATGTTCGCCAAGATATTGGCTGATAGATTGTCTTTGAGGCTCCCTTCGATTGTCCACCTTGATCAAGTGGGCTTTGTTAAGGGCCGAGAGGCGCGGGACAACATCATTAGATCTTTTCTCCTGATTGAGAAAGCTAGGATGTGGAAGTCCCATCTATGTCTGCTCTCTATAGATGCAGAAAAGGCCTTTGATAGGGTCCATTGGGGCTTTCTGTGGGAGGCATTGAAGCACATTGGCCTAGGTAGTAAGTTTATGAGTGGGGTTTCCTCACTGCACTCCTGTCCCTCTGCCAAGGTACGCATTAATGGTAGCCTATCGGGTTCCTTCCCTGTCAGGAATGGGACAAGACAAGGCTGCCCACTATCTCCCTTGCTTTATGTTATCGTCATAGAGCACTTGGCGAAAGCCATCAGGGACAATGGAGGTATACACGGGATTTCAGTGGGGGACACCCATCATAAAACGGCTTTGTTTGCTGATGACGTCCTCTTGTACGTGACTCGCCCTTCGGAGACCTTCCCCGCCTTGTTACATGAGTTGAACAGGTTTGGAGACCTTAGCAATTTCAAGGTGAATTATTCCAAATCCGAGGTGTTGATCGTCTCTCTGTCTGCATCTGAAGTGGTCTCCCTTTCTGAGGGATTCTCCTTTCGGTGGAGACCGGGACACATATCATACCTAGGTATTCATTTGCCTGCTGATGTGCGTGAGGCCTTTTACTTAAATCACAAGATTCTCCTGGACCGGGTGGGTGCCTTATTGGAATCTTACAGACCCTTGAAGATATCTTGGTTGGGAAGAATTCATGTCGTTACGATGGACATTCTCCCAAGATTTTTATATGTCTTTCAGGCGGTGCCTGTTTGGCCTTGCTGGGCATACTTTCGCACCGTTCGCAGATTAATCTCTAGATTTGTCTGGAATGGTGTGAAACCGCGAATGAGCTACAGGGTTTTGTCTTCCTTGAGGGAGTCTGGAGGTGTTGGACTGCCGGTAGTGATGGGCGAATCCTAAATTACTCGGAATCGCTTGACTCTAGCGAGTCCGAGCCCAGGACTCGCTACTCGTTGCGAGTCTAGCGAGTCCAATGTTAATGAATGGGGAAGCGAGTAATAGCGAGTAGTGTGAGATTTACAACTCGCAGATGTGTCTCGGAAGCTTCAGCCTGAAGCAATCCTAGTTTTGTCATTTATTTGCATTGCTCGTTTACTTTGTAAGTAATCGCTGACTCGCACAGATAAGAGTCCTGCTTTCTTCCTCTGTGCTGGCTGCCAGCTCCAGGGTCCTAGAGCCTGCCTGCTGCCTGATGTAGCAGAGCTGAGATTGTTCTCAGTCTGCGCATTCCCTGTGTACAGACATGAATGTCTGTGCACAGAGATGATGTAGCAGAGCTGAGATTGTTCTCAGTCTGCTCATTCCCTGTGCATAGAGATCTATATCTATACACAGGGGATGTAGCAGAGAGGACATCGCGTTTTGGACTGCGTCGGACGGAAGAGGATTTTTTTAATTAAAGATGGAGTCCCTAATGGCTTTTTTTTTTATTTCTAATAAAAAAATTTCTTTGTGTTGTGTTTTTTTTAAAACAATTTAATAGAAATTCATGGCGGTCATGTCTAATATTGGCATGACCACCATAAATTTCGGGCTTAGGGCCAGCTGATAATACAAAGCTGGTATTAACCCCTTTATTACTCAGCGTGCTACCGCCACCAGGGCCGCTGGAAGAGCGGGGTTCAGCGCCAGAGGATGGCGCTTCAATGAACGCGCCATCTTCTGGGGCGGCTGCGGGCTGCAATTTGCAGCGGGGGGTGCCCAGAAAGCTTGGGCATCCCTGCGCTGCGGATTCCAGCCCCCAGCTGCTTAGCTGTACCTGGCTAGACATAGAAATTGCGCGGAGCCCCACGCATTTTTTTTTAATTATTTCATGAAATTCTGAGATTCTGACTCTGAGACTCTGACTCTGAGACTCTGAAATTCATTAAATAATTTTAAAAAAATGCGTGGGGCTCCGCGCAATTTCTATGTCTAGCCAGGTACAGCTAAGCAGCTGAGGGCTGGAATCCGCAGCGCAGGGATGCCCAAGCTTTCTGGGCACCCCCCGCTGCAAATTGCAGCCCGCAGCCGCCCCAGAAGATGGCGCGTTCATTGAAGTGCCATCCTCTGGCGCTGAACCCCGCTCTTCCAGCGGCCCTGGTGGCGGTAGCACGCTGGGTAATAAAGGGGTTAATACCAGCTTTGTTATACAAGCTGGTATTAAGCCCGATATTCTTAATGTCAGGCCACGTTTGACCCAGCCACTAAGAATCTCCAATAAAGGGTTAAAAAAACACAGAGAAAATTTTTTATTTGAAATAAAAAAAAAAAGCCATTAGGGACTCCATCTTTAATTAAAAAAATCCTCTTCCGTCCGACGTAGTCCAAAACGCGATGTCCTCTCTGCTACATGCACAGGGAATGAGCAGACTGAGAACAATCTCAGCACTGCTACATCATGTCTGTGAGCAGGCGGGCTCTAGGACCCTGGAGCTGCACAGAGAAGACAGCTGGACTCGGCTCGCAAAGAAACAGCAGTTACTTTGCGAGTTTCCCTGCTATCACTGGCACAGTAGCCAGTGATGACTCGCACGAGTCTAATGCAAACAATGGCAATCCTAGTTTTGTCAGCGTTTCTGACAAAACTAGGATTGATATTGATTTGCATTGGACTCGTGCGAGTCATCACTGGGAAACTCGCCGAGTAGCGAGTCCTGCGAGTCCCTTACTACTCGCCGAGTAACGAGTCCTAGCGAGTAGATTCGCCCATCCCTAACTGCCGGATCTGCAACGATATTGCTTGGCCGCCATTCTTGTGCGTCTGCTTGATTGGCGTTTTATGACAGACGTGAAACAGTGGATTCAGATTGAGCAGTCCGGTATTTCTGTTCCTCTAGACCACTTACAGTGGATCCCGATGGAGGCCCTAACTCCTTCTTGCCAACTAACCTCCTTGACTGTTGAACTGCTGAGAGCATGGCGAGTGATATGGGGTGAATTGAATGGGAAGACACTGGTTAGCACCCTGACCCCAATCTTCCACAGTCCAGCTTTTCCCCCGGGCATGACCCATCAGGTTCTACTCTTGTGGCGAGCGGAAGATGATACCCGGGTGGGTCAGATTCTTTGTCGAGGTGAACTCCCTTCATTCACTGAATTACAGGCGTCTTCCCCAGCCGTGAGACTGAAGTGGTGGGAATGCCTCCAACTTCGCTCCTTTGTGCGTTCTTTACCCCTCCGAAGGGACTCGGATGTTACATTTTCTTCCCTAGAGATGATATTTACCTCCAACCAGGGACCTACTAGAGGTATCTCGGTCTTATATTCCATCATATCTAGAGCAGCCGTGACAGGAGCCCATAGTTATCAGCGGGCATGGGAGGCTAAATTGGGAAGGACAATAGATACTCAAGACTGGGAGAGGTGTTTTCTGATGTCTCGTAAAACCTCAGGATCTTGTGAGGCGCTGGAAAAGTGTTACAAGATACGCCTTAGATGGTATCTTACTCCGGACAGGCTGCATCGGTTCTCCCCGGCCAACTCCCCACTCTGTTGGAGATGTGGTCTTGAAGTTGGCACAATGATCCATGTATGGTGGAGTTGCCCCCTTATCAGTGACTTTTGGAAGAAAGTATTCCGCAACTATAACCTGGTTACAGGCAGGCATGCGGGAGGTACCCCCGAGGTGGCCCTGCTCTCTCTGCTCCCTGGTTCATGGAAAAGACAGAAGAAAGACATCCTTCGGTTCTGCCTTTGTGCAGCACGCAATGTGATCCCCCGACATTGGAGGGAGCAGTTACCTCCTTCTATTTTGGAATGGTTCACCGAGATGGAATCCCTCAGACGTTTTGAGGAGATCTCTGCCGATTTCTCTCAAACTCAAGCAGAATATGTAAACACCTGGTCAGAATGGATCCTTTTCAAGGATGCATCTAATTTTGGTGACCTCTTTACCTGAGTGGTGGAACATCTATACCGTTCCCGATCTTGAGCCACCCTCTATTCTACATGCAATACCACCTTTGACATTCTAGTCTTTTCCTCATATACCCTTCCCACTCTTTGAACTTCTATTTCATTTCCTCCTCCCCCCTATTCTATTCCATTTTTCCTCTCTTTCTTGCTCCCTTCCCCAGGTTTCTTATAATATCACTTCGATATTTACTCTTCCTCCCCTGTTGGACTGAATTTAGATATACGTTAGTTGTATATGATCCAATACATATGTTCTCTTTATGCTATGTTTCTTTTGTTGTTTTATTTTGCTGAGAGATAGAATCCGACCTTTTGTTTCTTTGGACACTAAAAAGGGGATTTCCCCTTTATATATATCCGGGAGAGACCTCTTGAGACCACAACTGTCTGGACTTCCACTATACGGTTTTTGGTTCATTAACTTTATTCATACCATTCTCTACTGGAATTTTACAGTTTTATATGCTTTACTGTACTGTTTTGTACTTTTTCTAAATGAAAAATTTTTCAATAAAAATATATTTACAAAAAAAAAAATATCAATGTACCAAAATGTGTTATGCTTTGTAAGATAGAGCCACATTCGTGTTTTTAATGTACGATTAAAGCGCTCCACCATAGACATCTAAATTGTGTTGTTGGCAAAATAATGTAGAATGTTGTACGTTTTATAAAGACGCTTCATCGATGAATTAGTGAATTCTTTGCCCCGATCCGTCTGTAATTTCTCTGGTAGGCGCTTATCATTTTGAAATATTAGTTTGAATGAGCTTGCTACAGCCGCTCCAGTTTTGTTTGATAAGGCCAAGCACCACGCAAATTTTGATAATGCATCAATTATCATTAAGATGTATTTAACATTATCATTTTCCCTTGAATATTCAATTAAACTCACTAAATTTCCTTGCCACAGTGCGTTGATACTAGAAACAATGATCTTATTTGTCAGAAATCATTTTCTCACGGGTTTGTGCAAAATGTAACAATCCTGGTTATTCAATCAATCACACAAAATTGTTTTTTTATTCCCGTAATCTCTGGTTTCTCTATATAATTTATTAATGCCACCGTACGATCCTGAGGCTTTAGGTGTGAAATATTGTTTCTCCAGTATTTTTTCATCACTTCTAGAAGCCATGATGGTTTGAACAATTGCTGTCTTTATCAGAAATTCAAATCTATAAAATGATATTAAATGTGGTATGTAATACAAATATATCATGCTTGATAGTAGTATAATAAGTATATTATATTTGCTTGAGGCTGAATGGTGGGTTGTAACTGGGAGATACTTGTGGGTGTAAACCGGAAGAGTGCTTTCTGCTGATTGTTTGCGGCATTGTGGTGAGGTTTAAATGGGCTGTGCTTGTGGGTGGAGTGTTTTCTGCTGTACGTCTTTAAAAACAAAACACTAGCCCCCAGTTGTTATTACATTCAGCAACAGAAGCTGTTTTCCAGACATACTGGCCGACATTTCTACTCTTTAAAATAGTAAGCATTAACACATTATTTAATTAATATTATTGTCAATTGTTGAATAGTAATCTACTCTATAATTGCCGTAGGCATTTTCGTGTCGGCCCCCGAAATCGCCGTGGCTTTGTCACGCTGTGACGTCACCACGCGCGAGCAATGGCCGCGAAGCGGCCATTGCGAGTCGCTGGCCGAAAATAGAACCAGAGGGTCGGCTACAAAGTCAGCGATTTACCGCTGAGGTAGCGCGAGCAATGGCCGCGAGGCCATTGCGAGTCGCTACCTCAGCTGCCGCACGTCCCACTATACTTTCAATGGGGATTCATTGCGACTCGCTGTGTAGCGCGAGCAATGGCCGCGAGGCCATTGCGAGTCGCTACGTCAGCCGCCGCAAGTCCCCTTATACGTTGCATGGGGATCCATGCGAGTCGCTGGGTAGTGCAAGCATTGCGAGTCGTCGTCATCGTCATCGTCATCATCATCATCATCATCATCATCATCATCATCATCATCATCATCATCATCATCATCATCCTACAAAGTTAGCGATTTACCGCTGAGGTAGCGCGAGCAATGGCCGCGAGGCCATTGCGAGTCGCTACCTCAGCTGCCGCAACTCCCCCTATACTTTCAATGGGGATCTATTGCGAGTCGCTGGGTAGTGCAAACATTGCGAGTCGCTATCACAGATCATCATCAATCATACTACTACTACTGGCCGCACAGACCCCCCCCCCTCAATGGCCGCACAGACCCCCCCCCCAATGGCCGCACAGACCCCCCCCCCCCTCAATGGCCGCACAGACCCCCCCCCCCTCAATGGCCGCACAGACCCCCCCCCCCCAATGGCCGCACAGACCCCCCCCCCCCCCCCCCAATGGCCGCACAGCCCGCCCAATGGCCGCACAGACCCCCCCCCCCCAATCGCCGCACAGACCCCCCCCTCCCCCCTCAATGGCCGCACAGCCCCCCCCCCCTCAATGTCCCAAAGTCAGCTGTGACCGCCTGGCCCTGGGACACTGGCTGCCAAGCACACATCAGCTGGTAGGCTCCCATCACTTACCCACTGAGGACGGATCACTTCCAGCACCTCTTCACATGCCAGTGCTCTGAACTTCTGAATCATCCTCTCCTCACTCAGACACCTGGCAGGTTCCAGCCTACTCACTCCCAGCTGCAACCCAGTGAGTCAATCAGCACATCTTCACTCATGTGATTAACCCCCTGTGCACCATTCAGGTTTAGCCCAGCAAAGCACTCCAAAAAGTATTGAAACACCCCAATAAGTATTGAACGCGCCCCAAAAAGTATTGAACGCACCCCAATAAGTATTGAAGGCGCCCCAAAAAGTATTGAACGCGCCCCAAAAAGTATTGAACACACCCCAATAAGTATTGAACGCGTCACAATAAGTATTGAACGTGCCCCAAAAAGTATTGAACACACCCCAATAAGTATTGAACGCGCCCCAAAAAGTATTGAACGCGCCCCAAAAAGTATTGAACGCACCCCAATAAGTATTGAACGCGCCCCAAAAAGTATTGAACGCACCCCAATAAGTATTGAACGCACCCCAATAAGTATTGAACGCGCCCCAAAAAGTATTGAACGCACCCCAATAAGTATTGAACGCGCCCCAAAAAGTATTGAACGTGCCACAAAAAGTATTGAACGCGTCCCAATAAGTATTGAACACACCCCAATAAGTATTGAACACACCCCAATAAGTATTGAACGCGCCACAAAAAGTATTGAACGCACCCCAATAAGTATTGAACGCGCCCCAAAAAGTATTGAACGCGCCACAAAAAGTATTGAACGCGTCCCAATAAGTATTGAACACACCCAATAAGTATTGAACGCGCCCAAAAAAGTATTGAACGCGCCCCAATAAGTATTGAACGCGCCCCAAAAAGTATTGAACGCGCCCCAAAAAGTATTGAACACACCCCAATAAGTATTGAACGCCCCCCAAAAAGTATTGAACAGGCCCAAAAAGCATTGAACGCGCCCCAAAAAGCATTGAACGCGCCCCAATAAGTATTGAACGCACCCCAAAAAGCATTGAACGCGCCCCAATAAGTATTGGACCCCCCCAAAAAGTATTGGACCCCCCAAAAAAAGTATTGGACTCCCCCAAAAAGTAGCTATCTACTATATAATTGCCGTAGGCATTTTTGTGTCGGACCCCGAAAACGCCGTGGCTATGTCACGCTGTGACGTCACCACGCGCGAGCAATGGCCACGCCGCATTGCGAGTCGCTGGCTGAGTGCGACCACTTGCGGCGCGGTTGCGGTAATCCCCTTAGAAAGTATAGGGGGACTTGCGGCAGGTGTGGCAAGTGCGGTTTTGCCGCACCTGCCGCAAGTCCCCCTATACTTTCTATGGGGATTACCGCAACCGCGCCGCAGATGCGGTTTTTAAATAAAATAAAATAATTTTAATACAAATAAATTTTCATAAAATAACAAATAATAAATACATTTAATAATAAAAATAGTAAAAAAACAAAACAAAATAAATAATAAAATAAAAAATTCCTATCTACTATATTGGATTATTATTTGAAAATCTAAAAAAAAAAAAAAATATTCTAGACACCCGATGCATTTGCATCGGGCTCACAGCTAGTATTTATTATATAAGACATAACTGTATTTTCCTTAGCATAGATTTACTTAATAATTACTCACATAGCATAATATTATTTGCTCTTTTATTATCTATCCAGATTATTAACACATTAGATGGTGGCCCGATTCTAACTCATCGGGTATTCTAGAATATGTATGTAGTTGACATACTGTGACTGACAGAACTTGTTCAGTTAACGTGAGTAAACTACATATACAGTGTATATATATATATATATATATATATTGTATCAGCTCGCCGGCGACGTCAGGACGCACGAGGAGGCAGCTTTGCATAGGTGAGACCAGAAGGGTTTATTTACTCATAAACCCTTCCACAGGGAAAACACACACAGCAAACACAGAATCCTAATCACTTTCCCCCTGTGCCTAAGTCCAACCTCCCTTACATAGCTGGACACCACGCCCCTGGGAGGGTATGTGAGTCCTGGACCCGCCCATCACCTTGGTTACTAACAACTCCCTCAGTGTTTCTCTCCACTAAGAGATGCTAATGCCGGCTTACATCACAGACCTCAGGTGGGCCTGTGACACATACCTGCCATCCACTATGCACCCCCTTGCCCTCTTACAATATATATATATATAGCAGCGCTATAGTATATGGTGGTACATTACAGCACTTGTATAGCAGCGCTATAGTATATGGTGGTACATTACAGTATATATATAGCTGCACTATAGTATATGGCAGTACATTATAGTACATGTATAGCTGCACTATAGTATATGGCAGTACATTATAGTACATGTATAGCAGCACTATAGTATATGGCGGTACATTATAGTATATGTATAGCAGCACTACAGTATATAGCGGTACATTACAGCACATGTATAGCAGCACTATAGTATATGGCGGTACATTACAGTACATGTATAGCAGCGGTAGTATATGGCGGTACATTACAGCACATGCATAGCAGCGCTATAGTATATGGTAGTACATTACAGCACATGTATAGCAGCACTATAGTATATGGCAGTACATTACAGTACATGTATAGCAGCGTTATAGTATATGGCGGTACATTACAATACATGTATAGCAGCACTATAGTATATGGCAGTACATTACAGTACATGTGTAGCAGCGCTATAGCATATGGCGGTACATTACAGTACATGTATAGCAGCGCTATAGCATATGGCGGTACATTACAGTACATGTATAGCAGCACTATAGTATATGGAGGTACATTACAGTACATGTATAGCAGCACTATAGTATATGGCAGTACATTATAGTACATGTATAGCAGTACTACAGTATATGGCGGTAAATTACAGTACATGTATAACAGTGCTATAGTATATGGCGGTACATTACAGCACATGTATAGCAGCACTATGGTACATGGCGGTACATTACAGTACATGTATAGCAGCAGTATAGTATATGGCGGTACATTACAGCACATGTATAGCAGCGCTATAGCATATGGTGGTACATTACAGCACATGTATAGCAGCACTATGGTATATGGCAGTACATTACAGTACATGTATAGCAGTGTTATAGTATATGGCGGTACATTACAGTACATGTACAGCAGCACTACAGTATATGGCAGTACATTACAGTACATGTATAGCAGCGCTATAGCATATGGTGGTACATTACAGTACATGTATAGCAGCACTATGGTATATGGTGATACTCCGCTCCTCGCGGCCCCCCTGCTCCTACTGGCTCCTCCACAGTAAAAGTAAAAATAAAAATATCCTCAGTGAGGATACTCACCTGTCCGCCGGATCGCTCCACCTCCGTCTTCTAGGTCCTACAGGCCTTTAGGACCTGTCATTGCCTGGGAAACCGATCAGCTGATCGGTCACATGACTGCTAACTGCTGAGGCAGCAGGATGGAGCGGGGGGCAGGATGGTGACGGGGGCAGGATGGTGGTGAGGGGGCAGGATGGTGACGGGAGGGGGGGCAGGATGGTGACAGGGGGGGCCGGATGGTGATGGGGGGGCAGGATGGTGACGGGGGGGGGCAGGATGGTGGCAGGGGGACAGGATGGTGACGAGAGGGGCAGGATGGAGCGAGCGGGGCAGGATGGAGCCGGGGAAGGGGGCAGGATGGAGCCGGCGGGACAGAATGGAGCCGGGGGGGGAAAGATGGAGCTGGAGGGGGGCAGGATGGAGCCAGGGGAGGCAGGATGGAGCCAGGGGGGGCAGGATGGAGCGATCAGGGCAGGATGGAGCCGGGGAAGGGGGGCGGTATGGAGCTGGGGGTGGCAGGATGGAGCCTGGGAGGGCAGGATGGAGCCGGGGGGGCTGCTGTGCTGAGACACAGTTGAGTATGGTGTTCCAGGCAAACTGCTGGTCTGGGAGGGAGGTGCAGGCGAAGATGTAATGTTGCCTTCATTCAATGGTGGTGCTCTCGATGTCTGAGAGAGCTCAACATCAGCAGCATTGTCCACTTGAAAACCAAGTGACAACCTGCCAAACACGCTGCCTGTTGCGGGTAAAGAGGTGGAAGGTGTACGTCCAAAAGCATGTGTGACAGCTGTCACAGACGATGAAGAGCACACAGATACACTTGATGGGGCAGACGGTGGAAGGCCCACCCCACTAGCCCGCATTCTAGCACGGTGAGCTTCCCACTGCAACTTGTTCTTCATGTCCATGTGGCGGTTCACACATGAAGTACTTAAGCTAGTGAGTTTTTGGCCTCTAGTCAGAGATTGGTGACAAATCTTGCAGATGACATGAGTTGGGAGATGCCAAAAAAGGCCCAGGCTAGGCAAGGCTTAGAGCCCATGCGAGCTGCAAAGCCAGCACGACTTCCGCTCAGAGGCAGAGTTGTGGCTGCGGATGCAGTAGTTGGCGTGCTTCCAGTGCTCCTTCTATGTCCAGGAAGGCGCAACCTAACGTCGTCATCAGTAGCATCCTCCTCCTTCTCCTGTGCTGACCTCATCGACTGGCTGACTGTGGGTTGACAGTAAGTGGGATCTCCAACTTCATCGTCATCCTCTGTATTCTCACACCCCTCATCCTCAGAGACAACATCTTCCTTCCTTGACCGATAACTTAATTTGTCAATCAAATCCGGTATCTGAGTCTCATCAACATCATCCTCCTGATGTCCACCAACAGTATGTACTGTTAGGGAATGAGGGTCTGCATAAAGGTCAGAAGCTTCTTCATCTGGGGCTGGGTCTGACTCACAAAGCTTCTGGGCATCAGGGCAGATCATTAACTCGTCTGGACTCACTGCAGCTTTGGTGCAGACCTCTGAATCCCAGGCTATTGTGTGACTGAATAGCTCTGCAGACTCAAACATGTCTGTTACCCCAGACTGAGTAGGGTGGCTGGACACTTGGGAGCTTGAAGGAATCAAGTGTGATTGGTCTGACACCTCAGATGACTGGAGGGTTTGTGATGTAGAAGTTGAGGTGGAGCAGAGGCCACTTGATGGAGCACTTGAGATCCATTCAAGCACCTGCTGTTTTTGTGCCTCACTTCCAAGTGGTATCGATGGTCGTGTCCGTAAGAAAGGGATCATATCCGATTGGCCAGAGAAAGAAGTAGACACCTTACCTTTGGCTGGAAGATTGTCTTTTTTCAGCAGATGTTAATGTAGCTTTAGCATCTACCCCACGGACATTTTTTTTCCCTTACCACCACGCCTACTCCCATTTCCACTAGCAGTAGGCCTTTTGCCACTCATTTTGTATGTGAAAAAATTGGGAGCAGTACAGTTGTTTTACAAAAAAGAGGTGAATCTCAATCAAGCAGAAGTGACTGAACCAACACTGCTACTAGGCCCAAAGTGAGACCTGGGAAAGGTGCAGTTCAAAATTAGTAGGAAGTACACTGGCGGTGTAGTAGATTGTATTACAAGTGGCCTACACTAATAGTTTTTGTCACGTTGTGACTTGACCAGTAGTCAGATGTGGCCAGGGTGCAGTTAAAAATTAGTAGGAAGTACACTGGCGGTGTAGTAGATTGTATTACAAGTGGCCTACACTAATAGTTTTTGTCACGCTGCAACTTGACCAGAAGTCAGATGCGGCCAAGGTGCAGTTAAAAATTAGTAGGAAGTACACTGGCGGTGTAGTAGATTGTATTACAAGTGGCGTACACCAGGCCCGGACTGATAGGCGGGAGAGGCGGGACTTTTCACTATGGGCCGCCCACTTGTGGGCTGCGTGGGCCGCCCGCTTCTCCAGCCACAGCCCTGCTTTAAATCATTGCTGCTGAGCGGCCACAGCATGAAGGGGGCGGGACCACGTACATGAAGGGGGCGGGTCATTTCCCCGAAGCAGAGCCCCACTCACAGACACCAATCAAGATGACAGGTGCAGATCCCAGGCCCTCCCACCATCTTCATCACAGTCCTTATCCCGTCCTGAGCTGATCATGTGACCCTTGATGCCTCCCCTCCATGTGACATCATCACAGGTCCTATTATATGTGATTATGATGTCTGTGTCTGTCTGTCTTTCTGAGTGTCTTTTCTTTCTGTCTGTGTGTTTGACAGTGTCTGTCTGTGTATCTGTCTCTCTGTCTCTACACAACACTATACAGTATATATAGGTCCACACTACATGCTGTATCAGTGGGCCTATATACTGTATGTATATAGTGTGGACCTGTATGTACAGTATAGTGCTGTGTATACAAGATATACACCTGCACTTTCAGATGTGCATAGAGCCCACAGTCTGTAATGTGGTATACATCCTGCAGTCTGTAATGGGCACAGAGCCCGCAGTGTGTAATGTGCAGAGCGAGCAGTGTGCAATGTGGTATACATCCCGCAGTTTGTAATGGGCACAGTGTGTAATGTGCAGAGCCCGCAGTGTGCAATGTGCAGAGCCCGCAGTGTGTAATGTGGTATACATCTTGCAGTTTGTAATGGGCACAGTGTGTAATGTACAGAGCCTGCAGTGTGTAATGTACAGAGCCTGCAGTGTGTAATGTACAGAGCCCGCAGTGTGTAATGTACAGAGCCTGCAGTGTGTAATGTACAGAGCTCGCAGTGTGTAATGGGCACAGATTCCGCAGTGTGTAATGTGGTATACATCCCACAGTGTGTAATGGGCACAGAGCCTGCAGTGTGTAATGGGCACAGAGCCCGCAGTGTGTAATGTCCATAGAGCCCGCAGTGTGTAATGTGCATAGAATCCGCAGTGCGTAACGTGCTCAGAACACAGCAATACAAGACTGGTGAGTGCCATCTTTCTTTTTGATTATCTGTGCACATTACACCCTGCGGGCTCTGTGCACATTACACACTGCGGGCTGGGTGCACATTACACACTGTGGGCTGAGTGCTATCTTTCTTTTTGATTATATGGACTTGTCTAACTTTGGACTGAGCACCTGGTCCTGGGATCACTCACTATCCAGTTCCACCAGGAGGCTTCAGTTTTATACCGGTGCCCCATTCCTTCTTTTCTAGTGTAATGTGCACAGAGTCCGCAGTGTGTAATATGCATAGAACCTGCAGTGTGTAATGTGCATACAGCACTCAGTCTGTAATGTGCATACAGCTCCCAGTCTGTAAGGTGCATAAAATCCGCAGTGTGTAATGTGCACAGAGCCCACAGTTCTGTAATGTGCACAGAGCCCACAGTTCTGTAATGTGCACAGAGCCCGCAGTGTGTAATGTGCACAGAGCCCACTGTGTGTAATGTGCCCAGAGCCTGCAGTGTGTAATGTGCCCAGAGCCCGCAGTGTGTAATGTGCACAGAGAACGCAGTGTGTAAATGTGCACAGAGCTCGCAGTGTGTAATGTGCAGAGCATGCAGTGTGTAAGGTGCACAGAGTCTGCAGTGTGTAATGTGCATAGAATCTGAAGTGTGTAATGTGCACAGAGCCCGCAGTGTATAATGTGTATACAGCTCGCAGTCTGTAAGGTGCATAGAATCCGCAGTGTGTAATGTGCACAGAGCCCGCAGTTCTGTAATGTGCACAGAGCCCGCAGTGTGTAATGTGTATACAGCTCGCAGTCTGTAAGGTGCATAGAATCCGGAGTGTGTAATGTGCACCTAGCCCACAGTGTGTAATGTGCACAGAGCCCGCAGTGTGCAATATACACTGAGCCCGCAGTGTGTAATGTGCACAGAGCCTGTAGTGTGTAATGTGAAGAGCCTGCAGTGTGCAAGGTGCACAGAGCCCACAGTGTGTAATGTGCAGAACCCGCAGTGTGTAAGGTGCACAGAGTCTGCAGTGTGTAATGTACACGGAGTCTGTAGTGTGTAATGTGCACAGAGCCCGCAGTGTGTAATGTGTATAAAGCTCGCAGTCTGTAAGGTGCATAGAATCCGGAGTGTGTAATGTGCACCCAGCCCGCAATGTGTAATGTGCACTCAGCACGCAGTGTGCAATGTGCACAGAGCCCGTAGTGTGTAATGTGCACAGAGCCTGCAGTGTGTAATGTGAAGAGCCCGCAGTGTGTAAGGTGCACAGAGCCTGCAGTGTGTAATGTGCACGGAGCCTGTAGTGTGCAATGTGCACAGAGCCCGCAGTGTGTAATATGTATACAGCTCGCAGTCTGTAAGGTGCATAGAATCCGGAGTGTGTAATGTGCACCCAGCCCGCCGTGTGTAATGTGCACTCAGCACGCAGTGTGTAAGGTGCACAGAGCCTGCAGTGTGTAATGTGCACGGAGCCTGTAGTGTGTAATGTGCGCAGAGCCCACAGTGTGTAATGTGCACGGAGCCCGCAGTGTGTAATGGGCATAGAGCCCGCAGTGTGTAATGTGCACAGAGTCCGCGCTGTGTAATGGGCACAGAGCTTGCAGTATATAATGTGCACTCAGCCCGCAGTGTGCAATGTGCACAGAGCCTGTAGTGTGTAATGTGCATAGAGCCTGCAGTGTGTAATGTGAAGAGTCTGCAGTGTGCAAGGTGCACAGAGCCCGCAGTGTGTAAGGTGCACAGAGCCTGCAGTGTGTAATGTGCACGGAGCCTGTAGTGTGTAATGTGCACAGAGCCCGCAGTGTGTAATGTGTATACAGCTCGCAGTCTGTAAGGTGCATAGAATCCGGAGTGTGTAATGTGCACCCAGCCCGCAGTGTGTAATGTGCACTCAGCACGCAGTGTGTAAGGTGCACGGAGCCTGTAGTGTGTAATGTGCACGGAGCCCGCAGTGTGTAATGGGCATAGGGCCCGCAGTGTGTAATGTGCACAGTGTCCGCACTGTGTAATGGGCACAGAGCTTGCAGTATATAATGTGCACTCAGCCCGCAATGTGCACAGAGCCCGTAGTGTGTAATGTGCACAGAGCCTGCAGTGTGTAATGTGAAGAGTCTGCAGTGTGCAAGGTGCACAGAGCCCGCAGTGTGTAATGTGCAGAGCCCGCAGTGTGTAAGGTGCACAGAGCCTGCAGTGTGTAAGGTGCACGGAGCCTGTAGTGTGTAAAGTGCACAGAGCCCGCAGTGTGTAATGTGCACGGAGCCCACAGTGTGTAATGGGCATAGAGCCCCAGGGTGTAATGTGCAGAGCCCGCAGTGTGTAATGGGCATAGAGCCCGCAGTGTGTAATGTGCACAGAGTCCGCGCTGTGTAATGGGCACAGAGTCTGCAGTATATAATGTGCACTCAGCCCGCAGTGTGTAATGTGCAGAGAGCACGCACTGTGTAGTGGGCACAGAGCCTGCAGTATATAATGTGCACTCAGCCCGCAGTGTGCAATGTGCACGCAGCCCAAAGTGTGTAATGTGCACAGAGCCTGCAGTGTGTAATGTGTACAGAGTCCGCAGTTTGTAATGTGCACAGAACCTGCAGTGTGTAACGTGCACAGAGCCCGCAGTATGTAATGTGCACAGAGCCAGCAGTGTGTAATGTGCACAGAGCCAGCAGTGTGTAATGTGCACAGAGCCCGCAGTGTGTAATGTGCACAGAGTCAACAGTGTGTAATGTGCAGAGCCAACAGTGTGTAATGTGCAGAGCCAACAGTGTTTAATGTGCACAGAGCCCGCAGTGTGTAATGTGCACAGAGCCCGCAGTGTGTAATGTGCACAGAGCCCGCAGTGTGTAATGTGCAATAAATGCATAAAGTTCAATATCAACATCTTCTTTATATATCCGCTAATCTTATATCGCACCTCCGAAACATCAATTTAAATATCAGGAGAACAAACTGATGTTTTTCCCTGATGAAGCGAGCACTGTTGTAGCGAAACACGTGTAGGAATGACTGTCCTGTCTCTGTGTGTGTTCTGAGCCTGGCACCTCTCCCACAGCGCTGGACAATATGGGTAATTTCATCTTTGAACTTAGCACTTTGGAGCACTTCTCTTATTGTTTTACAAAGACTTAGAAATATTTAATACCCATATGCGTGTAGTCCAATGGCTGTGGGGAGCTATATAGATAATGCTCATGAACAATATGACTATGCACTAACAGTTGTTTATTAATGAAGGGAGACATATATAGATATTTCCAGGACCATATTGGGTGGAACTAATGAGGATATCCCCTTTAAAGAGATACATTTTTACCTATGGTTTACGATCTGTTTTATGGGTTTCTCTCTATGTGGTCACTGTACCAAACCTTGTGTGATTTTTATTGATGTTCAGAGCTTTTTATTACACCAGGCTCCATTTGTGTTTTATGGGATCACCAAATGTATCGTTCTTGAATTGTGATTTTGTATATTTTTTGTAAATTTTTGTAAAAGATTTTATGACCTCTATCTAAATAAAATTTGATACACTTTTGCACAAAAAATCTCCTGTTGTTCTCCTGATATTTAAAGTGTGTAATGTGCACAGAGCCCGCAGTGTGTAATGTGCACCCAGCCCGCAGTGTGTATTGTGCACCAAGCCCGCAGTGTGTAATGTGCACTCAGCCCGCAGTGTGTAATGTGCACCCAGCCCGCAGTGTGTAATGTGCACCCAGCCCGCAGTGTGTAATGTGCATCCAGCCCGCAGTGTGTAATGTGCATCCAGCCCGCAGTCTCTAATGTGTATACAGTGCGCATTCTGTAATGTGTATACAGCGGGCAGTCTGTAATGTGTATATGGCCCACAGTCTTTAATGTGCAGCATCAGAAAGTTTTCCTGCGGGCAGAGTTTGCTCTCTGTGCTTTCCGGTGCCTCCATGGATTCTGTTCCTCTCTGCGGCCATCACTGGACTTTCTTTAGGACCTGGCTGAGTCTTGGCTATCTATATACCACAGCCTCCTATCTGTATAGCACATCCTCCTGGGTATGCTGGGTATAATTCTCCTGCCTACTGAGTGTAATCCTCAGTATCTGTATTATTCTGTATATACACACTGCACAGTACCATTTCTCCTGTCTTGTATATTGGGTGTAATCCTCAGTATCTGTTTTATTCTGTATATATACACTGTACAGTAGTACCACTTCTCCTGTCCTGTATACTGGGTGTAATCCTCAATATCTGTATTATTCTGTATATATACACTGCACAGTGCCACTTCTCCTGTCCTGTATACTGGGTGTAATCCTCAGTATCTGTATTATTCTGTATATATACACTGCACAGTACCACTTCTTCTGTCCTGTTGTCAGAAAGGCGGTATTGGACTTTGATTTTCAGCATATAACTGTTGTTTAAATTAATTATCCCCAATATGGTGTCATCACTTTTCTTCTGTATAGGCAATGACTTTCCCTTCACTCTGGATTTGAACGCTGGGACCCCACAATAACGAGAAACGTGGCTTTGAAGACCACCATGTAAATGGAGCTGCAATTGATTATTCGCTCTGCTGCACTATTCTCATGTGGCTCTTCAAATAACTACTTTGAGAAAGTGATGAGGCCACGAAAACGTAAAAGCAAATTTCACTGATCGCGGCTGATGGGTGATATAGTGTGTGGGCTGCTGGGGCTTGCTTTCCAGGGCTGCTTTTTGGTCCCAGTCCGGCCCTGGCGTACAGTAATAGTTTTTGTCACGCTGCGACTTGACCAGAAGTCAGATGTGGCGAAGGTGCAGTTGACAATTAGTGTGAAGTACACTGGCGGTGTAGTAGATCATATTACAAGTGGCGTACAGTAATAGTTTTTGTCACGCTGCGACTTGACCAGAAGTCAGATGTGGCCAAGGTGCCGTTAAAATTAGTAGGAAGTACACTGGCGGTGTAGTAGATTGTATTACAAGTGGCCTACACTAATAGTTTTTGGCACGCTGCGACTTGACCAAAAGTCAAATGTGGCCAAGGTGCAGTTAAAAATTAGTAAGGAAGTACACTGGCGGTGTAGCTTTTCACAAGTGGGCGACACTACTGTGTAAATCACACTGCTACTAGTCCGAACAAATTGCTGAGACTAGCAGCAGCAAAAAAATGCCTACTTAAGACAGGTGGTGTAGCTTTCTTAACAGCAGTGCTACACTACCTGCCCTAAAGGACTCCCAGAGCTAGATGTGGCCAGATGCTGTGAAAAAGACTTGTACAGCACTCTGGTACACACCTGCCTGGCAAAAACTAATAGGGACTGCTCTAACCTAGCCCAAAGGGCTGTAATTAAAACTAGTCCCTTCTTCTATGGAGTAGATCTGAAAAAGGGCTGTTACAGACCTAATCGCTGGTCCCTACTCCCTACTCCTATGATGCAGCTCTTACAAGAGCTGATTCTGCTAAAATTCGCACCCTCCCCCCAGCCCCTACTCCCTAAACCTATCTAACTACGTATTAGCTCTGTAGCTGAGTGAGATAGTACAATTGTGAGTTTTGACTCTATGGCACCCACAGCAGCAGCGGTGCCGTCTGACACACAGCTACAGTAATGAACAAATGGTGGCGATAAAGAAAATGGCCGGGTCTTATAGGGCAAGGATATGTGACATTCACAGTCAATGATGCCGAACCTTGCTTGTGCAAATCATGCTCTTTACTGTGTTTCAATGTGATTGGCTGGCTCAAAGCCTCCACTGCCCCACTCTACATGCAGTCTGGAGAAAAAAAAGAAGAGCTCCATCACTTCATCAGCACTGATCTGAACCCCACCCCTCCCGCACACTATACACTGAAAATGGATATTAATATTGAAGATCAGTATTTTTTGTGAAAAGCCAGGTATGCTTTTGGTGACCGAAACGTTATCGAACATAACCTAGAACTGCCGAATTTGAAGCTAATTGTTCTAATTCGACGAATGACTCGAACACCGCCCAAAGCAGGTCGAATTTGAGATTGGCGAACATTTCGAATCAAACATCGCTCATCTCTACCAGTGATTTTCAAATCACTCAGTTTCCTCTAAAAAGGCTGTGTTTGGCCTCCCTCTAATCAGTGATTGCCAAATCCTTCAGCTTCCCCTAAAAAGGCATTTTTGCCTCTAACAAGCGATTGCCAAATCCTTCCGTTTATATTAAAAAGGCTGTGTTTGGCCTCTAGCTAGTGATTTTCAAACCCTTCAGTTTGTACCAAAAAGACATTTTATTTGTCTCAAACCAGTGATTGCCAAATCCTTCAGTTTCCCCAAAAAAGGCATTTTTGCCTCTAACCAGCGATTGCCAAATCCTTCAGTTTACCCTAAAAATGCATTATTTTGCCTCAAACTAGTGATTGTCAAATCATTCATTGTCTCCCCCAAAAATGGCTGTGTTTGGCTTCTAACCAGTGATTGCCAAATCCTTCATTTTGTACCAAAAAGGCATTTTTGCCTCTAACCAGTGATTGTCAAATTCTTCAGTTCCCCTAAAAAGACTGTGTTTGGCCTCTTACCAGTGATTTCCAAATCCTTCATTTTGTACTAAAAAGGCTGTGTTTGTCCTCAAACAATTGCTTTCCAAGTTTGTGTACATACAACATGAGTGGGAAATCTCAAGGTTGTGGTAGAAAGGTGAAGAGGAAAAAGGTTGTTAGAAAGGGGAATAGGCTTGGTGTTCGAGGTGTACTTGGAGTAGGTGCTACTGCTAGTGACACTGAAAGCTGTACTGACTAAACATTGGCTCGCTGTTTCCCAGCAAAGTGATAACTTCTGTTACTTGAGAGCCTACTCCAGTTTCTTTGCCAGCAGCTGAGTGATACAAGTTGTGAATGAGGCCCAGAAAGAGGTTTTCCTACAGTTCATGGCAAGTCATGCCTCATCAGAAATACTGTGTGAGACCTGAGAAATGACAATGAGAATGGTCATATCTCAGTCTGAGAACTGACAACTGACACCTGATAACAAATAAATGATAGCTAATACCTGATACCTGATAAGTGATAACTGATAAATGATACCTGATATGTGATAACTGATACCTGATACCTCATACCTGATAACAGATATCTCATACATGAAAACTGATACCTCCTACCTGATAACTGATACCTGACAACTGATTCTCATACTTGATCTTTGATCCCTGTCTCTGGACACTTGTCAGAGATCAGTGTCAAAGTGAATTTCGTACACAGTTTGTGTATGTTTAGTATTTTAGTGAAAGAAAATCACCTCATCCAGAGACAATTACTCCTGACTATGAGCTTTTTGAATAGGGCAGTGGTATACGCTTGTGACTAGAAACGCAAGGTGGCAGGTTTGAGACCAGAACTTGATTTTAATTTTTGTTAATAAATTATGCTGGTTAATACACAACTTTCAGTCATATTTCACCTTTAATATTAAAAGTGAAATATGGATGATAAATGTCTATTAACAAACATAATTCATTAACCAAAGGAAAAAAAGTACTGGTTTCAAATCTGCCACCTTGAAGTTCATAGTCACTCATTAATACCACCAAGCCATTCAGTAAGATGGTAGCAAGAAGTGGTTTTCTATGGCTTACAGAAAAAAAACATGCAGACGTCTCAGTATGTCCAAAAATCGTTTTTAATCTGATGGTTGAGACATGACACATTTGTCAAGAATTAAGAGTTAGAAGTCAGAAATCAGGTATCAGAAGTCAGGAGTCAGTTATCAAAAATGAAATATCAACCATCAGAGGTCAGTTCACTTTGGTAAGTGTGCATGTTTAGTTTTTAAGTGAAATAGAATCATCTCTTTCTATCAGCTGGAGTAACATCCTTGTTGCCTCTGGATGTTGCCTCTGGATGTTGCCTCTGGATGTGAGCTCTTGGGTTCAATACCAGAACTTGATGTTTTCATTATTATTTTTTTTAATTTTAAATCAATTACAGTGGTTAATAGACAACTTTCAGCCATATTTCACTTTTTAATATATGACATTCTGATTATCATCCTGATGTGTTAAAAAAAATATCACGCATGCTGTGTATTCACATAGTACATAGCCTTAGGTAATTTGGGTGGGAGGCACTAATATACTATATATATTGGAACATACTAAAAAGATTGAAGAAAAGGAATAAATAAAAAGAATGAACATCATAACTTATTGCTAAGAGATAGGGATGAGCGAGTAGCGAAATATTCGGAGTAGCTATACTCGTAATGAGTAGGTTCTAATACTGACATATTAATTATGAGTAGCGAGTACAATGCAAGTCAATGAAAAATGTGAGTAAACAATCAGCTGATGCATGCTCACCGCCCGATGCTTCGGTCCCTGCCTGATCCCTTGATCCTTGTCCAATCATCCATTCTCCACCCCCCTGCCATTGTAGTGCCCAGAAGAGTTTTCACTAGCCCAAATGCCATTATAGTGCCCAGAAGAGTTGTCACGAAGAGCTGTCACCAGCCCCTCCTGCTATTAAAATGTCCAGAAGAGTTGTCACCAGCCCCCCCTGCCATTATAATGCCCAGAAGAGTTGTCACCAGCCCCCCTGCCATTATAATGCCCAGAAGAGTTGTCACCAGCCCCTCCTGCCATTATAATGCCCAGAAGAGTTGTCACCAGCCCCCCTGCCATTATAATGCCCAGAAGAGTTGTCACCAGCCCCCCTGCCATTATATTGCCCAGAAGAGTTGTAACCAGCTCCCCTGCCATTACAGGGCCCAGAAGCGTTGTCACCAGCCCCCTTGCCATTATAGTGCCCAGAAGAGTTGTCATCAGCTCCGCCTGCCATTATAATGCCTAGAAGAGTTGTCACCAGCCCCCCCTGCAATTATAAGTGCATCTGCTGATCGTTTGAAATAGCTGGCGGTAAAAAGACCGCCTGGTGAGAACTCCTATGGGCATTGCAATAGGAGGAAAGTATCTGCACCAATGCCCAAAATCTTTCAGACTTGGATCCAGGAACGCATAAAGTAAGGTCTCAGCAGAATCGTCACCAGATGATAACTCCTAAGGGTGGAGGTGATGATGATGATGAGACTCAGATACCTGAAGAGCAGCCACACTGTACTGCTCATTCAGGGCAGGAAGAGGAGGAGGGTGACTCTCATGGCTAGGAGTGGGACAACAGAGAGGATGATGATGAGGTTCGAGACCCCACTTAGAATCAACTAAGAGTTACGCAGCTGAGTGGATCAGCAGAGGAGGAGAAGGAGAAAAACGAGGAGGTTAGGTTGCGTCTTCCCGCACAGAGACTGAGGGCTGCAAGCATGACAAGCCCTGCATCCTCAGCCACCACTCTGGCACTGGACTTCAGAATTATGGTTCTGCAGTTGACCGAAGCGGCAAGGGTTGCCTAACCTGGGCCTTTTTTGACATTGCAAAAGATTATCCAACTTAAGTTATTTGCAAAGTTTGTAAAAAAAACTTCAGTAGAGACAAACAAAACAACTACAATTTGACTACCACATGCATGAACCGCCACATGGCCAAGCACTATGTACTACTCTGGGAAAATTATTGCTCTAAAACTGTGCCTACCGGGGCTCACCTGACGCCGTCCAGCACAGCAACTGCATCTGCTGCTTCTTCCTCCCCCATCATTGTGGCAAGTGTTGTCTGACAGGTATCTGGCCGCAAAACCTCTACTTGTTCACCCACTACAGTCGTGGCCAGTGAGAGCCTGCCAGCTGTTACAGAAGTTGACATGCCTGCTGGTTTTCACTGATCTCAGACACGAAGCACACCACCTGTTTGTCAACCCACCATTAGATCTCCAGCTGCACCTCCCTCGCAGTCTAGCAGTTTGTCGGGTACACCCTACTCCATCCTCTCTCAGCACAGCAGCTAGCCCTCAGTCCTGTAGTTAAAAAGATTATTTCCTCCTACTCATCCCAAAGCAACAAGCTTGACCTTCACCATGTCCAATTTGTTGGCCATGGAAATACTGCCTTTTTGACTGGTGGATTCAGACGGTTTCTGAAAGCTGATGGCAGCCCACCAGTATCAGTTGCCCATTCGCCATTACTTCTCAAAGAAAGATGTGCCTGTGCTACACCAGCATGTTACAGACAACATCATCTGTTCCTTGAAAAACTGTATGTAACAGGTTATAATATCACCACTGACACCTGAATGACCAAACATAGCCAGGGGCATAACATTTTGTTCAATGGGTACTCTGCGACTCTGGTGGCTGTCGGGCAAGGCAGGGAAAGGGCTGGTCCCCAAATATTAAAATACCCAAGACTTTTGGGGCAAACATCTGCATGCACCTCTTCTCTTCATCCATTGCTTCTGCCTATTTCACCTCCTCTAGGGCCTCCAGCTGCGCCCTCAACCTCTCCCTCAATGTTGCAACAGCTAAGACAGAATCCACCCCAACTCCGAACTGCGCTGCCAGCGGTCACCACCATCAGGCAGTGTTGAAACTAAAATTCCTTGGAGATGTGAGTCACACAGCTGAAGAATTGTGGACAGCTATACAGGCCGATTTTCAGCAATTAGAAAACCTCATTTGGGATAGTTCAGGTGCCTTACCATAATTAAACACAAAAAATAGTCCCCCATGGACTGGACTGATCGCGCCTTAGGCACACAAGAAATCAAGACAAAACACGATCACATGTCCATGTATATGAAAAATATGGTGTATTTTATTACCAGATGCAGGAGAGACTAACAAAAGACAAGCAGCACTGTGGTAGATGTGCACCGCCGAAGCACATAGATATCACCAGTTACATATTGCATACATGATACAGTAGTTGTAGTATAAACAATCTAATATATAAAGCTGAATGTGTGTATGTGTGTATGTGTGTATATCCGGGATTGGCATCTACACCGTCGCAACTACAGCCACAAAATTTTGCACAGTCACACGTCTGGACCCCGAGAGCGTCATAGGCTATGTTGTGAGGCGAAATTTTAACCCTGCACATTCCAGTTCACCAAACAATTTTGCCCCTATCTACATAATGGGGAAAAAGGGAAAGGAAACGTGTTGGAGGAAAATCGACAGCTGTCAGCTACAGCTACAAAAATTTGCACAGTCACACGTCAAAAAGTGACAGTTACCAGCTGTGAATGAGAGGGCTTAATGATAGCGCCAAAGACTAACAGCACATACCAGCATATAGTCACTAAGGAGGGGCCCCAACATGAGATATTCACCACACACGGGGACATGTATACACACCACACGCACACAAAGAGTAACAGCAAGTGTATAGTCGCTAAGGTGCAGCTCCAATATTGGATTCTCACCACGCACCCGAACAAACACACACACACCACAAAGAGACACACACAACACAGAGACACACACACCCCCAAGGGGACACACACACACTCTATAGTGACACATGCACTCACCCCCCAGGGACACACACACACCACAAAGAGACACACATAACACAGACACACACACTCCACACAGACCCCCCCCCACAGGGACACACACATAGCCACCTTATAGGGACACATGCACTCACCCCACAGGGACACACACACCACAAAGAGACACACACACACACCACACAGACCCCCCCACAGGGACACACACACATACACACCCTATAGGGACACATGCACTCACCCCTCAGGGACACACACACCACAAAGAGACACATACAACACAGAGACACACACACCCCACACAGACACCCCCCCACAGGAACACACACACATACACACCCTATAGGGACACATGCACTCACCCCACAGGGCACACACACTACAAAGAGACACAGACAACACAGATACACACACCACACAGACCCCCCCACAGGGACACACACACATACACACCTAATAGGGACACATGCACTCACCCCACAGGGACACACACACACCACAAAGAGACACACACAACAGACCCCCCACACAGGACACACACATACACACCTATAGGGCACATGCACTCACCCCACAGGGACACACACACACCACAAAGAGACACACACAACAGAGACACACACCACACAGACCCCCCCCCACAGGGACACACACATACACACCCAGGACACACACACCACAGACAGACACCCATGTGCACAAATCACCTCACACAACTCGCCTCATACGTGTGCTATCTTTATTTTCCAAACATAAACATCTGATTAAAAACAGCCAATGTGCAACACATGCTATATAGGGAATTAAGGCAGATGTCAGTCACATGACCTGTCTATTATGTGTATGTGTGAGGTAACATATACTGCCCGGGAGGGTTTACTGTTGGCTGGAGATTTATTAGGCTGCCTATAGCAATCAATCACAGCTCAGCTTCTATTTTCCTACAGGTCATTAATATGGCATATTCAAATTCTATTTTGTTATAGCTAACAGCAGTTATTTATTAACCCAGGCGTAGCCGGGTACTACAGCTAGTATAGTCATAAATCTATGAGATGTAGAGACATGCAGCAAAAATATATAACAAAATATACACCCTGTAGGTAAGTGTCCACCTAATAGTAACTGTGCAAAAGGTGTTTACATATAACCAAGGCTCAATATGTGGATCCAAAATAATAAACTCTGTAGATATCACCCATTGAGTCTGAACCATAATGCATGCAGAGTTCTACAGCATTACACAGAGAGAGACCTAAACCCATGTTATAGCCATGTATAAAGGAAAGAAAGGATATAGCGGTTTTGAGGGCGCTAACAAAGGAAGCAGGAGCCAGGGTCTTCCAAATCCTTACTCTTTAATCAGGGTCACAGTTACTCCACCTTCATCAGGTGTGAAGAGCACCAGAGGCATTTGAACCGGGTTATGCAGGCAGCATAACCCGGCAAGGTTAGTAGAAACCATAAGAACAGTTGCACCCCACTCCAAACCCTCAGAATTTACCTAGGAGCGCCCTCCATTTTCTTTCTATTTATCTATGTTATAGAAATGTGTCACGCTTAAGGGGGAAGGCGCCCTAGAGTGGACCCACTGGGCCATGGTACCGAACTCCCCTGGGTGAGCTGGTCCTAGTTTACCCAACCCCTATACAGGGATTGTCAGGAGCAAGTCCAGGGGGTCTAAATACCACAGCTGCCAGTACCAGGGGTGCGGCTCATAAGGTTAGCTTATGCTACGGCACAGCTAAGGATTCCGGGATAACAGGGTACAAAGCTAGGAGAACAGGAATGGTGCTACCGGGGAAGAGCACAGCAAGGGTTCCAGGAAACAGAGTACAAGGAAGGCCTGACCAACAGTCAGCAAGGCAAAAGCAAACTGACTTAATCAGGAACCTCCCAACAGTGGAGGTGGCCTGATATACCAGAGGAAGAGCAGCTATTAGTCAAGGGGAGTGTCAGGTTGGACCATGCCGGGCCCTAGAGTCACAGGGGAGGAGTGCACCTAGTGTGCCGCTGATTGGTCACATGAACACGACCATTGTAATGTGCTCATGTGTGAGCCCAGTGGTCAGCTGACAGGAAAGGAACCCGGCGACAGCTCAGAGACACAGTGAGCCTGGACGCTGGATGCCCGGTCGGCAAAGGGGCAAAGGATGCCGACCCGGGAGAGGTGAGCTGGGGAGCGGTGCCAGGGGACCTAACACCATGCAGTAGTGATAAATACCAGACCTAAAAGTCAGTGCTTTGTGCTCCATTTCGGCTTCACCTCCGTCAGGGGGCATGCCTACCACAGTGCTACTTGTCTTTTGTTCCAGTGGAACAAATAGCACGATCTCCTGCTGGGCGCTTAGAACAGGGCAAGGAATCCTGATCAGGTGAAAAGTCCTTTATTAAGAAAAACCTCCGTCACCACGACATGTTTCGACGGTGTAGTGCTGTCTTTCTCAAGTGGAGCTGAGAAGGGCACCTTCTATGTGAGACCTAAACAGCAGCCTGTGACGAGTGTTTCCAAACATCCCCTCCCCTCTGTGTGTGCATCAGTGTGGTCCCTAGAGAGATCACATAGGGCAAAAATACCCAGCAAAGGATCTGTGAGGCTGAGGCTGCCTCCAGCAGGGCCTCTGTGAGGATGAGGCTGCCTCCAGCAGGGCCTCTGTGAGGCTGAGGCTGCCTCCAGCAGGGCCTCTGTGAGGCTGAGGCTGCCTCCAGCAGGGCCTCTGTGAGGCCGAGGCTGCCTCCAGCAGGGCCTCTGTGAGGCTGAGGCTGCCTCCAGCAGGGCCTCTGTGAGGCTGAGGCTGCCTCCAGCAGGGACTCTGTGAGGCTGAGGCTGCCTCCAGCAGGGCCTCTGTGAGGCTGAGGCTGCCTCCAGCAGGGCCTCTGTGAGGCTGAGGCTGCCTCCAGCAGGGCCTCGCTGAGGTAATAACTCTGTGTGTGCTGGGCCGGCTCTATCACTGCCAGCGGACGGCCCCCCTGCTACAGTGGAGCTGAATACCAGTGGAACAAATAGCACGATCTCCTGCTGGGCGCTCAGAACAGGGCAAGGATTCCTGATCAGGTGAAAAGTCCTTTATTAAGAAAAAACCTCCGTCACCACAAAGTGGTGGAGGTTTTTTCTTAATAAAGGACTTTTCACCTGATCAGGAATCCTTGCCCTGTTCTGAGCGCCCAGCAGGAGATCGTGCTATTTTTTCCACTGGTATTTCTCTCTCCCTGAGGGCACGGCAGGAGCTGCTCGTTCTTAGCTGCAAGGACCTGTATCGCCGTGGCTACGGCTTAACACTGGAGACATAGGACCTGTCTGACGGCAGCGCGCCCGGTCGCATGGGACGTGAGGAGGCGGAGCCTGTGTAATACGAGGAAACAGCCTGGCTTAAGAGGGAGACCTCTATAATCGCTCACACTTACACCAGTGTTGTGCATGGACCGCACAACACTAGGAGGTTAGTAGACATAGAACCATAAGTTAACAGAGACTAAGACGATATTGTACCATTGCGCCCCCTTTCTCTCCTTTTGTCTTTACTTGTCTTTTGTTCATCTCTCCTGCATCTGGTAATAAAATACACCATATTTTTCATATACATGGACATTTGATCATGTTTTGTCTTGATTTCTTACGATTTTCAGCAATGTCTGTCTCCACTAAACGTTGTGTGAGGGAAGGCCGTGTGTGAAAATGGTGCAAATCTGGTGGCGGTCCTATGCCGGGGCAAACTTACCCACGTGCATGGCTCACATCCTCAACCTGATTGTCCAGCAATTCCTACGCCACTATCCCTCCCTGAATGAGCTGCTGCACAAGGCACGACCACTGTGTGCTCACTTCTGCCATTCTCACCCCATGGATGATCAACTAGCATTGCTACAGAGGTCTTTCACATAGCCTGTTAACCGCTTGATATGCGATGTGCCGACACGGTGGAGTTCCACTCTGCACATGTTGCAGCGACTGTGACAGCAGCTGTAAGCCCTGGCACAGTGTGTAATACTACATACAGTGACTCAAAGTGAGCCAAATATGTTGTAAATGACACTTGCAGACTAGGCACAGATCAAGGATTACTCCACCTTTCATCATAGTTTCGAAATGATTACTAAGGGCCCTTTCACATCTGCGTTTATTTGAAATCGCGGCAGATGCGGTGAAAAAACCGCATCTGCCGCGATTGCTGCATAACCGATGCACTTGCGGCGCGGTTGCGGTAATTCCCATTGAAAGTATAGGGGGACTTGCGGCAGGTGCGGCAAATGCGGTTTTGCACTTGCGGCAGGTGCGGCCGCGAAAAAAACCGCGGTCAGCCGTCAGCAGTTTTTTTCGCGGTCGCACCTGCCGCAAGTGCAAAACCGCACTTGCCGCACCTGCCGCAAGTCCCCCTATACTTTCAATGGGAATTACCGCAACCGCGCCGCAAGTGCATCGGTTATGCGGCAATCGTGGTTTTTTCACCGCATCTGCCGCGATTTCAAATAAACGCAGATGTGAAAGGGCCCTAAGATGGTTAGCGCTGACGAAGTTGTCATCAGCATCACTATTCCGGTCATCTACATGTTGGAGCAAACTTTGAAAACTCTGTGGGATGAAGGGGTAGTACCTGAGCAAGAGGAGAAGGTAGAAGAGAAGGATGCATTTAAAAAACGAAAGTTAGGCTGGCACAGATGCGTGATCCACCAGTCACACGTACGTTTAATGTACTGAGAGTTAAAGAAAGGAACGTGTGTTTTTTGACCAGGATCTTAGGAATAAAGGTAGTCAGATGAGTGTAATCATCAAACAAGTGTTTTATTTAACAAGTATCAAAAGAGAAGGACAAAACACACCACACGGTTGAAAACATTTAAAAACGGTGTGTGCAAACACCGTGAACACTAGTTTCCAAGCCCATTGAATAACTGACTATAAAACTGGTGATGATGCACATATTTTTTCTCTAGAAATACAAATAGATCACCAGCCCACCAACTTAGCCCAATACAGAGTGACTACTGAGAGTCAATGAGTGATACACGATATGGTAAAATTTCGTGTAGTCAAGTTGCTATGAGCAATAATGCAAGTTTCATTGCTCCATTATGTGTATAGGCCTTTAAAAGCACTTTACAGCACCACTGAAGGTAAAGGTGGTACACAATTGAATAGACATGTTTTCTCAAAGATCAAAAAGGGTCACAATACAATGAGTATTGGAACAATGGGGTAAAGTAATTCAAGTGAGTTAAGATAAAACAAGCTCAAGGACTGAAAATACAACCAAATCCTTAGGAGGCTTTGTCAACACATTGCAACACTTATGGATCGAAAAATACACAGATATGGCGGAAAACTACCTCTGTAATCTGGATGAATGAAAGGTACTAAATTATGGTGGTATAACCAGGGAAGAAAGAGAACTGTAGAGTGTTGCAAAGGAGAAATCTATATCTTAAATAAAGCCAGCTCATTAGAAGCTGTATGCTGAGCAGTGCCTAGGAAACACACAAATACAATGGTGGCCCAAAAAGAGGCTATAGCTGTACGTTATCCATATGAATGGAATATGGAATGCTGTAAGGTTTGGTGGGCTCGGAATGGGCTGGAAGGCTGGTGAACTGACACCCAACGTGTGTCGCTTTCAGCTAAGACAGCTTCCTTATGGGAACAGTGCTGTCAGCCTGCATGTGTCCATGTCCTTTATAGTGCCTCACTGAAGGCAATGTGTGCTCGAGATCCGGTTTGCAATGGCCGGAAGTGACGCGTTGCAGCGGCAACCGGAAATGACATTCCGGGGCCATCACTTGTGACGTGGGAAGCTTTTGGTCGTCGCTAAGCGACGAAAGCGCATGCGCAGACCGGCTGGTCGTGTGACACTTGGTGCTTGAAGGAAAATTGTTTCCTAGTAACAGCAAAGCAAGCGTTATAGATGGCACTAGACCAAGATAGTTGTTGCAAGAGCATCAAAGGAGTCATTATATGAAAACAAATCTGGGCATCATTATATTGACGGTTACCAATAATAAAAAACAAAAATCAAAAAACAAATTCACAAAGTGGTAATAACACTGGATGAATAAATTGATCAATGGGGGTCCTATAAAAGAACCTCTATAAAAGGTTCTCATTAGAGGAAGGGAAGAGAATTATTATGGAAGTTAGTAAAGGTATACGTTTAATTGGCCCATTCAATCCTGTCCTTTTAATATCTCACCAGGGTGGAGCCGTAAGAGATAAATTATAAAAAATTATTATAAAGCAACCTGTGAAAAAAAGAAATTAATTTAAATTCGTGTTTTTTACGATTGCTATAAAACATATGAAAAAATTCTGTAATAGTATACTGTCTAGTATACAGATGATTTTTGTATCCGTGAGTGCCTGAAAAGTAATAAACAATGATAAACAGAAATAATAAACAGAACTGGTGACCAAGATACTCAAAAAGTTGGAAGTGGCCAAAATGGGGACTATATTAAAAAATATAATAATATCCCAATATGCAAATTAAAATGTGTGAAGCCATCCTTGTGCATAACATCAAAGGGCCGGATATTGTGAGAAGACGTTCATAGGAGTTGGAAATAGTTGAAAATAGATGGATGTTTTTTGTTCCTGTTGAGAAAATATCCAAAAGGAAGTCCAGATATTCCAGGACTTGCGGCACTTGCGGCCGTGAAAAAAAAAAACACGATTAGCAGCGGGTTTTTTTTGCAGCCGCAAATGCCGCAACCAGCAAAACCGCACTTGCTGCAAGCACCATAGACAATGCATGGGGCTTGCTGCAAGTGTGCCGCAAGTGCGGCCGTTACGCGGAAGATGCTGCAGATGATGTAAATCTGCCTGATCTGCTGCATTTTCAAAAAAACGCCAGTGTGAAAGCGGCCTAAGATATGTTTCCCCTTTCTGTTGTTTGAGGTTGTCGGGAGAGGACAGAGGAAGGAAGCTCAATTTTTACGCCGCCACCAACACAACAAGGACTTGGGCCTTATAGATGCGTCAGACACATGAGTGCCTTCCTGCTGCACTATCTGCAACATGATGCCTGTATAAATTAGCTATGACTACTGGGTGGCTACACTGTTGGATCAGCGATACAAGAGTAAATTTAGCCAGATGCTTCCCGCCTTGGGCAGGGACTCGTGCATGCTGGAGTATTAAGAAAAAAGCTTGTAGATAATCTTAGGGCTGCTTTTCCTCAACACAGTAGTGAGGTACACAGTACACATCGCAAATCTATACTTCCAAGCCGGGGTATATCAAGTCGTCAGGGTAGAAACATTAGCAACAGTAGTTTAACTGTCAGAAGCAATTCCTGGGAGTCCTTTGACCAATTTTTTTAAATCAGCCTGTGCATGGGGAGACTAAGTACAGGTTTGACACAGAGTGAACAACTGCATAATATTTATTTGAGCGGTTGTATGACTTATGAGGGCCCCCTGCCCAATAGTCCTTAACATGTGACTGACCTAGCTGACTAATTCTTCTGGTAGTATTACATGAAGCTGATATTTGTGTCACCTGAGGGTGGCACAAATAAAATTTATTAGAGCAATTGCATGACTTATGAGATCCCCCTGTTAAAAGGCGTATACATGTGACTGAGCTAGCTAATTCTTTTTAGTATTTCATGAAACTAATATTTGTGCCACCTGAGGGTGGCAGAGCATAAAATTCATTGGCGTTTGTATGACTTATGAGGGACTCCTGCACAATAGGCCTATACATGGGACTGACTTAGGCTAGGGGCACACTTGGGAGGATGAATCCGTCTACTGGATCCGTTAACAGATTCATTTTTAAAGCTGTCATTTTTTAGCCATTTCTACCGCATGCGTTATCGCTTGGTACCTATATGTACCATGTGTTAATGCATGCGTTTCCCATAGACCCCAATGTTACAAAAACGGATGCGTTTTTGACAAAACCCAAAAAAAATTACAGACCCTATTAAAAATGGATTTCTCAAAAATGCAATGCATTAAACAGATTGCACTTTAGCACACTTTTGCAATGCGTTTTTTTGCATTGGAGTCTATGGGTGTGTTAACAGATGCGTTTTTACACATTTCCACATGTCAAAAACGGATCTAGTAGCAGGATTGCAGTCGCAAGTGTGGCACTCCAGGGCTTAATGTGCCACAGTAACATCACAAGGGTTAACTCCCCACACAACACTGGACACAGCACTAGCACCTCTAGGCCAGAAGGGGGAGCTCAAGCAGTTCCCTGATATATTCTGGTCTGAGGAGTAAGTAGTTAGTTGAGAGTTTACAGTTCAGTTTAGTGCAGGGAGCACTAGGAGGAGGACCTGTAAATGGGAGCAGTGCTGAGCTCCTGACAGGGACCACTGACTACTTTCAGGCCTGAAGCCAGGGTCTGAGGAGAGGAGTACAAGAAACAGAGCAACACATCTGGGAGACTGAGTTACCTCATAACTCGCCCCAGAGGAGCGCAGAAGCTGGATACCGGATCCAAATCTGTGACTGAAACACGCAGCACAGAAACACACCGGGATAGTGGAGGTTGTATATCTACACTGTACCACAGCAAAGCAACATGGCGGGGTCAGAAGCACACTGAAAGACTCAAGTTGCCTAGCAAAGGGGGTACTTGTGAGGAGAAACAGGGCCAGCAGCTCAGCTAAAGCAGCAGCAGGGCCACACACAAGGCGCAGGAGTAGGAAACTGAGGACCCGGACAGGGTGGGAGCAACCCGGCCCCGGTACAGACTCCGTGGACAGTATTTGCTGAACAACAACTCCAGTAAAGCCGTGGAAAACTTCAAAACCGTGAGTGTGTGTGATCCTTGTGCTCAAACCCTGCGTGCCCTCACAAACTACTATCATTTCTACTACTACCCCTATCCTACAACATCCATAGCACTATCTATAGACTATTACTACCACTGCTCCGGGGAATCAAGCTCTACCCGGGGGGGAGAGCAAATACATCTCCAGCTGCCAAACATCATCCCCGGAGGTTTTGCAGCAGCGGTGGTCACCCTGACGACAACCCGTGGGTGGCATCACGACAAACTCCCCTGTAAATATCCCCCCGTTTACTTGTGGAACCCAGGACGCGGTCCAGACCCAGACCGCTGTGTTATCCCCAGCAGTACCCCATTCCGCTACCAAGTACCCCCGTCACAGTGGGCTCCACACAAGTGTGGCCCTGGCCTAAAGCTGGCTTCACACCACGGTTTTCAACTTTCAGGTTCTGTCAGGTTTGAACTGGACAGAACCTGATCCGATTTTGCCCCTATGTGTCCCTATGGTGCCAGATTGGTCCTATTTGTCCATCCGGTTTTGTTGTTTTTGTCCCTGATCCGTTTTTTTTGCCCGGTTTTGTACCAGACACAAAATCGGCGTCAGCATAATTTTTTGGCTGCAATGCAAAAATCGGACAAAATTGGATCCTCCCTTATCCGGGGCGATCCGGCGCCCATAGCATGGGAGTCTATGGGCTCCGGATCCATTAATTAAATCAGATCGCTTCTCGGATCCGATGAAAATAACAGGGCAGGCTCTGATCTGTCAGCCTGTGTATGCAGTGCTGCTGTCCATGGTGCAGAACTCCCAGCCGTGTCTCTGAAATGCTACTGTTCATGGCGCTGAATGAGCACAGCAGCATTTCAGAGACATGGCTGGGAGTTCAGCACCATGGACAGCAGCACTGCATACAAAGGCTGACAGATCAGAACTGTGGACAGCAGCATAAAAACAAATCCTGCAAAAAGCAGGATAGGAGGGCATATTTGCCCACACTTGCTGCTCATCCTATGCTGTCAGGTTCTGTCTGGTGGATCCTGCAAAACACCGGACAGAACCTGACAGCTGAAAACCGTGGTGTGAAGCCAGCCTTAGCTGACTAATTCGTCCAGTAGTATTCCATGAGGGTGGCAGAGCATAAAATTTATTGGATCGGTTGCACTGCCTATGAGGGCTCCCTGCCCAATAGGCCTACACATGTGACTGACCCACCTGAATAATTTTTCTGGTAGTACTCTATGAGACTAATTGTTGTGCTACCTGAGAGTGGCGAAGCAAAAAATTTATTGGAGCGGTTGCATGACTTATAAGGGCCCCCTGTCCAATAAACCTTTACATGCGACTGACCTAGCTGACTAACTCTTCTGCTAGTATTCAGTAAAACTTATATTTGTTTCACCTGAGGGTGGTGGAGCATAACATTTATTGGAGTGGTTGCATGTCTTATGAGGGCCTTCTGCCCAATAGGCCTATACATATGACTGAGCTAGCTGACTAATTCTTCCGACAGTATGCTGTGAAACTGATATTTGTGCCACCATAAGGTGGCACAAATAACATTTATGAAGGCCTCCTGCCAAAAGGCGTATGCATGTGACTGACCTAACTGACTAATTCTTTTGGTAGTATGGTATTTCATGAAACAGATATTTGTGCCACCTGAGGGTGGCGGAGCATAAAATTTAGTGGAGCGTTTGTCTGACTTATGAGGGCCCCCTGCCCAATAGGCCTATATATGGGATTGACCCACTTGACTAATTCTTCTGGCGGAGTATAACATTTATTGGCAGTTATAACTTATGAGGGCCCCCTGCCAAAATGTGTATACATGTGACTTACCTAGCTGATTAAGTCTTCCGGTAGTATTTCATGAAACTGATATTTGTGCCACCTGAGGTTGGTGGAGTATAAAATCTATTGGTGCAGTTGCATTGCTTATGAGGGCCCCCTGCTCAAAAGGCCTATACATGTAGCTGACTAATTCTTCTGGTACTATTCAATGAAACTTATATTTGTGCCACCTGAGGGTGGTGAAGCATGACATTTATTGGAACGGTTGTATGACTTATGAGGGCACACTGCCCAATAGGCCTATACATGGGACTAACCCACTTGACCAATACTTCCTGTAGTATTCCGTGAAACTAATATCTTTGCCACCTGAGGGTGGCACAAATAAGATTTATTGGAGCAGTTACATGACTTATGAGGGCCCCCTGCCAAAAGATTTATACATGTGACTGACCTAGCTGACTAATTCTTTCTGTAGTATTTAATGGAACTGATATTTGTGCACCTGAGGGTGGTGGAGCATAACATTTATTGGAGCAGTTGCATGACTTATGAGGGCTCCCTGCCCAATAGGCCTATACATGGGACTAACCTGGCTGACTAAATCTTTTTATAGTATTCCATGAACTAGATATTTGTGCCACCTGAGGGTGGAGGGGCATAAATTGTATTGGAGCAGTTGCATGACTTATTAGGGCCCCCTGTTAAAAGGCGTATATATGTGACTGACCTAGCTGATTGATTCCTCCAGTAGTATTTCATTAAACTGATATTTGTGCCACCTGAAGGTGGCGCAGCATAAAATTTATTGGAGCGGTTGCATGACTTATGAGGGCCCCCTGCCCATAGGTCTATCAATGTGATTTACTCACCTGACTATTTCTTTTGGTAGTACTCCGTGAAGCTAATACTTGTGCAACCCGAGTCTGGTGGAGCATAAAATTTATTGTAGTAGTGTCAAATCCCCACATGGACCTGCTTCCATAATTCCTTTCATGACCTCTTTGCACCACCATATTCCATCAATGTGTGGTGTTAGTGATGCATCCTCGTCTGAACCTGCTCCTGCCTCAGTCACCACCATTTTCGCCCTATAGATGGTGCTGATGTTAAAGGCATAAAGGCATTATGCCTCTGCCAGAGCTTCCTTCTGGGGCTTCTGCCCCTGTCACCAGACATTGCAATTTTCACACTGCAGGTGATGCTGGTGTTGGGGGAGAGGTCCTTGCAGTGAATTCTGGAAACCGCAGGCATCGCTCGTCATCTGGGGTGGCTAGTTGGCAGTTGGACCTGTCATGCTTCACAGACTGATAGTGTTGGTATGATAATCAATGTTCAACTACCGTAATTTAAATTTCACCTTAAAACATTAGAACCCAAATCACCTGTACAGCACTCCCCAAGAGTACATAGATGACAAGTGAAACTGCATCATTTTATCATAAAGTAATCTTTATTATTAAAATCTTGTATTAAAATTACAACTATTCAGGTACCACATGTTTCAGGGCGCCCTGAAGAAGATCAACTTGAAACGTGCGTAGGGGGACTAGGTGGGGGCCATTCTGCATATACCTACTCTAAAGACAACTGCAGCACAAGGTAACTAAAAGGCCCAGTCCTATACTATGTTAATGTCAGATAGCCTGAGCAAAGGCTGGATGTAGGACTGTAATTACTAGAGCCTGGTTACCTATACAGAGAGATTATACTAAATGTGCCTTAGTAGATTTGATGTATAAGCAGTGAGATAGATACTTATGGTGTTTGTCCCACCTATACTGTGGTTTAATGTACTAGGTTATTGTGGTACCTGAATAGTTGTAATTTTAATACAAGATTTTAATAATAAAGATTACTTTAGGATAAAATGATGCAGTTTCACTTGTCATCTGTGTACTCTGGCAGACTGCTGTACAGGTGATTTGGGTTCTGATAGTGTTGGTATGCGGGCGGTCCAGATAGGGTAGTTGGTTCCTGAGCCCCTCCCTATGGGGAGATATCACTCCCTTTATATTCCCTGGGACCTGTCTCATAACTTGCCTGCTATAGTCTTGGTTTCCCATTCTCTTTAGTTCTTGTTTTGCTATGTTATATGTTTGACCATGGCTTTGTTCTTTGACTCTGTTTTCTTCTCACAATTTAGTACTTCAGTGTCCTCTCAGTTTTTATTCGGCTTCCTGACATTGCTGTTATTCAGTTTTCCATCTTAGCCTTTTTTTCTCTGGCTTCCCTGTTTGATTTCCTTCTTGCTCTGGCCTGCTGCTCCTCCATAAGCAGTAACCTCCTGGGATCTGCTGTAAGTCCAGATCCCTGTGCAGGGTTAAAGGGTCTCAGAGTTTCTTTGGGTTCTGCCTTACCAGCAGCTATACCAGTTGCATAGGACGGTCATCACAAGCAGTTGCATGAGGTATGAGGGTCCCTTGCCCAATAGGCCTACACATGTCACTCATTCCCCTGTTCCTCATCAATGTTTAACCTTCAAATGCCCTGTTCTAGACCCTGTGCCATGCTTGCATGCTGTGCCATTATTTAATATTATTCTGGGTAAATTGATGCCATTTTGGTGGTGTCTGGCCTTAATTTTTGGAAATGTTGAGACTGTTATTGATGTATCTTTATTGTGTGTTTTGTGAATTTAGCAGGGTACTCTGACCACCATGCCTACACTTGTCCCTCATCTACCTGTTTCTGATCAATGTAGAAGCTTGAAATACTGGGCCAGGCCTTGTCCCATTCATCCATAATGCACAATGATGACAATTTTAACTCCGGTGAATATACGGCAGTTTTCCTGGTGTCTGTCCCAATTTGAGCTGTTTTGGAAGCTTTTATGCCCCTTTTCAGATGTTTTCTAGGCCATTGATTTTACCTCCCATTGATTTGAATGGGGTATGGAAGTTTGCCAAACTGCTCGCCGAACTGTTCGGCAAACATATACCCGTTTGGCAAACCGAACCAAACTTGAACTTGAAAAGGCTTGCTCATGTCTACACACAGCCATTCAGGAATTGTTTTTTTTTTCTTTTTTTACACTGTCCACTTTATTCTTCTGGTCAGTACGATTACAGCAATACTAAGACACGGCTGGGAGTTCAGCACCATGGACAGCAGCACTGCACACATAGGCTGACAGATCAGCACTGTGGACAGCAGCAGAAAAATAAATCCTGCAAAAAGCAGGATAGGAGGGCATATTTGCCCACACTTGCTGCTCATCCTATGCTGTCAGGTTCTGTCTGGTGGATCCTGCAAAACACCGGACAGAACCTGACAGCTGAAAACCGTGGTGTGAAGCCAGCCTTAGCTGACTAATTCTTCCAGTAGTATTGCATGAGGGTGGCAGAGCATAAAATATATTGGATCGGTTGCACTGCCTATGAGGGCTCCCTGCCCAATAGGCCTACACATGTGACTGACCCACCTGAATAATTTTTCCGGTAGTACTCTATGAGACTAATTGTTGTGCTATACTACATTTATGTAATTTTTTTTATGTTTTGTGAATTTTACACAATGAAAACAATTTTATAGAAAAAAAAATATTTTTGCATTTCTCTGTCCTGAGAGCTGTTGCATTTTCATTTTTATGTTGACGGAGCTGTATGGCAGCTTATTTTTTTGCGGGGCAGGATGAAGTTTCAGTGATATCTCTTTTTATTTATTTGACTTTGTATGTCTTTTTTTATTACGTTCTATTACACTTTTTATTGAGTAGTATGATGATAAAACAGTTTTTTGCCACCATTTTCTTTTACGGTGTTGACTGAAAGAGATAACTAGTGTGACAGTTTTATAGATCCAGATGCAGTGATATCAAATATATGTACTATTTTAGTTTTTACATAAATATACAGTACTTATTTATTAGTATAATTGTTATCATTTTTTCTATTTATTTTGGAACTTTTTTAATAATTTTGAATTTTGTTTTAACTCTTTGTCCCTTTTTTTCTTCTACTTTTTCACTTAGTCCCTCTATGGGACTTTAACTTTTATTAGTCTCATTGCTGAAATAATTCCCAAATATTGCAAATGCATTACACGTGTCAGTGTGACACTGACTAAATGCCTGGCATGGTCTAACAGGCCACCAGAGCCATCAAACCGGTATGTTATTATTTGACCTCTGGTTGCCATGGCATCAATGTGCAGCCTATGATTACATCGTAGCGCTGCCAATAGGGTGGAAAAAGTAGCGCACTCCCATTCCCAGCCTCCTAAATGATTGTTAAACAGTCAGGGGTGGTGCGGGCACAAGCTCTGGCTGTGATAACCAGAGCTCAGCTATCACTTAAACTGAGCTTCCGATGACAATCGTGCAGACATAGACTATATGCCCGCAGGATTGGCATGACGTACCCATACATCATTGTTTGGAAACTCCTTCCAGACCATGATGCATGGGTATATCAACGGTCATGAGTGGGTTAGAGGGAACATGTCATGTGAATAATATAATTAACCTACAGATATAGGGTTAATCTGCAGGTTAAAAGCTTATTAAACTTGCCTGGATCTGCCATTTAGCTGCTCTGCCTGTGTAGGTTCCATCACCACTCTACACTGGATAGTGTACACTGTACACTGTACAGTGTATAGTGAGTAGCAGCTGTAACTGTAACCCCACCCTGACAGCTGGCACAGCGATACATAGTAACATAGTTCTTAAGGTTGAAGGAAGACTTTAAGTCCATCTAGTTCAACCCATAGCCTAACATGTTGATCCAGAGGAAGGCAAAAAAAAACCATGTGGCAACACTAAGCTGCACATTGGGGAAAAAAATTCCTTCCTGACTCCAGATACGGCAATCAGACTAATTCCCTGGATCAAAGAATCTAGCATATATAACTGGTAATATTATAGTTTTCAAGAAAGGCATCTAGTCCCTTTTTAAAAGTTAGTAGTGAGTCACTCATTACTACATCATGTGGCAGAGAGTTCCATAGTCTCACTGCTCTTACAGTAAAGAATTCAGGTCTTTTGATTATGATTAAACCTTTTTTCCTCCAGACGTAGAGGATGCCCCCTTGTCCCCATCTCAGGCCTAAGAGTAAAGAGATCATTAAAAAGGTCTCTGTACTGTCCCCTCATATATTGATACATTATTATAAGATCACCCCTAAGCCTTCGTTTGTCCAAGCTAAATAACCCCAAGTTTAATAACCTGTCTTGGTATTGCAGACCCCTCAGTCCTTTAATGACTTTGGTCGCTCTTCTCTGGACCCACTCTAGTTCAGCTATGTCTTTCTTATACACCGGAGACCAGAATTGTACACAGTATTCTAAGTGTGGTCGCACTAGTGACTTGTATAGAGCTAAAATTATGTTTTCCTCATGAGCATCTATGCCTCTTTTAATGCATCCCATTATTTTACTTGCCTTTGCAGCAGCTGCCTGACACTGGCCACTAAATGTGAGTTTGTCATCTACCCATACACCCAGGTCTTTTTCAGTGATAATGTTGCCCAGTGTTTTACAATTAAGCACATAATTATACCTTTTGTTTCCTCTGCCCAAGTGCATGACCTTACATTTATCCCATTAAAGCTCATTTGCCATTTATCAGCCCAAGCTTCTAGTTTACATAAATCCTCCTGTAATATAAAATTGTCCTCCTCTGTATTGATTACCCTACAGAGTTTAGTGTCATCTGCAAATATTGAGATTCTACTCTGTATGCCCCCTACAAGGTCATTAATAACTATATTAAAAAGAAGCGGGCCCAACACTGACCCCTATGGTACCCCACTGTTAACTGTGACCCATTCCGAGTGTGTTCCATTAATGACCACCCTTTGTTTCCTATCACTAAGCCAGTTCTTAACCAACTTACACATACTTTCCCCAATCCCCATTGCTCTCATTTTATGTATCAACCTTTTGTGTGGCACCATATCAAAAGCTTTTGAAAAGTCCATATACACCACGTCCACTGCATTTCTTTGGTCCAGTCCAGAACTTACCTCTTCATAGAAGCTTATCAGATTAGTTTGACAGAAACGGTCCCTCGTAAACCCATGTTGATATTGGGTCATGAGGTTATTTTTCTTCAGATACTCCAGTATAGCATCTCTTAGAAAACCCTCTAGGATTTTACCCACAGTAGAGGTTAAGCTTACTGGCCTATAATTTCCAAGTTCAGTTTTTGTCCCCTTTTGAATATTGGCACCACATTTGCTATACGCTAGTCCTGTGGTACAGACCCTGTTATTATGGAATCTTTAAATATTAAGTATTTATTTAACGCTTCATCACTACCTACTTGTTTTAATTCCCTAAATACTTTCTTTTTGTCACTTATTGCGCCTCTTACCACTTTATTTAGACCCGGCTGTCAGTCAGTGCGAGGGAGTACTGTTACAGGCACCACTCATTATACATTGAGGGGTGACTAAACCTGCAACGGCGCCACCCCCATGACTGGATGCTGTTAATTTCCTTCTAGCAGCAGGGTTCTATGTGCCAGTGTCTGGCAGGTTCAGAATGCTATTAACCTGCAAATTAACCCCATATCTGCAGGTTATTAGTGGTTTTATACATGACAGGCTCCCTTTACCATGCCAGATAACTCAGTTATTTGTTAGCAATACTGGTAGCGCCTAATGACAACCCATTGACACCGAGACAACTGAGTGATCAAGGGAGCTATTGACGGTGGCATCTAATGGATTACTGTAAGCAAATTGAATCAGAGTTATCTACCAACCCAGTCATTCCAACATAGCCTAGCATAGAGTATACTCATCTCCATCACTATACATACTCGGACTGTGGAAAGTAACCTGTATAATAATGATGTATATGCAGGGCAAATGTCGATTTTAGGAGTTAAGAAAAGATATACTAATGCATGTTTAAATGTGATGTGAACAGAGCCTTACTGGACAATTTAGGATAATTTCTCCAAAAAACTATTATCAAAATCTACATCTCGTAATAAATTTAAAAGGATCCTACTACTCTCACAGCGAGCACATTTCCCCATCAGACAAAAATCTACCAGTCATAGTATGGTTGTCCATCTACCTAAATAGTCTTGATAGCAAAGGAGCAATCACATTCTTTTTGTTCTTACCTTTGAACTGAACAAAATGATGACTTTGTTTCTAAGGTCAATCTAATGATCGAGGCAGAGGCTATGAAAGAAAGGAAAAATGTTATGTTTCACTTTATGTGGTAATAACTTTGCAATGATTCTACATATGTTAGCGATTCTGAGACCTTTTCCTAACACAATTTACAGTACTTTATGTTAAAAGTAAATTCAGATTAATAAAATTTGCATTTACGGTATGTATGCAAATATCTGAAATTTGCTCAAAAAAAAAAAATTGATATTTTTGAATATATAATGTTTATACACTAAAACAGGTACAACAGTCATACCACATTAAAAAGTTAAAAAATAATATCTGCCATATAGTATTTCTACTTTACACAAATCATTGTTCTAATATAATTTTATTCTTTATTTTAAATATTAGCAGGCTTAAAATTTTTATAGCTAAATTTTTATAAATTTTGTATTTATTTATGAAAATATTTCATACTTTTATTTAGACATAACTTTTATGTTCTTAAAATGGATAATCATTCTACCCATAATAAATAATATTTACCATATAAACAATCTATGTCAGCATCATTGTTCAAACACTCTTTTATTTTTTAAGATGTTCAAAAGACTTAAAGAGTAAACATCGTTTAAATTTTTATTGCGTAAATTAATTGTACATGTGAAAATAAAAAACTTTGTAATATATTTTATGATATAAATTGGCTTCTTTCTCTGACAGGACTAATCACTCATTTTCAAAATTCTCAATACATGTGTAATGCTCACTGAGCTGAGCATCCAGGAGTGAACCCACTGGGCCTCAGCAACCAGCCTATTTAGAGGGGCTTGACTACGGTTCCCCAGAACATCTAATGGTGAGGGGAATTGTGTTGCAGGCAGAAACCGGGTGCCACACAGGAAGGCTGGAGCTGTGACAGCTGGCCCCAGGGATATGGACACAGACAGTCTCTAGCATAGACCAGAGCAGCTGGATGGCTGAAGCAAGCTGGCGTAGATGTTAGAGCAGGAAAGCAGGTACAAGCAAGTGCGAGCAGGTATGAGGTACAGCAGATACAGATATCTATTGAAAGCTAGATGACATGGCATTGCAAATGCAGGCAGTTGCAGGCTGGTAAAAATGCATGGCAGATGCAGGCATTTGCAGGCTGGTACAAAGCACTGCAGATGCAGGCATGTGTTGGCAGGTATATAGCACAGGAGAGAGCAGATAGGAGCTAGGATGAGGCTCAGGTTAGAGGATCAGGAACATAAGCACAAGAACAGGGACTGAATTCTGGTATGGAGACCTGACAACTAGCAACATATCTCTAGGAATAGACCATGTTGCCCTGGCACGTCCCAACGGGTGAAGGCACCTTAAAGAAACTGTGCTTCCCAGGCATAGGCTGAGAAACATTTACAGGTTGGGGAGTACTGGGGCTTTAAGAAGAGCGAGAGTGCAGCGCGCGCCACCTAACCTCACCCCCAGGAGACCTGTACAGTGTGCACAGGCCCTGGGGAGCAGGAAGAAACTGACAGGGAGCGAGTAGATACAGTATGCCTGCCAACAGAATGGGTATGCCATGGTTGTCAGTCTCCCTGCCTTGTGGAGATCGATGCTGCGTTTAGTACCCCCCATTACACGCTCCCCCTTTTCAGGCCAGAAAGAAATTGTTTAATGAAAAGAGGGGCATTCATGTTCTCTTTTACATGGACATGATTGAAACATCTTTAATTAAACTGGACACGTTTGGGGTTGAAATATTGTTAGGGCCACCATGTCCAAATTGTGTAGTATGTTAATGGATACATGAACATCAATTTATGGGCGCTTGTTGCAGCTGCCACAGACTGCTCAGTGGCTAGTTGCACGTACTTCCCACATCTATTTAAAGGGCAGGTTAGTTTATACAGGTCAAAGGTTTCTGGTATGATTGGATAGATGGATGTGCACGGCTGCAACCTGGGGCCCCATTGTGTGGGAGCCAACCCTTTGATGTTGATGTAATCATATCATGATCAATATCGCTAAGTAAGGGGAGGTCTCGCTTCTTATATTTGTGCACCTTGAATTTAGGGCAACATAATTGCTATCTATGTGATTTTTACATGAATTGAATAATATTTGTGTTCTGTATACACCATTGTATGGGATAGATAATTTTCATATATGCATTGCACTTTACTGATAACTGTACGGATTGCAAATAATGTTCATACATATTTGTATTATGCTATATAATAATAAAATAATTTTGATATGCAATGTATGTTGCGATTTATGCATTGTATATGATTCCTTCATCTTCCTCTCTTTTTCTGTGTTTACTCCAGAATGATGTTGATGGTTATAATCTGCCCTGACCATCATGGATTTGTGCTTACTTTTCCATAAATATTTTTATATATATCTATATGCTAAATGGTGAATAATCAAATTTTTGAGGTCTAATCCTATGCACTAGTTTGAATTAAAATTTATGTAATAGTTCAACCCTCCCAATATGCTCAATTGTCTCAATGCAGGGCCTGTATTAGGTTATCTGAGCATCACTCCATTTTGCTCGCTTCTATATAAGCCCCTCCCCACTCCCCCTGTGTCCCATGCTATCCAGGGCTGATGTTCTGATATATGTAAGCCCAGGCAGTATGTAAAAGAGCGGATTGCAGTGCGCCCGAATGCTGGTCACTACCGGCCTTCGAGCCACGTGACTTCTCATGTGACTATAACACTATGCTATTTATGGCACTGTGACTATACGAGCACCAGGGTTGCTAAGGAGATGTGATGCCGCGCACGGAGGTGGGGCTTGTGGCGCCTTCATGATGTTTAACCGTTTCCGGCGCTGACCAAGGATACGCGTCATGGTTGCTGGGGATACAGGATGTGGTGCGCATGCGGTCTAGATACTAGGAGGCGGTACACTTTGGTGCTCATACGTGGTACAAGCAGGCCCCAGAGTCTCTATGGAGACGTTGTTTGACACTCCCAGGAAATGAGTCCTGGTTCCATTTCCTGTATTGGGCGCAGTCAATCAACGTGGTCCTGAACCCACAACTGTTTTGCGTAATCACATTGTACATGACTGGGAGCAATGGATATGAACTCTAGACTCCCCTGAGGAAGCTGCCTAGTGCAGCGGAATGCGTGTGGCCCCAGACCGCCAGGTTGCATCCGTATATTGGATAACATTGTGTGAATGGAGCGTGCTGTGTTGGTTCTCCCCCTCTCTGTCCTTTCTCATTGAGACCTGAGGCAGACAGAGATATTTTTGGTAAATGTTGAAATATTGAATATTTAGGATGGATCTCATTCAGATTGACGTAATATATATTACTTACCATTAGGGGTGATACGCACTGCTCATCGCTACCGTCACGTGGTTGTTTTGACATGATATTGCATATAAACGTGTGGATTATGCAAGCGTGGTCATGGGACCTACATTGGTTTTAAATGGTTTTAAATTGCCTGTTTGCACCAATTTTGTGTGAATTATTAATAAACTTTTGATACAAATATTGTGGTGTGCTCAAGCACATATGTATGTTGTTTTCAGCATTTTAGATTGTTCTCACACATACATGTTGTAGCACCCCTATACATTATTCAGTCAATGTTTTGCTGTGCAGCTCCTTTTTTTCTACATAATTCTCTTTAGGCTCCCATGACCTCTCCTCAGGACCAAAACTCTTCCAGTCGACTAAAGAGAGGGTCCTGTCCCCTTCTTTTCCATAGACAGGATCAGGATGACAGGCTTGAGGAGTAAGACATGGAAGGAGTGGGGGATATGTAAGACCAGGAATTTCAGCTTGTATGACATGCCATTTCTCCTCTGGAGCACCTCTAAGGGACTGATAAAGTGAGGACCCAATTTGTAGGAAGGCATCTTGACGCGGATGTATCTTGTTTTCGGGCAGGAATGGCAGAGGGTCCAGCCGTCTCTTAGCCGTATGTACTTTCATCAACATAGAGGATGGCTCCAGAGAAGTCTTAGTTTCCATCGAGATCTCAGAGAAGTCCTTGACGAGGGCTTCGGCCATTGGGGTTCTAGAGGAGATAGCCACAGGAGATGTGACTTTGGCCTGCTTTCCATAAACAATGAACAAGATGAAGTTAGCAGAAGACTCACCAACATGATTATTGTGGAACAACTTTGCCTAGGACAGCAGCTTGATCCAATTGCTGTGGTGTCCACTGACAAAATGCCTCATGAAATTCATCAGGATCTGAATCACCAGCAAAACTTGGACTTCAGCTGATAGGCCGAAAAGAAGTTCAAGATGACATCCAGCAACTTACAGGTAGCCCGCCAGAACCGGCATGTGAACTGGACCCTTCTGTCGGACACAATATGTAGTGGAAAACCACCCAGGCGATAGATATGTTGGATGCAATGTTCTGCCAGCTTGGGTGCAGAAGAAAGACCAGACCACAGGATGAAGTGGGCTATCTTGGAGAACCAGTCCACTACCACCGACATGATGGAGCAGCCCGAGGACACCAGGAAATCGGTCATAAAATCCTTCACGATGTGTTGCCATGAAGCAGCCTGCACAGGTAGTGGCAGAAGGCTTCAGTAGGGAGTTTTTTAGGAGTCTTGCTGCAGGCACACAAAGGACAGGCTAAAACAAAGTCCACTACATCCTTGTTGCCACCAGTAGTGTCGTGAGATGAGTTGAGCAGTTTTCTTCTGACTGGCGTGACCAGTCAACTTAGAGTAATGACCCCACTGCAACACATGCTTTCTACCTTTCACAGTGACAAATATGTTACTGGGTGACATCTGAGACAACTATACTTGAGCAATTGTGAGCATTTTGGAAAGTTCAATGATATTCTTGGGTCCCCTTTCGGATTAACTGGCTTAAAGACCTGGAGAGTGCATCTGCCTTAACATTTTACATAGCCAGACAGAAGTAGAAGGCTGCGTCAAGCTGGGCAAAGAATAGTGATCAATGAGCTTGACACAGATTCAGCCTCTGGACTGACTGTATGTATGCCGGGTTCTTGTGGTCAGTGTAGATGACAATAGGGTGCACAGCGCCTTCTAGCAGGTATCGTCACTCCCCCAGTGCCATCTTAATCACCGACAATTCTTGGTCACCAGTCGAGTAGTTGCATACACATACAGAGAAAGCCTTGGTAAAAGGCCACCATCCAACTGACAGCAGACTTCTGGGTGAAGACCGCACCCACCCAAAAAGTTGAAGCATCCACTTCTAAGGCCAGCTTCACACCATGATTTTTCGGGTCTGGGGCTGTCCGAATTTGCACCCCATGTATCCCTATGTCACTTGATGGGCCTTATTTGGCCTCCGGCTTGCAGGTTTTCCGGGAGGATCCGGTTATTTCCGATTTTTGCATCGGAAACAAAAACAGATTCTGCATCATTTTTTGTGTCCGATGCAAAAATCGGACAAAACCAGATTCTCCCGGATCTAGCGACCATATCATGGGAGTCTATGGGCGCCGGATCGCACCGGATCCGGCAGAAAATTGGGCCGGTTCCCAGACACCTGGGGCTGAAAGAATGTTAGCACCTAGAGAGCTCCACAGCTGAAATGTCAACACCGCAGCCAGCTACCATGCAACTGCGGTGATGAAATTTCATCACTGGACAGCACCAGCAATGAAGCTTGAAAAAAGAAGCAGGATCGGACAGCAGATTTGCCTTCTGGTTCTTCTTGTCCGTGACTGTCAGGTTCTGTCCAGTGCATCATGCAAAACACCGGACAGAACATGACAATGAAAAATCGTGGTGTGAAGCCTTAGAAGAATAGCTTATTGATCTCCGGGCTATGCCATCCTGGAGCCAAAAAGAAAGCTTGCTTAAGGTCAATGAAATTACTCTCCACTTCTTGAGTCCACATCTTAGGGTTCACCCCGTTGTGGGTTAAGGACATGATGGGAAGGACCAGGGAAGAGAGATGTGGAATGAACGGGGTGTTGTAGTTGGTAAATCCCAAGAATCGTTGAATAGTCTTTACTCCATCAGGATGAGACTACTGGAGAACGTCTAACACCTTATCTGGTTCCAATATTAGGCTAGTGTCGGTTGCCTAGGAAAGGAAGGGAGGTATGTTGGAAGAGATACTTAGCATACAGGTGACGGATACATTGCAGCAGTCAAACTGGAGAATGGGTTACTTTGAGATATGACATTAGCAGCTAAGATGCATGTATGCAGCTTTACTAGAGCCTTTTGAAGAGGGAAAAAATGTGTCAGTATGGACAAGTGTGGAATTTGTGATAAAATCCAATTAATTCCTTGGGTGCCAGTAAAATATATTCCTACAACGTGAAGTTATCCCCATTTTTTCATATTACACCCATAAACTTTGGGAAATGTAAAGGATATGATACATGGATTCAGCCACACTTCGTCAATACTTTGTAGGACCACCTTTTACTGCAGTTATTGCTGCAAGTCTTTTGGTGTGTGACTCTACCAACTTTGCACATCTAGAGACTGAAATTTTTACCTATCCTTCTTTGCAAAATAGCTCTAGCTCAGTTAAATTGGTAGTATGTTTAATGTTCTTGTCCTGCTGTAAGATGAACCTACACTCCTGTCTCATGTCTATTCTGACTCACCGCGGCCGGCTGACTCCGGTTGATACAGGCGATTCTTCTCCTTCCTTGTCACGGGTGGACCGCGCCTGCCGGTAGTGGGGCCCGGTGTAGTGCAGATCAAAATTGAGGACGTCTTACGGGAACAGATTAAAGGGGTTTTAATTTGTTTTCTTCGTGACGCCACCTATGAGTAGGTTCGGTAAGGGCTACCGACGCTGCGGAACCTCCCGGGGTGATGGACAGCAGCAAGATGTTACGCTCCCCACAGGCTGAGCGGTGATCCCCGGGGGCTGGAGCTGCTCAAGATGTTGTGCGGCAGCTGCGGTTACCTTTAGTTCATGACGGACAGTTCATAAGGAGACACGGACACAGTTAGTCTCTGCAACGGGTCTTTACTGTACCCAGCAGGCAGTACATGGCTTACAGTGGTTGAGTAGAAGACCGGGTGGACTCAGCAGTGATAGTGCTCCTCAGAGATCCGCAGTGTTCCTCCATTCTACCTAACTTAATTGATTTGCCAGCGTCGCCCAGGAATACCAGGTCGGGTACGGGGAGGCTGCTTCAATGCCCAATCCATGTTGTACGTTCTGGATTCTTTGGGGAGCCTTGGGTCCCTCAGTGGGTACACCGCTGGTTAGACGACTGGAAACTGGCTGGTGGTGGGGTGCTCCTATAAAGCTGCTCCTCCACGGGGCTGGTTCGCGTGGCAGAGGTGAACTGCTGCCAGCTTCGGTACCAGTGAACCGGCTGTGAGTTGTGGGCACGGGAGTCTTTTGGGAACCCGTGTAGAAATGCCCATTCCCGGTGGTTAAGGCCTCAGGTGCTGACACCCGACCGGTGACGGCCCAGGGGCCCGCACGGGGTGCGGAGCCCCCGCTCCTCTCCAAGTTCTAGTCTGCTCTCTTCAGGTTCTAGACTCTTCTTAGACTCGACTTGACTGCTCTAGATTACTGTGTGTTCTACTTCACTACCCTAACACTCCACCCACCAGGACCTAGGATTGGCCCTCTGTTCTAGGTGTTGTATGTTGGGTTGGATCTCAGAGTTAACTATTGCACTGCTTTGTCAGAGAATATTGCGGCTGCAATACTCCCTTGTGACGCACTCGTTGCGGGGCGCCACACTCCCCCTTGGTTAAATCAGCTTGTCCCCAAGCGTCAAACTACTCACATTACAGAGGTTTTTGCATTTTTATACATATATGACACACTTTTATTAAAATAGAAAAAACAGGTAAAGGTATGCTTTGGTGATATAAGCAAAGAAACAGGTAATCACTTTGTGCGGACCCGGCGGGCGGTCGGCTGTACTTTAACTAGAGTCCAGGCTGTAGCCGCAAGATCACACAGTCAATGATTAACGGGAACAGAGTCATTGATGAAGTTCAAGTTTTAAAGTCACTGGCTCTGAGGGTGATGGCGCACCCGGATAGCAAACCACCCATCTGCACAAGCGTAGCGCTCGTAGGTGATAATATCGCCCCGGTATAGGTCGCGATCGGGATGTCCTCTTGGCAAGTTGGACTCAACGTCCCGGCGCCCCACAAACACCTCCTCATTCAAACCCACCTCCCAAGCGAACCCCCACCCGGTATTTAAGTTAAAGGTGGAAATTCTACCTTCACGGCGGAGTTCATCAGGCAGCGGCGGCTGGCGGCGAGCCTCGGCACGGGCCTCCATGTTGGCGCGTTCTCGGGCTTGCCACTCCTCTCGTCGTCTCTGGCGTACATCTCCGTCGTTACGGCTCGGGGTGTAGAGATGAGTAATGGAGCTGGTGGTTTGGCGGGAAGCTTGAACTTGGCGGGCTGTCTGTATTGGAACCCGGTGGAACGGCACAGGGGAAGGTGTCGGCAGTGCACCCGACCAGTGTACCCGAGCTGTATGCCCGGAAGGAAACTCCTTGTTGTCTCCCCAAGCGAACCCGGTGTCGAAATCCTCAGCGGTGCTGTGGGTCTCGTCGTCATCCTCTCCGACCTCTTCCTCGATGACCACATCAGGCTGCTCGATGGTGAGAGATGTTGAAGCTTGTTCCGTTGTACAACAGGGCGGTGGTGCTGCGGATTCTTCCGTAGGGACGTCCTGCAGGGCTTCCAGGCTGCCTGCTTCTTCATCTGTTTCTGCAGGTAAAGGTGTTTCAATCCCGGTTACCAGGTAGGCCTCGGCAATGGCAAGGGAAGCCTCCGGTACGGGGATAAAACAGGCGACTGTCTCTATAGTGGTGAAACATGTCGCGGGTTCCTCAGTGGGAACCTGGTAGAGATCGAGTTCTTCAATGGAGCGTGTTATGAGCTCCGGCTCAAGAACGGAATCGGTTGCGATGTTGGTCGCTGGAACGGGTCGAGTTGCGGCCTCCACCGGAATGACACAGTCTATTGGCTCAGGTGACGGAGCAGGACAGGTGGTAGGCGACGGTGAGGCGGTCGAGAAGCTGGTGACGTCGTCTGGGCTTGGAGAAGCTGTACCCGGTCGGCTCTGCTGCATCGCATGGTGTAGTCGTCTGCCTAGGGTCGCGCTCCAGCTACGGATCGTCCATTCCACTGTCTCTAGTAACCGCACCCGGAGGTCTTGTAGAGCCTCTAGCCAGAAGTCGGGGCTGCCGTCTATGGTAAGGGCAGGATCCGGACCCGGTTGGCTGATGGCTGCTCTGGCCTCCGCCTCGACCTCCTGCATCAGGTCTTGGAGTCTCATGCTGGCCATTCTTCTTTGGAGGGAAACCACACCCGATCAACCGGTAAACGTTCTGGTAGAGCTGGTGAAGAATTCCGTCTGTGTGTCTATGTATGACACTCCCATCTCCTCTGGGCTTTTGTAGTCCAATCGTGGGAAAAGTCTTTGGGGTCCGCCCCCATGGTTGATTCGAGCAATCAGGGCGGACAAAGAGTTTGGCGCCTTTTGTCTTTAGCCCTCCCTCAGTGAGGAGGGGGTTGACTCACTCCTGGGCTTCACGTGGCGGCTTCTTGTGGCGGGAACGCCATCTTGGGCGCCATCTTGACCCAATGGTGTAAAGGCGGGAAAGTTCTTTTAGGGACGAACAAAGTCCAATTGTAGACAATAAAGTCCAGTTTAAGCACAATATACCCGTTGGATAACGGGCCTGCTCGTATCCTGTTCGTGACGCCAAATTCTGACTCACCGCGGCCGGCTGACTCCGGTTGATACAGGCGATTCTTCTCCTTCCTTGTCACGGGTGGACCGCGCCTGCCGGTAGTGGGGCCCGGTGTAGTGCAGATCAAAATTGAGGACGTCTTACGGGAACAGATTAAAGGGGTTTTAATTTGTTTTCTTCGTGACGCCACCTATGAGTAGGTTCGGTAAGGGCTACCGACGCTGCGGAACCTCCCGGGGTGATGGACAGCAGCAAGATGTTACGCCCCCCACAGGCTGAGCGGTGATCCCCGGGGGCTGGAGCTGCTCAAGATGTTGTGCGGCAGCTGCGGTTACCTTTAGTTCATGACGGACAGTTCATAAGGAGACACGGACACAGTTAGTCTCTGCAACGGGTCTTTACTGTAACCAGCAGGCAGTACATGGCTTACAGTGGTTGAGTAGAAGACCGGGTGGACTCAGCAGTGATAGTGCTCCTCAGAGATCCGCAGTGTTCCTCCATTCTACCTAACTTAATTGATTTGCCAGCGTCGCCCAGGAATACCAGGTCGGGTACGGGGAGGCTGCTTCAATGCCCTATCCATGTTGTACGTTCTGGATTCTTTGGGGAGCCTTGGGTCCCTCAGTGGGTACACCGCTGGTTAGACGACTGGAAACTGGCTGGTGGTGGGGTGCTCCTATAAAGCTGCTCCTCCACGGGGCTGGTTCGCGTGGCAGAGGTGAACTGCTGCCAGCTTCGGTACCAGTGAACCGGCTGTGAGTTGTGGGCACGGGAGTCTTTTGGGAACCCGTGTAGAAATGCCCATTCCCGGTGGTTAAGGCCTCAGGTGCTGACACCCGACCGGTGACGGCCCAGGGGCCCGCACGGGGTGCGGAGCCCCCGCTCCTCTCCAAGTTCTAGTCTGCTCTCTTCAGGTTCTAGACTCTTCTTAGACTCGACTTGACTGCTCTAGATTACTGTGTGTTCTACTTCACTACCCTAACACTCCACCCACCAGGACCTAGGATTGGCCCTCTGTTCTAGGTGTTGTATGTTGGGTTGGATCTCAGAGTTAACTATTGCACTGCTTTGTCAGAGAATATTGCGGCTGCAATACTCCCTTGTGACGCACTCGTTGCAGGGCGCCACACTTGCATCTCCTAACAGGTTTTCCTCAGGATCGCCATGTATTTCACGCCATCCATCAACTCCGTCCAACCTCCCTGTCCCTGTTAAAAAAAAGAAAACCTACTGAATGATTCTGCCACCACCATGTTTAATGGAAAGGAGGGTGTTGTCAGGGTGATGTGCAGTGTTGTTTTTCCTCTACATATAGCGTTTTGCATTAAGCCCAAAAAGGTCTACTTTGATCTCATCTGACCAGAGCACCTTCTTCCATATAGTCGCTGTGTCCCCTACATGGCATTTTCCAAACTGCAAATGGGGTTTCTTATGGCTTGCTTTCAAAAATGGTTTTCTTCTTGCTATTCTTTCCATAAAAGACAGATTTGTGGAGAATACAACTAATAGCACAGGTATGCAAAATTTTGATTTATTAATTTTTTTTCAAATCCAAGGACTGATTGTCATGTTTTCTTATGCCTTGATTTAAAAATAACACTTCTATTTTTAATCATCACATGTGGATTTTGCACAAAACACACAAGTATGTACGTACAAGTAAGATGAACAATTAAAATATTTTTTGTACTCCAAAATGTAAACATAATTATATGTTTATATATGAAGATGTATCGAACTTTCATTCTGCATGTTTATTGGAAATTAATTATTGCGCCTTTTCCCTGTCTCTTTAAAGCTGTTCTTGATACCTTTTCTCTTATACAGTTGAAGCCAGAACTTTACATACATGATATAAAAAGGCACATATGCATGTTTTTCTCACTGCCTGATATGAAGTTAGAATAAACTTTCACGTTTTATGTTGATTAAGATTACCATAATTACCGTACTTATATTTGCCAAATGCCAGAATAATGAGATAGAGAGAATGTTTTAAGGCATTTTTATTACTTTGTGCAAAGTCACAAGTTTCCATACAGTAAGATTACTATGCCCTTAAACAATTTGGAACAGCCAATATGATGATGATATGTGTTTGGAATAGTGATGGGCGAATCCTAAATTACTCGGAATCGCTTGACTCTAGCGAGTCCGAGCCCAGGACTCGCTACTCGTTGCGAGTCTAGCGAGTCCAATGTTAATGAATGGGGAAGCGAGTAATAGCGAGTAGTGTGAGATTTACAAATCGCAGATGTGTCTCTGAAGCTTCAGCCTGAAGCAATCCGAGTTTTGTCATTTATTTGCATTGGACTCATTTACTTTGTAACTGTAATCGCTGGGAAACTCCCACAGATAAGAGAAGAGTCCTGTCTGCTCTGTGCAGCTCCAGGGTCCTAGAGCCTGCCTGCTGCCTGATGTAGCAGAGCTGAGATTGTTCTCAGTCTGCTCATTCCCTGTGTACAGACAAGAATGTCTGTGCACAGAGATGATGTAGCAGTGCTGAGATTGTTCTCAGTCTGCTCATTCCCTGTGCATAGACATCTATATCTATACACAGGGGATGTAGCAGAGAGGACATCGCGTTTTGGACTGCGTCGGACGGAAGAGGATTTTTTAAATTAAAGATGGAGTCCCTAATGGCTTTTTTTTTTATTTCTAATAAAAAAATTTCTCTGTGTTGTGTTTTTTTTAAAACAATTTAATAGAAATTCATGGCGGTCATGTCTAATATTGGCGTGACCGCCATAAATTTCGGGCTTAGGGCCAGCTGATAATACAAAGCTGGCCCTAACCTCTATTACCCAGCGTGCCACCGCCACCAGGGCCGCTGGAAGAGCGGGGTTCAGCGCCAGAGGATGGCGCTTCAATGAACGCGCCATCTTCTGGGGCGGCTGCGGGCTGCAATTTGCAGCGTGGGGTGCCCAGAAAGCTTGGGCATCCCTGCGCTGCGGATTCCAGCCCCCAGCTGCTTAGCTGTACCTGGCTAGACATAGAAATTGCGCGGAGCCCCACGCATTTTTTTGACTCCGACTCCGAGACGACTCCGACTCCGAGACGACTCCGACTCCGACTCGACTCCGAGACGACTCCGACTCCGAGACGACTCCGACTCCGAGACGACTCCGACTAGGACTCGACTCCGAGACGACTCCGACTCCGAGACGACTCCGACTCCGAGACGACTCCGACTCGACTCCGAGACGACTCCGACTCCGAGACGACTCCGACTCCGACTCCGAGACGACTCCGACTCCGACTCCGAGACGACTCCGACTCCGAGACGACTCCGACTCCGAGGCGACTCCGACTCCGAGACGACTCCGACTCCGAGGCGACTCCGACTCTGAGGCGACTCCGACTCTGAGGCGACTCCGACTCTGAGACTCCGACTCTGAGACTCCGACTCCAAGACGACTCCGACTCCGACTCCGAGACGACTCCGACTCCGACTCGACTCCGAGACGACTCAGACTCCGAGACGACTCCGACTCCGAGACGACTCCGACTCGACTCCGACTCGACTCCGAGACGACTCCGACTCCGAGACGACTCCGACTCCGAGACGACTCCGACTCTGAGACGACTCCGACTCCGACTCGACTCTGAGACGACTCCGACTCCGACTCCGAGACGACTCCGACTCCGAGACGACTCCAACTCTGAGGCGACTCCAACTCTGAGACTCCGACTCTGAGACTCCGACTCTGAGGAGACTCCGACTCCGAGACTCTGACTCTGAGCCTCTGACTCTGAAATTCATTAAATAATAAAAAAAAAAATGCGTGGGGCTACGCGCAATTTCTATGTCTAGCCAGGTACAGCTAAGCAGCTGGGGGCTGGAATCCGCAGCGCAGGGATGCCCAAGCTTTCTGGGCACCCCCCGCTGCAAATTGCAGCCCGCAGCCGCCCCAGAAGATGGCGCGTTCATTGAAGCGCCATCCTCTGGCGCTGAACCCCGCTCTTCCAGCGGCCCTGGTGGCGGTGGCACGCTGGGTAATAAAGGGGTTAATACCAGCTTTGTTATACAAGCTGGTATTAAGCCCGAGATTCTTAATGTCAGGCCACGTTTGACCCAGCCACTAAGAATCTCCAATAAAGGGTTAAAAAAACACAACACAGAGAAATTTTTTTATTTGAAATAAAAAAAAAAGCCATTAGGGACTCCATCTTTAATTAAAAAAATCCTCTTCCGTCCGACGTAGTCCAAAACGCGATGTCCTCTCTGCTACATCCCCTGTGCATAAATATAGATGTCTATGCACAGGGAATGAGCAGACTGAGAACAATCTCAGCACTGCTACATCAGGCAGCAGGCGGGCTCTAGGACCCTGGAGCTGCACAGAGAAGACAACTGGACTCGGCTCGCAAAGAAACAGCAGTTACTTTGCGAGTTTCCCTGCTATCACTGGCACAGTAGCGAGTTTCCCTGCTATCACTGGCACAGTAGCCGAGTCTAATGCAAACAATGGCAATCCTAGTTTTGTCAGCGTTTCTGACAAAACTAGGATTGATATTGATTTGCATTGGACTCGTGCGAGTAATCACTGGGAAACTCGCAGAGTACCGAGTCCTGCGAGTCCCTTACTACTCGCCGAGTAACGAGTCCTAGCGAGTAGATTCGCCCATCCCTACTTTGGAAGCTTCTGATAGGTTTATTGGCAACATCTGGGTTAATTAGAGACACACCTGTAGATGTATTTTCATGTACACCCGAAACACACTGCTTCTTTGTGTAGCAGCATGGGAAAGTCTAAAGGTACCATCACATGCCGCAATATCGCCTGCAAATCTGAAAGGCGATATGTCGCCCTGGAGCAATCGCCGGGAAATTGCTTCACGGTTGCGGCGAGTGATTTGGGAATTTCACGACGATAAATCGCCCATCGGCCGTCGCCTGATTTCTTAACAGTGCTCAATAATCAGCCGCAATCCTTAAGGCGATATTTCCGTGTTATGGCGTGTGACAGGGCGATAATGATGGAAAGAGCGTTGCCTATGATTTTCCATAGGCGTGCCTCAATCGTTCTGTAGTCCGCGCCCTGTCTGCGATGATTGGTGTTGGCTACTGTGTTCCCATTGGCTGTCAGTTGACAGGGCACCATATTTGAAGAGCTGTCCATTCAGCACCACACACATCTTCAGCTCCGATAGACAATGGTGTCACGAATTAGCCAGCCTTCCAGAGCAGGCTGACCAATCGTAACACTGTTGCGCTGTCCAATGAGCGTGTATGGGGCACAGTGTGAACCACTGTGGCACACCTATCTCCTCGCCGCGCTGCACATATAAGCCCACATTGCCTTTGAGATTACGGCGTGTGAAGCGACGATGGAATTAGGCAAGATTGGTTCCGTTATAGGGGAGGTGATTTCCGGAGCGACACATCGCCTTAGCTTCAGGGCGACATTGTGGCGTGTGATGCCCCCATTGGCGATCTGAGGCGACCACGAAAATCATGAGCGCGCAGGTTAGATCGCCGCATATCGCCAGGCGATATTGCGGCGTGTGACAGTACCTTAAAGGAATCAGCCAATATATCAGGAAGAGAATTGTGGACTTGCAAAAATCTGGTTCATCCTTGGGTGCAATTTCCAGATATCTGAAGATGCCTTGTTTATCTGTACAAACAATGATATGCAAGTGCAAACAAGATGGGAATGTCCAGCCATCATACCAATCAGGAAGGAGAAGAGTTCTGTGTCCCAGAGATGAATGTGCTTTGTCTCACATGTGCATATCACCCAAGAACAAAGCAAAAGACCTTCTGAAGATGATGGCTATCCAAATCAATAGAGAAAAATTGGTGGTAGAAGATGTGCTGCCAATCGGTGATAAAGTCCAGTAGAAGAATCCAGTAATAGACACATCAGGGTTTATTGGTCTGGTCTACAAGTTTCGTGGGCAGCTGCCCATTAAACGCGTAGATAAGACCAATAAACCCTGATGTTTCTATTACTGGATTCTTCTACTGGACTTTATCACCGATCGGCCGCACATCTTCTACTACCCATGTGACTCTCACAACCAGCCCAGGTGAGTGGCTCACTGACCCCATATTATATTTATCAATCGGGTAAGACCCTATTTGCGCTTTGTTCTCCCCCTCTTGTTTGTGAGGATGATGGCAGAAGCAGGTAAGATTGTGTCATTATCCACAGAGACACAAGTAGTTTATCAACATGGGTGTAATGTCCTTAGAGGTGAGAGTGTAAAGAGTGGATGGACTGGACCACAAATGGATTTGTAGAAGATGACCTCTAGTAAAGGAACAGGCCAATGACTTTGGTAAAAAAACAAACAAAAAAAAAACAGTATTTTATTGCAGTATGGAAGAAGGCTAGCAAAGAGGGCTTCCTGGGCCGAGACACCAAACTCCTCTGGAGGAGAAACCAGCGTGCGAACCCCTTACAGGGGTTGACCCAGCACAAATCCAGAGGGGCAAAAATGTCACAACTTCCAAGACCAGAAGAGCAACTTGTAAGGAAAGAAGTCTGTGTATAAGGATATGCAGTGGCGGATTATAATGAGGTCAATATGGGCAGTAGCCCCGGGCCCAATGCTCAGATAGGGCCCAACTGCCACGGGTAAACTGCCCCCATTATGATCCGCCACTGTGTTTAGGCACCGGGGCACTACTGCTGTTAAATTTACTGAGGCCACCACCGCCGCCGTAGCTGCCGCCATGCCCCCCTTCTTCCTCCTGCACGTCATGACATGCAGGATGATGTTCAAAAAGACCGCGGATGCTGGAGGAGACACAAGGCCCGCCTACCACTCTGTCACAGAGGAGCTGCTCAGTCAGCCGGCCTGGCCTGCTCAGAGCTGCTCAGTGCTGCTCACCCTGCCTGTCACCGCTGGATTCAGGCCTGAATCCCAGACTGCAATACGTGGAAATGACAGAACAAGCTCTGCCTGACTGCATCTAACGGTGAGTGCTGAGCAGGGCACCTCCTATGTGAGACCTAAACAGCAGCCTGTGACGAGTGTTTCCAAACATCCCCTCCCCCCTGTGTGTGTGCATCAGTGTGGTCCCTAGAGAGATCACATAGGGCAAAAATACCCAGCAAAGGATCTGTGAGGCTGAGGCTGCCTCCAGCAGGGCCTCTGTGAGGCTGAGGCTGCCTCCAGCAGGGCCTCTGTGAGGCTGAGGCTGCCTCCAGCAGGGCCTCTGTGAGGCTGAGGCTGCCTCCAGCAGGGCCTCTGTGAGGCTGAGGCTGCCTCCAGCAGGGCCTCTGTGAGGCTGAGGCTGCCTCCAGCAGGGCCTCTGTAAGGCTGAGGCTGCCTCCAGCAGGGCCTCTGTGAGGCTGAGGCTGCCTCCAGCAGGGCCTCTGTGAGGCTGAGGCTGCCTCCAGCAGGGCCTCTGTGAGGCTGAGGCTGCCTCCAGCAGGGCCTCTGTGAGGCTGAGGCTGCCTCCAGCAGGGCCTAGCTGAGGTAATAACTCTGTGTGTGCTGGGCCGGCTCCATCACTGCCAGCGGACGGCCCAGCACACCACAAAGTGGTGGAGGTTTGTTCTTAATAAAGGACTTTTCACCTGATCAGGAATCCTTGCCCTGTTCTGAGCGCCCAGCAGGAGATCGTGCTATTTGTTCCACTGGTATTTCTCTCTCCCTGAGGGCACGGAGGAGCTGCTCATTCTTAGCCGCAAGGACATGTATCGCCGTGGCTACGGCTTAACACTGGAGACATAGGACCTGTCTGACGGCAGCGCGCCCGGTCACATGGGACGTGAGGAGGCGGAGCCTGTGTAATACAAGGAAGTGAGTGGGGACACCTGTGGCCGACTGGAGGCCGCACGGCGTGAGACCTCTTTCTTACATCAACTTGCAGACAGCCTGGCTTAAGGGGGAGACCCCCATAATCGCTCACACTTACACCAGTGTTGTGCATGGACCGCACAACACTAGGAGGTTAGTAGACATAGAACCATAAGTTAACAGAGACTTAGGCGATGTTGTACCATTGCGCCCCCTTTCTCTCCTTTTGTCTTTACAGTGGAGCTGAATGGCAGACAAGCTCAGGGGAAAGGTGAGCGATGCGTGGTGCTTTTCTAGCCCCAATTTTTATGTGTGTGTGGCTACATGTGTGTGGTGTGTATGGCTACCTATGTGTGTGGCTTGGCTGCGTGTTGCGTGTTGATGGCTGTGTATGTGTGTGTGTGTATCTGCATGGCTGTGTGTTCATAGCTACATGTGCATGGTTATGTGCATACGCACACGTTCATGGTTACAGCAGTCCGATAGATGCCAGAGCAGTCAGTGCTCATAGAATTCTATGGAAGATCAGGACCTGTAAATACTGGACTATATAAATGACCAAAAAAAACAATAAATGAGCAGGGGAAGATCCCCATAGCTGATCTGAGTTCTGAAATATAGTCCAGTATTTACAGGTCTTGACCTACCGTAGAATTGTATGAGCACTATATGTTCTGGCACCTATCAGTGCTGCTGGTTTATTGTATTGTACTGATACTTATATATAATATATATATATACATATATATATATATATATATATATATATATATATACACATATATATATATATATGCGTAAAAACGACAGCAGCACTCCAGAATAGGTCTTCAACCGCCTTTAATCGGGCCTACAGGGCGACCTGCGACGTTTCAGCTACCAAGTAGCTTTTGTCTAGCAACTAGTCTCAGCCCCTTTTCCTCCTTTTATAACACACACAATTTACATAATACATACACATTAACATTAATTACACCCTTTGTGTAATCTACACATTATACATTCAATATGCAGACCATTCAGTACCCAATACCTGTCCATGTGCTAGTGAATTGTGACATTATCATTAAACAGTGCATCAAGATTCACATAATACTTCCTTTGTGCCCTTAATTGGTCAGATCCTCCTCCCAGGTGGCGTGATGACAGTTCCCATAGCGGTCTATTGTGATTATTAATGTCCCTAATCAGCTTTACCCATTCCTCCATGTGCGATTCTCCACGCTGCCCGGGTCCGTCGCACCGGAAATGACATCATTCGATGTGCGTCCCGCTTCTGTGTTACCAAGACGCACAGGAAGCTTTCGGGCGCCATCTTACTACAGTACGCGCATGCGCACTGTATTCCAACGCGGCTTTACCACACTAAGACCCTCCGGCAGCCGCTGCTCTTGGCTGCGCTTATAATAATAGCCCTGGACCTTCACTATATCTCTTAAAAGGGTGCTACCCTACCTATCCTATATACTTTAACATATTTTGATGCTTATGTATATATATTTTTATGCAGGGCTATACATATAATGTGTAATATACGGGGTTGCCAGCACAGTCATACCTACACACGCCCCCTTATCCATAGGCCTAATTCATGCACCAAATATAGTGCAAAACGAGAGGAGTTAACATACTCCTCTTCGTGGCCTTTTCGGATCTGCGGGGACCACTCATCGTCACCAATCACCTTCTGGCACTCACCCCTATGCCCATAATATATTTTATACACCACACCTTTTGTATTACTTATACTGTGTTTTAATAAGGATAACGAAGTTCCATCCACAAGTTGCTTACACATTAACCAATATGGGGCAATATTAAACAAAAAAACCTTTTCTAGGGTATAATCGCATGATAGGGACACTCTTCACATATGACCGCTTGGTACGTCAATCACCCTCCAATGGGATTCTTGAGGGTCTTCGACCCAAGTGCCAGTGCTGGAAGAAACCAAACAGGTTATTAAACAGTGTATTAAACTGTGTGAGTGTACAAACAGTGACTAGTATAGTTTACAGCATTATCCCCCTAACTGAATATGGAATGGATCACATAGCGACTGCCAGCCTATACTCAACGTTCAACCCATTTGGTTTCAACGTATTAAGGCGCCTTATCCACTGTAATTCCTTTACATGCAACAACTTATCCCTATCCCCCCCTCTCCTTAATGGGGGTACCACATCGATAATCCTAAATCTTAGATCCTTCTCTGTATGCTTCATATCCAAAAAATGTTTTGGTACTGGTAGGTCTTTCCTTTTTTGACGTATTGTACCCCTATGTTGTCCTATTCTCGTTTTACATTCTAACGTGGTTTCGCCTACATACCACAGTTTGCACGGGCATTCTAATAAATAAATGACGTGGTCTGTCATACATGTGGCAAAATGGCGAATTTTAAACACCTCTCCTGTCTGCGGGTGAGAGAACTCTGTGCCCTTTACCATATATGTACAATTCACGCAGGACACACAGGATAGCAACCCACTCTCACCCCACGCGTTAAAGTGGCCTGCCTGGACATTTTCAATGGGCCAAAATCCGATCTAGACAACATGTCCTTCAGGTTTTTGCCTCTCTGAAACGAAATCAAAGGTTTTAATTTAAACTCCTCCACATCCGGCCAACACTTTCCCAACATTGGCCAGTGTTTGAGAACAATATTGGAAATGTCCCTAGATTCTTCTCCATATTTCATTACTAAAGGGATTCTCGCCGGCGTTTTACTCAATATTACCCTCTTCTTTATTACTTTTCATACGAGCCAAACTATTTTGTAATAGGCCTTTCGGATAACCCCTTTTAATGAATTTATTAGTGAGTATTTCAAATTTTTCCCTTAATTCTTGCTCGTCACTTACAATTCTATCCACTCGTCTATATTGACCAAGCGGAATAGCTTTTTTTAGAGGTTCCGGATGGTGGCTACTATAATGCAACAATTTATTCCGGTCGCTAGGTTTCGTATATAACGTGGTTTTTAATTTTCCCTCTTCTAATTTTACCAATACATCTAAAAACTGAATCTCTTTGTCTGAGACTACCTTTGTGAATTTGATTGACTCATCAATAGTATTTAAGAAGATGTGAAAAGCCTCTAATTCTTCCAACGTGCCATCCCATATCACAAATGTATCATCTATATACCTCCACCATTTTAATACTTTACAAAAATGGCTTGAGGGATAGATGAACTTTTCTTCTAGTACCGTCATCATGGTATTTGCGTAGGAACATCCCATTTTTGCACCCATAGCGGTACCGGACAACTGGAGGTAGAAGGTGTCTCCAAATAAAAAGTAATTATACTTAAGGGCTACTTCCAATAAATCCACAATAAACTGTTTAGCTTCAGGTGTATAACATGTACTATCCAATTTGGAGGCCACTGCCAGTAAACCCCTATCGTGGTCAATGGAGGTGTACAAAGATGTGACGTCAAATGATACCAGTATAACATTTCCCTTAAATTCTACCTTCTTTAATTTTTCCAAGAAACTCTTCGTGTCTTGGATATAGGATGCTGCTGATGTGGCTATAGGCAAAAGAACCCTATCCAAAAAAATCCCCAGGTTATTAAATATTGAATTAATGCCCGCCACAATGGGCCTACCCGGGGCTGTTCAATAGATTTATGCACCTTCGGGATAGTATATAACACCGGGGTCGCTGGATGCTCCATATACAAAAAATCAACCATATCTTCATCAATAACACCTTCCAATTCAGCCTTTCCCAAGATCCTAGATATAATACACTGTATATCATGTTTTGGATCCCTCTCAAGCTTCTTATATACTTTTTGATCATTTAACTGATGAAACACCTCCTCCAAATACATTTGTCTACTTTGTACAACTACCGCCCCTCCTTTATCCGCTTGTCTTATGATCAAATCCTCATCTTTTGCCAACTCAGTTATAGCCAAATGCTCTTCCTTTGTTATATTGGGATTTTTATACCTATACGTGCCCTTATTCTCTAACTCCTTCACATCCCTTTTCACCGCCGCTATGAATGCGTCTATGGCCGACACGTTCTCATCCGGATCAAACTCACTTTTTTTATGTAGTTTAAAATCACCCAGACAAAACTCACTCAATTTAATCCTTGGTGACACCTTCCTTTTGGAAAACCAATACTTTAACCTAATCAACCTAAAAAATTTATACAATTCCACATCCACATTAAACCACTCGACGTGACCAGTAGGGCAAAAATTTAAACCCTTCTCTAATACATTTACTTGGGCTTCATTCAGATTTTTACCCGATATATTCATTATTAAAGACCCTCTTTCTTCTTGTTCAGCTTGTCTCCTGTCTCTGTTTTTCTTTTTTGTTGCGCCGGTGGTGCCGCCCTCCCCTTCGTCGTCGACATGATCTAAGAGGGACAAAGTCAATAGGTTTTACATATAATCTCGCATCACTCCTTTTATTTCGTCGGGCCCAAAAACCACCTTTCTTTTTCCAACCCAGTTGTGGCTCCTTCTGCCGACGACGAAGGGGAGGGCGGCACCACCGGCGCAACAAAAAAGAAAAACAGAGACAGGAGACAAGCTGAACAAGAAGAAAGAGGGTCTTTAATAATGAATATATCGGGTAAAAATCTGAATGAAGCCCAAGTAAATGTATTAGAGAAGGGTTTAAATTTTTGCCCTACTGGTCACGTCGAGTGGTTTAATGTGGATGTGGAATTGTATAAATTTTTTAGGTTGATTAGGTTAAAGTATTGGTTTTCCAAAAGGAAGGTGTCACCAAGGATTAAATTGAGTGAGTTTTGTCTGGGTGATTTTAAACTACATAAAAAAAGTGAGTTTGATCCGGATGAGAACGTGTCGGCCATAGACGCATTCATAGCGGCGGTGAAAAGGGATGTGAAGGAGTTAGAGAATAAGGGCACGTATAGGTATAAAAATCCCAATATAACAAAGGAAGAGCATTTGGCTATAACTGAGTTGGCAAAAGATGAGGATTTGATCATAAGACAAGCAGATAAAGGAGGGGCGGTAGTTGTACAAAGTAGACAAATGTATTTGGAGGAGGTGTTTCATCAGTTAAATGATCAAAAAGTATATAAGAAGCTTGAGAGGGATCCAAAACATGATATACAGTGTATTATATCTAGGATCTTGGGAAAGGCTGAATTGGAAGGTGTTATTGATGAAGATATGGTTGATTTTTTGTATATGGAGCATCCAGCGACCCCGGTGTTATATACTATCCCGAAGGTGCATAAATCTATTGAACAGCCCCCGGGTAGGCCCATTGTGGCGGGCATTAATTCAATATTTAATAACCTGGGGATTTTTTTGGATAGGGTTCTTTTGCCTATAGCCACATCAGCAGCATCCTATATCCAAGACACGAAGAGTTTCTTGGAAAAATTAAAGAAGGTAGAATTTAAGGGAAATGTTATACTGGTATCATTTGACGTCACATCTTTGTACACCTCCATTGACCACGATAGGGGTTTACTGGCAGTGGCCTCCAAATTGGATAGTACATGTTATACACCTGAAGCTAAACAGTTTATTGTGGATTTATTGGAAGTAGCCCTTAAGTATAATTACTTTTTATTTGGAGACACCTTCTACCTCCAGTTGTCCGGTACCGCTATGGGTGCAAAAATGGGATGTTCCTACGCAAATACCATGATGACGGTACTAGAAGAAAAGTTCATCTATCCCTCAAGCCATTTTTGTAAAGTATTAAAATGGTGGAGGTATATAGATGATACATTTGTGATATGGGATGGCACGTTGGAAGAATTAGAGGCTTTTCACATCTTCTTAAATACTATTGATGAGTCAATCAAATTCACAAAGGTAGTCTCAGACAAAGAGATTCAGTTTTTAGATGTATTGGTAAAATTAGAAGAGGGAAAATTAAAAACCACGTTATATACGAAACCTAGCGACCGGAATAAATTGTTGCATTATAGTAGCCACCATCCGGAACCTCTAAAAAAAGCTATTCCGCTTGGTCAATATAGACGAGTGGATAGAATTGTAAGTGACGAGCAAGAATTAAGGGAAAAATTTGAAATACTCACTAATAAATTCATTAAAAGGGGTTATCCGAAAGGCCTATTACAAAATAGTTTGGCTCGTATGAAAAGTAATAAAGAAGAGGGTAATATTGAGTAAAACGCCGGCGAGAATCCCTTTAGTAATGAAATATGGAGAAGAATCTAGGGACATTTCCAATATTGTTCTCAAACACTGGCCAATGTTGGGAAAGTGTTGGCCGGATGTGGAGGAGTTTAAATTAAAACCTTTGATTTCGTTTCAGAGAGGCAAAAACCTGAAGGACATGTTGTCTAGATCGGATTTTGGCCCATTGAAAATGTCCAGGCAGGCCACTTTAACGCGTGGGGTGAGAGTGGGTTGCTATCCTTGTGTGTCCTGCGTGAATTGTACATATATGGTAAAGGGCACAGAGTTCTCTCACCCGCAGACAGGAGAGGTGTTTAAAATTCGCCATTTTGCCACATGTATGACAGACCACGTCATTTATTTATTAGAATGCCCGTGCAAACTGTGGTATGTAGGCGAAACCACGTTAGAATGTAAAACGAGAATAGGACAACATAGGGGTACAATACGTCAAAAAAGGAAAGACCTACCAGTACCAAAACATTTTTTGGATATGAAGCATACAGAGAAGGATCTAAGATTTAGGATTATCGATGTGGTACCCCCATTAAGGAGAGGGGGGATAGGGATAAGTTGTTGCATGTAAAGGAATTACAGTGGATAAGGCGCCTTAATACGTTGAAACCAAATGGGTTGAACGTTGAGTATAGGCTGGCAGTCGCTATGTGATCCATTCCATATTCAGTTAGGGGGATAATGCTGTAAACTATACTAGTCACTGTTTGTACACTCACACAGTTTAATACACTGTTTAATAACCTGTTTGGTTTCTTCCAGCACTGGCACTTGGGTCGAAGACCCTCAAGAATCCCATTGGAGGGTGATTGACGTACCAAGCGGTCATATGTGAAGAGTGTCCCTATCATGCGATTATACCCTAGAAAAGGTTTTTTTGTTTAATATTGCCCCATATTGGTTAATGTGTAAGCAACTTGTGGATGGAACTTCGTTATCCTTATTAAAACACAGTATAAGTAATACAAAAGGTGTGGTGTATAAAATATATTATGGGCATAGGGGTGAGTGCCAGAAGGTGATTGGTGACGATGAGTGGTCCCCGCAGATCCGAAAAGGCCACGAAGAGGAGTATGTTAACTCCTCTCGTTTTGCACTATATTTGGTGCATGAATTAGGCCTATGGATAAGGGGGCGTGTGTAGGTATGACTGTGCTGGCAACCCCGTATATTACACATTATATGTATAGCCCTGCATAAAAATATATATACATAAGCATCAAAATATGTTAAAGTATATAGGATAGGTAGGGTAGCACCCTTTTAAGAGATATAGTGAAGGTCCAGGGCTATTATTATAAGCGCAGCCAAGAGCAGCGGCTGCCGGAGGGTCTTAGTGTGGTAAAGCCGCGTTGGAATACAGTGCGCATGCGCGTACTGTAGTAAGATGGCGCCCGAAAGCTTCCTGTGCGTCTTGGTAACACAGAAGCGGGACGCACATCGAATGATGTCATTTCCGGTGCGACGGACCCGGGCAGCGTGGAGAATCGCACATGGAGGAATGGGTAAAGCTGATTAGGGACATTAATAATCACAATAGACCGCTATGGGAACTGTCATCACGCCACCTGGGAGGAGGATCTGACCAATTAAGGGCGCAAAGGAAGTATTATGTGAATCTTGATGCACTGTTTAATGATAATGTCACAATTCACTAGCACATGGACAGGTATTGGGTACTGAATGGTCTGCATATTGAATGTATAATGTGTAGATTACACAAAGGGTGTAATTAATGTTAATGTGTATGTATTATGTAAATTGTGTGTGTTATAAAAGGAGGAAAAGGGGCTGAGACTAGTTGCTAGACAAAAGCTACTTGGTAGCTGAAACGTCGCAGGTCGCCCTGTAGGCCCGATTAAAGGCGGTTGAAGACCTATTCTGGAGTGCTGCTGTCGTTTTTACGCATATATTCGACAAGGAGTGGTTTGTTGGACAGATTTGCACCCACATTTGGTGCTGCTCAGAAGTTTTTCTATTGATATATATATATATATATATATATACATAATATTTATGCTAACAGGGCTCTGTTTCTGAAAATGCCTATATAGGTAGTGTGTTCATATGTTTTTATATGTTCCTTTAGTATAAAAATAAATTAATTTTTTTTTTAAGATACCTACTCTATTTTCTGCTGTGCACATCTCTTAAAATACTGTCTTTTTTTCTTTTTTCTTAGTTATGTGTGTGTATGTGCATGCCTGTATGTGTGTTTGTCTCTGTCTCTATGTCTTCGTACTGTATGTGTACAGTTCTGTGTAATGTATGCGTGCATATCTGTGTGTATATAATTGTATGTATTTTTTATAAAATGTGTGAATGTTAGGGGCATATCTGGGGGGTGGCATGGGAAACTGACAGCATATGTGGAGATATTAAGAAGAGTGACCATACAAATAAGTGAGGAGACAGTATGGGGTTAGAAGAGAGAGGGGGCTGCATGGGGGGACAGTTGGATGGCACAGCAAGGAAAGGATAATATACTGAGGAGGGAGAGTGTGATGAGGGGACATTATATAGAGACTGGGCACTATAGGGATAACACAGTGTGAGAGGACAGTGTGAAGGGGGGGCAGTGTGGAGAACATGTCCCATAAGAGAGACAGTGTATAAATCATATTTTGTGCAGGGAACAATGAAGAGGAGCAATTATTATGGAGGATTATAATCATTCTATTATTTTTAAGGGCATCAGGTCGGTATGTGCTGCAGAAGACCGGAGAAGATGGAAATCTGCAGAGACGAGCTGTGGATGTGAAAAGTCATCACGGTGTCTGGACAAGATGAAGAAAGAAAAAGATCATGACTCTAATCAGAGAATATCTCACATATAAGGTACCTGGATACCTGGATGTAAATGTTTGTGATCCTGCCTGCTTCTCATCAGTGCTATGGTTCCTGTGTGATCCACAATCTGATGACCGATGATGACAACTCCCAGTATCTTCTTACCATTGTTAAGCACATACTGTCAGTTGGAGCTTTATGCAATACAACTGTATAAGGGGCTGACCTGACGTTATAATTTGGTGATCCTGGAGCTCAAATTCATATGTTGACCCTGGTGATTTAGTCATGTACTGATGGTGGTTTTGATGGTTTATTTATGTACTATTGATGGTCCTGTTGATTTATTCATGTACTAATGGTGGTCCTGGTGATGTATTCAACTACTGGTTGCTGTGGTTATGTATGTGTGTACAGCTGGTGGTTCTTGTGATGTATTTCTGTATGTTGGGATGGTGTATTTATGTACTGTTGTTGGTTATGATTATGTACTTCTGTACTGATGAGGGTAGTGGTACTGATGAGGGTTTTTGTGATAAATGTTGGTACTGCTGGTAGTTCTGGTGATGTATTTTTGTGAAGTTATCGATTCTGATCCATAACATGTAAGGTTATGTGACATATGGCTAAGTGAATAAAGTGTTGCTCCATCTGACAATTTAAGTTACTATATTTTTATTTGTTAGGAGAATTAAAGGAAATGTAAAAGTTTGTGATGAAACTCTGCAGTCACACTGTCACTGCAGACTTCTGAATGCTCACAGCGTGTGCACTGACTAGATAATGGATGTTTGACAGGTTATAGTTTCACTCAGCTACTGGTTTTCTGGAATAATCTATTTCAGGTATATGATGACTCCTGTCACATGACTCCCGTCACATGACTCCCATCACATGACTCCCGTCACATGACTGGGGGGCCCACAAAGTCTGAACTGCCCTGGGCCCTGGCTACCCTTAATCCACCCCTGGGGATATGCTAACTGTACTGTGGGAGAAGTTGCCTGGTAGCAAGAGCTGAAACTGGAAATAACTGAATTGGGACAGACTGTGGTGACAAGAGGGTAGCTCTGAGAAATCCGGAAAGACAGGAAAAGCCAGTAGGGGAGATGGAGTCTCCCATAAATGTCCCAGATAGCCAGTACAACCCTCCGGGAAGATGACGTCTCCCAGTGAAGTTTAAAGTTGCCAGAGCAGCCTGCAGTGATGTCGACACTCTGTGAAGAGACACCAGTAAGTATATTTGCAAAAAGCAAGGAAACAAAGCAAGGTCACAGAAGAAAGGCACTGGGACAGAGGGGACCTAAACACATAAAGATGACATCAAAGAGTGAATATAATAATGGTTTATTAGTCAACATGTTTCAGGGCTCGCTGGCCCCCTCCTCAGTACAAATCTATATCATATTGCCATGTATGAGGATGTTTCAGGGAGCCCTGAAACGCATTGACTAATAAATCAGTTTTATATTCACCCTTTGATGTTCCATGGAATACGGCAGCGCGGTTTTTAACCCTTCATCCTCCCTACTTTTCTGACTCTGGGAGATTCCATCAACGTTACTGGCTTTTCCTGTCTTCCTGGATTTCTCAGAGCTACCCTGTTGTCACTACAGTCTGTCCCGATTCAGTTATTTCCAGTTTCAGCTATTGCTACCAGGCACGTTCTCCCACAGTTTGGGTTTTCATTGGATGTAAGCCATAATCCTCAACATTTACAGAAATAAACACTTGAAATAGATCACTCTGTTTGTAATTACTCTATATAATATAAGCGTTTTACTTTTTGTGTTGAATAACAGAAAAAATGAACTTTTTGATGATATTCTAATTTATTGAGATGCACCTGTATTTTCTTGATTCCAGGTTGCAAAGATGTTCTCATTTGTCAACTTTTTTGGCGCCAGTGATGAGTTATATCCCGGCTATCCCATTCGCACAAAAAGTATGGGTGTTTTAGGTATCCTCCTTGCTGCCCAATGAGCAAAGAAAGAACTTTTTCTTACCACATATTGACCATCCTTGATCCAGTGGCGTAATTAGGGTCTGAAGAGTGGTGGTCTAGTTGGTCTTTGAGACCTGACGGAAGCTCCAGTGTACGTGGAGCACGGAGGAGGTCACAAATCAATACAAGTCTATGACAGCCTCACTCTAGCTCTCATAAATTTGTATTGAGACCTTGTGATGTAACTTCTGACTTACAGCCAGTCAGAAGTTACAGGCACAACATGGCGTCATGGAACCGTAATGCCATTAGTAAAAGGTGAAGACATCAATGGTGAGTATATGATTGGGGGCAAGGGGCTTACATTTAAAGTGCTGAAAATTAAAGCAAAACACTGAATCGGTGCTTTAATGAATGAGGGTCATATTTTGCAAGGATGAACACATTACGGGTATATGTGCACATACACATTACATATGCATTTAAACATTAGACGCATATACATACATCATGCTTAAGTTATATATACAGACACATACATTTTTATTATATGGCTACATGTATACTGTATATGCCCTCCCACCTTTCATCATTATACATTATACCCCTCCTACTGTCTCCGACCCATCCCCTACAGACTGTGAGCCCTCGTGGACAGGATCTCTGCCCTAATGTACCTGTATGATTTATTCGTCGTTATTTATGTTCTCATCCTTGTTCTGCCCTTACACATGTAAAGCACCATGGAACCAATGGCGCTATATAAATAAATAATAATAAATAAATAATAAATAAATAAATTATACACTGTTTGCAGAATTATTAGGCAAGTTGTATTTTAGAGGATTATTTTTATTATTGATCAACAACTACCGTATGTTCTCAATCAACCCAAAAGACTCAAATATCAAAGCTTAATATTTTTGGAAGTTGGAGTGTTTTTGTTTTTTTTTAGATTTGGCTATCTTAGGAGGATATCTGTTTGTGCAGGTAACTATTACTGTGCAGAATTATTAGGCAACTTACCGTAATAAAAACCTAATATATTCCCATCTCACTTGTTTATTTTCTCCAGATAAACCAATATAACTGCAAAAAATCTATTATAATAAAACCCTAATGGTACCTTTACACGCCGCGACGGCAGGCTGGATACATCCCGCTACTTCACGTGCACGAGCACGCTCAAACGGCTACAAACGGTCAACGCACCCTCTTTACACGCCGCCATAAGGTGCGCTACGCCACGCTACATCTGTAGCTAGCTACATCGCCGGGTGTCTCAAGTAGCCAGCTGTAGCTCATGTACACACCGCTACAACCAGCTACTATGGGAGGACCTGGTGCAGCAGGGACAGCACATAGGCGTGCCACAATCTTGGATTACGAGCCGTCCGTACGATGATAGGACATCGCAATATCATCATGATTGGCCAGGCATCGCAGGAGGCTGAGAAATACAGCACGCTCGAGCGATTGTGTAGTGTGACTGGTCAGCTCCTTAAATATGCCGCCCTAGGCAGCGACTACCAATCGTCATGCAGGAGCTTCCTCCAATGATCGGTGATGGGGCGGGGTATCCCGGAGCCTGGGTCACGCCTTAGCTACATTGCAGCTACATCGCAGGGTGTCCAGAGTTCCCTTCCGTTGCTTCTTTACACGCCGATACAGCTCGCTACCATCGGCGATGTAGCCATCAGTTTTCAAGCAGAGCCCATAAACAGATGTATCTGTCGCCGGCTGTAGCGTCGCGTCTTCAGACGCCGCTACGACGGGCTACATTGACGCTACAAGCTACATTTGTAGCCTGTAGCGGGATGTATCCAGCCTGCCGTCGCGGCGTGTAAAGGTACCATAAGGGTACCTTTACACACGGCTACATTTGTAGCTTGTCACCAGGTAACTTACTGGTTGCAGTGAAATCATGGATACATGATTCCATTTGTACACAGCAACAAGATAGAACCATGTATCCATGATTTCACTGCAACCAGTAAGTTACCTGGTGACAAGCTACAAATGTAGCCGTGTGTAAAGGTACCCTCAGGGTACCTTTACACGCCGCTACTGGAGGATGGATACAACCCGCTACAGGCTACAAATGTAGCTTGTAGCGTCAATATAGCCCGTAGTAGCGGCGTGTGAAGACGGTAGGAGGCAGCCGGCAACAGATACATCTGTTTCCGAGCACTGCTCGAAAACAGATGGCTACAAAGCCGATTGTAGCGAGCTGTATCGGCGTGTAAAGAGGCTACAGAAGGGATGTCTATACACCAGGCGATGTACCTGGTATGTAGCTGGGGCGTGACACAGCCTCCGGGATACCGCGCCCCTTCAGCGATCATTGGAGGAAGCTCCTGCGTTGCGATTGGTTGTCGCTGCACAGGGCGGCATATTTAAGGAGCTGCCCAGTCACACTACACAATTGCTCGGGCGTCATGTATTAATCAGCCTCCTGCGATGCCTGGCCAATCATGGGTTTCTTGCTTTGTCCTATCAGCGTACGGACGTCTCGTACTCCACAATTGTGGCACGCCTATGTGCTGTCCCTGCTGCACCAGGTCCGCCCATATTAGCTTGTTGTAGCGGTGTGTAAATGAGGTACGATGAGCTACAGATGGCTACTTGAGACACCCGGCGATGTATCTAGCTGTAGATGTAGCGTAGCGTAGCGCACCTTGTGGCGGCGTGTAAAGGTGGTGCGTTTCCCGTTTGTAACCGTTTGGGCGTGCTCGTGCACGTGAAATAGCGGGTTGTATCCATCCTCCAGTAGCGGCGTGTAAAGGTACCCTAAGGCTACTTCCGTCAGGATGTAACGGTATGCTAAGTCACATCCTGGCTGAAGTAGCCTCTACACCCACTGTGGGTGTTCTAATATGGCCGCCCGCACACACACTAATACACACACACACTCATACAAACACACACACACTCACACACTCTTCACATACATCGAATTGCAGGGAAGAAATGGTGTATCACAGTCCGCGCTGCCAAATCCACTCACTCCGAAGGAATACACGGGAAGATGAAACTTCAAACAGAACTCCTTTATTACCTCCGATGTTTTTTCTTCTTTTTGCTTGATTTCCAGTACTGAGACTTTTTCTGGCACCTCAGACGGTCCTGTGTCTCCCCCTCACACGTAATTGAGTTCCCCAGTGGGAACCCCAGTATTAGCTACGGTGGTGCCCCTTTTCATTTCTGCTCTGGACTATACTCTGCTAACCACTGAGCTGCCTTACAGTGCTCCATCCTCCCTCCCTCCGCCCTCTTCTCTCCATCCTCCTCCTCCACCGCCTGTGCTCCGTCCTCCCCCTGCCGTGCCGTTCCACTCCTCCACCGCTTCTCTCCTTCCTTTGTCCGCCTCCTCTCCGCCACTCCATCCTCCCCCTGCCTGTGCTGCTCCATCCTCCCCCACCCCACCGCTTCGTCCTCTGTCCTCCTCACCCCACCGCTCTGTGCTCTGTTCTCCCCCTGCTGCTCTGTCCTCCCCCTTCCTGTGCCGCTCCATCCTCCCCCACTCCACCGCTTCCTCCTCCTTCCTTTATCCTCCTCCCCCCCGCCACTCCATCCTCCGTCCTCCCCCTGCCTGTGCTGCTCTGGCCTCCTCCATCCCTGCCGCTCTGTCCTCCCCCTGTCGCTCTGTCCTCCCCCTGCTGCTCTGTCCTCCCCCTGCCGCTCGGTCCTCCCCCTGGCGCTCGGTCCTCTCCTCGCCGCTCGATCCTCCTCCTGCCTCTCTGTCCTTCCCCTGCCGCTCTCTCCTTCCCCTGCCTGTGCCGCTCCATCCTCCCCCACCGCTTCCTCCTCCTTCCTTTGTCCTCCTCACCTCCGCCACTCCATCCTCCTTCCTCCCCCTGCCTGTGCTGCTCCGTCCTCCCCCACCCCGCCGCTTCATCCTACATCCTCCTCCCTCCTGTCGCTCTTTGTTTGTCATGACGCCACCCACGGGTTGACGTCAGTGAGGGGACACCGCTGCAGTGTACTTCTGCCAGGAGGATGGATAGATGACGCTGCAGCAAGATGGATGAGCCCGCCGCGGGTCAGGGCAGCTCCTGAAAGGGTGGAAAGATGTAATGAAGAGTTCTGTTTGCAGGGAATCACATACGGGAGACTGAAGCAGGGTTCACTGGGTTTTACTTGCAATTCATTCTCAATTCAAGCAGTTTACAACACAGTTCTGTTCACAGTTAACTCCGGACACTCTCTGAACCCTCTGCAGCCAGGTTTCCTCTCCAAGATCCTTCACTTTCTCTGTAACCTTTCCGGCTTTCCTTCTGTACTTCTCTTCCCTGTGGGCTATGGGGGCAGCTCGGTCCCTTGTCTTGACTTCCCCCTATATGTGTGGGTGGCAAGCCGGGTTCTATGTGCTGCTGATCCTCCAGCCCGTGTGTTGGGTGACCAGACCTGGAATCTGTGTCTCCCCGTCAGTGTGTTAGTGTACCAGCATGTAGCTATGGACACCCAGAGCCGACTCTCTGGTCCCAGCCTAGCCTTGTGTGTCCCTGTCTTGCAAGGGATCACATGCCTCTCTCCAAACCGTGTGACTACCTTGGTACGTCTGGGGAGTCTGTCCCGCCTGTAGTCAGTGAACGCTGCCGTGTTCCTCGAACCCAGTTGTCCTGGTTCGGTCTCTGTCCTTCCCTTCCCTTGGACTGCAGGCTATGGAGCAGGCTTTCTCTCCAAGGAACGGTGTATCGCAGGATTCTGCGCCTCCAGGGAGCGTCAGCCTTCAGGGAAGTGTCCCGCAATCTCTTCACTGCTCTTGTCTTTACCTCTCGGCACCCACTCACCTACTGCCTAACTCCTCCTCGTTCCCCTCTTTTGTACCTAGTTTGTCACCTGACCTACATCCCACCCACTTCCCTCTAAACCCTGCCACCCCTTTGCCCGCCTAGAGTCCCAGGCTCCGGATTGGATGCTGTGTCTTGTAGGTGTGTGTTTGAAGGTGTTCCTAAAGAACTGTCTCCTCCTGCCTGGCTGCAGTTCCTACCTGTGGCCACCCTGGTTGCAGGGGCGCCACACAATCATGTAAGCTAAATTGATAGTACAGAAGTTGTGTAAAGTACAAGTTCTGTACTATCACTGTCATTTGTGACCGGCACGTTGGGGGCCCTTCAGAGGGTGGGGACCCAAGCAGCAGTCTGCCAGCCTGCCATGCAGACAGGTGGATGGGCTTGGTGCCATCAATCAATCAGGGGGCGGCCCACAGGAAGTGCTCCTGGAGTGGCTGCCAAAAAAGAGACAAATCGGAAGAGAAGAACAGAAAGAGCAAGGATCCTTTATACCCGGCAGTATGGCGACATCGTGCGTGAGGTCGAAGAAAAGGCCAGAGCCGCACAAAGAGACCCGGCAGCGGTGTCCCTCTTAACACTAGAGGGGAATGCCGACTACTGGAGAGACGCATTTGGATGGCTCCGCCAGGACATGGAGATAGCCCTGGCATGGATGTGACGACAGTGGAGCATGGAGAGGGCCTGTGGACTGACGACCATGAGAGAAGGCCGAGAAGCGCGAGAGGCAGCAGTAGCAGTGCAGGCAGTCGTGGAGTACCGTGCCTCCTTACCACCCGTACCGCCACCCGTCCAGACCCGGGATGCAGGGACTCAGACCAAAGCCCCTGTAGCACCACCGTCCCATACCTGCAGCTATCTCCAGCTAGAGCCAGCGTGGACATCCCCTACAGAACCAGATGTGATCGTGGAGGCTGAGGAGGTGGAGAATGAAACAGACTTCGAGGAACCAAAGGATGTAGAAGGAGCCTCAGGAGGGAGCACCCCAGAAGCTGCATGGTGGTCCGCATGGCAGCAGCAGCGACAAGGTACCCCTACCATTGTGAGCACAGCGGAGGCCAGAGTGTCGCCCAGAGTCCCAACTGGCAACTCACCACCACCAGAGTACAAGTCATCCTTGAACCAGCGAGATCAACTGGCAAGACAAAAACACAGAGAAGAATGGTTCCAAAGAGAACAGGTAACCCGGCGATTTTGAGATGAAGCAAGAGCACAGCCCCCGCTTTCATTGGAGTTGCGCCACCAAGCAACTGTTATTTCTGTTTACCACAACGAAGGATGGCGATTCCTACGTGAACCCGGACTTCAGGAGGACATATTTTTTGATAGAAGAGATGTTGAATCGTACCTGCGGTGGACACCCAGATCGCGATTGGTGCCGAGGTGAGCAGGTTAAATTTGAAAGGCATCCAGGCCCCTTAGGCTGGTTCGCTATATGAATATCCCGCCAACAATAGACTCCCGTTGTAGACACTATGACTGTAAATAGCCCCTTTTTCAGCTTTCTTTCCCATTTTTTCCCTTTTTGCATCCCTGAATAATGAGCAGTGCCCCTGTGTGTTTTGAACCAAGAAGACACATAGACTTTTGGAACTTTGCCCCTGTGTTGATAATGTGTGATGTATAGGCAGTGGTCCGGCGGTGATAACTCACACTGGACTGTGCTGGACAATATGTTACTGTCGGACCCGCACTGTTAGTACCGGTCCCCGTTGGACCGAGTTAGATCCAAAGGTATTATGTCTTTTATGCAGATAGTAACCGCCGGAGAGTAATATCTTTACCAACAGGTAACCTGAGGACCGTGGGGTCTAAAATAACTGCTGCAATGTGCGTGTAACGTTATAACAAATGTGCCTCCTAGAAATAGGAAGAAATTCAAGTATACTTGATTGTATATAGTTTACCCATTGATTGTGATGTTGTATATAAAAGGAAAAATGTTTTTCACTCTCCGGTTTAACAGGTACCTATACTCGAGGACGAGTATGTTCCATTAGGGGGGTATGTGGCGCCCCACGTAGTCAGGCATCACAGTGGGGTATTGCACCCGTAAAAGAGGTGTAATTTTCCCCAGCTGCAAGTGGATCCTAGGTTGGTGGGTGGGACCCATTCCTGCACTCCCACATTAGAATAGTGGTGGGAGGTTACCCGGGAGAGAGATATATTCACCTCTAGGGGAAATAGTGAGAGTTAGGTCGGAGTAGTCGGAGGAGTTGGAGTGTGGAGCGAGGCGGAAGGTCAACCCAGACAGCTCTACGCTGATCCAGAGGGAAGATGAGAGCGGATCCTGAGGGGGTCCTGAGAGAGGATGTCTGATGAGGGAGTCAGGACCCTAGAGAGAAAGGGGGAATCCCAGCGTGGAGCGTCCATACTCCAGGAAATTCCCCAGTTCACCACGGGAACGCCGGACCAAAGGAAACGGCCAGAGTCCATCTCTGAAAGTCGTCAACTGGGTGTTGCGGTCTGTTTACCGGCTGCGGCACCTTGCCAGACGGAGCGGTCTGCCTGCTTCCTCACCACGAGGGAGGGGAGCCCTAAGTCTACCTACAAGGAACCATTGGGTATAGACCAGTGATGGCGAACTCCAGGCCTCGAGTGCCGCACACAGTCCAGGTTTTGAGGATTTCCTTAGAGTTTGACAGTTGGTAATTTGATTGCCAACTGTCAAATGCAATGGAAATCCTGAAAACCTGGACTGTGTGTGGCACTCGAGGCCTGGAGTTCGCCATCACTGGTATAGACTCATCCTAGGCAGGGAAGAAAGGACACGGGTTCGTCAACTAAGGTTTACCACGGGTTCCACCATACCACCTGGCATCCACTTGCAGCCACCCGTAGGGCTACTTGTTTGAATAACATCTTGCTGAACTGTGGACTCTGTATTTTGCTGTGGAACGTTTACAGTAAAGTACCCGGGATAAAGTGACTTTGCCTTTGTGTCATTATCTTCATGAACCTGTTTGCTTACAGGAACGCTGCCCCGGAGGACCAGCTCCACCTGTAGAGAGCTTTGCCATCTCAGCCGCATTACCATCGACCTCCAGAGGACTGTGGCGGCGCTGGTAACCCATCACCAGGTACTACAGGTGGCGTCACATGACAAACTTTAATCCCCTGTACATACACCCCTTATTGAAGTGTCACCCAGGCCACGGGCTCAGGCGCTGCCACCCGTGACATCCCCGTGAAAACATCCACCGAGCCTGATAAACAAGTACCCCAGGGCCTGGGGCTTGACAGGAGCAGCTAGAGGCTTTAGATAGACAAAAAAGGGGGGAAGAAGGTGCCCTACTGAAGAATCAGTTACAAGTATAGGAGCCAGATGTGGGTTTAGTAGTCCACTTTGTGTGTATATCACGTTATAGGTTGTTATCGGCCAGCGAGTATGTGGGGCTTTAGATATGGGGCACCTGTGAATCTATAGCCTCTATAGCCTCAACCTGCGGGTGGCGTCGCGTAAAAACAAGTATCCCCAAGTCCGGTCATTCCTGCCCAAATGAAGCCTTCACGCCACATGACTTTCCTAAGAGAGAAGAGACACCCTTACTGAACTTTTAGGGTCACGGAGCCGGGTCTCAATCCCTGTGACTCCTCAAAGCCTAGTTCCGAGTATCCTAAGGCCCTGGAGGGGGGTGTCAGATAGGCTGTCCAGGGGAGTGGAGCATCTCTACAAGGCCTTACATGCTCCTGAAGGCCTTAGGATGAGGCTTCTGGACCAAAGGGTGATTCTCGTCGACAGGGGAGTCCGTGGCTTTACCATTTGGCTGTGGTTTAAACTTGTTATAAGTATAAAAGGAGTTGCTTTGTAAGAAGCATTTCAAGGTCCTGGAGTGGCCTAGCCAGTCTCCAGATCTAAACCCTATAGAAAACCTTTGGAAGGAGTTGAAAGTCTGTGTTTCCCAGTGACAGCCCCAAAACATCATAGCTCTAGAGGAGATCTGCATGGAGGAATAGAGCCAACATACTAGCAACAGTGTGTGCCAACCATGTGAAGACTAAAAGAAAAATGTTTGACTTCTGTCATTGCCAACAAAGGATATATAACAAAGTATTGAGATGAACTTTTGTTGTTGACCAAATACTTATTTTCCACCAAAATTTGAACAAAAATGTTTTTTCCAAATCAGACAATATGATTTTCAGGATTTATTTTCTAATTTTGTTTCTTAAATTTGAGGTCTACCTATGATGTCAATTACAGGCCTCTCTCATCTTTTTAAGTGGAAGAACTTGCACAATCGGTGGCTGACTAAATACTTTTTTTCCCACTTTATGTCCATTGGGACTCCTGAACAAATTGGCTTAGAACCAACATCCCTTATTTTCCTATACAATAATCCATCTGTTCAAATGACACTTGATGGCCAATGGGCAACAGAGGACATGTCATCCAGATGAAGAAGGCAAGAGGATAGTGATTAAAAGGAGAAAAGAAGCCCTGAGTTAGACTAGTGAAGCCCATCACACCAGATCACGGTATATGATGAGATTATTAAAGGTATTTTTTGGGATATATAGAGGGAGTTCAGAACTTATACACACATTGCAAATCTACTGTAATAGTGGCGGTTAAGGTGGTGAGCTTAGTTTATATTGGGAAAACATGGTCACAGACAGGGCCGGTGTTATGACTGAATTGTAAACTGATGCATAATATGTTTGATGCTATATAAATAAAATTATTATTATAACGAGAAGAGGGACAGACTGGGCAGCTGTCCAGGGCCTTTAGGCACCGAAGGACCCCCTGCTTGTCAACTCTACTCTACACTCCATGGAGTCTTCAGGGCTGTATACAGTTTCACTTATGGCAGCGGGCGAGCAGACAAGGGAAAATGCAGAGAGCAGGGACATAGTACACACCCAATGTCTGCCTCCATGAGAGAGCTTTCAATTCAAATATGAATAGGCAGTGCTTTGTTCTGCAAGGAAAGAGGCAGATATAAGTGTATCTTGCTTCTGCTCTCCTGCAATGCTCTTGCCCGGCACTGCGCTTGTGGCGCCCCGCAACGAGTGCGTCACAAGAGGGTATTGCAGCCATAAATGCAGCCGCAATATTCTCTGACACAGCAGTGATCTGGTTAACTTTGAGATCCAACCCTGCATGCATCACCTAGAACAGAGGGCCAACCCAGGGTCCTGGTGGGCGGAGTGCTAGGGAAGTATGTAGGGAGTACAGACCCTTAGTCAATAGAGAAGGAGTCTAGAACTTGACCTGCGAAGTCTAGAACTTGGAGTAGGAGCGGGGGCTCCGCACCCCGTGCAGCCCCCGGGCCGTCACCGGTGTCAGCACCTGAGGCCTCAACAACCGGGATCGGGCATCATTAACCACGGGTTCCAAAATACCCCGTGCCCAAACTCACAGCCGGTTCACTGGTACCGAAGCTGGCAGCAGTTCACCTCTGCTACGCGAACCAGAAGCGTGGAGGAGCAGCTTCACAGGAGCACCCCACCACCAGCCAACTTCCCGTCGTCTAACCAGTGGTGTACCCACTGAAGGATCCAAGGCTCCCCAAAACATCCACAACGTATATCTTGGATAGGGCATTGAAGCAGCCTCCCCGTACCCGATCTGGTATTCCTGGGCGACAATTGCAAAACACTTAGCTAGAATGGAGGAACACTTGCGGATCTCTGAGGGACACCATCACTGCTGAGTCCACCCGGTCCACTACCCGTGAACTGTATATCATGTACTGCCTGCTGGTTACAGTAAAGACCCATTGCAGAGACTTTCTGTGTCCGTGCTTCCTTATGAACTGTCTGTCCGCACTACAAGGTAACCGCAGCTGCCGCACAACATCTTAAGCAGCTCCAGCCTCCGGGGATCACCGCTCAGCCTGTGGGGAGCGTTCCATCTTGCTGCTGTCCATCCCCCGGAGGTTCCGCAGCGTCGTTCCAGCGATTGAAATCGCAGCCGACCCCGTTCCTGAGCCGGAGCTTCCAATACGCTCCACCGAAGAAGTCGACATATACCTGGTTCCACTTGCGGAACTAGTTTCCACACTACCGAGACTGTCGCCTGTTTCTCCCCTGAACCGGAGGCCTCCTCTGCAATTACCGAGGCCTACCTGGTGACCGGGATCGAAACACCACTTCCCGCTGCTACAGAAGAAAAGGCAGGCAGCCTGGAAGCCCTGCAAGACGACCTCGAGGAGAACTTTGCAGCACAGCCACCCATCGACCCAGAGGATTCCGTTCCATCATCGCCGTCAGCCGAGCAGCCCGAAGTAGTCATCGAGGAAGAGATCGAGGATGATGACGACGAGACCTACAGCCCAGCTGAGGACCTCTACATCGGGTTCGCCTGGGGAGACCACCAAGAATCCTTCTGCCGGGTGATCTGCTCGGGTACACTGGTCGGGTGCCGCCGCAGCAACATCTTCTCCGGTTCCGTTAAACCGGGCTCTGCTCCAGACTGCCCACCAAGCTCGAGCTGTTCAACAACCATCACGCCGTAGTGACTGTATCCACACGCCGCACCACTCCGATGAAGAGGTACGTCGCATCCGAAGGGAGGAGTGGCACGCTCGGCTGCACGCCAACATGCAGGCCCGCGCTGAAGCCCGCCGCCAATCTCCATTGCCTGAAGAGTTCTGTAAAACCAGACGGGTGAGCACCTTTAACTTATCCACCGGGTGGGGATTCGTAAGGGAGGAGGGTGTGAGTACTGAAGTATTCGTGGGGCGCCGTGATGAGGAGTCGCACCTACCGCGAGGGCATCCTAACCGAGACTTATATAGAGGGGACATTGTAACCTATGAGCGATATGTATGCTGTGACGGGTGGTTCGCTATACGAGTCCGGAACACTGCCCTCCATAAGTGACTTTGTTGATTGAAGTTTTCCCCAAAAGACTTCTTCTTGTTTGCAAATAACACCGCGACTTGGCGGCTACAGCCTGACCTTTTGCCTAAGGACAGCCGACCGCCCGCCGGGTCCGCGCAATGTGTTAACCTGTTTATTTTACTGTTTCACTTTTATGCAACATAATGACCTGTCATTAATAAAAGTGCATTACCTGTTATAAAATACAAAAACCTCTGTAATGTGGGTAGTGTGACGCTTGGGGACAAGTGTATTAAACCAAGGGGAGTATGGCGCCCCGCAACGAGTGCGTCACAAGAGGGTATTGCAGCCATAAATGCAGCCGCAATATTCTCTGACACAGCAGTGATCTGGTTAACTTTGAGATCCAAAACTGCATGCATCACCTAGAACAGAGTGCCAACCCAGGGTCCTGGTGGGCGGAGTGCTAGGGAAGTGTATAGGGAGTACAGACCTTTAGTCAATAGAGAAGGAGTCTAGAACTTGACCTGAGAAGTCTAGAACTTAGAGTAGGAGCGGGGGCTCCGCACCCCGTGCAGCCCCGGGGCCGTCACCGGTCGGGTGTCAGCACCTGAGGCCTCAACAACCGGGATCGGGCATCATTAACCACGGGTTCCAAAATACCCCGTGCCCAAACTCACAGCCGGTTCACTGGTACCGAAGCTGGCAGCAGTTCACCTCTGCTACGCGAACCAGAAGCGTGGAGGAGCAGCTTCACAGGAGCACCCCACCACCAGCCAACTTCCCATCGTCTAACCAGTGGTGTACCCACTGAGGGATCCAAGGCTCCCCAAAACATCCACAACGTATATCTTGGATAGGGCATTGAAGCAGCCTCCCCGTACCCGATCTGGTATTCCTGGGCGACAATGGCAAAACACTTAGCTAGAATGGAGGAACACTTGCGGATCTCTGAGGGACACCATCACTGCTGAGTCCACCCGGTCCACTACCCGTGAACTGTATACCATGTACTGCCTGCTGGTTACAGTAAAGACCCGTTGCAGAGACTTTCTGTGTCCGTGCTTCCTTATGAACTGTCCGTCCGCACTACAAGGTAACCGCAGCTGCCGCACAACATCTTAAGCAGCTCCAGCCTCCGGGGATCACCGCTCAACCTGTGGGGAGCGTTCCATCTTGCTGCTGTCCATCCCCCGGAGGTTCCGCAGCGTCGGTAACGATTACCGAAACTACTCATAGGTGGCGTCACGAATAAATTAAACCCCTTTAATCTGTTCCTACAAGACGTCTTCACTTTTGATCTGCACTCAACCGGGCCCCACTACCGGCAGGCGCAGCCCACCCATGACAAGGAGGAAGGAGCTACAGCCTGTCTAAACCGGAGTCCACGGGCTAACGGTGAGTCACGCTTACTAGTGTTGTTTATAGTTCCATCAGTGATTATGGAGGCAGAAGTAGGCAGGCGTGTACTATAGTTATACGTTTGGCATCTTCTCATGTTTTGAGCTTTGACCATCTATCCTCACTTTCACAGGTTTATTAGCTATACTGTTTCCTAATCACTGTTTTTCAGTGTCAGTGCCAGGGCTTTACAACACAGCCTAAAAGTGACACCTGACCACTGAGGAAGCCCTGATGTTGCACAGCAGCACCTGTCAGGACAGAAGCCAGTAGCGGTGGTTCCACCCAGGAGAAATGAGTCCATAGGCAACAATACAGCACTGGTTACTGTTGAGTTTTTCACTGCACCTTAAGACCAGTCACACACTGCACAGAAACATAAACCTCCAATGTAATGTAAAAAAGAAATGAGAAAAAAAACACAAACATAAAGTGATCAGTGGTGTACCACCAATGGCAGCAGACCACATGGCTACTGTGGGACTCGTAAATCAGAGTGGCCCACTGCCAGTGGTGGCACCAAACCCCCTTACACCCGGCATTGCACTTTCAACTGTATCGGTGTCACAGGGTGCTAGTGACGGACCAGGTAACCAGGTAACTAGACTCATCCACAGACTAGGGAGCCCTAGCTGACCCTGTTCCCAGATATACTTCTGAAGGTGAGGATGTCTGGGCCGCCACTGTTGCCATGCTCCTGGCTAGACCTGGTCTGATTCCCCCTCACCTCCACCCAGGGGGACAGGGCAGGAACAGCAAACCCCACACATGTTGCTGGACTCCAAAAGATAAGGTAACTTCTCCAAGACTTCAGCAGAGACAGCTCACAGCATCCAAACAGCTCTAGAATCAAACAGAGTATGATCTCCAGCAGTGACATCAGGTGATGGGTCATGGAAATATTTAAAAGCTCGAAGAGTAGTCAACCACATCACATGATACACACAGCAACTCATACTGCAGAGCCATAGCAACAACGTTAACCCTTAGTGTACAAAAGGAAATTTACTCCCATTTAAACCACTGCGGAGCAATTCACAGAGACTGCAGAGCAGTCTACATATGACAATTGGCATTGTGGATGCTATTACAATTGTAAGCAATGATGAAAGAGGAAGCATACCGATCCCTCCTTTATCATTCTCAGGATCGGCATTAGGTTTCTCAGAGTATGCAGTAGGAGCTACACTGATCAGTGTAGCTGCTGATGTGGAAACTGCTTGAGAACCTTTGGTGACATTACCATCATGTCATTGATCACTTGATTGTAATGTCACCATTGGAAGTACTGAACTGGAGATGAATGGGGTAAGTGTTGGTGTCTAGAATATATGGTCTCCTGGTGGTAAATACTAACCCCTTCATTACATTCATCGTATATGTGTGGCACTCCAGAGTCCGGTTGCCACAATGGCATTATCTCCCTCCGGGGATGGGGGGGTGATGTCATGCCTGGAAGCAAGCAAAGGTCTTCACATCACGTAAGCCCACAGCATGCAACACTTTTCCTGACTCGAGGCCAGAAGGGGGAGCTCTGAAACCGGTTTCAGGAGAGCTTCCCTATAAATTAAAGTCTGAAGGGGAAGTTAGTCGGAAAGTCTGAGAGGAAGAACAGGACAGACGTCCTCGGGACTGGAGCAGTGTCAGGCTCGTCCCAGGACAGGAGTGAGCATGAGGGACCCGTCAGAGGGTCTGAGGAAGTCGAGGAAAGGGTCTGGGGAGTGTAGCCAGTGATGGGCTCACCCCAGAGTAGTGTGCCAGAAAAGGACACCGGAGTCCAAGGCTGTGAGGGTACTAACGATCAAGAAGCAAATACTGGAGGATGGGAGATTCCAAGTTTCCTGGCCACATCAAGCACCTGAAGGCAAAACAGCGCACTAGAGCCCAGAACCTCTGCCAGAGGAGAGGTGCCAGAGAGGGTTTCAAGCTGCCTGCCATGTGGGTGAGAGACTGAACAGTAGGAGAGAGAGAGGGCCGCAGCTTAGCTACAAGCAGCAGTGACCAGCAGAGAAAGAGCGCAGCAGGGAGGCCTCATAACTCACCGGGTGAGGAGATCCCCACCTTGCTTCCAGGCTGCCCGGACTCAACCTACCACCTGTTACAGTGTCCCGATTTGCACCATCATCTTCCTAGTAAAAGATAAAGGAAACTATGAACTCTGAGTCTGTCGGTTATTCTGTGCCCTCAATCCGGCACCCCACAGGCCTACCACCGCCATAGACTTTACCAGGTGGCCTGGGGAACCGCTCCACATGTGGGGAGCAACACCAAAACAGCTGCTATTCCTACATCCCAAGAGGTCCCGCACCGCAGCGTCGGTGTCACTGGTGTATCTGGAGGCACAGATGAGGCTGTTGAGGTCACTCTCAGAAGGTCGCATCGTTTAGCCAAACAGTCAAAATCCTAAATAATGTCTCTGTCCCTTTAAAAGGCATCTCTGTTAAGGTACCTTTACACGCCGCAACTACGGTGGAGCAACTCAGAGGCAATCGGGATTTCTGTCATGGTTGCCTTGAAATTGCTACGAAGTTGCGTCGTGTAATTGTGGAACCCGGTGGTGATTTTCGAAGTTGCTCCCGATTGCGGTTTCAGAGCATTGTTCTAAAACCAGAGGCAACTCAGAAGGTGAATTGCCCTGGTTTTGGCGTGTGAACGGGCGATAGAGATGGAATCTGCGTTGCCTAGTGACTTCCCAGAGGCGTGCCACAGCGTGATGGATACCGCGCCCCATCAGCGATGATTGGTGGTGGCTACTGTGTTTCCATTGGCTGTCCCTCAACAGGGTGACATATTTGAAGAGCTGTCCATTCACAATACACGATTGCAATGGCGTCATGTATTAGCCAGCCTTCCTGCGCAGGCTAGCCAATCATGACGCTAATGCGTTGTCTAATCAGCGTGTTTGCGTCACGGAATACACAAGTCTGTCACGCCTATGTTCCTCTACTGATTGCGGCGTGTGAAGCGACGTCAGGATTCAACCGGATATTTCCTGCAGGATCTGTTTCAACTTCCGGGAAGCCACGTTCCCTTAGGTTGAAGACGCAATTGCGGCGTCTACATGCGGCATCAGCGATCGGTAACAACCGTCAAAAGCGTGCACGCACGTTGCTACCGATCGCCGGTGATAGTTGCGGCATGTAAAGGTACCTTTATAGTGATAGCTGGAGTCACTAGGACCCAGCGGATCTTCTTTCCAGTTGCCTACTTATACCTCTTGGCTCCCAGGATGCATTGCTGGTGATAGCTGTTCAAGTGTTTCTGGTTGCATCCTAACTCAAGGCAGTGTTTCCTGGAGTCTGTTGGTTTGGTGCTTGGATCTGCTCAAGCTAAGTGTATCTTTTCCCTCTTTGTTTGTTTCCCTTGTGTGTTTCTTTAGTTGCTAGCTGGGCTGACTAGTGATCACCTGCTCTGATCCCAGCATAGTTGTAGTCCAGGGACAGCAAGGGCAGGTATCCCGTTCGGTGACAGTTGTGGAAACTGTATAGGGATGTTAGGGAAGCCATGTGTCAGCGCTAGTGTCACGCCAACAAAGGCAGAACTGACTAATGGACCCACTAGACCATGGAGGTACTGTGGAGGCTGATACCAGAAACGAGCCGGACAAGAGAGCCAGTTCATGAAAAGGGTTTATTGATTACAATAAGGAATTGATCCCCAAGGGAAGTCCACAGAGCCAGAGCACCGGGGTCCCCCTAAGGGAGCACAAGAAGGGTTAACCCTATACCGGGATTCCTCCAAGTGACTCACCCAGGCCAGGAGACTCAGATCTCAGGCGTAGTCTGGAGGTCACGGGTGGCAGTGCCTGAGGCTGTGGCCCTGGTGGCCAATGAAAAAGGGAACATAAATGAAAAATAAAAGAATAAAGTTTGCTTGTGACGCCACCTGTGTGATGGCACCGCGCCTGCGGGAACCTCCGGGGTGATGGGCGGCAGCAAGATGGAGTAGCTCCCTATAGGAGGAGCGGGGTCCCTGGGGTGTTGGAAGTAGTAATGGATGGTGGAGTACGGCAGCACAGTCACTGTAGAGCAAGGCAGGTAAATCACAGTTGAAGGAAGAAATCACTGACACGTTGCTCACTCTGAACGGGTATTTTTCTCTGGTAATTCTGCAGGGTTACAGGGTAATGCAGTTCTCCTTGCAGAGTAGTGGACCGGGTGGTTCTGGCAATGTGCAGTGTCCCTCTGAAGCTCCACTGGTGTTCTTCTCTATCACGCTCACTGTCCCTTGCTCTGCTGCCCTGCACGGATCCCGCTTGTTTGACCAGGCCTGTCGAGATAAATGTGATCCCCCTTTCTCTCCAAGGAGAACCCAACTCTGTTTAGCGCTTCTGGTGAGGACCATGCTTGGTATAGGGCTGTTGGGTAGTGCTCCTATAAAGTCATCGACCACTCAGGGTTTGTGGTTCAGGGTTGTAGGTGGCTGGACCACTTTGGAGCCGGTACTCTGGGTTTTGGACTGGGCTAGGGGATTTGGTTACCCGTTCTATTCTTGGCCCCTTTCTCTTCTGGGTCACCAGGTTGAGATGCCCTCCCCATTACCTTCTCTCTGCTGTTCTGTAGCTTCTCCAACTCTGCTTCATCTGCTGCACTGATCTTTTGCAGCTCCCTTCTGACTGAACTCTTCTGAACTTGAACTCTTCTCCTGATCTGATCTGTTCTGTTCTAACTCCTTGCTGCTTTCCCCACTGCTTTATAACCTAGTCTCTCCTCCCACCAGGACTGGTTACCCTAGTAATGGGCGTCTAATTGAATTGGTCCTCTAACACTAGTTGTTTGCATGTGGTGTTGGAGCTTCAGGCTTATTCTACTCATTACCAAAACAAAGAATATGGCACCTTCAGTCAGGGGTGCAGTACCCTTTGGTGACTCACTCTTAGTGGGGCACCACAAAAGCACAACCAGAGAGGGTCTAATCAACCAGTCAACCTGTGAGTTCGAGTCAAGGCGGAACAGGATAAGGAAACCAGGAAACCAAAGGAGAAGGCAGGGACGGACCTTGGTGCAGCTGCAGGAGTCCGGGAGGTAGCCAGGGACCAGCAAGAGTGGTACGGGTTAGCGGGTGAACGGACAGGAGGGATCCAGCACTGAAATCAAGAGAAGGACACGTAAGGATCACAGAGGACACAAGAATCCGCATGCGCTGCTAGGGACCTGAGCTGGCAACTTAGAATAGCTACGAAGTTATCCAGGCACCTCCCATAGGAAGTGAGGGCCTTAAGAACCCACCAGCCCCCAGTGATACGCTGAGAGGTGATGATAGGAAAAAGGGCATACTGGCCCTTTAAATGTACAAAGTGCAGTTCGCGCACACCCTATGTGTGTTCCTCGCGCCATCAGGAGGACGAGGGGGGAGAAGCACTGAGGAGCCGCCGCAGCCGGGGAGGACCCGGTGAGTATACCTGCCGGGCACAGCAGAATACCGGCGGTTAGATGGGACCCAATCCCTATTCGTTCCGGGGAGGGACCCCACTGGCCGCAGGGTTACAGTGCCCCACCTTATGCCCCCCTGTCTTAAGCCAGCAAGAAACCTCCGCAGAAGACGAGGAGCATTGATATTCTCATCCGTTTCCCAAGACCGTTCTTCTGGACCGAGCCCTTTCCAATCAACCAAATATAATGTCTTGCATCCTCTCCTCTTAACATCCAAAATGGCCCTGAACTCGAAGACATCGTTAGCAGAGACGGGAGAGGGATGTGAACCTGGATCGTGGGAGTAGCGTCTGAGGACAACTGGCTTAAAGGGAACCTGACCCCACAAACTGACCCCCCCGCATCTTTATACCTGTCCCTGCACCCCCTCTTCTTATCATTTCTAGCCATCCCTTTTGCAGAAAAAAATCGATTTTGTAAAGTAGAGAAAAGGTTATATTTACCTCGTCCTGTGTGAGTTCTCTGTTTCTGAATTAGTCTCAATGGTCGTGCCTGTCTGCTGCTCCCTTGTAATTATGCACGCCCCTCTCAGGTTGCTGCCTTGCTAAGAGCCTGGCCGTGTCATGAAAGGTGGCGGGGCTAACGGCATGACGCGATTTAGCCCGCCCCTTTCATGACGCGGCCAGGCTCTTAGCAAACTGAGAAGGGCGTGCATAATTACAAGGGAGCAGCAGACAGTCTCCGCCTTTGAGACTAATTCAGAAACAGAGAACCCACACAGGACGGAGGTGAATATAAACTTTTCTCTACTTTACAAAATCGATTTTTTTTCTGCAAAAGGGATGGCTAGAAATGATAAGAGGGGGTGCAGGGACAGGTATAAAGATGCGGGGGGTCAGTTTGTGAGGTCAGGTTCCCTTTAAGAAGAGACACATGAAATGAGTTATGGATCCGGAGAACCTCAAAGGGACCGAGGTATCGAGAAGCAAACTTGTAGGAGGGAACCTTGAGGCGGATGAACCTGGAAGAGAGCCATGCCTTGTCCCCAGGCTGGAACGGAGGTGGGTACAGTCGTCTATTGTTGGTATGGTTCTTTATCCGCTTGGATGCCCTTTCCAGGGATGCTTTCATCTCGGACCAGATTTTAGAGAAGTCTCTAGCCAGCGTCTCAGCTGCTGGGTTGTCGGTTGTGATATCCAAGGAAGTCGGGATCCTAGGGTGGTACCCATACACGATAAAAAATGGAGTGTTAGAAGAGGACTCACCGACATGGTTGTTATGGGAGAATTCCGCCCAAGGCAATAAGGTGACCCAGTCGTCATGGTGTGCGTTGACGAAGTGGCGCAGGTAGTTGGTCAATACCTGATTCACCCGTTCGACTTGCCCTTTAGACTGCGAATGGTTTGCCAAAGAGAAATCCAGGGAGACTCCAACTTCTTGCAGAGGGAACGCCAGAGCCGGGACACGAACTGCACTCCTCTGTCGGACACAATATGAAGAGGCAAACCGTGAAAACGGAGAACATGCTGGACAAACAGCTCCGCCAGCTTGGGTGCGGAGGGAAGCCCAAACAAAGGAATGAAATGATGCATCTTGGAGAACTGATCTACCATGACCCATATGACGGTCCAGTCAGAGGACACCGGTAGGTCAGTGATGAAATCCATTGCAATATGCTTCCAGGGTACAGACTGGTAAAGGCAGGAGATGACCCGAGCATAATCGCTTGGTTGTCTTGTTACGGGCATAGGACGGGCAGACAGAGACAAACTCGGAGATCTCCCAGTGCATCTTGGGTCACCAATAATGCCGTGTGACTAACTGTAGGGTTTTCGTCAGTCCCGCATGGCCAGCTAGCTTAGACGAATGACCCCACTGAAGTACACTTCTCCTGTCGGGATCAGCAACAAACGTCTTATCCGGAGGTGGCTGCATCAGCTGCACTGGTGCTACCGTGACCATCTTTGATGGATAGATGATGGAGCATGGTTCCATCACTTGGTCATCAGAGAAGAAGGACCTGGACAATGTATCTGCCTTGATGTTTTTCTCGGCCGGACGGAAATGGAGACGGAGGTCGAACCGAGCGAAGAACAGAGATCATCGAGCTTGACGAGGGTTGAGCCTCTGGGCAGACAACAAATAGGGCAGGTTCTTATGATCGGTGTAGATCACCACTGGATGAACCGCACCCTCAAGGAGGTAGCACCACTCCTCTAAGGCAAACTTGACAGCCAACAACTCTCTGTCGCCAATGGAGTAATTGCGCTCACAGGGTGAGAACACCTTAGAGAAGGACCCACAGGTCACCATTCTTCCAAAGGGAAGCTTCTGCGAAAGTATGGCTCTGGCCCCAGAAGAAGACGCGTCCACTTCCATGAAAAATTGTTTATTCATCATAGGTCTATGGGGAGCAGGAGCGGTGGAGAAGGCTTGTTTGAGGGATCAAAAGGAAGACTCGCCTCCAGGGTCCATTCCTTCGGTTTCAGATCTCTTTCGGGTCAAAGCGGTGAGTGGTTTGGTCAGATCCGAGAAGTGAGGGATAAACTGATGGTAGCAATTGGCGAATCCTAGGAATCACTGGATGGCCTTGACTCCAACAGTACGTGGCCACTTGATGACGGCAGACACCTTCACAGGATCCATTTCAAGACCTGTATCAGAGATGACATACCCCAGGAAGGGCAGAGAGTTCTGCTCGAATAGGCACATCTCAAACTTGGCATATAAACGATTCTTTCGTAACCGTTGGAGGACCTGGCGGGCATTCCTTCTATGTGTAGGGAGGTCCGGGGAGAATACCAAGATATCATCCAGGTACACGACTACACATATGTAGAGCAGTTCACGAACTACATCGTTGACAAACTCCTGAAATACTGCAGGTGAATTACTTAAACCAAACGGCATTACCCGGTACTCGTAGTGGCCGTCACAGGTGTTGAAGGGGGTCTTCCACTCGTCTCCACAACGAATCCTGACAAGATTGTATACCCCACGAAGGTCTAGTTTGGTGAAGATTCGGGATCCACGAAGGTGGTCAAAGAGCTCTGGAATGAGAATCAAAGGACACTTGAGACCTCAGTAGTCGATGCAGGGACGCAATGACCCTTCCTTTTTTCATGAAGAAGAACCCAGCGCCTGCAGGGGAGGTAGACTTTTGGATAAATCTCTGAGCCAGGTTCTCTTTGATGTAGTCAGACATTGCTTGGGTCTTGAATGGCGACAGAGGGTAAATAGGACCTCTGGGAGGCGATGTACCTAGAATTAGATCGATGGGACAAACATGTGACCTGTGTGGTGGTAGGGTCTCTGCCTCCTGCTTGTTGAACACATTCGCATAGGACTAGTAGGCTGATGGCAACCCAGGCAAGGCTGATGGTGATTGTGGCATGCGACCTGGCCGAACTGATAGGAAGCAGTGGCCTTGGCAAGCCTGACCCCAATGAAGAACATCCCCTGTCCGCCAATACAGAACCGGTTTGTGAGTGCGAAGCTATGGAAGACCAAGCAGAAACGGAGGGGAAAGGTTAAGTAGCACGTAGAAGGCAATCCTCTCCTTGTGGAGAGCCCCGATCTGAAGTTCCACCTCCTTGGTGATGGCCAAGATGGTGTCTTGCAAGGGCCTTCCATCAACGGAGGTGATGATACAGGGATACTGCAAGGGAACCACAGAGATACCAAACTGATGAGCCACAGCTTGTTGCACGAAGTTACCTGCCGAACCGGAATCCAAGTAAGCCATTTCTGAAAATCGCATGCCACCTACCGTCACCTGTATCGATGTATCGAAACAATACGGGTTAGAGAGGAATTGCTCTCACCTAGGTAGGCCTCTCTTACCTGTCCTAGGCAGAGGAGTTTTCCGGCTTCTTGGGACATCGCTGGCAAAAATGGGTAGCACTCCCACAGTATTGGCACAGCGTCCAGGCAAACCTCTCTTCACATTCCTGGTCATTCAGCTTGAGACGGTCAACCTCCATGGGCCTATGGACAGAGGAATGACGGAGCCAAACGAGGAAGTCACCTCTCGTGGGTCCTCTCCTTGGATCGCTCTTGTAGGCGGAGGTCGATTCAGATGGCGAAAGAGATGAAGTCATCCAGGGTATTGGGTAGGTCTCGAACCGCCAATTCGTCTTTTAGCCTCCCAGATAATCCATGCCGGAAGACATTGATAAGGGGCTCATAGGAACACTGGAGCTCAGAGGCCAGAGTAGGGAACTGGATAGCATACTGTCCGACAGAGAGAGTACGTTGCTGTAAGTTGAAGAGGACCTCCATCGATGACGCCACTCAGCTGGGTTCGTCGAAGATCTTGCGGAAGGTGTCCAAGAAATTCTGGAGATTGTATACGATCAGGTTTTTCCTCTCCAGGAGTGGATTTTAAACCACGCCCGGGCTTCTCCCTCCAAATGTAAGGCAAGGAATGTCACTTTGGCTACATCTGTGGGACACTGGTGAGGCAATTGCAGCTGGCATTGATTAAGAAACCCTCTGCACAATTTGGGATCCCCAGAGTACCTTGTGGGTATGCAGAGATGCGGAGAAGGTCCTAGAACTGCGACCACAGGCTCGAGCACTGGGACCTGTACAGGTGAGTCGGCTGCCATCTGCATGTTGGTTAATTGTTCGTCCACCGACGTCATGTAGTTCAACATAATAGAAAAAAGGATTGTCCACAGCACCACATGGGAATGGAACTCACTGAGTTCCAATAGAGACGCACGTCCAATAGCCAGGGAGTTCCACCAGGCACAAATAACACCAGGAAAAAGAGGAAGAATAGCGCCTCACAAGCTGGTATCTTAAATCTTCATATATTTTTATTCCGTTCACCAGAAGCACAACGTTTCGGTCATGGACCTTTACATCTACATGGCTGTCCTCGAGGGCGAACATGTGTACAGTTCTCCATCATGGCGCCATGTCAGGGGCTGGCGAAGATGCATCAATGATATCTTCTTTGTGTGGGATGGAAGTAGAGAGGAGTTGGGGACTTTCTTCGACTCACTCAATAATATCCACCCAGGATTGGGCTTTACTATGACATGCTCACTTGAGAAAATGCAATTTTTGGACACGGTTGTCTATAAGGAAAGTGGTCTTTTGAAGACTGATCTCTTTATTAAATGTACAGACAGAAACAGCACATTGCATTTCCTGAGTGAGCATCCTAGGAAAATGGTGGAATCACTTCCTTGGAGTCAGAAGTTAAGAGTACACAGGATCGTATCGGACGATACCAAAATTGACAGTCGTCTACAAGAGATGGTTGATAGATTTTTAAGGAGAGGATATCCGAAACAAAATCTTGTAAGATTTAAAACTCAAGCTTTAGCAATCAAACAAAGGGATCTCTTGAATCCTAAACCTAAGGTGGTTCCACCAAAAAGAATCCCACTGGTGACCACATATTGTGGAGTAAGTAAAAAGTATCATGAATGTGGTCAGAAAGCATTGGCCTCTTTTGATGAAGGGACATAGTGAGGTTGAGGAATTTAAATTTTTCCCCCTGTTTTCATACAGAAGGGGACAGAGTTTAAAAGATGATCTTGTACATGCGGACATTGGTAGCTCAAAAAAAGATATTCAAACGACTTTAGCACCACCCAGCCTCGGAAATTTTCCCTGTCTGGGTTGTGCTTGTTGTGGGAATTTGTTGAAGGGCCGGTTCTTTAATCACCTGCGGTCTGGGAAGAGGTACTATATTAAAAAGAGGTATACCTGCAACAGCAGTTATGTTATCTACACCATTTGTTGCCCATGTGGTCTCCACTATGTGGGTGAGACCACAATGGAGGTGAAGGTGCGGATTGGAAAACACAAAAGTACTATCTGGACGGGTTTGATTGATTTGCCGGTCCCGAGACATTTCCATGTTATGGGCCACACGGTCAACCAACTCAGGTTTAGAGTAATAGACAATGTGCCCCTCCTTAGGAGAGGTGGGGACCGTGTGGCACAATTGAAAAACAAAGAATTGAGATGGATATTTGAGTTGGACACTTTGTCTCCAAAAGGCATGAACATTGATTATGATCAGCGGGGTTGCCTGCTGGGGTCCTCTTGATGACTCGATGTACCTTCCATCATGCTTGATTGTTTTTATTAATCTTTTAACTCTGTCTCATATTTTAATCTAGACGGAGAATTAACTGTACCTATGGAATTGCAATATCCGCCCATTAATGTTATATGATGTGGCAACACTTTTTGTGAAGATTGATAAAAGTGTTCTTCTTTTGAAACTATTATATTTGGTAATGTATGTATTTCGGTGTTACTATACAGGGAATGAGTGATGGGTCTGTGGTACCATAGAAGAGGTTCTTTACCTATGTTTAGATACAATTGGTGCATTAGCATTAGTAAGTCTTTTGCACCCATGAACCCCTCTCTCATTACTCTTTTTATGTCTTAGGGAGTAAATAAGGGATGGGTATTATATGGTATATGGGAATCATATAATATGATTTTTGTATATGACTCTGTATAACTGGCATTTGTGGTCATAGAGAAACATATAGTGACTAAAATAATGCCTTTATGTTGACATCGATATCCCAATTTACTGTATATTGCCCTTTAAATTGGCGGCTTATCTAAAAGCTCCCTTTTTTCTAGTCTTTGCTAAGATTGGTGTATTACTATTAATTGGGGCGCTAATTTTGAAGTAATAACATCAGGATACTGTACAGTAATAATATCAGGAGTTTTAAATAATAGACTTAAACACCAGATATATGACTAACTTACAGCGGTAAATTTGAAACTCAAAGTCCTCCATGTATCTGAATGGGAAGTGAGGCGCTATGCTCATTGGTCGGCGCCAGCACACAGCGACCAATGACCTTCGCACCTCACTTACAGCGGTAAATTTGAAACTCAAAGTCCTCCATGTATCTCAATGGGAAGTGAGGCCCTATGCTCATTGGTCGGCGCCAGCACACAGCGACCAATGAGCATAGCGCCTCACTGGCCATTGAGATACATGGAGGACTTTGAGTTTCAAATTTACCGCTGTAAGTGAGGCGCTATGCTCATTGGTCGCTGTGTGCTGGCGCCGACCAATGAGCATAGCGCCTCACTGCCCATTGAGATACATGGAGGACTTTGAGTTTCAAATTTACCGCTGTAAGTGAGGCGCTATGCTCATTGGTCGCTGTGTGCTGGCGCCGACCAATGAGCATAGCGCCTCACTTCCCATTGAGATACATAGCGGTCTTTAGAGCTGTGCATGGCCAGGCACTTGGTTCTGTTTTCGGCCAATGCGCTCGGCTCTCATCGGTTGGAGCTACGAAGTCTGTAGCTCCGGCCCGCTATATTCTCATTGCCTGGCGCTTGTAGCCACCGCCGGAGCTGGCGTTCTGGCGGGGTGTATGTGGGTAATGGCTAGCTGCAACGGCTCGCAATGCCCGTTGTGCGGGCAATGTTTCGCAGGTCACGTGGGCGCCGCGCGCCCGTGGCCACAACTACGGAGACAACGCCGAAACTTACGGAAGTGCGTTAGGGGAATTATATATTAGATTCCTATAGGCGCGAGGAACCGGATATGCGTCATTATCCCACCCGCTGGCACGTGTGAGTGACAGGAGTCACGGCCAATTGGAGATGGACGCCAGCGCAGGCGCAATAGACGCCGGATATGTGCACGGTTTGAGGAGCACTGATTGGCACAACAGGACCGGTGGGGAAGTTACTATGCCAACTAAGAATGCTCCACTTGGATTGGTCAGTGATCGCTCCATGCCTTCTCTATGTATATCGGATTTTTAAGGACATCAACAGCGGCGATGTGCATACTCTATGAAGGTACCGTCACACAGGGACATATCGCCGGCGATATTGCCGGGGATCGCGGGAGCGCGCATCCCTGACAACATCGCCGGTGAGATGTCACACTGAGCAACTTACCGGCGATGTCGCCGGCTAGTTGCCGCGGCTATCGCTCGCTGGGTTGCCCAGTAACCCAGCAAGCGATCACTCGCAATGTTGCATATAGGCGGAATCGCCCGCAACATTGCAGGTTGCCGCGTTACACAGGGCGATCAGGCAGGATCGCCTCAGCAACATCGCCAGGTTTCCCAACATTGTTGGGAAACCTGGCGATGTGACTCAGGCGATTCATCGCCTGATTATCGCCCTGTCACACGCGGCAATTCGCCGGCGATGTCGCCGCAACCTGGCCACGCCCCTCGGTTGCCGGCAACATCGCCGGCGATATCTCCCCGTGTGACGGTACCTTAAGTGTTCATGCTGGGCTTTATGCCCATAAGGTACCGTCACACAGGGACATATCGCCGGCGATATTGCCGGGGATCGCGGGAGCGCGCATCCCTGACAACATCGCCGGTGAGATGTCACACTGAGCAACTTACCGGCGATGTCGCCGGCTAGTTGCCGCGGCTATCGCTCGCTGGGTTGCCCAGCAACCCAGCAAGCGATCACACGCAATGTTGGAGATAGGCGGAATCGCCCGCAACATTGCAGGTTGCCGCGTTACACAGGGCGATCAGGCAGGATCGCCAGAGCAACATCGCCAGGTTTCCCAACATTGTTGGGAAACCTGGCGATGTGACTTAGGCGATTCATCGCCTGATTATCGCCCTGTCACACGAGGCAACTCTCCGGCGATGTCGCCGCAACCTGGCCACGCCCCTCAGTTGCCGGCAACATCGCCGGCGATATGTCCCTGTGTGACGGTACCTTAAAGCTGGTAAGGTTCAGTTAGTTGGTCTCTGTCTAGTAATTGTGGGATTTTTAGTATTGTTTACTCTTCACTGCCTATTGATTGGTGTTCAGACAATGGGGGTGGAGTTTTATGGTATAAATAAGATTGAATCACTGTGGTGTCATGTAGTTCAACATCTGAGTCTGCATCTCTCATTGCCGATCCTGGTGTAATCCTGCGAGTTGATTGGCATTAGTCAGTTTGGTCGCTTGGAGAGAGCTGAGACGGGCATCCAGGGTCTGCATAAATGTATCGAGCTGATCCTGGCTCTGTTGGAGGCCGGCTACCTCTCTTTGAGCATAGAATCTGGTATCAGCGGGGTCCATGGCCTAGACCAAATCTATCACCCCACTACAGGCAGAGCTGACTAGTGGACCCATTAGACCACGGAGATACTGTGGAGGCTGATACCAGAAACGATCCCCCTGCGTCCCAGGAAGGGGCCCCACCGGCAGCAAGGTTGCAGCTATTTTATCTAGAGGTCACCATCTCCCTTTTTTAACCAGACATCCCGGTGTTTCTGGTGTCATTTACATCGATCCTGAGCAGCGCGGACCTAAGGTACTTTGTCCGGAAGATTGAAAATCCTAAATAATGTCTCTGTCACTTTAGGAGTCATCTCTGTCCTAGTGATAGCTGGAGGTTACTACAACCAAGCGGATCTTCTCTTCAGTTGCCTACTTATACCTCTTTGCTCCCAGAATGCACTGCTGGTGATAGCTGTTCAGGTGTTTCTGGTTGCATCCTAGCTCAAAGCAGTGTTTCCTGAAGTCTGTTGGTTTGCTGCATGGATCTGCTCAAGCTAAGTGTATATCTTCCCTCTTTGCTTGTTTCCCTTGTGTGTTTATTTAGTTGCTAGCCAGGCTGACTAGTGATCACCTGCTCTGATCCCTGCGTAGTAGTAGTCCAGGGACAGCCAGGGCAGGTATCCCATTCAGCAACAGTTCCGGAAACTGTATAGGGACGTTAGGGGAGCCAGGTGTCAGTGCTAATTTATGTAGGGGTCACCATCTCCCCTTTTAGCCTTAGCATTAGGGATTCCTTCCCCCCTCCCTCTCGTCGTCTTGCGCTGGGTGTCTCCCTACACCCAGCGTGACAGTTGGCAGCAATAGTAGAACACCACGGGTGGCGTCACGTCTTATTCCCAAAAACAAATCTCCGCATTTTAATTGACACCGCCAGGGTCATGGAGCCGGGCCTTGACCCCCATGATCCCCAGCAGAATTGTAGCCCGGTTCCGAGTAACCCACGGCCCTGGGGGGCGTGTCATATGTGTAGTGCAAGATTAGCAAGATTAAGGCAGGTGTATGGAGCGTGCTCACAGGGTGCGCTCGTTCATACTCATCAGGTAATGTCTGTGTATTACAGCCAGGACCTGCCTCTAAAAATGTCAACCTGTTAAGACCCCTTCCTCTAAAAGGGAGGAAAAAACAGTAATGCAAAAATAGAAATTGGCCATGTTGTGAAGTAGTTAATGAGGACATCAGAATGTATGGGCTCCTGGGCATATACTTTATATTAATGAGGACATCAGAATGTATGTGCTCCTGGTTGGTATACAGTGCCTACAAGTAGTATTCAACACCCCGCAGATTTAGGTGGTTTGATAAGATCCAAATAAGTTAGAGCCTTCAAACTGCAAACGAGAGTAGGATTTATTAACAGAAGCATAAATCTTACAAACCAAAAAGTTATGTTGCTCAGTTGAATTTTAATAAATTTTAAACATAAAAGTGTGGGTCAATTATTATTTAACCCTAGGTTTAATATTTTGTGGAATAACCCTTGTTTGCAATTACAGCTAATCGTCTTTTATAAGACCTGATCAGGCCGGCACAGGTCTCTGGAGTCATCTTGGCCCACTCCTCCATGCAGATCTTCTCCAAGTTATCTAGGTTCTTTGGGTGTCTCATGTGGACTTTAATCTTGAGCTCCTTCCACAAGTTTTCAATTGGGTTAAGGTCAGGAGACTGACTAGGCCACTCCATCACCTTGATTTTTTCCCTCTTGAACCAGGCCTTGGTTTTCTTGGCTGTGTGCTTTGGGTCGTTGTCTTGTTGGAAGATGAAATTACGACCCATCTTAAGATCCTTGATGGAGGAGCGGAGGTTCTTGGCCAAAATCTCCAGGTAGGCCGTGCTATCCATCTTCCCATTGATGCGGACCAGATGGCCAGGCCCCTTGGCTGAGAAACAGCCCCACCGCATGATGCTGCCACCACCATGCTTGACTGTAGGGATGGTATTCTTGGGGTCGTATGCAGTGCCATCCAGTCTCCAAACATCACGTGTGTGGTTGGCACCAAAGATCTCGATCTTGGTCTCATCAGACCATAGAACCTTGAACCAGTCTGTCTCAGAGTCCTCCAAGTGATCATGAGTAAACTGTAGACGAGCCTTGACATGACGCTTTGAAAGTAAAGGTACCTTACGGGCTCGTCTGGAACGGAGACCATTGCGGTGGAGTACGTTACTTATGGTATTGACTGAAACCAATGTCCCCACTGCCATGAGATCTTCCCGGAGTTCCTTCCTTGTTGTCCTTGGGTTAGCCTTGACTCTTCGGACAAGCCTGGCCTCGGCACAGGAGGAAACTTTCAAAGGCTGTCCAGGCCGTGGAAGGCTAACAGTAGTTCCATAAGCCTTCCACTTCCGGATGATGCTCCCAACAGTGGAGACAGGTAGGTCCAACTCCTTGGAAAGGGTTTTGTACCCCTTGCCAGCCTTGTGACCCTCCACGATCTTGTCTCTGATGGCCTTGGAATGCTCCTTTGTCTTTCCCATGTTGACCATGTATGAGTGCTGTTCACAAGTTTGGGGAGGGTCTTAAATAGTCAGAAAAGAGATAATTAATCCACACATGTTAAGCTCATTGTTCTTTGTGCCTGAACTACTTCTTAATACTTTAGGGGGACCAAACAGAATGCTGGTGGTTTGAGGGGTTGAATAATAAATGACCCTCTGAATTAACTTTTAACGCTTTAAAAAAAAAATAAAAAAAAAAATCTTTTTGGCTGCAGTGCATTTCCCACTTCCAGGCTGATCTACAGTCCAAATGTCACAATGCCAAGTTAATTCCGCATGTGTCAACCAGCTAAATCTGCAGGGGGTTGAATACTACTTGTAGGCACTGTATATAAGTGAGGATATCAGAATGTATAGGCTACAAGAAGGTAAATATGTGTTTGTATATATGTGCTCTTTAAATATGTATGTGTTTGGTGTACACATGTGTGTGTGCTATTTGTGTGTATACATATGTGTGTGCTATGTTTTTGTATACACATGTGTGTTAGTGATGTGCTGTTCGTGAACTAGTCGCCACAAAGAGCTGGCTCCCTGCTGTGAACGATAGGAGTTGGCTCTCCACTGTGAGTGAGCCGAATTTCTTTTTTCTTTAACACTCCGACTGCTGGTGACCGGGTACTTGGAGAGCAGGAATTGCAGTGCTAGGTGTGGAATGGTAAGGACCTGTGGGGCTCCTCCCACATGAAAGATTACACTCACAGTGATTGGCTCCTTAGTGCAAATGACCTGTGATGTCATTAAGGTCTTTAAGTAAGTTTGCTAGCACAATATATAAAGTGTAGAGTCAGAGTCTCAAACAGACTGACAGTTTTACTTCAGAGTCAGGCCTCTTTAACACATCTCTACCTCCGGTATGTGTGCGGCCTGTGCCGACACATGCCGGAGGCACAGGCATATGGAGGCACATCATATTCTATGGCCCCCTTCAGACATATGTACATCTGCATGCACCGTGCCTCCATGTGGAGCAGATGTGTGTCTGTGTGTGGCGCCCCTGCGTTCAGGAGGCCACAAAGGGAACTGCAGCCAGGAAGGTAGGAACGACAGTTGAACCCCAACACCCTCACAGCCCACACAACCCAAGTACCAGTAGAGGGCGGCACCCAACCCGGAGCCTGGGACTCTAGGCAGGCAAGGGGTGGTGGGTTTAGAGACAGTGGGTGGGCCAGCAAGCAAGTCAGGTGACAGAGGGTAAATATAAAGAAGGGGGAGGAGAAAGGAGTCAGTAGGCCGGTGTAGGCTGAGCAGCAAAGACAGAAGCACATGTCCTGGAAGAGTGGGGTGGAAGGAGCGCAGAATCTGGAGAGCCAGTGCGAGCCACAGAGAGAAAGGACGTCCGGAGCCAGCACCCCAAGAGTGTGAGGGACGAGAGGACCAGTGATACTGGGTCCTAGAACCACGGCTGGGACGGCAGACTGCAGGCAGAGTAGCCCTCCTATTGAACCCAAAGACACAGTTAGAAGCAGCCTGGTAGAGCCTCACCCTGATGACTATTGGAGGCTGGGCTGATAGAGTGTTGGCTCTAAAGGAGACCATTGCTTCATCTGGTATCCCCAGACAACCGACGGGGGACTCTAGCTACACGTTAGGGTTCCCACCCCAAAGGACAAGGATCAAAACAAAACGAAGGAACAGCGGATGTAGCGGGCGCTTAGACAGGACTGCAGGAGACGTAATTAATGCTCCAATGATTTAATAAAAATGCAATAAAAATACTGGTTATTTCCACAACATGTTTCGGCGATTTGCGCCTTCCTCAGGTGATAACCAGTACTACAATGAAGTTCACATTATATAGAGGCCAGAGAAATTAGCCCCATTGAAGTCAATTAACAATTAACATTCCACAAATTAACTCCTTCACTTCAAAATAGTCTTACAATGGTATCTAGCCCGATGCCATGTTAAAAAATACATAATAAAACATAAAACATATATATATATGGATCTCCAATCACAATATATCAAGAATACATCTATCAAATAAAACGAAAGTGACAAAAATAATAATAATAATAAAACGAAGGTGACAAAAATATATATACATATAAAAATATATATACATATAAAAATATAAAAATATATATAAAAGAATATACCCCTAATCCATGAATAACCTGATATTAGTAATAGTATTTACCCTATAGAGAGGACCATAGTAAAGAATATCTATAGGTATCCCTTTACGAACGCCTTTTCATAGATGTTAAAACCGCATACTCCTTCCATTTTCTATTATATTAGTATTTGTATTTGTATTTGTTATAACCATAGCCCCATTTCTTTTCTATCAAGACAACACATACCCTTATCTAACCGTGTTTTCCAGCTTCAGATTCAGTCCTTCAGGGTGGAGACACGTTTTGTTTTGTTTTGATCCTTGTCTTATTGAGCGGAGCGGTGCTGCTGGTTACAGGACTTTTTAGCAAAGTTCGTTATGCTGTTCATTTCCTGGAGCGAAAACCTGCGGTGACGTGGAGCCCAGCTGACAGGTCACGTGATTGGGGGAAACCTCGGAACGGAGGACTTCGGCCGCTGCACCTACGCAGCAAGGCGCTGATCTGTGGTTATGCCAGCAACATAACCACACCAGGTGAGCAGCAAAAGATTATAAACCCTTTCTCCCCTTAATAACACCGGATCCTACACAAGGAGCGCCTCCCTTTTCTTCATTTCTTCACCCCAAAGGACAGGCAGCTCAGTGACAACCCGGTGGACCCACAGGGGCCTGAGTCACCGCCATACCGTCTGGAGATGCACAACAAAGTGAGAAAGAGAGAGAATCAGAACCCGGAAAGGACAGAGAACGAGTGAGGGGTCATAGAAAGGAGCAACCTGGCTGCAGGGAGTAAAGGAACCCGGAGGGGAGAATTATGCCCGTGTAAAGACTGTAAACTGTGACTGTGAACTGTAACTGAAACTGTAACGGAGAGAAGCTGAGAAGTAAACACGGTGAACCCTGATTCTGACTCCCTCGCATGATTCTACCTGCACATGATTTCCTCCAAACAGGTCTGCAGAAGATCACAACCTGAGGAGCCACAGCCTGTCAGCTCTGAACGCTGAAGGAGGACTTCTACAGCATCAGGACAGTAAGTGCACTGCACCCAGCACCAGCCAGCATCATACCCTACACTATAGACTTTATCATCACTGCCCCGGGGAACCTAGTTCTACCCGCGGAGAACTATTCCATCTTAGCTGCCATTATATCATCCCCGGAGATTCTGCGGCAGCAGTTTTCCCCACTACTGACCACAAACCGTGGGTGGTGTCACGACTGACATTATCCCCTGTAAATATTCCCTTTTCACTGTCAGGCCAGGGACACGGTCCGGACCAGGACCACCCGTGACATCCCCAGTAGCAGACACGGTCTGGTACAGAGTACCCCGTCCCAATGGGCTTGACATGTGAGCTACACACTAAGACATGTTCGTTTTTTGCCAGCAGCAAAAACATCCTGAACACAGATGTCCTCCATGTGACATCCGTGCGCACGGACCAAACCCAGGAGTTTTTAAGTATTAAAATTTCATGCTCACCTGCCTCCAGTGCTGTCTGCACCTCTCACTTCCGAGGCTCATTAGCAGGGGCGTAACTACCGGCATAGCAGACGTAGCGGTCGCTTTGGGGCCCGGCGCTTGAGGGGGGCCCGGACCCAGCGCCGCTACGCTGCTATCCGGTCAGCTACAGGCCCCCAGTGTGTATATACAGGCCCCCCACTCCTCCCTTCCTGCTGCACACGTCACCTGTAAAGGAATACATCATACTTACTTATCCCTGCCGGCTGCCGCTCGCCGCTCTGCACCGCGCTCCGTCTTCATCCAGCTTCTTCCTGGTTGTGACGTCATTGCCTGCACCCGCCGGTCACAACCAGGAAGAAGCTGGATGAAGACGGAGCGCGGTGCAGAGCGGCGACAGCGGCAGCCGGCAGGGATAAGTAAGTATGATGTATTCCTTTACAGGTGACGTGTGCAGCAGGAAGGGAGGAGTGGGGGGCCTGTATATACACACTGGGGCCCTGTATATAGCCACTGGGGCCCTGTATATAGCCACTGGGGGCCTGTACATAGCCACTGGGGGCCTGTACATAGCCACTGGGGGCCTGTATATAGCCACTGGGGGCCTGTACATAGCCACTGGGGGCCTGTACATAGCCACTGGGGGCCTGTATATAGCTACTGGGGGCCTGTATAGTCACTGGGGGCCTGTATATACCCACTGGGGGCCTGTATATAGCCACTGGAAGCCTGTATATAGCCACTGGGGGCCTGTATATAGCCACTGGGGGCCTGTATATAGCTACTGGGGACCTGTATAGCCACTGGGGGCCTGTATATACCCACTGGAGGCCTGTATATAGCCACTGGAAGCCTGTATATAGCCACTGGGGGCCTGTATATAGCCACTGGGGCCCTGTATATACCCACTGGGGCCCTGTATATACCCACTGGGGCCCTGTATATACCCACTGGGGAGGCTGCTGTATACCACTGGGGCTGCTGTATATACTGCTGGGGCCTGTATATACCACTGGGGAGGCTGCTGTATACCACTGGGGCTGCTGTATATACTGCTGGGGCCTGTATATACCACTGGGGAGGCTGCTGTATATACCACTGGGGTTGCTGTATATACCACTGGGGAGGCTGCTGTATACCACTGGGGCTACTGTATATACTGCTGGGGCCTGTATATACCACTGGGGAGGCTGCTGTATACCACTGGGGCTGCTGTATATACTGCTGGGGCCTGTATATACCACTGGGGAGGCTGCTGTATACCACTGGGGCTGCTGTATATACTGCTGGGGCCTGTATATACCACTGGGGAGGCTGCTGTATACCACTGGGGAGGCTGCTGTATACCACTGGGGAGGCTGCTGTATGCCACTGGGGCTACTGTATATACTGCTGGGGCCTGTATATACCACTGGGAAGGCTGCTGTATACTACCACTGGGGAGGCCTGTATACCACACTGCTGGGGGCTGTATACCTGTGCTGGGGTCCACCCTCGGCTTATACACGAGTCAATAGGTTTTCTCAGGTTTTGGGGGCAAAAGTAGGGGGGTCGGCTTATACACGAGTATATACGGTAAACTGGGTGGCGTCAGACTGTTAACACCGATTCGGTAAGGGTGTGTGTCTTGAAGGGGGCGTGTCATTGGGGGCGTGTCTTGGAGGGGGCCCCGTTCAAAAGTTTGCTATGGGGCCCTGCCAGTTCTAGTTACGCCCCTGCTCATTAGGCTCCTCTAATATTCACTGCTCTAAGTGTAGGGCCCTGGAACAGAGGAACAGGCAGTGCTGGAGGAGGAAATTATGCAATGACGGATATCACACAAATAGCACACGGACAGCACACATAGTACACGGACATTGTATGCTTCTCTCCCCTCCCCTGGTCCCCGTCTCTATACTCTCCGCACAGGGGGGCAGAGAGAGTGCACAGATGGCACAGAAAGCGCTCAGGGAGAGCAGAGGGAGAGTGCACAGGGGGAGCAGAAAGAGAGTGAACGAAGCAGTGAGAGTGCACGGGGCAGAGAGAGAGCACACGGGCAGGAAAGAGAGAATGCAAAGGGCGGGACAGAGAGAGCGCACAGGGTGGGACAGAGAGAGCAGAGTGTGGGGCAAAGAGTGCACAGGGGTGGCACAGAGTGCACAGAAGCAGAGAGAGCGCACAGGGGGCAGAGAGAGTGCACGGGGGGCAGAGAGAGCTCACACAGGCAGGGAAGAGAGAGGGCAAAGGGCAGGACAGAGAGAGCGCACAGGGCGGGACCGAGATAGAGCGCAAAGTGTGGGGCAAAGAGAGAGAGCGCAGGGGGGCCGAGAGAGATCACACAGGCAAAGGAGAGAGCACATGAGAGGAAAAGACAGCGCACGGGGGAAGACAGGTCACAAGAGAGAGCACAGTGGGAAGAGAGACAGCACATGGGGGGGAGAGCGGACAGGGGGGAAAGACAGCCGCCGTCCCCAGTGCCACAAAGCCTCCCCTATTGTGATGTCATCTGCATGAAAATTTTTACAGGATGATAATAATACAGGTTGTAAAAAATGGATTCATTCACTGCACGTATCAGTGTAATCAGCATCTCAGTGACATTATAGCGAGGGTTGTAATGTATAGGAATAATCCTTGTGACAGGATCTTTTAAGAATTCTATTTCTATACAGAGCAGCAGATATCACAACACTTACTAAGAAGGGATCAAACAATGACAGATAGAAATTAACAAAGGAGGAGTGACAGCTGACAATCTGAGGACACAGAAATGCTAAAAAACAGTCTATACTGCCTCACTAGATACCTGTACATGTGTAGAATGAGGTTCTCACTGTACAGGCAAAGCTCTGTAATCATTACAAGGTGTACTGCCGTATTATCCTTCACGCAGTACTTCAACTGCATGAATGAGCCTTCTACTCTGCTGTCCCATTCAAACGGAGGACTCGGGTTATTGGCCTTCTTGGACTGGCCTACCAGGAGGTCCTGCAAAGGTGCTGCTATCTTCGTGAAGCCCTTGATAAACCTCCGGTAGTAGCCTACCAGTCCCAGGAACTGTCGTACATCTTTGATGGTAGTGGGTCTCGGGCAGTCCCTGATTATGGTGACTTTATCAGGGTCTGGTGCCACACCTTCAGCACAGACTGTGACGAAATCGACTCCTTCAATGTAGAACATATGATGATTTCTTATGTAACCCAGACAGTATGGTATTTTGTTGCAACTTGGAATATGCCACTCATGGGTTAAGTTCTTAAAATCTAGCCAGACTGTATTTTGTATACCCATTGTTGACGTATATAATGTAATTATATTGCCTCTTTGTATTGTGATTTAATTCTTACCTTGTGAGGGAGCACTCATTGTTTTTACCAGTCTTGAAGATGTTTGGAAATGTTGAACGTGTGTATGTAATCATCTCAACTTTTTGTCTTAGGAAGGTCAGAGGGACAGAGGCTCAGAAAACCTAATTGTGCTAACTGCCCTTTGTATTTCTATGTAAATGTATCCTGCTAGGTGCTAGGTGAACCATCTGTATGTGGCTCTCACTTGACAGTACTTTGCAATACTACCTATCGTGAAGTTCCCAGTATCATGCAATGAGGGCTGAAGGTATATAAGGAGATGTGTTCATTAATCAGAGTTAGTTAGATTCTGTCTAGTGACCTCAGTCTAGGGATTTCAGTCCCGGCTAGAGGTACACTGGATTAGATACAGGCAGCTAATCTAGGATCTTCGGGTCCAGTTGGCAAGCCATAACCCCAGGCCTAGGCATTTCGGTGCCGACCAAAGGGGATCAGAACCCGGACTATAGAACCAAAAGGACTTCAGCATCGGATTATCGGATTCGGCTGTGATAAAGACTGCATAAGGATAAGGAAGCAACCCAGGTTGGGACGATACAGTCACCTGGCTACAGACTTTGCTGTGCTATATTCTAATCCCTGGTGAGCAAGCGGAAGGGTGAGACTCTGTTGCCTGTTACATTATGTGTTGTGCTTGGTTATGCGTTATATGCTGTTAACTGTTTGGGGATCCAATAAAGCCTTAATATTGTGGTTCCCTCACCCTGTGTTGTCTGAGTAGTGTTCCGCCCACGGTTAAAGAGCTCGGGCGTTCAGTTTGGGGATGAGCCCTGGTCCACGTTGTCTTTGTAAAGGCGGCTGGGCCAGTGGACGAGAGCACCCACTGACCCCGGGTCTCCACAAATGGTGGCAGCAGTGGAATACTACTCAGCCTGGTTTATCCAGGGGAGCAGCAGGGGACTGGTGTTCGTGGACACCGACCAAGGGCTCAACAACCAGGGATGCATATAAGCATACCCAGCAGGCCAGTGAGGCATTCAGGTTTTGGACACCGCCATGTCCAACCCCACCAGCTCAGCCATGGGGCAAGGACCTTAGAGGAGATACGGCCGCAGCAGTAAATGGATGCTACAGGATCTGTGCCAGAGGCGAAATATTGAAAACAGGAGCGCTGACAGTCGGTCGGCTTTGATCCAGAAGTTGGTCCATTGGAGGGCCCAGAATGATGCGGAGGATGATGAGGACCCTGCCGATATTGAACCAGACGAGTTAAATGATATGTCATTATCGTGTATCCAGTGACAATCATGAATCAACCTTGTCTCTAGCAGCCCAAGTCGAGCAGTGTTTTGTTGCATTGGGGCCCAACTCCTCAAGAGAAGAGAGGGCTGCTGTGTTAGGATATGTTTATGGAATTCCAGCTGCCCGATTGCTAGCAGCAACCAATCAAGAAGGATGGTTCCACTACCCAGAAGAAGCCCCACCAGGACAAAGGTACATAGACAGGATCCGTGACTTGTACAATCCACAGCGCTGGTATACGTGTGGACGTCTTGGACATATGGACAAAGATTGTCGCCAATGCTTGGGACCCAGGCCTGTAGATCATCTGCCAGCAAAGCCAGTCCAGGTCAGTGCCTGCCAAGCATCATGACTACAAGAAACTGATTGTGTCAACACTCTGGTAAGCCCAGCTATCATTTCTCCAGACCATGTACCATGTTCCCAATTAACCATCTCCCTGGTTGAGGGTTAGTGCTCAGACATCCCTCTGGAAGGTGTGCAGCTGACCGGGGTGAACGACCAAGGAGAGGGCGAGTTGGAGTGTATGGACAGCATCCCCACCCCTGTTATTTTGGAGCCTGAGCAGGTAAAGGACAAGTGGGAGTTTATGGACAACGTCCCTATCGCTGTTGCTTTGAGAACTGACCCGGCAGAGGTTGATGTGGAGCTTATAGACTGTGACCCTACACCTGCTATTGTGGAAACTGACCCGGAAGAGGTTGATGTGGAGCTTACAGACAGCGTCCCCATGCCTGCTATTGTAGAGACTGACCAGGAAGAGCTTGATGTGGGATTTGTGAGCAGCTTTCCCACCCCACACCTGTTGTTTCAGGGGCTAACCAGGAGGAGTTTGAAGTGGGGCTCATGGATGGCCCCCCACATCTGTTGTTTTGCGTGCTGACCCAGGACAAGGACTATCCAGCCAGTTTGTCACAGCCATCACCCACATCCAGGAAGCCAAGCAGCACCCTCATGTGGATCTTGCTACCACACCATCTGAGGATAAACCATGTTCCCAGCTTCCATCATTCTCCTCTGAGCCATCAACAGTGAGTAAATCTAAACAGGCTGAGGCCATTGACTGGTGGGGAATTGATTACAAGAGGTTTATAGGAGCCCAACTCTTGAATCCCATTTTACTGCTTGTCTACAATATGTCTGCCCATCTTGGGGGAGGTAATCTGGGGAAGGTGTATAGATAGAAGCCTCGATTGTTGACTTCACCATTAAAAAAAACAATGCCGTCCAGAGGAGAAGTATGACCAGAGACTTATCACATTTGACTGCCCTGTCTGGTTACACAAGAAGGGGGAGGTATGTGATGAAATGGACTCCTTCAATGTAGAACATATGATGATTTCTTATGTAACCCAGACAGTATGGTATTTTGTTGCAACTTGGAATATGCCACTCATGGGTTAAGTTCTTAAAATCTAGCCAGGCTATATTTTGTATACCCAATGTTGACGTATATAATGTAATTATATTGCCTCTTTGTATTGTGATTTAATTCCTACCTTGTGAGGGAGCACTCATTGTTTTTACCAGTCTTGAAGATGTTTGGAAATGTTGAACGTGTGTATGTAATCATCTCAATTTTTTGTCTTAGGAAGGTCAGAGGGACAGAGGCTCAAAAACCTAATTATGCTAACTGCCCTTTGTATTTCTATGTAAATGTATCCTGCTAGGTGCTAGGTGAACCATCTGTATGTGGCTCTCACTTAACAGTACTTTGCAATACTACTAAAAATATGTTAAATGAGGCTAGAGGTCCAGCCAATGAAAGGACAGTTTTATTCCACCTATCGTGAAGTTCCCAGTATCATGCAATGAGGGCTGAAGGTAAATAAGGAGATGTGTTCATTAATCAGAGTTAGTTAGATTCTGTCTAGTGAACTCAGTGTAGGGATTTCGGTCCCGGCTAGAGGTACACTAGATTAGATACAGGCAGCTAATCTAGGATCTTCGGGTCCAGTTGGCAAGCCATAACCCCAGGCCTAGGCATTTCGGTGCCAACCAAAGGGGATCAGAACCCGGACTATAGAACCAAAAGGACTTCAGCATCGGATTATCGGATTCGGCTGTGATAAAGACTGCATAAGGATAAGGAAGCAACCCAGGTTGGGACGATACAGTCACCTGGCTACAGACTTTGCTGTGCTATATTTTAATCCCTGGTGAGCCAGCGGAAGGGTGAGACTCTGTTGCCTGTTACATTATGTGTTGTGTTTGGTTATGCGTTATATGCTGTTAACTGTTTGGGGATCCGATAAATCCTTAATATTGTGGTTCCCTCACCCTGTGTTGTCTGAGTAGTGTTCCGCCCACGGTTAAGGAGCTCAGGCGTTCAGTTTGGGGATGAGCCCTGGTCCACGTTGTCTTTGTAAAGGCTACTGGGCCAGCGGACGAGAGCACCCACTGACCCCCGAGTCTCCACAATTACTGTCATACGTCTTTGATGGTAGTGGGTCTCGGCCAGTCCCTGATTACGGTGACTTTATCAGGGTTTGGTGCCACACCTTCAGCACAGACCACATGTCCTAGGTACTGCACCTTGGGCTTCAGTAAGTGGCACATGGATGGCTTCACTCATGCCAAAATTGGATAATGCCTCAAATACGTCAGCCAGGTGCTTCAGATGGTCTTTGTACATCTTCGGGTAAACTATGACATCATCTAGGTACAGTAACACGGTTTCAAAGATTCTGTGCCCCAAGCAACACTCCATCAATCTCTGGAATGTTCCCATTGCATTACAGAGTCCAAACAGTATGCAGTTAAACTCACAGAGGCCCATCGGTGTTTGTGAACGCGGTCTTTTCTCTGTCCGCCTCTGCCTCGGGAACCTGCCAATACCCACTGGTGAGATCTAAGGTGGAAAAAATAGTTAGCAGTTCTCAGTGCAGCTAATGACTCTTCAATTCTGGGTAATGGGTAAGCATCCTTATGTGTAATGTGATTAATCTGCCTCTAGTCAACACACATTCTCATTGTACCATCTTTCTTCTTTGCCAGGACTAGTGAAGTTGCCCAGGGGCTACAACTATCTCTGATCACCCTAGCCTCCTTCATTTCCCGAAACATCTCTTTGACACATTGATAGTGAGCTGGTGGTACACACTGGCACCTCTCTTTAATGGGCGGATGGTCTCCATTGGGGATGTGATGCTGTATCCCTTTCACCTGCCCAAAGTCTAAAGGATGCTTACTAAAGACCCGTTCATATTCTTGAACTACCCGGTAAACCCTATGCTTTTGGAGCGTTGTTCTCCGCCTGGTCGGACAGATTCAAAGGCTCCACTGCCTTGATTGTGTTGTTATTGACAATGAACAGCTTAGCAATGGTAGCATACCAAGGCAGTTTAACCTCTTCTTCTCCACAGTTCAAGATACGCAGAGATACCCTCCCCTTACGGACATCGACTACCCCTGGCTGTTAGGACAGTGGGCCTACTATCTGAGTACACAAGCTCTAGCAGGACCTGGTAATCTTGACCCCGAAGGCCTATTGCTGCCCTACACCAGATTACCATTTCACTTTTCGGGGGTATTGCAATGGGGACCGAGTCACTTACTCTTACACTGCCGACTTCTCCACCAAACAGCTCCACCTGCTGCCTCTGCATCAGGGCCTTTATTTCTTTCTGCAGGAATCTCTGCTGCCCGGTGTTGGCAGTCTCGGCAACCTGTTGTAACAAAGCAATAATCTCTCCTAGACAATTCTAGTGCCTAGAGTAATCATTGGGTTACATTCTCACAGATCAACATCAACAAATATCATTCCCTGGGTGTTTAGTTCTGTACGCCCCACCTTAATGGTCACATGTTTGAACCCCACTTGCGGTAGAGATTGACCATTGCTGGTGTAAATAGTAAAGCTTTCATCTGGGCGACGGGTGAGGTCAGAGTCAGCCCAGTACTGTTTATAAAGGACATAAGGCATTGTTGTCACCTGTGAACCAGTGTCCAATAAAGCATTCATGGGGATGCCACCCAGCATGACAGGCAGGACCGGTCGTCCTCTCACACACCTGTCGCGCCAGTTCTGTGGGCCAGGCGGTGTCATTCCTGGGGGTGGCCCACTGCCCCAGGGGTTTCTTGTTTAAAGTATAAAACCTCGCGATGTGGCCCGCTTGGTTGCAGCGGCGGCAGATGGGTTGTGCTGTTGCATCATAGCGATCGCTGGCTCATCCGCTGGTCGATGGATAAATCCTCTGGCGTAGCCATGGGCCGTCATATGGGCTGGGTGCCAACTGTATCTTTTCCATTGATTTGGGTCCCTGCAAGGACTGTACAGCCTTGGTTAGCTCAGCCATACCTTTGGTCAGCTGCTGCACCTTCAATTGTAAGGCCTTAGGAGTAACAGTTTCTAGAGTCTGTGCACTGGCTCCCACTGTGGCTAGGGAAGAGGGCGCCACCTCTGGGGTGGTATGTTAAAGCCAGTAGCTGTGAGGGTGCTGTGCTGCTGGCAGCTGGTTCTCGCAGCACACGAATGGCCCGGTCTTTAAATTGCACAAAGTCCAGGTCAGGGTGCTGCAGGGCCAATATACGTAGCTGTGTTCAGTGGGCATGAGACCGGAGCCCCTCAATAAACTGCTCAGTCAACAGCTTGCTTTGATCTCGTGCACTGTTGGGGTCTACCTACTTCATGGCCCTCAGCGCCTCCTGGAGATTGAATGCTTAGTCCCATATACTGTCCTGCACCCACTGTTTGCACTCATAAAATCTCATTTTAATTTCTGCTGCAGTACGGGTGTCAAAGGCTTCTTTCAACATGGCTAAGATTTATTTAATAGTTCTTTAGTAACCATCCAGCCAGGACTTTACCTCCCTTTGGGCCGCACCAGTCAACTGTCCTATTAACATGGTCACTTTCTGGTTCTCAGTCATGGAATATACTTCAAACTAATTTTTCAGTCTCTCCTTGAAGTCGTTCAAGGTGTCCGATTCCCCTGAATACTGCGGTAACCATGTCGCTCCTGGAATATAAGGCATTAAGAATGGCATGACTGGTGCTGCGGCTGGGGCTGCGGCTACGACCATGACCGGGGCTTTGGCCAAACTGGGGCTGCGGCGACTACTGGGGCTGCGGCAACATCTGGGGCTACAGCTGCTTGGTCCGGGACCACCACTGATTCTTCTCGCTCCGGATTGGACATCTTTCTCCCCCCTAGTGAACTGCAGCCAGGCTCTCAATCTCTGCCAGCTTATCAGTCTACCGCTCCGCAGGCGGGGAGTTGAGCATGCAGGGGTTTCCGGATCAGGGCCTCCTGCGTCCCGCCGGCTGACATCAGAGCGCGGTGCAGGGTTTCTCTTCGCACCCCTTAAGCTTTACGCACACCGCGTGGTATAGTAATGGCAACAATTACACAGTTCAATAAAGTCAATGGCACACAGTACCCGTTGCCAACGGCACTACATCCTGTTCATGATGCCAGAAATCCTGATGTACCCCAGGGCCATGTGGTACTCGGAATAGGGCTTTGTTACTTCTGGGGGAGTCACAAGGGTCAAGACCCAGCTCCGTAACCCTGGGCATCAGATAAAAGTTCAGGGATGGTTGTTTTGGGAATGTTTGTCATTACGCCACCTGTGATGTTCAGCTATTGAGGGCTGAAGCTGCGATGCGGGACCTCTGGGGATGATGGAATCGCAGCTAAGGTGATATTACTCCCCACCGAATGGAGTGGTTCCCCAGGGCAACCGGCAAAGTCTATGGAGATGGTAGGCCGTTGGGGTGCAGGACTGAGGGTGTGGAATAACCGACAGACACACAGTTTGTAGTCTCCTTTGCCTTTACTGGTGGTAGCAGGTTCAGACCAAGGTACTGTCCACAGAAGATGTTGGGAATCCGGGTGGCCTGGAAGCAAGTTGGGTATTTCCTCACCCAGTGAGTTCTGAGGCCTTACTGCTGCACATCTGTTTGCTGGTCCTGGCTGCCTGTCGTTAAGCTGCGACCCTCTCTTCCTGCTCTTAAGTCTTCACCCGTATGGCAGGCAGCTTGAGCACCTCCCGGGTCCCACTCCTCTGGCAACTGGCCCTGAGCTCTCCGATGTTGCTGTGCCTTCAGGTGCTTTACTGTGGCCGGGAGACTTGGAATCTCACGTCCTCTAGTTTTGGCTGCTCGTCCAGAAGTCCTCTCACAGCCTCGGACTTCGGTGTCCGCTTCTGGTGTTCTGCTTTGGGGTGAACCGATGACTGGCTCCACTTCCCAGGCCTGCTTCTTTCCTTCCTCAGACCCTCTTCTAAGGGTCACTCACACTTGCTGTTCCTTTTCTCTATGTTACCTGGGACGAGCTTAGCACTGCTCCAGTCCACAGGTCATCTTCACAGTCCTCCTAGGAGCTGAAATGACTAACCCCGCCCCCAGGCCTGAATTTATCAGGGAGCTCCCCTGAACCTGGGTTTTAGATCTTGAGTCAGGAAAAGTGTTGCATGGTGTGGTCTTACCTGGTGTGGATGTGGCGCCCCTGCTGACCGGTCGCCACTAGATGGCGCAGCAGCTGGGTTTGGTAAGTCGGTCTCCCCATACACACACCCAACACACTCCCGATCCTAAGTCTAGGGACTCTATGCCCAGCAACGGGATAGCGGGAGGAGCCAGGTGGAGGGTGAAAAGTTAGAGAAGGACCCGGTTAGGGGAGGTAACAACAGAACAAAAGGACACAACACCAAGTGCAGAGTAGTCAGCCAAGAAAGGTGAAGGAGTAAAGTCCAGTCAGTAGAAGGAGAGGCGAGAACACCACCAGACAGGACTGGGAGGACCTGGTGGCCTGTGCCACTATGAGGCTAGCCCGGGTCCAAGGCTGTAGACCATGGTGAGAGAAAGAAGGAGTCCAAGTGTGCTTGAATTAGCAAGGACACTGTGGGACTGGGCCGGAACAAGAGTGCCGGCTCTGTTGAAAAGGCAAGGACGCTGTATGCTCCAACAACAAATCCCGATGGGGTGCGGGGTCTTTATGTCTCATGGCCCAACCTCTGGCGGAGTAAAAAGAAGGCTGTCGTACTAGGGCTAGGGGACCTGGTAGGTCATCCTCTGAAAGCTCGTGACCACTGGATCGTAGCTAGCATGTGGACAGACCGAAAAGGCCCAAAAGAGACACAAAGGGGGTGATGCAGATGAACCATCCTGGCTGCTTAGACCACACCGGAGCTGCTAATGTACGGTCTGTGTACTTTTCTAACTTCTGAGAAAGAGTAAGACCCGGTTAAAGCTCGATGCTGTTTGAGACTGTGATTATTGTGCCTGAGGGGAGATAGACTGATTTTGTGATCTGGTAGCAGGAGACTGCCCGTGACTGTGAGCTCCGCACCCCCGACGAACCTGCATATTCATAGACTTCATGGTTGCCCTGGGGATCAGCTTTTCCCGTGGAGGGCTAAACATCCTTGCTGCTACTCCCATCATCCCCAGAGGTCCCGACAGCAGCGTCGGCTACGCATAACTGCACACCAAGGGTGGTGTCACGTTTATTTGTAAAAACTGCCCCCCTTTTACTTGACCGCCCAGGTCCACGGAGCCGGGTTTTGATCCCCGTGACTCCCCAAGCAAAACCTCCCCCTGATTCCGAGTACCCCACGGCCCTGGTGGGCGAGTCATGGATACCCCTTCTTGCTTCCAAGCATGACATCACTCCCCAAGGGAGGCAATGCCATTGTAGCAACCGAACTCTGGGGTGCCACATAAGCATGTTCGCAATCACCCAACAAATGAGCAAAATGTTGCTCCTTCATCGGATGATTGGATTGTCTAAGGCGGAACAAAAACATGCCCATCGACCGATACACATTCTAGAAGTGCTGCTGACAACATGATGCCATATGGAGACAGCTTGATGTACCAGTGATCGTTCAGTGCTCTGCCCATCATTCTTCATCAACCTGTGTAAAGAGGCCGGGAAACAAGCGCTAAACAACTTTCAAATTGTTGGTCGTGCTCGTTTAATGCTCTGAACACTGCGCGTATACTGTAAATATAACCTAAATGTTTAAGTGTGATAATTCAATATGTGAGCATTTAGAGCCCCACTTTAATCTTTTATCCATGGCCCTAATTTGTCTAAATCTGGCTCTGGTGGCAGGTTCTCTTTAAGGATGTGCCATCATGCTAACGTATAAAATGAGAGGGGTAAGCTGCTACCATAAGCAAAATAGCCCCTTCACTGTGTTGTTTATTGGAGTTAAAAATTCTTGACTTTAAAATTTCTACAAATATTAATCTCTTCTGCTCTGTGCAAAATGGACAAAATGGTTCATTAGACAAAATCAAAGACAACACAATGTGATAAATTCATCAAAAGACAGTATACTATACAGTACATACCCAGTTTTATAGCAAATGTTTCTTGCATTTCAGGTACAACTGCAAACATATCAGTAAGCAGCAGAAAAAATATTTCCATTGTTGTTGGAACTCTTATCCATTCATAGTATCTCTACAAATTAAAAGAAAAGAACACAGCCTAGTCCACACCAGTATGATAACATGCATGCAGAATTAAGTACATTGTGCGCACAAATATTAGGCAAGTGAGTAATTTGACCAAATTATAATTTTTATGCTACCCCTGAGCACGTGTCATAACCCCCTTGTATGGGTGAGTTCTAGGGCTCAGTGACAGGCTTTAATGTGGTTTTTACTGTACTTAACTATATATTTATTGTACCATGTTATGCCAGACTATGTCTATGTAAATTGCCTATGAACTGTATCCTTGCAATGGGGGTCTGTGACCTGTTCACCCTGTCTGTAACTTCCCTTGGTTTTTATACGTCCTCAGTAATTTACTGATTCACTAATATTACAATAAATTTATGCACTAGCATTTTGGTGGATCCTTTGACTTTATACTGAGTCTTGTAGCTATTGAACTCTGTTCTCAGGTTTTTATCTTTTTTTGGTGACAGACTGTAAAATGCAGGGTTGATATTTCCCCTCAAAACATAGTCTAGGATGTTCCTTGAGTCAAATGAGGTGACTGTGCAAAATTTCGTGAATGTAGGTGCGACAATGCGGCTGCTGTATACTAAAGGCTGTGTAAGGGCTCCTGCTGTATACTGGGGATGTGTGCGGCTGTGGCGCACCACCGGGTAAACCGCCACCAGAGGCACTGCACTTCTGCAGTTAGGAAGTGTAGTGCCCCTGTTCTCCAAGTGCTGGGATGGTAAAGTCGAGCCCAAAACACACACACAGTGACAGGCACCTGGGACAATGGGTGGACCCTGAGGGAAGACCCAGGCCACAAAAGGGGGACAGGGCAATGTTAGACAGAGGAGTAAGTTGTAAGAGACCAGTGGAGTAAGATCGACTGACTAGGAGTGGTAGTTGGGAGTGTAGAGGCGGTGTGCTGCCAACTCCCATAGGTTGAGGCTACACCACCATGCTCGCCCACGGGAGGGAGTGAACTGACCGGTAGAGACAGAGAAAAACCCTTGGGGTGCGGAGAAGTCAGCGAACACCCATATGCCCGAATATAATGAGACAGAGAGGTTGGTGGACAAGACTGGGACCTGGCCCTACAGACAGTGCAGAAGTTGCATGCTCAAGCCGTAAACCCGGAGGCCCCAGACTTCTAAAGCGAGCTGTGGCCGAACACCCGACACATCTTGGGGAAAGTGGCCGAATTATGGAGCAGCCCCTGGGAGAGTAACCTAATGGCTCCCGGGACCTACAAGCACCTGTGGCCACCGGTACTTGAGCTATGTGCGTCGGATAGCGTTGAGAGCCTGGGGAGCAGAGTGACAATATGCTCGCCTCAGAGGAGAGCTACCCCTTATAGTGCTGAGAGAGACTCACCAGAGACTGAGACACCGAGGAAGGAGAGGAGGGGCACCAACCATGGCTTGACTGTACCAACCCGACCCTGAAGAAAGAGCAGTACCGGAGACTGGCAGGAGCGTACCCGGTGGTCATGTTTAACACCTGAGTAAAAGTAACGGAACTGCAGCTGTGGTGTGAGAAACCTCTATTTGCGTGACCATCGGCTGCAGAGGCCGCCCGAAACACCGAGAGTACTGTGAACTGAGCGACCAACTGCCAAGGTACGAGTCGGGGAATACCACTTCACTTCCCTGGGGAATGCGCTCTGTCTGTGGGGAGCGGGACTATCTAAGCTGCCGGTCATCATCCAAAGAGTTTCTGCAGCAGCGGCGAGCGCCTTGGCCGCATGCCGCAGGTCACGTGATAAATACCCCTTTCCCTAACATCTCACCCGTTTATTTAAATGACACTGCCAGGGTCATGGGATCGGGTCTTAGCCCCGTCTGTTTCCATGAAAAAAAAAAACGAAGAAGAGATAAAGGAAAACGAGTAACCGTCCGGTTCCCGAGTCTTCCCCGGCCCTGGAGTGGGCGTGTCACGGCCTCTTCCTGTATACTGGGGGCTGTGTGGGGCCTCCTGCGGTATACTGGGGGCTGTGTACAGCATTTTTGTGCATAGGCTAATATATAGTTTCATAAATCTGATTTCCCACTATTACCATGACATACACAGAGTACTATTACCATATATGGGCACAGGTGGCACTATTACTATGAAGGACATAGTCTTATTACCATTTATGGGAACAGTTACCATACATGGGCGCAGGGGACACTATTACCATGAGGGACACAGAGTACTATTACCATACATGAGAGTGTATGGTGCACATATGTCCATATATTAGTGATATTACCATATATGGGCATATAGTGGGCATGCATACACACACGCATACATACATACATACATACATACACTCAGCTTTATATATTAGATCAGGGGGTCTCAAACTCCAGGCCTCGAGGGCCGCACACAGTTCAGGTTTTCAGGATTTCCTTACCATTTGACAGTTGGTAATTTGATTACCATCTGCCAAATGAAAAGGAAATCCTGAAAACCTACGCTGTGTGCATCCCTTGAGGACTGGAGTTTGAGACCTCCTATATTATATTGCACATCATATAGTCCTACATCTAATGATTAGATGGAGGACTATATGATGTACAATATAATAAATATAATATAGGAGGACTGTGGGGATGCTTTATACCAGGGGTCTCAAACTCCAGGCCTCGAGGGCCGCACAGAGTGCAGGTTTTCAGGATTTCCATAGCATTTGACAGTAATCAAATAACCAACTGTCAAATTCTAAGGGAATCCTGACCCCTGCTTTATACTATATGGAAGACTATGGGGAGTGCTTTATAGTATAACATCTAGCGTTGCCCAGGTGTAATGCCCATATATAGTCATAATGCCAATGCCCATATATGGCCATAATGCATATATGGTTGTAATGCCTATATATGGTCATATGGTAATATCGCCCATATACAGTATGGTAATGTATGTATGTGTGTATGTATGTATTATAGCTCTGCCCCCTCATCCTGGTAACCCCATCCTCTTCATAGCTCCACCCCTACATATGGCTCCGCCCTTCCACATGGTCCCGGGGACAGAGCTATGTGGAGGAGTGGAGCTATAAAGTGGGTGGGGCTAACCAGAGGGTGGGGCTATGTGGAGATGCAGGTCATTAAGTGGGTGGGGCTATGTGGAGGGGTGGAGCAATGATGCATATACACATACATACATACACTCAGCTTTATATATTAGATGGGGGTGCACTATACTATATGGAGGACTATGGAAGACTGGGGGTGCAATATACTATATGGAGGACTATGGTGGGGTGCATTATATTATATGGAGGACTATTGGGAAGCTTTATAGTATATGTAGTACTATGGAAGGGGCATTATAATATATGGAGGACTATGGGGGGTATTATAGTATATGGAGGACTATAGGGCTGCATTATAATATATGGAGGACTATGGATGGTACTGTATAGTATGTGGAGTGCTATGGGGGTAAAATATACTATATGGAGGACTATGGAGGGTACATTATACTATATGGAGGACTATGGGGTACTGTAATGCTGAGGAGGCGAGAGTGGGGGAAATAGACCCACTGGAACACAGATGGTCTTGTGGCAGCTGACCCCAAGGACAGGAAAAGATCGGACAGTGACTTTGGTGAAAAACGTGGACTTTATTTGAGAACAAAGTGGAAATAATGTTCTAGAGAGGACCCCCTGGTCTGTAGCACTGAACTCCCTTGGAGGAGTACCCAGCATGGGTTCTATAAAGTGATTGACTCAGAGCAACCCCTAGGGGTCTAAATGCCATGACTGACAGGACCATATGAGTGACTCATATGAAAAGAGTCTCTGAGAGGAATGTTCCGCTTGCCGTAGTGCTGGTGATGAAGCCAAAAACCAAGGATAGGAGCGTGGAGTAGTCTGACCAGTACAGGCTATAGCGGAGGACACTCAGTGTATTCCATCTGAGGTAGGCCCAACCCAAAGGGGATACATGGATGCTTAGTGTGGTCCATGGTAGGCTGACGGAGCTGGTAGCGGAGATGTAGGAAGAGGTACAAATAAGTTACACACCAACAGCAGGTAGACAGCACAACACATGGAAGCAAGGCACAGGGCAAGAAACCTGAACAACAGCAATGTTCCTAAGGGTAGAACTATGTTGTCCAGGCACATCCCATAAGGGCAATATGCCTTATATACTCTTAGCAATAGGTTGAGATGCATGACAATAAAATTGTGAATGGGCCCTTTCAATAATTAAATAGTGCGGCACGCGCTGCCTAAGTACGCTCCAGGAATTCCTGCTCAGATAATATAGGCTATGGAAAGAAAAGGAAGCAGACAGGGAGCGGGACCGCAAGTATCGTGAGTAGTAGGACACGCCCCATGGCCTCAGAATACTCGGAACTGGCTTTCTTGAGACTTCATCACGGGGATCACAGGGACCGAGACCCGATTGAGTGACCCTAACGTTGTCTTTAAAAGTTCGGTGTGGGTGGCTCACTCTCTTATGGTACCTTTACACGCCGCGACGGCAGGCTGGATACATCCCGCTACAGGCTACAAATGTAGCTTGTAGCGCCAATGTAGCCCGTCGTAGCGGCGTCTGAAGACGTGACGATACAGCCGGCAACAGATACATCTGTTTCCTAGCTCTGCTCAAAAACTGATGGCTACAACGCCGATGGTAGCGAGCTGTATCGGCGTGTAAAGAAGCAACGGAAGGGAACTCGGGACAGCCTGCGATGTAGCTAAGGCGTGACCCTGGCTCCGTGTTACCGCGCCCCATGTGCGATCATTGGTGGAAGATGGTGCGTTGCGATTGGTTGTCGCCGCACAGGGCGGCATATTAAAGGAGCCAATCGCTCGAGCGTGCTGTATTACTCAGCCTCCTGCGATGCCTGGCCAATCATGGTATTATTGCTTTGTCCTATCAGCGTACGGACGTCTCGTAATCCACAATTGTAGCACGCCTATGTGCTGTCCCTGCTGCACCAGGTACGCCCATAGTAGCTGGTTGTAGCGGTGTGTAAATGAGCTACAGCTGGCTACTTGAGACACCCGGCGATGTAGCTAGCTATAGATGTAGCGTGGCGTAGCGCATCTTGTCGCGGCGTGTAAAGGTGATGCGTTGAGCGTTTGTAGCCGTTTGAGCGTGCTCGTGCACGTGAAGTAGCGGGATGTATCCAGCCTGCCGTCGCGGCGTGTAAAGGTACCATTAGGGATAGGGATCTGGCGTGGAGGGTTAATTCTGGACAGGGTTGACTGGACTTGGGAATACTTATTAATTTACACGTGACACCACCCGCAGGTGGTGCGGGTGTCCGAGCCTCGGGTTTTCTTTCCAGCAACTTTAACATCACCAATGGGACCCGGCAGGGTTGCCCTCTATCCCCCCTGATATTTGCGCTTGCAATGGAACCCCTGGCTGCAGCTGTAAGGGCCAATCCAAATATTCACGGTATCAACATAGGGGGACGGGAACATAAAATTGGACTATATGCGGATGACGTGGTTTTCTCGTGCACGGACGTCTCGGACTCCCTGGGCGAAATTATGGCCCTGCTTAAAGAGTTTTCCGAGGTGTCCTTCTACAAGCTAAACATGTCCAAATCCATGCTGTTCCCTGTTAATATACCAGCCTGTGTCCAGGTCCAACTTCAACAACAATTTGCATTCTCATGGTCCCCTAATGGCTTTATTTATCTTGGGATTTATGTCTGCCACCTACATTCTATAGTTAAGCAAAACTTTGACAGATTATATAGACAAATCTCACAGGAGCTGGACAGGATCTCCCCGCTGGTCCTCTCCTGGATTGCCCGCATACACATCATTAAAATGACAATTTTACCAAAATTAATATACATCTTCCGTTGTCTACCCATCCTATTCCCACGTGCGTGTATTTCCAGCTTTCAACGTTTAATCAATTCATTTATTTGGAACAAGAAGCCCCCACGTATAGCCCACAAAGTGATGGTTCTCCCGAGTGCTGCGGGGGTCTGGGAGTCCCGGATATACTAACATATTATAGAGCTACCCATCTGGAGTATGCGAAGATCTGGTGGTCCGGGACAGTGTCCCCGATACCTTGGCTACAGATTGAGGCATCTTATGCCCCTTCTGGGTCTCTTCGCATCCTGTTAGAACTGGGACTGCTCCGGCCCTCTCCCCTCGGCTTCCTTTTGAGATCCATGATTGCCCTATTAAAAATATGGTCTTCCATGAGCCACCCTTATTTCACCTTTTTACTTAGGTACATCTCTCTTGATGCTTTAGAACATGCTATACCTGATCTATCCCTACTTAGGTGGAAAACTCTAAATATACGAACACTGTATGACCTTTATAACAAGTCGGGACTTCGTCCCTTCTCTGAACTACACAGCCTATTCACTCTCCCAAATAAGGTATTCTACCAATACCTACAGATTCGACATTTCCTAACTCAGTGTCGTGTCCCATCTTGGGACAGCCTCCACCTACGTGAACACTTAAAAAGATACTTTAAACCCCAATGTTCCGCTACTCACGGAGTCTCTCTCATCTACAGGGCCCTGCTGGTCTCAGCGGATCAACATAAACTCCCATATATGAAGATCTGGGAGCGCAGGCTCACCTTCTCGGCTCCTCTGGACTCATGGCTCAGGGCCGCAGCCCACACTTCCAAATATTCATCCTGTATCTTACATCTAGAACAGGCAAAGAAAATCCAAATGAATTGGTACCTGTCTCCTCTCAGGCTCGCACAAATTCAGCGATCCTCTGACTCATTATGCTGGAAGTGCGGCCTGGAGACCGGTTCTATGGAACATGTGTGGTGGCTCTGCCCCAGGGTTCGGAGGTTCTGGAGTATGGTTGAATCACTGATAGTGGAGGTGGTCGGGATCCCACTCACTTTAGATGGTCCTACGGCACTACTTGGCCTGGGTCTGGAAAGTATTCCCAGACTAGTACGCCCTATTGTAACCAATATAATAATAGCAGCCAGACTATGTCTAACCAAACACTGGAAACTGACCACGACTCCCTCTAGAGCGGAACTAGTATCTCGAATTGAACTCCACTTCCAACATGAATCTACCCTAGCCCATGACTTGGCCATAAAAACGAAAAGATTATGCTGGTGGGACCCTTGGTTGACCTCCACCGCTAAGCCCTAATCCTGTATAACCAGGTCCCCTTTTGAAATGCAGGGACTCTTTAGCGGACATCTCTGACTTATTTGTTACCTTTAATTTATTAACATTTATCTGTATACCATTATATACTGTTTACTGTCTCATATGCTTATAATGTTATTGTACGCTTGATATCCTACACCTTCATAGGAATTTGTATACAAAATTTTTCTCATCAAAACTGATTGGACCTTACCCCCATTACCCCCCACCACCCTCCCCTTCCCACTGTTATTTTCTTTTTGTACGAGTGTTTATTCTCATCTCTTATACGGGGTATACCCCCTATGTTGTATATTTGTCAAATAATTAATAAAATCTAAGTGATTTAAAAAAAAAAGAAATTGTACTCACCAAAAAAACTGGTATGCAAAAACTGTCACAGGTATTTAACAAGTAGAAAGAAAATGTCTGTAGTGTGCTCTTGCTTTTGGAAGAGGGTGCTGTGAATGCATTGTTATGAGTTATATGATAATCCTTACAGTCCAGGGCCAATCTAAATAAACAGGAATCATAGTGTTTAATGTTTTATAGTTTCATGATAATTTATCTGAAATAAATATTATACTTCAACTGAAATAAGTACTGAACACATCTTCACCAATTTTTTAAGTAAATATATTTCTATAGGTGCTATTGACATGAATTTCTCACCAGATGAAGGTAACAACCGTACTAATCAACACAGGCAAGAAAATCAAGCCATAAACGTCCATAAATTAAGTAGTATGTACTAATGAGAAATGACACGGCGAAAAAGTACTGAAAACATGAAGGCTGGTTTCACACTGCAGTTTTTTCACTGATCAGTGTCCATCCAGTTTGTGTGCCAAAACCAGGAGTGTCTCCAAAACTCAGAACAGGGGTCAGTCTTTCAATTATAGTTTCTCTGCAAGTTCCTCTCCTGGTTCCTCTCCTTGTTTTGGCACACAAACTGGATGGACACTGATAAGTGAAAAAACTGCAGTATGAAGCCAGCAGAAGAAAGAGAGGTACAAAAAGCAATGGATAGTCAAGACACCAGCTGAAATCTATCAGTAATTAGAAAGGAATCCTGCCACTTAAGGCACCGTCACACGGGGCGATGCTGCCTGCAAAATCGCTGAAAAGTCCCGGGTTCAGCAATGTTGCAGCGACATCACAGGTGCGTTGTGCCGTGTAACAGCACAATGCAACTGCAATAAATCGCTGGATCGCAGTCGACAGGTTTACCCACATGTTGGTAAACCTGGCGATGTTGTTCCAGCGATCTGCCTCTATCCAGGGGCATTGAAGTTCCTCCTAACTTTTGGCTTCCCTGCCTAGGGCAATACTACAAAAGACCCACTTGCTTATAATGGGCACATTATTTACAGAAGCCTTCATGTACGTCTCTTCCCAGGGGCATCAGAGTGCCACACAATTTTTGGCTTCCCTGCCTAGGGCAATACTACAAAAGACCCACTTGCTTAAAATGGGCACATTATTTAAAGATGCCCTCATGCACGCCTCCATCTAGGGGCATCAGAGTGCCTCCCAACTTTTGGCAGCCCTGCCTAGAGCAATACTACAAAAGACCCACTTGCTTAAAATGGACACATTATTTAAAGAGGCCTTCATGTACGTCACTTCCCAGGGTCATTACAGTGCCACACATTTTTTGGCAGCCCTGCCTAGGGCAATACTACAAAAGACCTACTTGCTTAAAATGGGCACATTATTTAAAGAGGCTCTCATGCACGCCTCTATTCAGGGGCATCAGAGTGCCACACAATTTTTGGCTTCCCTGCCTAGGGCAATACTACAAAAGACCCACTTGCTTAAAATGGGCACATTATTTAAAGAGGCCCTCATGGACGCCTCTATCCAGGGGCATTGAAGTGCCTCCCAACTTTTGGCAGCCCTGCCTAGGGCAATACTACAGAAGACCCACTTGCTTAAAATGGGCACATTATTTACAGAGGCCTTCATGTACGTCTCTTCTCAGGGGCATCAGAGTGCCACACAATTTTTGGCTTCCCTGCCTAGGGCAATACTACAAAAGACCCACTTGCTTAAAATGGGCACATTATTTTAAGATGCCCTCTCATGCATGCCTCCATCCAGGGGCATCAGAGTGCCTCCTAACTTTTGGCTGCCACGCCTAGGGCAATACTACAAAAGACCCACTTGCTTAAAATGGGCACATTATTTAAAAAGGCCTTCATGTACATCTCTTCCCAGGGGCATTGTGGTGCCTCCCAAGGTTTAGCAGCCCTGCCTAGGGCAATACTACAAAAGACCCACTTCCTTATAATGGGCACAATATTAAAAGAGGTCCTCATGCATGATTCCATCCGGGGGCATCAGAGTGCCTCCCGACTTTTGGCAACCCTGCCTAGGCCAATCCTACAAAAGTCCCACATCCTTATAATGGGCACATTATTTAAAGAGGCCCTCATGTACGCCTCTTCCCAGGAGCATGGGAGTGCCACACAATTTAAAAAAAAAAAAAAAAATCTTTCATATAATCCAAAAAACTAACATACACCAACTCTGTCTCACAAGTGGGTATGAGCCCTTAATATTTTTTCCATGAAAATCCATTTTGGTTTCATTTTGTAACGTTTTCTTTTACTACCACTGGGGCTGTATATACCTCTGGGGCTGCTGTATACTACCTCTGGGGCTGTATATACCTCTGGGGCTGCTGTATACTACCACTGGGGCTGTATATACCTCTGGGGCTGCTGTATACTACCACTCGGGCTGTATATACCTCTGGGGCTGCTGTATACTACCACTGGGGCTGTATATACCTCTGGGGCTGCTGCTGTATACTACCTCTGGGGCTGCTGGATACTACCACTGGGGCTGCTGTATATTACCTTTGGGGCTGCTGTATACTACCTCTGGGGCTGCTGTATACTACCTCTGGGGATGCTGTATACTACCACTGGGGCTGTATATACTTCTGGGGCTGCTGTATACTACCACTGGGGCTGTATATACCACTGGGGCTGCTGTATACACCTCGGGGCTGCTGTATACTACCACTGGGGCTGCTGTATATATCTTTGGGGCTGCTGTATACTACCTCTGGGGCTGCTGTATACTACCTCTGGGGATGCTGTATACTACCACTGGGGCTGCTGTATATACCTCTGGGGCTGCTGTATACCACACTGCTGGGGGCTGTATACCTGTGCTGGGGTCCACCCTCGGGTTATACACGAGTCAATAGGTTTTCCCAGGTTTTGGGGGCAAAAGTAGGGGGGTCGGCTTTTACACGGGTCGGCTTATACACGAGTATATACGGTATGTGTATACAGGACTCGCAATCTAAACAAGATCTGCAATCATTACCCTTTTGCATACTGATTAAACGCATGACAGCCTATACACATTTCCATTCTTTAGCAGGAAAAACGCACAACTAATTTTAAGAAACCAGTAGGAAGACCTACCCACCATATAAGGTTATTGGGTGAGCATCTTCATCTTTAAGCAAGATTACTATTAAATGGGAGATAATTGATAATTTTGTTTATATGACCCCCTCAGAATATATACCACCGTCATATAGAGGGAATCACACCTCCAGGGGAGAAGGGAGTCAGGAAGGAGGAACAAACAAGCTGGAAGACGTATATCATACAGCACAGCAACCGGTGAGAGCAATATTGCAATTAGTACTAGTTTTAGTGAGGTGGACCGGTACAGTCTAGTAACACACTTCCTCTATTTTCCACAGCAAATGAGGAGTTCGTTCAGATTGCAGTGGAACTAGCGACAATCATCTATTGCATCAACTGTTCAGAAGCACTAGTAGAAGGCACCTTATACTGCCAGGACGCCACACAGCAAATTTGAACACAAACTGCTATTACAGATTTTATACTCAGAATCTAATATACTTTTATGTACTCATTTTTATATCATGTTATTGATATTTTGTAATAAATAGTTTTAAGAAATTATACATTTAGTTTAGAGTCTTCCCTACCTTAAGTAAGTGTGAAGGCAAGCGCTAGGTCTGTAACCATATTCAGCTAGTTACCCTGTACCATAGAGATTGGAAGCACAGAAATCTCAGAGACTTATCAGCAGCTGCCTAAATAAGCCTGCTTATGTTAATGCGAGCTTCAATGATCCCACTATACCTTTTATAGTATTGCCCTAGGCAGGGAAGCCAAAAAATGTGTGGCACTCTGATGCCCCTGGATTGAGGCGTGCATGAGAGCCTCTTTAAATAATGTGCCCATTTTAAGCAAGTGGGTCTTTTGTAGTATTTCCCTAGGCAGGGCTGCCAAAAGTTGGGAGACACTTCAATGTCCCTGGATAGAGGTGTGCATGAAGGCCTCTTTAAATAATGTGCCCATTATAAGAAAGTAGGTCTTTTGTAGTATTGCCCTTGGCAGGGAAGCCAAAAATTGTGTGGCACTCTGATGCCCCTGGATAGAGGCGTGCATGAGAGCCTCTTTAAATAATGTGCCCATTTTAAGCAAGTGGGTCTTTTGTAGTATTGCCCTAGGCACGGAAGCCATAAATTGTGTGGTACTCTGATGCCCTGGATAGAGGCGTACATGAGAGCCTCTTTAAATAATGTGCCCATTTTAAGCAAGTGGGTCTTTTGCAGGATTGCCCTAGGAAGGGCTGCCAAAAATTGGGAGGCATTGCGATGCCCCTGGGAGGAAACATGGAGGAGAGCCTCTAAAAATTGTTCCCATTACAAAAGAGCAGGTCTCCTGTACTTGTAATGCCCATTCTGTAAGCATGGACTAAAACATTTACCCCTGGTGGGTATACATGAAACTAATGCCTAACTTTTGAACGGTTAGGGTCATCATCATCATCATAAATATGATGTAAAAAAATTATGGTTTTGTGGCATCATGAACCACGGTCACACTGATCATATGATGGTGGCGGATGAGAAGAAGGAGGAGCAATACAGCAAGTAACCAAAGACATGAAGTGTGTACCGATGTGGTGGTGTGCGGAGGTGCATGGCAATCTACTGGTACAAAATTTAAATTCCGCTATCATTTGGTGGTGGTGAAGTCAGGCCCAATCCAACCCTTGTTCATCTTGATCAAAGTCAGCCTGTCAGCATTTTCAGTTGACAGGCGATTCCATTTATCTGTAATGATTCCACCTGCGGCACTAAAAACTCTGACAAAATATTAGCGGCAGGGCAGGCCAGGACTTCCAAGGCATAGAGAAGCCAATTCCTGCCACGTGTCCAGCTTGGATACCCAATAATTATAAGGCACAGAAGAGTCTAGGAGCAATTTAGTTCGATCGGCAAGGTACTCCCTTAGCATCTTGGCAAACTTTGCATTCCTTGTGACACTACCCCGCACCTCAAGGCCTGTGATACGGGAGGTGCTGAGAAAAGTGTCCCAGATCTTTGAGAGTGTTCCCCTACCTCTGCTGGATTGGACTTGTGCCTCTCTCAGCCGGACGCCTTGGTTGTCAACTGAATAGTGACCTCTGCCGCTAGCGTTTTCAGAAGGGACATTTTTTAGTAATTCCGCGACTATGGCCTTCTGGTACTGCAGCATTTTTTTTTTTTTTTTTTTAAAACACTTTTTATTGGATTTTTTTCAATACTCAGTTTTTCCAGTCAACAGTCGTCACACAATATACATTGTCATCAACAGTAGGAAAATCAATTAAATCCAAAATTAAGCAATACAAGACATGGACATTTTACCCAACAATAACAGATAGAAAACCCCACCCACCCCAAACCTCCCTCCCACCCTCATATTTGCTTACTCCATTTCTGAAATCAAATCAGCCACTATCAAAATATAGTCAACTACGGGGGGTAGAACCGATTTTTAATCCCCCAAGGGTACCTCCCAGGTCCTCCAAGCAGTACCACTGGGTGTTGCGAAATAGCATTACCAATTGGTCAATTTCAAATCTAGAGAGATTACTCAAAATAAAATCTCTCCATGTGGAGAAGAACTTCCTCACCTTGTTCTCCTTATCTGTTTCTGCCTCCAATTTCTCAAGCCCCATTGTATATTTCAAATCTGCAATCTAGATAGGCCAGGTACTTTCGCACCTAACCATTGGCGTAAAATAAGCCGTTTAAACTGAAGGGACGCAATATGCAAAAAGGTACGCCCCCTTTAGGAATAGAGTGACCTGAGAAGTCATGAAATACCCATATCGCATTGTTTAGAGGCAAATCCACTCCCAGTATTCCCCCCATCCATCTCTTGACCTCCTTCCATTTAGCTTGTACCTGGGCGCATTCCCATATCCCATGGAACATGTCAGTTTTGGGTTTGTCACAGATCGGGCATGTCAATCGTCTATCTGGATTAGTAGGGGTAGCTGGAATGTTGAACCCCATAATGGCTCTGTGAATCATCCTATAGTGGGTATCTCTCCACCTTTCTTCTTTCACATATTTACGCAAATCCATCCAACCATCCACTATTGCGTCCCCCACGTTTTCATCCATCAGTCTCGTCTCCCAACCCTTAAATAGATGCGTGGGTCCCGAAGGAATCAAATTGCGTCTGAGCGCCAAGTAAATAGAGGATATATTAGCAGCCGGCGCCTGCGGTGAGAGGAGATCATCCAACACCGAGGGTTGACATTCCCTCCTGACATCCCGAAGTCTCGAGAACAAGTGATATTTTAGCTGAGCAAACTGCAGGATGTGAGAGGAGCTCAAATGCCAAGTCTCTAACGCCTCTTTAGCCGTCATCCATCTTTGGTCCGAAGTCTTAATCAAATCCTGAAGTGTGGTTACCCCTCTCTCCTTCCATATCTTAAATAAGACATTTTCCCTCCCCTGTGGGAAATCCGGATTATCCCAAAGCGGCGTATATCTCGATGTTCTCCATGATAATCTCAGTTTACACCTTACCGCTTTCCATGCTGCCCTAGTATCTTCGAATAGAACAGAGTGTTTGACAGACAAACCCAGGACGCCCGCCGGGGCCTGTAATACTGCTCCTAGACTCCATGGTGCGCACCATTGCACCTCCAACTCATAATCTGAGTGTAGACTCGTGCCTCTCAGCCAGTCCACCGCATGTCGTAGGACACAAGCCAAGTTATATCCCCTTACATTAGGAAACGCTAGACCCCCTTCTTCCTTAGAAAACATCAGTGTGCGTAGCTTTATTCTATTCCTTCTCCCCCTCCACAGAAATCTAGAGAAGGCCCTATTCAGTCTGTTTACATCTGTATGTCGTAGTAGGAGCGGGATCGTCTGCAAAGGGTACAACAGACGTGGGAAACTGATCATCTTAACAAGATGGACTCTGCCTAACAGAGACAACGGGAGAGCCTTCCATCTATCCAGCTCCTGCTCGATTTTCGTTATAATTGGAGGAAAGTTCAGACGATAAATATCCCTGGCATCTTTATTCAATAGTATACCCAAATATTTAATTTCCTTGGTGGCCACTTTTATTCCCCGATATATGTCTTGTTGCCAATCATCCTTTAAAATCCGTCTGCCATCCTCCGTTAGGGGCAAAATCTTCGCATTTCGCCAAATTCAGTTGAAACCCCGAGATTTTATGAAACACCTCAAACTTCTCCAGCACCTCCCCTAAATCTCCATCAGGGTTCGCCATATAGAGTATGATATCATCAGCGAATAGCTTTGATTTCAAGATTGTGTTGCCCACCTTAATGCCTGTGTAGCTCCCAGGCCCGTTTAAATATCTAGAAAGAGGCTCGATGGCCAGATTAAAAAGCAGCGGCGACAGAGGGCATCCCTGACGTGTTCCCCTCTCCAACTTAATGGGGTCTGACAGGAACCCCGGAGTGTGCACACGTGCCCTAGGGTTGGCATATAGTACTCCCAGAAAGCTTCTAAAACTCCCCGAGAACCCCATCCTATCAAGGACGCGCTCCAGCCACGGCCACCCCACACTGTCAAAAGCCTTCTCTGCATCAAGAATGACCATGGCTGGAGCCCCTCCCCCCACCCGGTGGTCCAGGCGAACCGCCTCTAGAACCATAATAGCTTTACGCACATTTAGAACAGCCGCCTTCCCCCTGACAAAACCACATTGTTCTTTACCTACCCAACGCGGCAGCAGTCCAGCCAAGCGGTCCGCCAGAATCTTGGAAAGTATCTTCAAGTCCTGGTTAATCAGGGAGATTGGGCGGAATGCTGCCGGGTCGTCTGAAGGCTTTCCTCCCTTAGGGAGAAGCTTAATGTAGGCCGTATTTAGTTGGTCAGGAATCTCTTTACCATTCAAAAAAATCATTATACATATCCCTCAAATGTGGGGCTATTTGGTCTATCAGAATTTTATATAGGCTGGCCCAGAACCCATCCGGACCCGGTGCCTTGTGAATATTTAACTTCTTAATAGTCTCTTTCACCTCTTCCTCCGAAATCTCCCTATTTAGTTCTACTAATTCCACCTCAGTAACATTGGCAACTCAACCTCCTCTAAACATTGTTGACCCAGAGTTGAATCGCACGGCCGTTTGCCATAGAAAGACGCATAGTATGTCCCCAGAGTATCATTAATCTCCTTTGGATTGGAGGTAATTGCTCCATTCACATCCCTGATAGACGTAATCTGGGTTGTAGAATTTCTTCCTTTTGCCAAATGAGCTAACAACCTCCCCGCCTTGTCCCCATATTTGTGTAGCTCCGCATCACGAGCAGATTTGCCCATTATCTCCCGTCTTCACGCCCACGCATCAAACCTCTCTTTCGCTTCCAGCCATCTTTGCCTATTTACTGCAGTTGGGGATTGTTGGTATCTTTGATATTCCTCCTGCACCTGTCCACTCGTTGCCAAGTAGGAAGCATTTTCTTTTTAAGTGTCGTTGCATATGCCATCACCCTCCCTCTCAACACTGCCTTGGCCGTCTCCCAAAACAGAGTAGAGTCCAGAGTCTCCGGTGGATTGCAAGTTTTATAGTCCATCCACCATTCCCCCATGAGACAGGCGAAGTCCTTGTCAGTCTTTAAGTAATGTGGGAAACGCCAAATCAAGTCAGTGCCTCTCGGGAAAGTCTCACCCAAAGTCACCATCACTGGGCTATGGTCAGAAATCACTAAATCCATGATGTCCGTCTCCACCACCTTTGTCAACACATCACTGCTAACCAGTAATAAGTCAATTGTAGACCATGAGCCATGTGGATGTGAAAAATGAGGGTACCGGCGATCCACCGGGTGCTGTAGACGCCAAGCATCATTTAAACCCAGATCTTCCACCAATCCCCGTAGGGTCCCACCTGCATTCCTCCCAACCCCTCCCTTCCCTCTCCTCTCGTTCCCGATCTGTCCTCCCCCACCTCAAGGACCTCGTTCATGTCTCCTCCCACAACAAGTGTATTCAAGCCCGTCTTCAACACCTCCGCTCCCAAATTGGTAAAAAAAGAAGTTCTATCAGCATTAGGCGCGTATATGTTATGTTATATATTATGAATATTCAGGGTCCCACTCGGAGTCTCTAGAACCACCTGTACATGTCTCCCCTCAGTATCATGGCAGCATTGCAACAGCTTATGAGGGAAACCCTTACTCACCAAAGTGAGAACCCCTGCATGTCGATCCACCGCCCCTGACCCATAAACCTCCCCTACCCATAGCTTATTCATCCTAAACATATCATGTTGAAGCAAATGAGTCTCCTGCAAAAGAGCTATGTCAGCCCGTAGCCTCCGGAGGAGCCGGAGCACCATCAGTCGCTTCTCCGGGACCTGAGTCCCTTAATATTCCAAGAGATGATTCTAACAATCGTCTATATACATACAGCTCCCATGACGCGCCAGACACCCCGGAGGCCACGTACCCCCTCCCAAATAGAAAACACCATCCAGATAAATTAAGCAGCTGAATCTTTCGCCCATCAACTCCCAATCTTCCCAACCTCTCTATAAAAGAACCCCCCCTCCAACTAAACATTTCTAACAGTAATTTAACCATATAATCCTTCAAGCCTCCTCCGACACAACCCGCCCCTTCCCTCCCCCTCCCCCTAAATATATACCAGCTCATCTCCGTACTTCCTTTTTTTCCAGCACAGATACCTCCTCTTCCCTCCAGCCAAGCCCTTGCACAGATATCAAATATCAGCCCCCATTCAATCGGCCAAATCTCTATATGGGAGTCAATAAATCATACTCCCAGCAACATCTAGTCCGTTTGGAGAGAGGGAAAAAAAAAAAAAAAACACAAACACCACCTTCATACATACGGGCTCAGCGAGCATAAAAATCAAAAAATCATCCTCCACTATCAGTGCCCACAGGCAGGCAACTTCATCAGGCACAGACAGTCACGGCTCCATCCTCAAGGCGGCGTCTCAACCGGACTCGATGGACCTCCTCTTGGGGATCTACTGCTATCTCTCCTGTTAGTCGGCGAGTAGCGCGGCGATCTCATAAACGCCTTCATAGCCTCTTCCGGATTCCGCCATCTTTGAAATGTGCCATCCTCTCCTCTCGTTCTGAGAACCGCTGGGTATTGGAGCTGAAATTGTACACCTCTCTCTGCGGTACAACATACCACAGACATCACTGAAAGCTCGTCTCTGTCTCGCCACCAAGGCTGAAAAGTCTTGATGTAGAACCACTTTGTGCCCCAGTATTTCCAGTGGGCGCCTTCTGGCTCTGGATGCTCGCAGGAGCTTATCTTTGTCCTTAAAATCGAGGTACTTGGCTATAGCCTGTCTTGGGCCCCTGGGTTGCGGATTACTCCGGCTGCCCCTTTCATTAGCAGAGGTCCCCTGGACAGATCCTCTTGGGGGCCCCAACCTGTGTGCTCTTTCCACTTTACACAGACCCTCTATGCCCAGGGCAGCAGGCAAGTCCCTCTCAAATACAGTGTCCAGTTGCTGAAAAGAGACAGATTCAGGCAGCCCAGTGATGCGGAAGTTGCTTCTTCTCGATCTATTCTCCAAATCCTCCAATTTATCAGCCATCTAGGCATTCCTTTTCTGTGCCTCCTCCAACTCCTGCTCCTTCACATTCAGTCTGTCCTCCAGATCGGACATCCTTTGTTTAAGATGATCCAACCTGCCCGCATGTCTGGCTGTCGCTTCCCTTATGTCCTCCAGAGCATCCCTCACTGCCTCCCTCACTGCAGCCGTGATATCAGCCCTCAGAGATTCAATTGCCTCCCTGGCTCCTATGGTGCTGTCCTGCTGCTGGCTCGGTCTCTGCACATCATTTTCCATCCTGGGGCTCCCTCCTTTTGTCTTCCCCAGCATACCTCGTGTGCTCCCGTGTTCCCCGCGTTCTATCCTCTGGGGCTGCGGCAGTTCCTGTGTCCCGCGCTCTTTTCTCTTTATTGCAGCTGTCTGGGCGGGCGCCGCCATCTTGCTCCTTCCCGCCTTCACACCAGGCGGACGTGTGGCTGAGTGCTGGCCGCCTCCCGCGCTCCGCAACCACCGCTCCACTGTGCCAGGTCACTCCGGGAGTCACTGTGAGTCACCCTGATCTATCAGCGCGACCGCGGGAGCCTGTATTGACGGTCTAAGGCTGGCTGGTGCCGGGAGCATCCTCACTCCCATGTACCCGCCTCGGGAATAAGAGAAATAAAGTTCTCTTTGTAGCGCGAGTCTAAAAGTGTCACCAAGCAGTAATGAGTGTCCGCCAAGATCTTGACAACGCGAGGGTCACGAGACAGGCAGCGTAACATAAAGTCAGCCATGTGAGCCAGACTGTTAACAGGCAAGACTTCAGGGTCCTCACCAACAGCATGACTGGCCATGCTCCTTCGGGCTCTCCCAATGGTCCTCCTCTGCCACCCACAAAGATGGCCACACGCTGGATCTCATCTTTACCCGTCTTTGCTCCCTTACTAATCTCACAAAGTCAACCCTCACCCTGTCTGACCACAATCTGCTGACCTTCTCCGCCCTCTCCTCCCCTACTACATCACCTCCTCTCCGCAAACTTGATCATCCCCGCAGAAACTTAAAACACATTGATCTACACTCACTCTCAGAATCCCTTCTCCCTCTCGCCAACATAACATCTATACGTGACACAGACACTGCCACCACCCTCTACAACACCACATTAACCAAGGCACTCGACCTAGCAGCCCCCCTCACACACCACGCTCCACGCACTAATAGGCAACCCTGGCACACCACCCTCACTAAAGACCTGAGACGGGCATCCAGGATCGCCGAGAGGCGATGGAAAAAATCACCTTCCACTGAGCATTTTGCACTGTTCAAACAGTCCCTCATCACCTTCAAGACTGCACTTGCCACCGCCAAACAAACCTTCTTCTTATCCCTAATAACCTCCCTGTCCCACAATCCCAAGCAACTGTTCAAAACCTTCAATTCCTTACTCTGCCCACCTGCTGCCCCTCCCTCTCCCCTTATCTCTGCAGAAGACTTTGCCTCCTTCTTCAAAGAAAAGATTGACAGAATCAGAGACAGCTTTGATCCACTGTCCCCACAGCCTCCGCTTTCACCTATACTGCACTCTACTTCCATCAACTGCTTCCCCCCTATAACTGAAGACCAGCTCTTCTCCCTCCTGTCAAAATCACACCTCACCACCAGTGCCCACGACCCGCTCCCATCCCACCTCATTCCCAACCTCACCTCCGTTATCATCCCAGCCCTAACTCATCTTTTCAACCTATCACTTACCACTGGCACCTTCCCCTCAGCCTTCAAACACGCCTTGATCACACCCATCCTCAAAAAAGCCTCCCTCGATCCCACAACTGTCTCCAACTACCGCCCTATATGTCTCCTCCCTTTCGCCTCTAAACTACTTGAACAGCATGTCCACTCTGAGCTGTCCTCTCACCTCTCCTCCTGCTCCCTCTTTGACCGCCTGCAATCTGGCTTCCGACCCTCCACTCCACTGAAACAGCCCTGACCAAAGTCACAAATGACCTACTGACTGCCAAAAGCAAGTGCCACTACTCTGTTCTCCTCCTCCTCGACCTGTCAGCCGCCTTCGACACTGTTGACCACTCCCTTCTACTACAGATCCTGGAATCTCTTGGCATCATGGACCTTGCCCTCTCTTGGATCTCCTCATACTTAACAGACCGCACCTTCAGCGTCACCCACTCCCACACATCCTCCTCGCCCTACCCCCTATCTGTCGGGGTCCCCCAGGGCTCGGTTCTTGGACCATTACTGTTCTCAATCTACACTCTCGGTCTAGGGCAACTCATTGAGTCCCATGGCCTCCAATATCACCTCTACGCCGACGACACAAAAATCTACCTGTCTGGTCCTGACATCGCCTCCCTTCTATCCAAAATTCCACACTGCCTGTACGCCATCTCATCCTTCTTCTCTGCTCGCTTCCTTAAGCTGAACATGGACAAAACCGAGTTCATAGTCTTCCCCCCAAGACGCTCCCCCTCACTACCTGACATATCCATCGTCGTCAACGACTGCTCTCTCTCTCCAGTTCCCCATGCCAAGTGCCTCGGGGTTATCCTTGACTCTTCCCTCTCCTTCAAGCCCCACATCCAGGCCCTCGCCACCTCCTGCCGACTCCAGCTCAAAAACATCTATAGGATTCGCACTTTCCTCGACCACGACACTGCAAAAATCCTTATTCACGCTCTCATCATCTCCCGCCTCGATTACTGCAACCTCCTGCTCACCGGCCTCCCTAATACCTCCCTTGCACCCCTCCAATCTATCTTGAACTCCGCTGCCCGCCTAATCCATCTGTCTCCCCGCTACTCCCCTGTCTCCCCCCTCTGCCAAGCCCTTCATTGGCTCCCTGCTTCCCAGAGATCCCGGTTTAAAACATTGACCATGACATACAAAGCCATTCACAACCAGTCCCCTCCATACATCTCTGACATGGTCTTCCGTTACCTACCCTCACGCAACCTGTGATCCTCCCAAAAGCTTCTCCTCTACTCCCCCCTCATCTCCACTTCGCACAACCGCATACAGGATTTCTCCCGTACTTCACCCAGACTCTGGAACTCACTGCCCCAACACATCAGACATTCTCCTACCCTGGGAACCTTCAAAAGAAGCCTGAAGACCCACCTGTTCCGCCAAGCCTACCACCTGCAATAAGACCCGGTCCACCACACCGCCTCATGACTCGAATTTCCCCCTCCTACTGTATCCCACCCGCCCCTCATAGACTGTGAGCCTTTGTGGACAGGATTTCTCCCCTCTTGTTTCTGTACAACTGAATTGTCAACATTTATTGTTACTTGTATTGTTACTATGTTACTTGTCCTAGTCTGCTATTTTTAACATGTAAAGCGCCATGGAATATAATGGCGCTATATAAATTAATAATAATAATAATAATAATAATAATGCTGACTTCATCCTCCTCCTCCTCCTCTGGCCATCCACGCTGAACCGACGGTCTGACGGTTGTGCATGTATTACCGTCAATTCCGCATGAAAGTAGCTCTATTTCTTCATTCTCCTCCTCCTCGTCATAGTCCTCCAATGCACGTTGGGATGAGATGAGACTGGGCTGTGTGTAATCACCCAGTATGGTTTCTTGCTGCAAGTCATTGTGCTCCGCCTGCAATGCATCGTCTTTCATTTTGCGCAGAGAGCGTTTTAGAAGACAGAGAAGTGGGATGGTGACGCTAATGATGGTGTTATCGCCGCTCACCATCTTGGTGGAGTCCTCAAAGTTTTGGAGGACGATACATATGTCGAACATGCATATCCACTCCTTAGGTCTTATGTGTGGAGCTTGAACCGTATACCGACGGCCTAGTTGATGCTGGTACTCCCCATAACTGCCCTCTTCTGCTCACAAATCCTGACCAACATGTGCAGTGTGGAATTCCAAAGCGTGGGGACATCACACACCAGTCTGTGAGCCGGAAGCTGCAAACGCCGCTGAGAGCCGGCAAGGCGGGCAGAAGCAGTAGGTGACTTTCTAAAATGGGCACACAGGCGGCGTACTTTGACGAACAGATCAGACAGCTCTGAGTAGGATTTAATAAACCGCTGAATCACGAGGATGAGCACATAGGCCATGCATGGAGCATGTGTCAGCTCGCCTCGCCTCAGAGCCGCCAAAAAGTTCCGGCCATTGTCACACACGACTATGCCTGGCTGTAGGTTCAGCGGTGTGAGCCAGTGATCTGCCTGCTGTTTCAGAGCTGTCCACAACTCTTCAGCGTTGTGGGGTTTGTCACCTACGCATATTAGCTTCAGCACAGCCTGTTGCCGCTTAGCCGAGGCAGTGCTGCAGTGTTTCCAGCTTGGGACTGGTGTGGAGGGTGAAGTGGAGGAAGAGGAGGGGGCTGAGGAGCATGACGTGCCAGAGCTGTACACTATGGGTGAAACCCTGACTGAGCTAGGGCCTGCAATCCTTGGTGTTGGAAGGACTGTTTCCATCCCAAGCTCAGGCTGGGTCCCGGCTTCCAGAATCTTCACCCAGTGTGCTGTCAGCGAGATGTACCGGCACTGCCCACAAGCACTTGTCCACGTGTCCGTGGTTAGGTGGACTTTGCCTGAAACTGTGTTGTTAAGGGCACGTATGATGTTTTGTGACACATGCTTATGTAATGCGGGGACGGCACACTGGGAAAAATAGTGGCGGCTGGGGACCGAGTAACGTGGGACAGCCGCCGCCATCAGGTTGCGGAATGCTTCCGTCTCCACCAGCCTAAAAGGCAACATTTCCAAGCAGTCGCGAAATGTGTGCATTTAGAAGTGTGGCATGTGGGGCGTTGGCAGCGTATTTGCGCCTGCATTCCAAAGATTGGTGTATGGATAACTGAACGCTGCGCTGGGACAAGGACGTGGCTGATGATGGTGCTATTTCTGCTTGTGCAAGTACAAGTGAAGGACAGGAGGCATCTTCGCCTACAGTATGGACAAGGGATTGGCTTGCACCCACACCAGTGGAAGACGCAGCGGTGTCACCTGCAGACACTGCTCCTGGTCTCTGCTGTACATCCCACAAAGTTGGGTGCTTTGCTGCCATGTGCCTGATCATGCTGTTGGTGGTCAGGCTGCTAGTTTTGCTAACCCTGCTGATGCTGGCATGGCAGATGTTGCAAATGGCCTTTTTCGAATTATCTGCAGACACCTTAAAAAACAGCCAGACTCAGGAAGACCTAACAGTTGTGCTGGCAACTTCACTCGTGTTGTTGTTCCGAGAAACAGTTGCCTGACTTTTGCCTGCGGCCACCACCCTGCTTCTTCCGGCCTGTTGTGATGCTACGCCTAACACCCCCTGTGCACTGCTGTCCTCACTCTGCATGTCCTCCTGCCAGGTTGGGTCAGTTACTGGATCATCCACCACGTCGTCTTCCACTTCCGCACCCTGGTCCTCCTCCTGACTTTCTGGCAATTGTGTCTCATCATCGTTCACCTCTTGTTGAGACACGTTCCCACCGTTGCCTTCGTAAGACCGTGGCTGCTCAAATATTTGGGCATCGGTACATACGATCTCCTCATGACCCACTTCAACTGGAGCTGGCGAGAGGCCAGAATCTATGAATGGATAAGTGAACAGCTCTTCAGAGTGTCCAAGTGTGGGATCAGTTATGTCTGGGGCTGGGCACTTGGCATGGTGGGAGGAAGGAGTATCAAGGTGTGGAATGTGCATTCCAGTCTCACGGCTACTGACACTTGACCGTGTGGAAGACAGGGTATTTGTGGTGGTGCCAAACTGACTGGAAGCATTATCCGCTATCCAACTAACAACCTGTTGACACTGGTCTTGGTGTAATAGTGGAGTACTGCTACGGTGCCCTAGAAATTGGGACAGGAAGGTCGAGCGAGATGATGTGGGCGTTTGTCGTGGCGCAATTCGAGCTTGCACACGGGCTCGGCCTCTGCCTGCACCACCATCACGTCCAGTTCCTTGTCCCTTGCCACCGGCCTTGCGCATTTTCAATGTTGTGCTGACTGTATACAGCTAAATAAAGGCATCCAAGATTTGGTTTTTAGCACGACACTGAGATTTGAGATTAAGGCCCTGCAGGTGGACTAGTCAGACACAAACGCTGACGACAATAGCGAGTCTTTTTGCGTATCCTAATTTCGCTGCAACCTATTCCTGCTGCACACAAATGTTAGATGAATGCAGACAAGATTAGCTTTTTGCACGACACTGAGATTTGAGATTAAGGCCCTGCAGGTGGACTAGTCAGACACAATCGCTGACAACAACAGCAATTTTTTTTGCGTATCCTAATTTGCGCTGCAACCTACTCCTGCCGCACACAAATGTTAGATGAATGCAGACAAGATTTGCTTTTTTGCACGACACTGAGATTTGAGATTAAGGCCCTGCAAGCGGACTAGTCAGACACAAACGCTGACGACAATAGTGAGTCTTTTTGCGTATCCTAATTTGCGCTGCAACCTATTCCTGCCGCACACAAATGTTAGATGAATGCAGACAAGAGTTGGTTTTTAGCACGACACTGTGATTTGAGATTAAGGCCCTGCAGGTGGACTAGTCAGACACAAACGCTGACGAGAATAGCAAGTTTTTTGGCGTATCCTAATTTACACTGCAACCTACTGTAGCTGTACTAAGATGCTAAATGAGTGCTGACAAGATTTGACTTTTAGCACGACACTGACATTTGAGATTAAGGCCCTGCAGGTAGATTAGTCAGACACAAACGCTGACGAGAATAGCGAGTTTTTTGGCCTATCCTAATTTACGCTAAAACCTACTCCTGCCTATAGGGAGCTAAATTAATCCCTAAAAGCACTGTTTTAAGATGGATGGATGAGATTTCCAGCCTGTACACCAGCCCCAGATGTGATGCAGGCTGGTATACTGGCACAACAAAGTTTGCTATATACCCTACCTCCTTGCCTGCCTGTATATAGCTCTATTAATCCTCTGAAGGACTGTTGTGGTAATTAGACTGGCAGCCCTGTGCCTACACTAGCTGAAAGGCCACAAATCTTTCCCTCAATCAGCAGCAGCTCTCCCTACACTGACTGTCTGTGGAGCAGAGTGACGAGCACAGCGCGGTCAGGTCTTATAAAGACCTGATGACGCTGTGCGGCCAGCCAATCACTGTAATGCCACAACCAACATGCCTGTGGCATTACAGTATATGTCAGCCAATCCCTGCATGTGGGCTGGCTCTGTAAAGAGCGCCAACATGCAGGGAAATGGACCCCGAGCATAGCAAGAGTATCGCGAGATTACTCAGTACTCGCCGAGTACCCCGAGTACCGAGATATTCGTGCGAGTACCGAGTAGTGACAAGCATACTCGCTCATCCCTATTTATTACTTTGATGTGGGATTGGTATTACCATTTTTTGACTCCTTTTATTTCTCTGTTCCTGACCATCCGGAATCCAGCTCTGACTAGGGAGGTGGAGGGGTGCTGCCGGGAGATGATGGGAGATGGTTCTGTTTTAAATAGCTTAAGAATTACTGGTTATGTATGGTGGGGGGTATTTCTCCTTATAATGCTTGAATATAGTATACTGTGTTTACTATGGCGGGAGGGGATAGGTGGTGAGATCATGACGGGGGAGCTGGAGCTAAGGAGGGAAGGTGTTTCTAGTTGGTTAAGACCCACTCTCTTTGAGGGATGGGAAGGGGAAGGATGGGGGGGAAGTTGAGGGAGGGAAGGGTGGGGAAGGCAGACAGCAAAGAGAGACAAGTGTGCTAACAGACCAATGGGATCGTCAAAATTACTTAGTGCCCCAATTAAAATGCTGAGGTGGAATGTTAGAGGGCTATCAGATGCTACAAAAAGAGAGGCAGTCCTAAAATATATACTTGACCAACAGTCGACCATAATATGTCTGCTGGAAACACATCTGGTTAAAGATAAGATGGGGATTTTACAGAGGAAATGGATACAGGAGTCCTATCATGTCATATATTCCTCATACTCAAGGGGGGTGTCCATATTGGTACCTATGTCTACTAAATTTGAATTTGTGGAGTCACACTCGGATGGGGTGGGACAATACATCATACTGGTATGCAAAGTGCAGGGGTTGCTGATGGCACTCATAGCGATGTTCCCTCCTCCGCCCTATTCCAGCAAAAAGCTTAGAGAAGCGATGGAGTGGATGGGACATCTTGGGGAGATTCCTGTTCTCCTGGTGGGAGACCTGAACAATGTGCAGAATGATTACTGGACAAACAAAAATAATCTGGGTAGGACTCAGGGTCACATCACGCCATTCGGGACGTCTATACGGGAGTTGGGCCTAAGAGATGTCTGGAGGGTTTGAAGTCGAGAGTTGTGATGTTATTCTTGCTATTCCGCCACTCACAATAAACTATCTCGCATAGACATGGCCCTGGGAAGCGATGCTATGGATGCACTGGTGGTGGGGGTGGAATATCTACCCAGGACCATGTCGGACCACAAACCGATTTGTGCACATGTTCAGTCAGGGGAGGCTAGGGTAGGGGGAAAGATGGGATGGAAGCTTCACCCAGGATGGTTGCGCATCATTAATGTAGACCTGCTGCATAGGAATCTAGATGAATACTTTGTTTTAAATGAAGGAACAGCGGGACCAGAGGCCCGTTGGGATGCCATGAAAGCGTACCTGAGAGGCATACTTATCAAAGATATTAATATGCGTAAGTCTGAGATGAGGAAGGAGGAAGTGGAGAAATTGGCAGCTTTGAGCAGGGCGGAGGAGGAGCTGATTGTAAAGGGAGTTCGGGAAGCTGAAAAGCTGATGAGGGAAGCCCAGGAGGAGTTGGACAGGTTTCAATGGGAGGAAACATTGAAAAAGAATGAGTTTAGGCGGGCAAGCTTCTATGAAGAAGGAGGAAAGGTCAGACACATGCTGTCGGTGGTCGCCTCGGTGCAGAGGAGGACCCCCTTTGTACACTCTGTATATGCAAAGGATGGGGCTTTGTTAACTGACACTGCTGATATTGGAGCAGTCTTTGTGGATTTTTATGAGAAGCTGTATTCCCCTGGTGCGGAGGATGACGCCGACAGTATTGTTAGGTACTTAGACTCTTTACGCATGCCTAGACTTACAGAAGAGGATAGGGACAGTGTGGAGGGCCCGCTTACGTGTGAAGAACTGAGCGCGGCGTTGGCCTCTATGGCCAATGAAAAAGCCCCGGGATCCGATGGGCTCCAGTGGAGATTTGCTAACAGATGGAAGAGGTGTTGCTCCCGCAGCTGCAGGAGATTCTCAGATTCTAACAAGTTCCGGGGGGGGAATGTTCTCCCATTGTCTATGAGGGAGACAGTTATTGCTCCCTAAGGAAGGTAAGGAACCGAGCCTTCCGGAGTCCTACCGGCCCATCTCGCTGTTGTCAACTGATGTTAAAATCTTGGCAAACGTCCTGGCAAGCCGGCTGGCCAATGTTGTCACCAGTCTGATACATTCAGACCAGTCGGGATTTCTGCATAACAGGTCCACTGTGGTGAACTTGCGGAGATTATATTTGGACATGCAATTACCAGCTGATAATGCTGGCCAGAGGGTTATAGCTTTGCTGGACGCTCACAAGGCGTTTGACTGTGTGAGATGGGAATTCTTATGAAAAGTTATGGAGCGCCTATGGTTTGGTCCGCAATTCCCATCGTGGTTGTGCCTGCTGTACACCGATCCGAGGGCTAAGATAAGGATTAATGGTGCCTTATTTGGCTCGATAGCCCTTCGGCGGGGTACAAGACAGGGGTGCCCGTTATCCCCATTACTATTCAGCTTAGCGATGGAGCCACTGGCAGCTAAAATAAAAGGGGAAAGAGGGGTGGTGGGCTTTAGGTATGGCGAGATTGAGGAAAAGGTGGCGCTCTACGCAGACAACATCCTGCTATTCCTGGAGGATTCTGATGCCTCACTGCCAGAAGCCATGAGATTGATTGATACGGAGCTTTTTCCGGATTGCGAATCAATTGGCACAAATCTACATTATTTTCATTGGATGTCGGGATGTCGTCTGTTGTGGAGAGTGGGGGCCTCACTCTAGTGGATAGGTTTAAATATCTACGCATATGGATATCAAACCCACTTACAACTTACTTAGATCTACAGTCATGGCCAAAAGTTTTGAGAATGACACCAAAATTATATTTTCACATGATCTGCTGCCCTCTGGTTTTTATTTGTGTTTGTCTGATGTTTATATCACATACAGAAATATAATTGCAATCATATTATGAGTACCAAAAGGTTATATTGACAGTTAGAATGAGTTAATGCAGCAAGTCAATATTTGCATTGTTGACCCTTCTTCTTCAGGACCTCTGCAATTCTCCCTGGCATGCTCTCAATTAACTTCTGGATCAAACCCTGACTGATAGCAGTCCATTCTTGCATAATCAATGCTTGCATTTTGCCAGAATTTGTTGGTTTTGTTTGTCCACCCGTCTCTTGATGATTGACCACAAGTCCTCAATGGGATTAAGATCTGGGGAATTTCCAGGCCATGGACCCAAAATATCTATGTTTTGTTTCCTGAGCCATTTAGTTATCACCTTTGCTTTATGGCAAGGTGCTCCATCATGCTGGAAAAGGCATTCATGTGCACCAAACTGCTCTTGGACGGTTGGGAGAAGTTGCTCTTGGAGGACATTCTGGTACCATTCTTTATTCATGGCTGTGTTTTTAGGCAAGACTGTGAGTGAGCCGATTCCCTTGGCTGAGAAGCAACCCCACACATGAATGGTTTCAGGATGCTTTACAGTTGGCATGAGACAAGACTGGTGGTAGCGCTCACCTCTTCTTCTCCGAATAAGCTGTTTTCCAGATGTCCCAAACAATCGAAAAGGGGATTCATCATAGAAAATGACTTTACCCTAGTCCTGAGCAGTCCACTCCCTGTACCTTTTGCAGAATATCAGTCGGTCCCTGATGTTTTTTCTGGGGAGAAGTGGCTTCTTTGCTGTCCTCCTTGATACCAGGCCTTGCTCAAAGAGTCTCCGGCTCACAGTGCGTGCAGAAGCACTCACACCAGCCTGCTGCCATTCCTGAGCAAGCTCGGCACTGCTGGTAGTCCGATCCCGCAGCTGAAACAGTTTTAAGATACGGTCCTAGCGCTTGCTGGTCTTTCTTGGGCGCCCTGGAGCCTTTTTGACAACAATGGAAGCTCTCTCCTTGAAGTTGATGATGCGATAGATTGTTGACTGAGGTGTAATCTTTGTAGCTGTGATACTCTTCCGTTAGGCCATTTTTGTGCCGTGCAATGATGGCTGCACGTGTTTCTTTAGAGATAACCATGGTTAACTGAAGAGAAACAATGATACCAAGCACCAGCCTCCTTTTAAAGTGTCCAGTGGTGTCATTCTTACTTAATCATGACTGATTGTTCGCCAGCCCTGTCCTCATCAACACCCACACCTGTGTTAATGGCACAATCACTAAAATGATGTTAGCTGCTCCTTTTAAGGCAGGACTGCAATGATGTTGAAATGTGTTTTGGGGTTAAAGTTCATTTTCTAGGCAAATATTGACTTTGCAAGTAATTGCTGTTAATCTGATCACTCTTTATGACATTCTGGAGTGTATGCAAATTTCCATTAGAAAAACTGAAGCAGTAGACTTTGTAAAAATTAATATTTGTATCATTCTCAAAACTTTTCGCCATAACTGTAAATCTGGAACCGGTTGTGGGGATTATTAAGGAGAAAAAGGGTGCAAGGAACAAGCTACGCTTGTCTGTAGTAGGACGTACTGTATCAACTTAATAAAAATGATTTTAATGCCTAAATTGTTATACCGTATATACTCGCGTATAAGCCAAGTTTTTCAGCCCAAAAATTGGGCTGAAAAGTCCCCCCATCGGCTTATACGCAAGTCACTCGGTATGCTGTGGAGGGGCTGCACCGGTGGCTGGAGGAGGCAGGAAGGGGCCGCGGTGACCGCAGGTGGTCACGTGGGGCCGCCTCATTAGTGCAATGAATATGCACGGCATCCCCCCATCCATCAACGGCGGGGGGATGCCGTGCAATTGCACTAGACAGGCCCCCACCAGTAACACACAGCCCCCCCTCCTTAGTATGTCCCCCCCTCCTTAGTATGTCCCCCCACCCAGGCTGTGGCACCTGTTAAAATAACAAACGTTCATACATCACCTTTCCGGCGCAGCTCCTCCACTCCTCCGCTTCCGGCTTCTTCTTCTTGCTTCCAGTGTCATGTGACCGGGCGCAGCAGATGACGTCATCTCCTGCGCCCGGTCACATGACACCGGAAGCAAGAAGAAGGAGCCGGGAGCGGAGGAGCGGAGGAGCTGCGCCAGAAAGGTGATGCATGAAAGTTTGTTATTTTAACAGGTGCCACAGCCTGGGGGGGGGGGACATACTAAGGAGGGGGGACATACTAAGGAGGGGGGCTGTGTGTTACTGGTGGGGGCCAGTATAACCACCACTGGGGCTGCTTTATACTGCTATTGGGGCTGTATTTACCTCCTCTAGGGCTGCTGCATACTACGTCTGGGGCTGCTGTATACTACCTCTGGGGCTGCTTTATACTACCACTGGGGCTGCTGTATATACCTCTGGGGCTGCTGTATACTACCACTGGGGCTGCTGTATACTACCACTGGGGCTGTATATACCTCTGGGGCTGCTGTATACTACCACTGGGGCTGTATATACCACTGGGGCTGCTGTATACTACCACTGGGGCTGTATATACGTCTGGGGCTGCTTTATACTACCACTGGGCTGTATATACCTCTGGGGCTGCTGTATACTACCTCTGGGGCTGCTGTATACTACCTATGGGGCTGCTGTATACTACCTCTGGGGCTGCTGTATACTACCTCTAGGGCTGCTGTATACTACCTCTAGGGCTGCTGTATACTACCTCTGGGGCTGCTGTATACTACCTCTGGGACTGCTGTATACTACCACTGGGGCTGTATATACCTCTGGGGCTGCTGTATACTACCACTGGGGCTGTATATACCACTGGGGCTGCTGTATACTACCTCTGGGGCTGCTGTATACTACCTCTGAGGCTGCTGTATACTACCACTGGGGCTGCTGTATATACCTGTGGGGCTGCTGTATACTAACTACTGGGGCTGCTGCTGTATATACCACTGGGGCTGCTGCTGTATACTACCACTGGGGCTGCTGTATATACCTCTGGGGCTGCTGTATATACCTCTGGGGCTGCTGTATACCACACTGCTGGGGGCTGTATACCTGTGCTGGGGTCCACCCTCGGCTTATACACGAGTCAATAGGTTTTCCCAGGTTTTGGGGGCAAAAGTAGGGGGTCGGCTTATACACGAGTATATACGGTATGTTTTGCATAACACCCCAATCTCTGTTCCACAGAAACGGTTTAAACAGATTTGTTCATTGTTTAGGAGTTTATATGGGGAAAGAAAGAAGCCCGGCTGAGAATGGAACTGTTGCAGAGGCCAAAGGATGGGGGGGGCTAGCCCTGCCGAATCCATATATATATTTTATTGCAGCACAGAAGCAACATGTTAGAGGTTGGACACAGAAGGCGACGCGACCGTTGGTCCAAAAGATTCTGGAAAATCTTATGGGAAGATCTCCATTGATTCTGAGTATGGAGGATGGATCTATGGGAATTATTGCGAAGCATTGCCCTACAATGGTTTTATTGCAAAGAGTGTGGGACAAATTGAAAACACTTAGAGGGTTGACGCAACTGACGCGATACTCATCATTATGGAATAATGAGATGCTACATGAAATTAAGAAAATGGGATGCCTGGTGGAGTGGCGAGACAGGGGAATCACATTGGCAAATCACATCACGGATGGGCGGGAGCTGAAATCCTTCTCTCGGCTAAGGAAGAATTCGGGCTGAGCGAAGGGGGGATGTATCAATATATGCAAATGGCGCATGCTGTACGAGCACAAACCAAACTGAAGGAGATGCGGATACAACAGGATATAGTTCTGGAATATATTTGCGAGGGTGGACCCACGAGGGAAGTGATTGCTACAACATATAAAGATCTATTGCATACCTTTCTACTCCAGTACCCCTCGAGGCTAAGACTAGGTGGCAGGAGGAGATGGGAACTATAGAAGAGTAGAAATGGACTTAAATTTTGGAATGGGTGCCAAATTTGTCGCTTAGTGAGTCGGGAAGGCTTTTGCAGTTATACATCTTGTACAGAGTGTATCGCACACCTGACCTACTGTTTAGAGCCAATTTGAGACCCACTTCAAAATGCCCGAGATGTATGACGGAAAAGGCAAGTATTATGCACATGATGTGGTTATTAGTGATGAGCGAGTACTAAAATGCTCGGGTGCTCGAAGCTCGGGCCGAGCATCCCGAGATACTCGTGTACTCGGCCCGAGTACCGAGCCCAATGTTATCCTATGGGAGACACGAGTATTTTTATGAAATGACTGCCGGCAGCATGGAAAAACCCTAAAAATGTCACAAAAGTCTCAGAAAAGTGCTCAAATGACATGGCAACACCATGGGGAAGACCCCTGGAAGCATTTCTCACTCAAAAGTCACAGCTGTGAACAATGTTGTCCGAGTTTCACGCCAATTTTACGGAGTCTCCAGAAAACCTTCCAAAATTACACTAAAATGAATATTTAGGGTGGAAATGTTAAGGGCACATACCCAATAGTGAGATACAGCTGGTGTATGTTACTTTTTGTGATTACATGAAAGATTTTATGTGAAAACATTGTGCGGCACTCCGATGACCGGGAGGAAAGACTGTGCCAACACTGTGATCAGGAGGCCCTGGAGGACGAAACCCACTTCCTGCTACACTGTTCCAAATACTCAGCAGTGAGGGACACTCACTTCAGGAGACTCTCACATCTCTTCCCGGATTTCATCACCATGAAGGAGGAAGAAAAAACATTTATCCTGCTGGGAGAAGAAGAGAGAGCAGTGGAGATAGCAGTGCGGTATGTGAGCGAATGCCATAGACTGCGAGAAAAAGAGCTATGATGCCATGGACTCTATAGCCTCCACATTGGATCTGCCCCCATCCACCTTTCCTATGCCATGGACTATAGCCTCCACCCTGGACTTGCCCCATCCACCTTCCCTATGCAATGGACTATAGCCCCCCCATCCTGGATCCATCCCATCCACCTTCCCTACAGCTCCTACCCAACATCCCCACAGTCCCTATCTCTATTCCCTTTATACAATTGCTTTGGCAAAACTGAGATGTATTTGGTCCTGCCAATAAAGCTTCTTTGAATCTTGAATCTTGAAGAGACGAACATGAAGCCCTGTCTTGAAATAATGTGCCCATTTTGAGGAACTGGGTCTATTGTAGTATCTTCCTTTGCCAGAGCAGTCCAAAATTGGGAGGTTCACCAATGCCCCTGGATACAGACATGCAGGAGGGCCTGTAAACAAGAACTGGGTGTATTGTAGTATAGCCCTTTGGTCAGGGCAGTCAAAAATTGGGAGGTTCAACAATGACCCGTGCATTCAGACATGTAGTAGGGCCTGTAACCCTCAAGTGGGTGTATTGTAGTATAGGCCTTGGCCAGGGCAGCCAAAAATTGGAGGCCCTCAATGTCCCTGGATAGAGACGTGCAGGAGGGCCTGTAAACAAGAACTGGTGTATTGTAGTATAGCCCTTTGGCCCAGGGCAGCCAAAAATTGGAGGTTCAACAATGACCCATGTATACAGACATGTAGTAGGGCCTGTAACCCTCAAGTGGGTGTATTGTAGTATAGCCCTTTGGCCAGGGCAGCCAAAAAATTGGAAGGTTCAACAATGACCCATGCATACAGACATGTAGTAGGGTCTGTAACCCTCAAGTGGGTGTATTGTAGTATAGCCATGTAGTATACATATACATGTATACATGTATATACATGTATACATGTATATATACATATATAGTATACATAATAGTATAGTATAAGTATGGCCAGGGCAGCCAAAAATTGGGAGGCTCCTCATTGTCCCTGGATAGAGACGTGCAGGAGGGCCTGTAAACAAGAACTGGTGTATTGTAGTATAGCCCTTTGGCCAGGGCATCCAAAAATTGGAAGGTTCAACAATGACCCATGCATACAGATATGTAGTAGGGCCTGTAACCCTCAAGTGGGTGTATTGTAGTATAGACCTTTGGTCAGGGCAGCCAAAAATTGGGAGGTTCAACAATGACCCATGCATTCAGACATGTAGTAGGGCCTGTAACCCTCAAGTGGGTGTATTGTAGTATATACCTTTGGCCAGGGCAGCCAAAAATTGGGGAGGCTCCTCATGGCCCCTGGATAGAGACGTGCAGGAGGGCCTGTAAACAAGAACTGGGTGTATTGTAGTATAGCCCTTTGGCCAGGGCAGCCAAAAATTGGAAGGTTCAACAATGACCCATGCATTCAGACATGTAGTAGGGCCTGTAACCCTCAAGTGGGTGTATTGTAGATATACCTTTGGCCAGGGCACCAAAAATTGGGAGGTCACTCATTGTCCCCTGGATAGAGACTGTGGCAATGCGATGGCTGTATTAAACAAGAACTGGGTTGTATGTATATATAGCCCGTTTGTGCCAGGGCAGCCAAAAATTGGGAGGCTCCTCATTGTCCCTGGATAGAGACGTGCAGGAGGCCTGTAAACAAGAACTGGGTGTATTGTAGTATAGCCCTTTGGCCAGTGGCACCAAAAATTGGAGGTTCAACAATGACCCATGCATACAGACATGCAGGAGGACCTGTAAACCTCAAGTGGGTGTATTGTAGTATAGCCCTTTGGTCAGGGCAGCCAAAAATTGGGAGGTTCAACAATGACCGATGCATTCTAACATGTATAGGGCCTGTAACCCTCAAGTGGGTGTATTGTAGTATAAGCCATTTGTCAGGCAGCCAAAAATTGGAGGTTCAACATGACCCATGCATCAGACATGTAGTAGTGCCTGTTAACCCCAAGTGGGTGTATTGTAGTATAGCCCTTTGGTCAGGGCAGCCAAAAATTGGGAGGTTCAACAATGACCCATGCATACAGACATGTAGTAGGGCCTGTAACCCCAAGTGGGTGTATTGTAGTATAGGCCTTTGGCCAGGGCAGCCAAAAATTGGGAGGCTCCTCAATGTCCCTGGATAAGACGTGCAGGAGGGCCTGTAAACAAGAACTGGGTGTATTGTAGTATAGCCCTTTGGCCAGGGCAGCCAAAAATTGGGAGGCTCACATGACCCATGGAAAAGAGACATGTAGAGGGGCCTGTAAACCCAAGCTGGTGTATTGTAGTATAGCCCTTTGGCCAGGGCAGCCAAAAATTGGAAGGTTCAACAATGACCCATGCATACAGACATGTAGTAGGGCTGTAACCCTCAAGTGGGTGTATTGTAGATAGCCATGGTAGTGAGCACATAACATTGAGTACAAAATGACTATGCATGTATACATGTATATACATTATACCCTACATATGTATATGATATAGTATGGCCAGGCAGCCAAAAATTGGGAGGCTCCTCATGTCCCTGGATAGACGTGCAGAGGGCCTGTAAACAAGAACTGGGTGTATTGTAGTATAGCCCTTTGCCAGGGCAGCCAAAAATTGGAAGGTTCAACAATGACCCATGCATTCAGACATGTAGTAGGGCCTGTAACCCTCAAGTGGGTGTATTGTAGTATATACCTTTGGCCAGGCAGCCAAAAATTGGGAGGCTCCACAATGCCCCTGGATAGAGACGTGCAGGAGGGCCTGTAAACAAGAACTGGGTGTATTGTAGTATAGCCCTTTGGCCAGGGCAGCCAAAAATTGGAAGGTTCAACAATGACCCATGCATTACAGACATGTAGTAGGGCCTGTAACCCTCAAGTGGGTGTATTGTAGTATATACCTTTGGCCAGGGCAGCCAAAAATTGGGAGGCTCCTCATTGTCCCTGGATAGAGACGTGCAGGAGGGCCTGTAAACAAGAACTGGGTGTATTGTAGTATAGCCCTTTGGCCAGGGCAGCCAAAAATTGGGAGGTTCCTCATGACCCTGGCATACAGACTGCAGTAGGGCCTGTAAACAAGTGGGTGTATTGTAGTATAGCCCTTTGGCCAGGGCAGCCAAAAATTGGGAGGTTCAACAATGACCCATGCATTCAGACATGTAGTAGGCCTGTAAACCTCAAGTGGGTGTATTGTAGTATAGCCCTTTGGCCAGGGCAGCCAAAAATTGGGAGGCTCATCAATGGTCCCCTGGATAGAGACGTGCAGGAGGGCCTGTAAACAAGAACTGGGTGTATTGTAGTATAGCCCTTTGGCCAGGGCAGCCAAAAATTGGAAGGTTCAACAATGACCATGTATACAGACATGTAGTAGGGCCTGTAACCCTCAAGTGGGTGTATTGTAGTATAGCCTTTGGCCAGGGCAGCCAAAAATTGGAGGCTTCAACAATTGTCCCTGGATAGAGACGTGTAGGGCGGACCCTAGGGTAAAACCAAGAACATTACAGGTAATGTATTTGTTAGTATTTACTAAGAAAAGAAATCCTTGGCCAGGGCAGCCAAAAATTGGGAGGCTCCTCATTGTCCCTGGATAGAGACGTGCAGGAGGGCCTGTAAACAAGAACTGGGTGTATTGTAGTATAGCCCTTTGGCCAGGGCAGCCAAAAATTGGAGGTTCAACAATGACCCATGCATACAGACATTGTAGGGACCTGTAACCTCAAGTGGGTGTATTGTAGTATAGCCCTTTGGTCAGGGCAGCCAAAAATTGGGAGGTTCAACAATGACCATGCATTCAGACATGTAGTAGGGCCTGTAACCCTCAAGTGGGTGTATTGTAGTATTACCTTTGGCCAGGGCAGCCAAAAATTGGGAGGTTCCTCAATGGCCCCTGGATAGAGACGTGCAGTAGGGCCTGTAAACAAACTGGGTGTATTGTAGTATAGCCCTTTGGCAGGGCAGCCAAAAATTGGAAGGTTCAACAATGACCCATGCATCAGACATGTAGTAGGGCCTGTAACCCTCAAGTGGGTGTATTGTAGTATATACCTTTGGCCAGGGCAGCCAAAAATTGGGAGGCTCCTCATTGTCCCTGGATAGAGACGTGCAGGAGGGCCTGTAAACAAGAACTGGGTGTATTGTAGTATAGCCCTTTGGCCAGGGCAGCCAAAAATTGGGAGGCTCCATCAATTGTCCCATGGATAGAGACGTAGGAGGGCCTGTAAACCAAGAATGGGTGTATTGTAGTATAGCCCTTTGGCCAGGGCAGCCAAAAATTGGAAGGTTCAACAATGACCCATGCATACAGACATGAAGAGGTCCTGTAAACCTCAAGTGGGTGTATTGTAGTATAGCCCTTTGGTAGGGCAGCCAAAATTGGAGTCAACAATGACCGATGCATTCAGACATGTATAGGCTGTAACCCTCAAGTGGGTGTATTGTAGTATAGCCATTGGTCCAGGGCAGCCAAAAATTGGGAGGTTCAACAATGACCCATGCATTCAGGACATGTAGTAGGGCCTGTAACTAAGTGGGTGTATTGTAGTATAGCCCTTTGGTCAGGGCAGCCAAAAATTGGGAAGGTTCAACAATGACCCATGCATTCAGACATGTAGTAGGGCCTGTAACCCTCAAGTGGGTGTTTTGTAGTGTAGGCCTTTGGCCAGGGCAGCCAAAAATTGGGAGGCTCCTCATTGTCCCTGTATAGAGACGTGCAGGAGGGCCTGTAAACAAGAACTGGGTGTATTGTAGTATAGCCCTTTGGCCAGGGCAGCCAAAAATTGGGAGGTTCAACAATGACCCATGCATTCAGACATGTAGTAGGACCTGTAACCCTAAAGTGGGTGTATTGTAGTATAGCCCTTTGGCCAGGGCAGCCAAAAATTGGGAGGTTCAACAATGAACCATGCATACAGACATGTAGTAGGGCCTGTAACCCTCAAGTGGGTGTATTGTAGTATTGCCCTTTGGCCAGGGCAGCCAAAAATTGGGAGGCTCCTCATTGTCCCTGGATAGAGATGTGCAGGAGGGCCTCAAAACATTTTTCCCATTGAAAAGGAGCGGGTCTCCTGTCGTTGTAATGCCCATTCTAAAAGAATGGGCGAAAAAATTTACCACTGCGGGTATACCTCAAACAACAGCCTAACTATTGTAACGGTCATCATGGTGTCACATGAGGAGAAGGAGGAGCAGTCCAGCGATTAGCCAAAGTCCTGAAGTGTGTACCCATGGGTGAGTGGAGGTACATGGCAAATTCACATAACAAAATTTTAATTCAGTTGTCATTTGCTGGTGGTGTGGTGAAGTCTGGCCCAATCAAACCCTTGTTCATCTTGATCAGAGTCAGCCTGTCAGCATTTTCAGTTGACAGGCGGGTGCGTTTATCAGTGATGATTCCACCTGCAGCACTGAAAACACGCTCTGATAAAACGCTAGTGGCAGGGCAGGCCAGGACTTCCAAGGCATAGAGAGCCAATTCATGCCACGTGTCCAGCTTGGAGACCCAATAACTGAAAGGCACAGAGGAATCTCGCAGTACAGTTGTTCGATCTGCAAGGTACTCCTTCAGCATCTGCCCAAACTTAGCATTTCTGGTGGCACTACCCCGCACCTCAGAGGCTGTGGTACGTGAGGGGCTGAGAAAACTGTCCCACATCGTAAAGACAGTTCCCCTACCTCTGGCGGATTGGACTTGTGCCCCTCTCGGCCGTACGCCTTGGTTGTCCACCGAATCCTGACCTATGCCGCTAGCGTTTTGTGAGGGGAATGATTTGACTACTTCCGTGACTATGGCCCTGTGGAACTGCTGCATTTTGGCTGACCTCTCCGCCTCAGGAATGAGAGACATAAAATTCTCCTTGTAGCGTGGGTCTAACAGTGTTGCCAACCAGTACTGATTGTCGGCCAAGATGTTCTGAACGCGAGGGTCACGAGCTAGGCAGCTTACCATAAAGTCAGCCATGTGCGCCAGACTCTTAACAGCCATCACTTCAGTATCCAGACCAACACGATGACTGAACATGCTGTCCTCCTCCTCCTCCTCCTCATCTCCCCTGTCCTCTGGCCAGCCACGCTGAATCGAGGGTATGAGTGGTGTGCATGTCATATCCTCAATTTGGCCAGAGAGTTGCTCCATGTCTTCATCCTCCTCCTCCTCGTCATAGTCCTCCACTGCACGTTGTGATGAGATGAGGCTGGGCTGTGTGTTTTCACCCACACCCACTACTGTTTCTTGCTCCAAGTCATCGCGCTCGGCCTGCAATGCATCCTCTTTGATTTTCAGCAGAGACCGTTTTAGAAGGCAGAGTAGTGGTATGGTGACGCTAATAATGGCGTCATCGCCGCTCACCATCTTGGTGGAGTCCTCAAAGTTTTGGAGGACGGTACATAGGTCCGACATCCATCTCCACTCCTCAGGTGTTATGTGTGGAGTTTGACCCATTTCCCGACGGCTTAGGTGATGCAGGTAGTCCACAACTGCCCTCTTCTGCTCACATATCCTGACCAACATGTGCAGAGTTGAATTCCAACGCGTGGAGACATCACACACCAGTCTGTGGGCCAGAAGACGCAAACGGCGCTGAAAGCCGGCAAGGCCGGCTCAAGCAGCAGGTGACTTGCGAAAATATGCAGACAGACGGCAAACTTTTACCAGCAGTTCAGACACCTCTGGGTATGACTTTACAAACCTCTGAACCACCAGGTTGAGCACATGGGCCACGCATGGAAAATGCCTCAGCTGGCCTCGCCTCAAAGCTGCCACCAGGTTCCGGCCATTGTCACACACGACCTTTCCTGGCTTTAGGTTCAGAGGTGTGAGCCAGTGATCTGCCTGCTGTTTCAGAGCTGTCCACACCTCTTCTGCATTGTGGGATTTGTCACCTATGCAGACTAGCTTCAGCACAGCCTGTTGCCACTTTGCAGAGGCAGTGCTGCAGTGCTTCCAGCTTGGGACTGGTGTGGAGGGTACAGTGGGTGAGGATGCGCAGGAGGAGGAGGCTGAGGAGCATGACATTCCGGAGCTGTAGATTGTCGGTGAAACCCTGACAGAGGTAGGGCCTGCTATCCTTGGTGTGGGAAGGACGTGTTCCGTCCCTCGCTCAGACTGGGTCCCAGCCTCCACAATATTAATCCAGTGTGCCGTCAAGGAGATGTAGCGGCCTTGCCCACAAGCACTTGTCCACGTGTCTGTGGTTAGGTGGACTTTGGCTGAAACAGCCTTGTTCAGGGCACGTGTGATGCTGTTGGACACGTGGTTATGCAATTCGGGGACGGCACATCTGGAGAAATAGTGGCGACTGGGGACCGAGTAACGTGGGACAGCAGCCGCCATCAGGTCGGGGAATGCTTCCGTCTCCACCAGCCGGAAAGGCAACATTTCTAGCGCTATGAGTCGCGAAATGTGATCATTCAGGACTGTGGCATGTGGGGCGTTGGCAGCGTATTTGCGCCTGCGTTCAAATGTTTACTGAATGGATAATTGAACGCTGCGCTGGGACAAGGACGTGCTTGATGGTGGTGTAATTTGTGCGTGGGCAACTTCAGGTGCAGGGCTTGAGGCTTGTTCGCGGCCAGCATGGACAGGGGATTGGCTCGCACGCACAACAGGCGAAGACGTAGCAGTGACATCAACAAGCACCGCTCCTCGACTCTGTTGTGCTTCCCACAAAGTCGGGTGCTTGGCTGACATGTGCCTGATCATGCTGGTGGTGGTCAGGCTGCTAGTTTTCGTACCCCTGCTGATACTGGCATGGCAGGTGTGGCAAATGGCGTTTTTTGAGTCTTCTGGAGCCAACTTAAAAAACTCCCAGACTCGGGAAGACCGAACATTTGCACAGGCACCTTGAGTCGTGTTGTTGTTCCGGGGAACGGTTGCCTGCCTTCTGCCTGTGGACACGACCCTGCTTCGTACTGCCTGTTGGGATGCTACGCCTCCCTCCCCCTGTGCACTGCTGGCCTCGCTCTGCATATCCTCCTGCCATGTTGGGTCAGCTACTGGATCATCCACCACGTCGTCTTCCTCTTCCGCACCCTGATCCTCCTCCTGACTTCCTGGCAATTGTGTCTCATCATCGTATACTCCTTGTTAAGACACTTTGGCAACGTTCCGTTCGTGAGAACGTGGCTGCTCAAATATTTGGGCATCTGTACATACCATCTCCTCATCACCCACTTCAAGAGGAGGTGGCGACAGGCCAGATTCTGCGAATGGATACGTGAACAGCTCTTCCGAGTGTCCTAGTGTGGGATCAGTAATGTCCGTGGACGTGTACTCGGCCTGGTGGTAGGAAGGAGGATCAGGTTGGGAAATGTGCGGTGCAGCATCACGGCTACTGACACTTGACCGTGTGGAAGACAGGGTGTTTGTGGAGGTGCCCATCTGACTTGAAGCATTATCCGCTATCCAAGTAACAACCTGTTGACACCGCTCTTGCTTCAACAGCGGTGTACTGCTGCGGGCTCCAAGAATTTGGGACAGGACGTGCAAGCGAGGAGATGTGGCCCTTTGTTGTTGCGAAATTAGTGCTTGCACACGACCTCGGTCTCTGCCTGCACCACCATCACGTCCACTTCCTTGTTCCTTGCCAACGCCCTTGCCAACGCCCTTGCGCATTTTGCCTGTATACTGCGACAACTGTCTGGTGACTGTAGAGGTCACAGGAGATTAGGATAAAAGTCCCTAACCTGTATCAAGGTAGTACGTACACCAGTCTGGTGACTGTTCAGATCACAAGAGATTAGGATTTTAGTCCCTAACCTGTATCAAGGTAGTAATTACAACAGTCTGGTGACTGTAATGGTGACAGGAGATTAGGATTTTAGGCCCTAACCTGTATCAAGGTATGACGTACACCAGTCTGGTGACTGGTCAGATCACAAGAGATTAGGATTTTAGTCCCTAACCTGTATCAAGGTAGTAATTACACCAGTCTGGTGACTGTAATGGTGACAGGAGATTAGGATTTTAGGCCCTAACCTGTATCAAGGTATGACGTACACCAGTCTGGTGACTGTTCAGATCACAAGAGATTAGGATTTTAGTCCCTAACCTGTATGTAGGTAGTAATTACAACAGTCTGGTGACTGTAATGGTTTCAGGAGAGGATTTTAGTCCCTAACCTGTATCAAGGTAGTAAGTACAACAGTCTGGTGACTGTAATGGTGTCAGGAGAGGATTTTAGTCCCTAACCTGTATCAAGGTAGTAAGTACAACAGTCTGGTGACTGTAATGGTGTCAGGAGAGGATTTTAGTCCCTAACCTGTATCAAGGTAGTAAGTACAACAGTCTGGTGACTGGTCAGATTACAGGAGATTAGGATTTTCGTCCCTAACCTGTATCAAGGTAGTACGTACACCAGTCTGGTGACTGTTCAGATCACAAGAGATTAGGATTTTAGTCCCTAACCTGTATCAAGGTAGTAATTACAACAGTCTGGTGACTGTAATGGTCACAGGAGATTAGGATTTTAGTCCCTAACCTGTATCAAGGTATGACGTACACCAGTCTGGTGACTGTTCAGATCACAAGAGATTAGGATTTTAGTCCCTAACCTGTATGCAGGTAGTAATTACACCAGTCTGGTGACTGTAATGGCGACAGGAGATTAGGATTTTAGGCCCTAACCTGTATCAAGGTATGACGTACACCAGTCTGGTGACTGGTCAGATCACAGGAGATTAGGATTTTCGTCCCCAACCTGTATCAAGGTAGTACGTACACCAGTCTGGTGACTGTTCAGATCACAAGAGATTAGGATTTTAGTCCCTAACCTGTATCAAGGTAGTAATTACAACAGTCTGGTGACTGTAATGGTCACAGGAGATTAGGATTTTAGTCCCTAACCTGTATCAAGGTAGTAATTACACCAGTCTGGTGACTGTAATGGTGAGAGGAGATTAGGATTTTAGGCCCTAACCTGTATCAAGGTATGACGTACACCAGTCTAGTGACTGGTCAGATCACAGGAGATTAGGATTTTAGTCCCTAACCTGTATCAAGGTAGTACGTACACCAGTCTGGTGACTGTTCAGATCACAAGAGATTAGGATTTTAGTCCCTAACCTGTATGAAGGTAGTAATTACAACAGTCTGGTGACTGTAATGGTTTCAGGAGAGGATTTTACTACCTTGATACAGGTTAGGGACTAAGTACAACAGTCTGGTGACTGTAATGGTGTCAGGAGAGGATTTTAGTCCCTAACCTGTATCAAGGTAGTAAGTACAACAGTCTGGTGACTGTAATGGTGTCAGGAGAGGATTTTAGTCCCTAACCTGTATGAAGGTAGTAAGTACAACAGTCTGATGACTGTAATGGTTTCAGGAGAGGATTTTAGTCCCTAACCTGTATCAAGGTAGTAAGTACAACAGTCTGGTGACTGTAATGGTGTCAGGAGAGGATTTTAGTCCCTAACCTGTATCAAGGTAGTAAGGACAACAGTCTGGTGACTGTAATGGTGTCAGGAGAGGATTTTAGTCCCTAACCTGTATCAAGGTAGTAATTACACCAGTCTGGTGACTGTAATGGTGACAGGAGATTAGGATTTTAGGCCCTAACCTGTATCAAGGTAGTACGTACACCAGTCTGGTGACTGGTCAGATCACAGGAGATTAGGATTTTCGTCCCTAACCTGTATCAAGGTAGTACGTACACCAGTCTGGTGACTGTTCAGATCACAAGAGATTAGGATTTTAGTCCCTAACCTGTATGAAGGTAGTAATTACAACAGTCTGGTGACTGTAATGGTTTCAGGAGAGGATTTTAGTCCCTAACCTGTATCAAGGTAGTAAGTACAACAGTCTGGTGACTGTAATGGTGTCAGGAGAGGATTTTAGTCCTTAACCTGTATCAAGGTAGTAAGTACAACAGTCTGGTGACTGTAATGGTGTCAGGAGAGGATTTTAGTCCCTAACCTGTATCAAGGTAGTGAGTACAACAGTCTGGTGACTGTAATGGTGTCAGGAGAGGATTTTAGTCCCTAACCTGTATTAAGGTAGTAAGTACAACAGTCTGGTGACTCTAATGGTCACAGAAAAGCTTGGATTCCGATCTGTATCACCCTGCCTATATCCTCCTAGATTAGTCCTGAGAAGGACTGTTGTAGTCAGCAGCAGTTTGCAGCCCTGCTCCAGATCTACCTATAAGGGCCGCAAATGTGTCCCTAAGCAGCAGCAGACACTCTCCCTACACTGACTGGCTGGATGGCTGTGTGCCGAGCACAGCGCACCGGGAGTTATAAAGGCTCGGTCACGCTGTGCAGGGCGACCAATCACTGCTATGCCACAACTAACAGGGCTGTGGCATTGCAGTGGTCTGCCAGCCAATCCCTGCACGTGGGCTGGCTCTCAAAAGAGCGCCAACATGCAGAGATGACGACCACGAGCACAGCAAGAGTATCGCGAGATTACTCGGTGCTCGCCGAGTAGCCCGAGTACAGTGATACTCGTGCGAGTACCGAGTAGTGGCGAGCATGCTCACTCATCACTAGTGGTTATGTCCAAGGTTGGCGGTATTCTGGCTGGTGGTAATTACTAGGGTGGAGGCAGCATACAACTGTATTATATCAAGGGATCCGCTGGTGTGTCTCTTGGGATATGTGAATGATATTCTGGTGGATAACAGACTGAAAATAATTATTGCTAGATTGCTATACGTAGCGAGGAAGCTGATTGCTAGGCACTGGGTGAATGCGGCTCCTCCATCACGGCAGGAATTTGTGGCGCAGACTGGGTACACTGCAAAGTTGGAAAAGAGCATATAACATAAACAGGGGAAATTGGACTTGTTTGAATATTTGTGGACACCATGGTTGGGATATGGGTCGTAAGGTGCCATTAGGATGGCTATAGTAGATAGGATAGGACAAGAGGCACGGGGAGTGCACGATATATATGATTTGCTAGTATGTTTTGTATATCAAATACTATATGCTATGTCTGGTTTGCTGTCTGGGGGGGGTCTGGGTCTCATTGATGGGGGATCTAATATATGAAAAATATAAAAAGAAACAAATGCTGATGTTATATGACTTGTTTATCTGTATACAGTTGTATAATAAAAACTATGTGATTTAAAAAAAAAAAAAACAAGATGCATAAAACATTTTAAAAGGCTAAAAGCCTGTATACAAAGGGGAGAAGTAGTTCCCTGCTGCATAAACCAATACGTTTTTGCCAGTTATTCAAGGAAAAAGGTGAGCCAAATTATCCCAACACGTCGCAACATTGCATGCAATTTCACTTGCAACTTACTGGTTGCAGTGAAATCTTGGACACATTGTACCATTTGTACACGGCCACAAAATAGAACAATGTGTCCATGATTTCACTGCAACCAGTAAGTTGCAAGTGAAATTGCATGCAATGTTTCGACCTGTAAAGGTACCCTAAGGGCGGATTCACACTGCGGTGTGATTTGGTCCGGGGCTGTCCGGGATGACCCTGACAGCCGTGGACTGGATCAGCACACAGGACTGGAGGGTTAATGTGCCCTCCGGTCCGGTTTGCAGCGCACGCAGCGGCAACCGCTGAGAGATCAGGACCGCGGCGTCCGCGGTCCTGACTTATCAGCAGCGGGAACTGCATGCAGCTGCACACCGGACCAGAGGGCACATTAGCCCTCCAGTTCTGTGTGCTGATCCAGTCCAAGGCTGTCAGGGTCATCCTGGACAGCCCCGGACCAGATCACACCGCAGTGTGAAGCCACCCTAATGGTACATTTACATGCGGCCACAGGAAGGTAGGAACAGGCAGGCATCAGACACAATTGTGCCTGTTGCCTTGAAAAGACCACGATGTGGCTGCGTGTAATTCAGGACTTTCCTTCCTTCAGGGAAGACACAGGAAGGAAAGTCCTGAATTACAGGCAGCCACATCGTGGTCTTTTCAAGGCAACAGGCACAATTGTGTCCGATGCCTGCCTGTTCCTACCTTCCTGTGGCCGCGTGTAAATGTACCATAAAAGGTGGAGAGGTAGTTACATCTAAAAAAAAAAATTCTGCAGCATTCTACCTAAAGTAATTCACCTGCAGGCATTGTGAAAACCCTCTAATACGTTAGTAAGAAATTGTCCTTGATGGGAGATACTGTTGTTGTCATCCTTCTTATGTTGGTTTCTCTAGAGATAAATTCAATATATATATAATCAGTACAGAAGTATATTATTTATAGTTCTAATAAGAGTACATGTGTGACATAGTAAAAAAGTGAAGAAGAATGTTATAAATGTCACAATACGTGGCAGTAGAATTCATCTACTTCTCCGTGAAGAGACAATTTGCATAAATATCACAAAAAAATTAAGACATGAATGCTTCTCTAATTGTACAGTAAGTTGTACATAGTTGAAGAGGTTAGGTGATTTCCTGTAGGGTATATATAAAAAAACAAACATGCGGCGCCAATCTAAGGCCCCTTTCACATCAGTGGTAAGCGCTGATCGTGGCAGTTGCGGTGCAAAAAACGCATCTGCCGCAGTTACCGCATAACGGCTGCACTTGCGGTTCACTTGCGGCAAGCTCCATGCAATGTCTATGGGGCTTGCGGCAAGTGCGGTATAGTTGCGGTTTCGGCACTTGCCGCAGATGCGGCGGCAAAAAAACCCGCGGTCAGCCGCGTTTTTTTCACGGCCGCATCTGCCGAAAATGCCAAAACCGCACTTGCCGCACCTGCCGCACACTTACAGCAAGCCCCATAGATATTGCATGGCGCTTGCCGCAAGTGAACCGCAAGTGCAGCCGTTATGCGGTAACTGCGGCAGATGCATTTTTTTCACCGCAGCTGCCGCGATCAGCGCTTACTGCTGATGTGAAAAGGCCCTAAGAGCGTTACCAATGTAACTCTCTGGTGCCCTTTTAATGAAGTTTTATGCACTCACCTCTTGCCATAAAACTTCAAGCATATGGTTTTTCCAAAGACTCCTCACGCTTCGGATATTTATCCGAGTCTGTTGCTTGAATTGATCCTGTGTTGTGTCCTACCACGGATTCCGACAGGCATAAATGTTCAATAGGAGGTAATCCAATTCTATGGTGGCCGTGCTACCCATGGTAATGATTTTAAGAACTTCTTGTCCACAAATAAATTTATTGCTCAAAACACATGAAAATATAAAAAACGGATACAACGCATTTTGGCGGGGACAAACCGCTTTCCTTAGGTATCTTAGCGATACCTAAGGAAGGCGGTTGTCCTCGCCAAAATGCGTTGTATCCGTTTTTTATATTTTCGTATGTTTTGAGCAATAAATTTATTTGTGGACAAGAATTTATTAATATCATTACCACGGGCAGCACGGCCACCATAGAATTGGATTACCTCCTATTGAACAGTTGAAGAGGTTGACTTCTTTTAGAAATGTTTTTCTCATATGTGTCCATAACCCCTTCATAACCTTGGATGTATCTATAAGTCTTAGGCGGCCGTCACACGCAAAGATTTCTTGCCCGATATCGTTTAAGCGATCTCCTTTTTGATCGCTTAAGCGATATCGGGCTTAAAATCGTTGCATGTAATCAAGCGATTTACGATGTGAAATCGCTTGATCGTGACATCGCTGATCTGAGCTCCGGAGCTCACATCTAGCGATGAACGATGTCACGATCTGCTTCATCGTGGTGTATAACACCACGATGAACGATCTCCCAGCGGCAGAGCCTATGCTGGGAGATGGTAACTATGGTACACGTCGGGTAACTAAGCGACGCGCGGCGCCTAGTTACCCGATGTGTACCATAGTTACCAGCGAGATCGCGGATCCACATCGCTGGTGAGTCTGTCTGTGTGACATCTCACCAGCGATGTGAGCGATATTGTAAGCGATCGCGCGTGCACGTGATCGCTTACAATATCGCTAGAGATATCTCAGCGTGTGATGGCCGCCTTAGTTAGCAAGCAGTTCCAACCCTAGGACGTTTGGATACGTACTTGCGATCTTGCGGGCACAAGAGCTTTGTCCACACAAATTGTCACTGGGATCTTGGCTTATGTGCTCCCACAGCCGGGAGCGGTCTCCACATAGCACCTGGCTGTTTAACCCCCTAAATGGAGCGATCAATCGCAATCATAGCATTTGGGGTCTGGGAGAAGAGTGTGCTCTTCTCCTCAGCAATCCAGAACTCTGCAACATGATTACAAAGGCCCGATCATTGCCATGATAACCCATGTGGCTCAAAATGGTACCAATAAAAACTCCAACTCATCCCGTAAAAAAAAACCTCACTTGACTCTGTTTGCAGGAAAATAAAACAACTATAGTCTTCAAATTAGTGATACAGAAACCTTTATTTAAAAAAACCAACATAAGTACTAATTAACATAATATTGATATATACCAACTAGTGATGGGCGAATCCTAAATTACTCGGAATCGCTTGACTCTAGCGAGTCCGAGCCCGGGACTCGCTACTCGTTGCGAGTCTAGCGATGCCAATGTTAATGAATGGGGAAGCGAGTAATAGCGAGTAATGTGTGATTTAAAAATCGCAGATGTGTCTCGGAAAGTGCTCGCATTGCCGTGTCGGAAGCCCCACTCGCAACTGTATTTTGCTGCTGTCTCCGAGGCCAAACTTGCATGTGTTTGAGGCGAGGCAAGCGATTTTCTGCAGCAAACCCCATGCTTTTTACAAACAGGAAATAAGCCGACTCGAGCTGCCTGGCTGGACGCGCAGAAACACACCGAGTAAGCATGGCCCCTGTCAACACCCTGCAATTAATTGCTCTGGTGGAGGATCGGCCCCTGCTTTGGCTGCCCACTGACCCTGCCTATGGGGATAACGTCCAGCGGACTACAGCCTGGAGGGAGATCGCTCAGGTCGTGTTCCCTACGTTTCATCGTTGTGGCCATGATGCACAGAGCAATATGGGTGAGTTAAATGTGTTCACACGTTATATTGCATTTACCGTATATAGTCGTGTATAAGCCGACCCGTGTATAAGCCGACCCCCCTACTTTAGCCCCAAAAAACTGGGAAACCATATTGACCGCCATCCTTGTATACAGCGGCTATCACTGTTAGACAGCCCCCAGCAGAGTATACAGCTCCACCTGCAGAGTATACAGGCCCCCCAGTGTGTATATATGCCCCCGATATTAGGGTATACAGCCCCCCCGTGGGTACACAGGCCCCCCAGCAGTGGGTATACAGGGCCCCCAGTGGTTATACAGGGCCCTCATAGTAGGGTCTACAGCCCCCCTGTGGGTATACAGGCCCCAGCAGTGGGAATACAGGGCCCCCATAGTAGGGTATACAGCCCCCCCGTGGGTATACAGGCCCCCAGCAGTGGGTATACAGGGCCCCCGTGGGTATACAGGGCCCCCATAGTAGGGTATACAGGGCCCTCAATGTGTTATCATGCGCCGTCGCATGGTTGCCTATATTTGGATGGGGTCACAATAGTACACTTAGTTTAAGGGCTGGTCCTCCTGGCTCTGAAGGCCAGGGGGTTGGGTGTATATAAATACCACTAATGAGCGGAGTCTGGTGCCCGCACTATTACATTCTCTATGCGTTGACATGTGCCCTGCCCCATTTGTGATTGTGGCCACGTGAGCTCAATGTCCGTAATGCTGTTGATGATGTTCCACACTGTCGTGTCCATGTGCCTTGTATACACATTACACACACAACATGAATAAAATGTTATTGTTGATTTGTACACATACTTTTAGTGTTTCAAATGTTACAGAGGTCTAAACCCGGTTTGAAATCATTTCACAGTTGACATCATTATGAAACGGTGGAGGAGCTGCCGCGATCAATACAAGCGGCAACACCGCAAGATCATGGAGGGGGGACCGGAAGCTGCTCCAGGGACGATCTATTGCCACTACGACCGGCTGTCCTTCCTAGAACCGGTGGCCCGTATGCCAAGGTATGTGTCTGCTGCACTGTTGTTTACTATTATTGGTATTATTATTTTTTTATATAGCGCTATTAGGTTCCATGGCACTTTACATGAGGATAAGGGTTAACGACAAAAAAAAGTACATGAAGACAATCAGGTCATACAGGTACAAGAGGAGAGGACCCTGTCCACGAGGGCACACAGTGTACGTATGAAGCTCTATAATGAGTGTGCTGGTTTACATACCCACACTGGGGTTTGTTTCTGCCATGGTGCAACACAATTCTATTACCTTTGGCAATGATCCAGGACATACACATTTATAGTCACATTGTGACGTTGGGACAAATAAGCAATGTTCTGCAGGGTGGTCAGACACAATGTTCCGTGACCTCACAATTAGCTATTATTGTTGGCATATTTGTGGAACAAAGCCATGTTCTTCCCTGCAATGGCCTCTAAGGTGTGTGGCCCTGTCTGGTTTGCCTGTCATAAGCCTCATTTGTATCAGTTCCTAATGGCCTCGACTTGTATAAGGGCCACATACATCCCTACACGTTTAGTTGTGGGTGTTTTTTTCGGCTAAATAACGTTGCAAGGATATACCCCTTTTGCACTAAACTGTTTGTACACCATCCCAGATTGTTGACACAGTCACACACATTTCAGGACATACCCTGTATCACTACAAATATTGTGGTTCAGTTTTCCCATGGGTATATTTGGGGCTGCAAGGTTATGGTGTAGATATTAGGGCCCACATGTGAATTTTAGTTTTTTTGGCGTTAACTCATGGCCACATTACGAATCCTCCGGAAAACATAGTGTATTAATGCTGTATAAAATCAAACTAAAGAGGGCCATATTTTAAGTGCAACAGGCTTTTATGTCCAAGGTCCTTTAGGAAACCCGAGGTTTGCCCTTGCTGCTCCCGGTTTTTTGTTCGGCCCCATTGGAATAACTGTAAAACTGTCCATCTGTGCATACCACCTTGTTTGGCACCAACGATGTGTGACCTGCTGCTCAAAAACAACCCCATACTCTATGTCCATTACAGTCGGTTCAAAAGCCAAGCCATCTGTTTGGTGTGTTTTTTTTTACCAAGACATTCCTGATTAGCATACATGGCAGCAAAAAGGAGTGTAGGGCACTAACGCCGAATGATCATGTGTCACCTATGCTGCAGGACTCCATTTCCTGTCTTGCTCATCTGCCCTATAGATCTGGGTTATGTGCATTGAGACCAAGGCCGCCCACACTGCGTCTTTTGTGTCCATCTGATGGCAAACAACCTGAAGAATGTGTTTGCCTCACAGTGTCAGGCTATAGCTTTGTCCACATAAAGTTTCAAAAAAAAGTCAAAGCAATAGTTGTGGCCACTAATATGTCTTCAAGTGCCTAAATAGCTGTCCTGCCTAAGGCAGGGCACAGTGTAATAGTGCAGACAAATTTTTAAATTTGTAATGTAATGCCAAAAAATCGTGGACCAACACTACCCACAAATAGAATATTGTTTGAGGCATGAGCCAAAATGTCCTTAATGTATTTGCTGCAATTCCATCTTAAGGCCAACAATGAAAATACACAGAATACACAGATACACTGAGTCAAAAAAGCGTGCACATTTTATGTTTGGCCTATGGTTTTGTTTCCAAACGCAACCCATCACCAAATGTTTTTTTTTATTTACCCACAGAGCTGCTCACTACCAGATGCGGCGTCGGAACCCGTCACCACAGCTGCCTGAGGAGGCGAGGGAGGCCCCTGAACCACCACCAGAGGAGGAGGGAGTACCACCACCACCACCACCTCCGCCACCACCACCACCACACCACCATCTTTGGGGCATGCCCGGCCACAGCAAGAAGAGGAGGTTGAAGGGCCACCACAACCGGCTCCCCACCAAAACCAACCTCTGCCCATCCACCTTGCTCCACTGCCGATTGCCAGCAGTGTGGGGAGTCAACATAACCCCAGCAGCCCCGCTCAGATCACGGGGGCACAAAATTACCACATCGGACAATGTGATGCTGACTTTGCCCGCAGTCTTATACCATTTTTGGCTCAGATTCCATGGGAGAGACAACTGCGGGCAAGGTCAGCAATCCACATTGTCCTTGATGCCTGTAGGCCCCCAAACCACCCTGGGCAGGTATTTGCTTATTTGGAGGAGTGGCAGCTGTCTAGCTCCAACAGACTGGACAGGGCCACACCCCTGGACAGGTACGTGGCGACCCAGAGGTGGTGTCCACCAAACAGGGGCCTACCAACCCAAGGCCAACCGGCCCAGATGACCCACCCTACAGGCTTACAACCACTGGGTGAGGTAATCCATGGGGCCCTGGACCTCCTCCGCGACCAGGGTGATGGTGTCCCGGTAGAGGCAACCCCAGAGAATGCGGCAACCTACCACCAGCTGTAGGGCACATTTTTTTTGTGTTTATTTGTTTTTATTGTGCATTGCACAATTTCTTTGTTATTTTCTTATGTTTTATGTACAACTTTTTACAAAGTTAAAAAAAAAAAAAAAAGAATCTGACATCTTTGCCATTATGGCGTAATAATACCCAGTTTACAAAAACTGCTTTGTATCGTCTTTTTTCAGGGAATGGATGTGTAGGTTTTTTTTGTGGGTGGGCTTAAAGTCATCATCATTAGCAAGTACTTTACGGCCCGCATGGCGCATGAAGGCACCTTGGTTATTATGTGTAAAATCATGACTGCACATACAAATGTTGCTGACAAATAAATAGTGCCTGTGTTTGTGGGGGGGTTACTTAATGACTCGGTATGGCAACAACACTAGGAACACAGATGCGATAGGCTGGGACGTCTACTTGCAACAGAGCGCGTCTACGCGTTATCTCCGTAGCGTACAGTGGGACCCTTCGCCAGGCTCCAGCAGGATCTTAATACAAGCCAAGTCTTCGATGCAGGCATAGGCTTGTTGCTTCCAAAAATTAGCCCAAGGGGCGGGATCAACTCTTTTTTGAATAAGAGGAGGGCGCGTGGCCCATACTATATTCTTGCTTGTCCTGAGAGCATAGTACAAGCAACTAATTCGATGCAGGCATAGGCTTGTTGCCTCAAAAAATTAGCCCAAGGGGTGGGATCAACTCTTTTTTGAATAAGAGGAGGGCGCGTGGCCCATACTATATTCTTGCTTGTCCTGAGAGCATAGGAGAAGCAACTAATTCGATGCAGGCATAGGCTTGTTGCCTCCAAAAATTAGCCCAAGGGGCGGGATCAACTCTTTTTAGAATAAGAGGAGGGCGCGTGGCCCATACTATATTCTTGCTTGTCCTGAGAGCATAGGAGAAGCAACTATTCGATGCAGGCATAGGCTTGTGCCTCAAAAAATTAGCCCAAGGGCGGGATCAACTCTTTTTAGAATAGAGGAGGGCGCGTGGCCCATACTATATTCTTGCTTGTCCTGAGAGCATAGACAAGCAACTAATTCGATGCAGGCATAGGCTTGTTGCCTCAAAAATTAGCCAAGGGGCGGGATCAACATTTTAAAATTAATGCAAGGCACTTGAGCCAAACAATATGTTTTATTGCAGTTTGAGAAATGCCCACAATGCAGGCATAGGCTTGTTGCCTTAAAAAATTCAGCCAAGAGACTGTATTGGATTGTCTGACATAAATCAACGTTCAAAAATCATCACAAGTCATGCATTATTAAAGTAACATTACTGACACTGATTGTGTAGTTTTGTTGTCATGCAGCAAGTGTAGCAGGAACATTAGTTATCCAATCTTCTTAGCAGAGGCACATTGTTTATCCTTTGTGTCAGAAGAGGACATAATGTTTAAACCGCAGTCAGCCAAACATATCAAATTTGATAATGTCCCTCTAGGTTTGGGTACTGTCGTCTGGAGGGGTTAAGAACTTTGATGATATCCAGTCCTTGTTAAACTTAATGAGAGTGAGTCTGTCGGCATTTTCTGTAGTCAGCCGTGACCTTCTATCAGTGACAATTACCCCAGCGAGCACTAAAAACACGCTCTGATGTCACACTAGCAGCTGGGCAGGCCAGCAACTCCAAGGCATACAAAGACAGCTCAGTCCAAGCGTGAAGCTTGGAAACCCAGTAATTAAAGGGTACAGAGGGGTCGTTAAGAAGCTGGTAGTGTCACACACATACTCGTTCAACATGTTTGACAATGTTTGTCTCCTAGACAAGGGGACCGTAGGCACAATCCGATTGCAGATTGGAAGGTCTGTTGAACATCGCCCAGTTGGTGGAACATCTTACCACCACCTCTTCTTGACATGTGGCCGTTTGTGTTCCAACCAAAGGCTGCTGTGGCAAAGAAGCTGCTTGTTCGTGGTATAGCGGAGTCAGAGGGTGAAATTACATTAAATTGTCAACAACAATATTTTGAAATGATCCATCGTTAAGCCCCTTGGTGACTGCAACAGCAGCGATGGAAACTTGTCTTTGTAGCGTGGGTCAAGGAATGTTGACAACCAGTAGAGGTCGCTGTCATAGATGTTAATGACGCGTGGATCTTGGGACAGACATTGAGACATGAAGTCAGACATGTGTGCTAGGCTACAAAGACTCATGTCTCCTGTGTCACCTGACTGATGAACAATAGGCATCATGGTCTCAAAATTAGTCTCCGCCTCCTCCCCTTCAGCCCACCCATGCTGTACCGACATAAACCTGGGGTTGGGAGTTCCATCAGGGTGCACCTCAGTACCATGGATAAATAAATCGTCTTCATCTTCCTATCACTGTTTTGTTCTGCAGCCAATGTTGCCGGCTGAAATTGGCTTTGCTGGCTCTGATCGTGGATGTTAAAATCTGGATCCATAGCCCTCCACTGTGCCCTCAATGATTCTGTTTTAAGATTCAGGAGAGAATCTTTAAGCAAACAAGCATGGGGATGGTGAGACTAATAATGGACTCATCACCGCTGACCAGTTTTGTGCAGTAATTGAAGTTCTCTAGAACCTCGCAAAGGTCAGCGATCCAGACCCACTCCATCGTACCAATGTGTTTGTATTACTTCCTGGGTGACGGGCATGTTGCAGCTGATATTCCGCTATTGCCCTCTGCTGCTCATTGAACCTTGCCAACATATGGAATGTAGAATTCCATCGTGTGGGCATGTCGCAAATTCAATCTGTGTTTGGGCAAATTAAATTGCTGTTGAAGGGCAGATAGACTTGCAAGTGCCGTTGATGAATGTCGGAAATGTCCGCAATTTCTACGCACCTTTCTCTAGTAGATCAGATAACTCTGGGTAATTTTTCAAGAATTTCTGAACTACAAGGTTCAGCACGTGAGCCATGCAAGGCACGTGTTGAAGGTTACCGAGCTTTATTGCTGCAACAAGGTTTCGTCCGTTATCACTGACAACAAGACCTGTTTGTAGTTGCAGTGGGGCCAGCCACTCATCTGTCTGTTGCTTAACACTTTTCCACAGCTCGGTTGCAGTGTGAGGTGTGTCACCTAGACAGATCAGCTTAAGAAGAGCCTGTTGTCGCCTGGCTGATGCAGTACTGCAAAGCTCCCAACTTTGACGTGATGTTGCGGACAAATCAGCAGTGGTCAAGGAAGTAGAAGACGCACATTGTATTGTTGAAGTATATGAGGACGCGGACACCCGGAATGATGTTGTGCCCGCTATTCGTGGAGTTGGTAGGATCGCAGATATTACACTATTAGACTTTGGGACACTCTCGACAAGGTTGATCCAGTGAGCCGTTAGGGATATGTATCTGCCCTGTCCACAACTACTTGTCCAGGTGTCAGTTGTCAGGTGAACTTTTCTGCTCACAGCATTTGTCAGTGCACGCTTCAAGTTGTTAACCACGTGCTGATGTAACGCGGGTATGGCAGTACGTGAAAAAAAATTGCGACTGGGGACAGTGTATCGTGGTGCTGCCACAGCCAACAACTCCCGAAAAGCCTCAGTATCCACAAGCCTAAATAGCAGCATTTCTACAGCTAACAGCTTTGAAATTTGCGCTGTCATTTGTTGAGAAAAAGGGTGTGTGGATAGGTACTTCCGCTGCCTCTCATACAGCTGTGGAACAGACAACTGGACATTTGGGGCAGACTCACAAGTCACTTGACTACTGTCATATCTCTGGTCTAACGCAGCTTGTGAGGAGATCGTATGAGTAGGAGCTGCTGCATGAACAGTAGATGGTGAAGGACGAATCGGAGGTGGCCTAACGGTGTTGAGGTCAGAAGGCCCTGATGTCAAACCCTGATGGGCCAACCACTGACTTGGGTGCTTAAGAGTCATGTGCTTACGCATACTGCTGGTGCTCAAGTTTGATTTGCCCTGGCCTCTGCTTAGCCTGGCATAGCAGATGTTACATATAACGACATTTGCTACTGATGGGCTATCTTTAAAAAATTTCCAGACAATGGATGTTCGTCCTTTAGGTTGTGTTGTAGGAACTGGAGGATAAGTCTGGCCAACACAAACAGTAGACACATTTTGGCCAACTGTTGTTAAAGTTGGGGCAACAGTTGGTACAGTTTGTGCAACAGTTGACACAATTTGGGCTACTGTTGTCACAGCTTGGATTCTGGATAAAGGAGTAAGCCTGGGTGCTTTAGGCGGTGGTACATAACCGCTTTCCTCCTCCTGGCTGCTCTGTTGGCTCTGCATGTCAAGTGTCCAGGTTGGATCAGTGGTCCCATCATCCACCCCTCCTCCTTAAAGTCTTCTGGATAACGTGACTGTTCAGGCTGGCCAGATGAGATGTGTGTCTCATCATCATCATCATCCTCCACCTCCTGAGACGGTCTATGCCTTTGTTGAAAGGGACGTTCTTCAGGACGAGGTGAATCCAAACTTTGTCCATGAATGGAATGTACGTCTTGTTCAAGTATCTGGTCGGGCAGTGACAAAGAAAGGTCAGGTTGTATGAATGGCTGATAAGAACCAAATAAATCCTCCGAGTGTCTAAGTTCGCGGTCTAAATTTTCCTCTGTCTGGCGATGGCTTGAGGAAATAGGAAGAATTTGCGGATTAGATGACCCCGCGTTGTCAGTAGCGGCACTTGAATATGGTGTCAAGGATGATTGTGTGCTGCCAGAACCAGTGGTTGAGGTCTTGTCAGCCATCCAAGATGTTATTTGGTCTTGCTCTTCCGGCCTCAAGACACGTTTAGGTTGAGTACTGGGAAATTTAGACAGCAGAAAGGTGGATCAATCAATCCTCGTCTGTCTACTTCTACCAGTGCCTTGTTGTTCACGACTGCTAGGGCCACGACCTCGTCCCTGTCCCTTTGCAGACTCTTTTTTGGGCATTTGGTGTTTTTGGGACATTGTTGACAAATGCACAGCCACCGAGATGGAGTTAGGTGTTGCTGTAGGCGTCACTTACTGGCGGGTTAAGTGTGTGCTAACACTTGGCAGTGAAGCAGCACACTAGTCCCTGAAAAAATTAGAAAGTGCGCACAGCCACCGAGATGAAGTTTGGTGTTGCTGCAGGCGTCACTTACTGGCGGGTTAAGTGTGTGCTAACACTTGGCAGTGAAGCAGCACACTAGTCCCTCAAAAAATTAGAAAGTGCGCACAGCCACCGAGATGGAGTTTGGTGTTGCTGCAGGCGTCACTTACTGGCGGGTTAAGTGTGTGCTAACACTTGTCAGTGAAGCAGCACACTAGTCCCTGAAAAAATTATTAAGTGCGCACAAGTAGTCGCACAAGTAGGTGGCGTACGTGCTATTTGCAGCTAGGAGAGCAGCAATGCACTGTTCTGCCACAGACAAAATAAAGCTGAAGGGGTTTTTAGGACCCAAAATCTATCAGCTGCAAAAAAATTGTAAATAGTACCTCAGCTAAGCCTCTGACTTCAGCTATTAGAACAGCTGAGTGAGTAAGCGAAGCTATGAGGTCGCTCCTGGTAGCACTGTAAGGCTGCAGCTCCCTGCTTCCCTGCCTGCCTACAGTCCTCTACACAGTACTCCTCTGTCCTCCTGCTAGCTCTCACAAGAGCTGTTTGGGGTTAATATAAGGAATTTTTAAGGTTCCCTACACTGACTGACAATCCCTATGATCTGCTCCAGAATCTACCTCACCCTGCTCTAGCTCAGATCTTCAGAGAAATGTGCCCAAAATGGCGGTGGCAAAGCTTATATACAGCCTTGCCTGTCATACATGACATAGGCATCACGATGGACAGTAGCCAATCATAGTCCTGCCACAACCAACATGGCTGTGGCATTACTGAATATGATTGGCTAACATGCTTGTCCATCTTCACAAGTTTGTCTGACCTAACACGCTAGGCTGTCTCGGAAGCTTTGTCGGAACATAACAGATTCTGTATTCGCGAGTCCCGAATACAGAATACAGGACTCGGATTCGTAGACTCGCTCGGAATCGCTAAGACTCGCTCAGACTCGCTGCTGACAGCGGGTATCCGTGAAGCGGTGCGATTCTTTAAACGATTTTGGGGAGATTCAAGCTACATAGCGATGTGATATAGCGAGTCTCGCTAGTAAAAACTAGGATTGCCATTCACTTGCATTGGACTCGTTACTTTGCGAGTACTCGCTGGGAAACTCGCCGAGTACCGAGTCCTGCGAGTCCCTTACTACTCGCCGAGTAACTGTGGCACCCTGGCACCTGTTGGGCACCACAGAAATCCTTAGAGCACAAATGGAGTAAGTAACAGCACAGCAAAACCCACAAACACAAACAACACTTAGAACACCTGGTTTCACCCCGAGCCTCTAGGGGGAGCTACCACTGGTCACTTGAGCCAGTTCCCCCTATAAAAGGAGTCTTGGAGGGAGAAACTGCAGAGTGTGGTAGACGCTACAAGAGCTGCCAGCCTGTGTGAAACCTCCACCCTATGAGGAACACACTAGGCCCTGCTAGCCTGTTAGCCAGTGGGGATCCCTGCAATTGGGATAATAGGAAGAAGGAGATCACCTCTCAGGAAAACAGAGTTAATCTGACTCTTTCCAAAGTAACCGGTTACTGGAACCGAAGCTGTGGAAGCTACAAAGCCCTCACAGAGAACCAGCACATCCAACAGGAGGTTTAGCCACCTGTTCCACCTGATGCACTCACCCATGAGAGCCCAGGGAAGAGTACTGATCCTGCTCAGACCCTTTTACAGTGCCCTCAGTGCTGTTAACCAGGTGAAGCAAGTTCCATTGAACAAACTGCCCGGTCCGGCTGGATTCCACATCCACCCGACCTTAGCACCAGAAGTAGAGAAAGGAAGCCTAACACTGCTTGCTGTGAAACTCCAGAAGTGCCAACTTCACTATCCCGGTCCGAGTGTACCTGACTACCATCCAGTAAAGGTACCTAAAAGAGACTTTGTGTGGTTGTGCATTACTCCAGGATTCAGCGCGCAGCGTCCCGCAGCTGCCTCACAACATCTTGCGCAGCTCCCGGCTCCGGGGATTCCCGCTCATCCTGTGGGGAGCGTTCCATCTCGCTGTGTACCATCCCCCGGAGACCCGAACAGCGCTGGTAAAGTTACCAGAACACCCGCAGGTGGCGTCACGAAGAAAACAAATTAAAACCCCTTTAATCTGTTCCCGCAAGACGTCTTCACTTTTGATCTGCACTACACCGGGCCCCACTACCGGCAGGCGCGGTCCACCCGTGACAAGGAAGGAGAAGAATCGCCTGTCTAAACCGGAGTCAGCCGGCCGCGGTGAGTCAGAATTTGGCGTCACGAACATGATACGAGCAGGCCCGTTATCACGGGTATTGTGTGCTATTTATTGACTGTAAACATCGAACTGTACATTTGGTCCGCCATTGCTGCGCGAAAAGGCGGGAAAAGAAGGGGCGTGACTGTGCAGAGGGCGCGAAGATTAACCCCGCCCCCACGCTCTGACGACTTCCCCTGTACGCAGCAGGAACCGGAAACTCCCGTGGTGCCTCACTCCTCACCGCGAGGCCTACACTTCCGTTTGCAACCGAGGGAAAGGCTACGCTTAACTAAGGGGGAGCGACCATGAGTAACCCGGCTCCCGATCACGCGGTGCCCCCGCTCGACCAAGCGGCACCTCAAAATATACATCTTGATGGACAGCAACAAGTCGGCGGTATGCTACCACAACCCGCTCCGATTATGCCGATGTCTCTACCCTACGTTCCTAGTGCGACCTGGTTACCCAAATACAGCGGTGTACCCAGCACCTTGGAGAACTTCCAGAGGAAGATATGCCAAGCCCTGGACATGTACCCGATGACCGGTAAGCAAAGAGCTTCAGTTATTATGGGACAATTAACCGTTGCAGCCGAACTGCAGAGCCGCAGCTGGCCTGTAGAAGTTCAGGAATCTGTGGAGCAGATATTCGCCAGATTAACTCGGGTTTTTGAGTGCCATACCGAAGCTGGATTAAGACTGTCATTCTATCGTTGTAATCAAGGGGCACAAGAAACTGTCCTTGATTATTCACTGCGCTTGCAAGAAGCATACAGACTGTTAAAACAAGTCGATCCTGACAGTGCTCGAGATGAGAACAAAGCGTTAATTGGACAATTTATTGTGGGCCTTAAACTATCTGAGGATAGAAAGCAAGCAAGCTGGTGGTCCATACAAAACCCAGGCGCAGAGTTTGACACTTTGAGAGACTTAACAGTTTGGGGACAACGACTCGCTGAAGTACCTGATCCAGCTTCACCGCAGCAGCAGCAGTACACCGACACCCCTTCCGTGCCGGCGGCAGCATCTCCAATCCCTGCGATTCAATCCAGTGCACAGACTGTGACACCTGACCGGTTTGATCAACTGTGTGCTAATGTCGAGCAGCTGATGAAAGACGTGGCCAAGCTACAAGCTGGGAGAAGACCCAAGACAGATGCAAGGCCATCGGACAAGATTCAACTCGCCGACAGTCCAGACGACGTCCCCTGGATGAGGAGAAAGACACAGCCGTCGCGAGGAAAACCTGCAGACTGCCGCAGTCCTGACAGACGCCGCAATAGTCAGCAGAACGACTTAGGAGGACGCAACCTTCAATCCCGTCCTTTAAACGAGCGACCCCTGGGCGAGAAGGGCCAACCCCAGGAGTAGACTGTCCAGGCCCTACGTCCAGCTGGGAACACAAGTACGTGGGAGACTGTCCGTACTTACCAATCGTCATTGATGGCATCGCTATCTCCGCCTTGATAGACACTGGATCCCAGGTGACATCCATCCCCAGTACCCTTTACAAGCAGTTCTGGCCAGATGTTAAGCTAGAACCCCCAAATCCCGAGATGAACCTTGAAGCCACTAATGGTATTCCGGTTACCATAGAGGGACAGTGGGAAGCTACAGTAAAGGTGGGGAGGGTGCAGTTGAAAAACCAGGGTATCTTAGTAGTCCAGGATAAGCCTAACCACAAGGATCCATATGTCATATTGGGTACCAATGTCATGATCAAATGCCTCGATGAAGTGTTGTTTTTACTCCAACAGAGTGCTGAAGCCGGTAAACCCAGAGAAAAGAGGGCTATCCAAAAGCAGATCAGAGCTCTGGTGTATCAACAACAGGTAACAATGTCAAATGGTGAAATTGGCAGAGTAAGGGTCACAGATCCCATTCCAATTGTGGTACCACCCAGAAGTGAAATGATGATCTGGTGTCGAGCAGCCATAGGCCTCAGAGGGCAGGACTACCAAGCTGTAGTAGAACCTGTAATGTCCGACAGTAGTCCTACGCTCTTGACAGCCAGAGGGTTAGTTGATGTAAGAAAGGGGAGAGTCCCCGTACGCATATTGAATTATGGTGATGACGAAGTCAGACTACCAAGATATGCAACTGTTGCTAAATTGTACCAAGTAAAAGATGATGCTGTGATTGATGTAAAATCCTCAAACCAAATAGTCACTGATGAACCCCCTCACTCCAAAGATCGGTTAGAGAAATGGTGTCAAGACCTCAGTGTAGGAACTGACAATACACCCTCTCACCAGAAAAATGGAGTATACAGGGTAGTTCGGGAGAATGAGCAAGTGTTCAGCAAGCACCCACTTGACTTTGGGAGGATTAAAGGGGTACAACACCATATCCCCACAAACAACCATGCACCCATCAAAGAAAGGTACAGGCCTATACCACCCACTCACTACCAGAAAGCAAAAGAGATGCTTCAGGACATGAAAAATGCAGGAGTCATTAGGGATAGCTGTAGTCCCTGGGCCGCACCACTAGTCCTGGTTAAAAAGAAAGATGGTAGTATGAGGATGTGCGTAGACTATAGGCAAATCAACAAAGTCACACACAAGGATGCATACCCGTTACCACGCATAGAAGAGTCACTAGCTGCACTCAAATCTGCCAACTACTTCTCCACATTAGATCTTACTAGTGGGTACTGGCAGGTTGCCGTTGCAGAGGAGGATCGTGAGAAGACAGCCTTCACGACTCCCATGGGCTTATGCGAGTTCAACAGTATGCCATTCGGTTTGTGCAATGCCCCAGGAACATTTCAGAGACTTATGGAGTGTTGTTTGGGCCACAAGAACTTTGAGACTGTCTTGTTATACCTTGATGATGTCATTGTCTACTCTCAGACCTATGAAGATCACCTCCAACACCTGAGTGAAGTGTTCGAGTCACTGTCCAAGTACGGGATGAAACTGAAACCGTCCAAGTGCCACCTGCTGAAACCCAAGGTCCAATACCTAGGACATGTGGTCAGCGCCGAAGGCGTAGCACCGGATCCGGACAAGGTCACCGTCATCAAGGACTGGCCAGCACCCATCAACCACAAAGAGGTACGTCAATTCCTAGGACTGGTCGGGTACTACCGACAATTCATCAAAGGCTATACCAAGATAGCCGCACCTATGCAAGATCTCTTAGTAGGTCAATCCAAAAACGGCAAGATCAGGGGACCCCCGTTCCACTGGGGCCCAGAGCAGGACAAATCTTTCCAAACGCTGAAAGACACTTTAACCGGAGAAGAAATCCTGGCCTACCCTGACTACAATCTACCGTTTTTATTGTAACACGATGCAAGCAATGAAGGTTTAGGAGCAGTCCTATCTCAACGTCAGCAGGGCAAGGAGAAGGTGATAGCCTACGCCAGCAGAAAGCTCCGTCCCTCAGAAAGGAACCCGGAAAACTACAGCTCCTCCAAGCTGGAGTTCCTGGCCCTGGTCTGGGCGATCACAGAGCGTTTCAAACATTACCTGGCCTCCGCCCCGTTCACAGCTTTCACAGACAACAATCCTCTAACACACTTAGAGACTGCAAAGCTGGGAGCCCTAGAACAGCGTTGGGTAGCAAGACTCGCTAACTACGACTTCACTGTAAAGTACCGGGCAGGTCACAAAAACGGCAATGCTGATGCCCTGTCCCGAATGCCCCATCTTCCTGAAGAGGGGGAAGACATAGATGACCTAGAAGAGATTGAACTACCTGCTTTCCACCGTTCCGGTACAGCAACATGTCATCAGAGAAACCAGACACGTGTAGAGAGGACCGTGAACCCGTTACCTCACCATGACTGGAAGGAGGCTCAAGCCAATGACCCAGATGTCAGCCTGGTAAGGGATCTCATCACTCAAGAACACGCCAATATGGACTCTGATGCTTCACCAAATGCTAAACGCCTGTGGAAGGAGAAAGGAAGGTTGTTCGTCTACCAAGGTAAACTATGCAGAAGATACCTCAATCCGAGAACCCATGAACTAATCTGGCAGATCGTAGTTCCCAAGACTGAAGTCCAAATGATCCTTGAAGCATACCATGATGATGCCGGACACTTTGGATGGAAGAAGCTGGAGAGACTCCTAAAGGATCGGTTCTACTGGGTCGGTATGAGAGGCTCCATTGACAAATGGTGTAAAAACTGTGGACCTTGTCACCTTCGAAGAAAAGACCACTTAACTCAGAAAGCTCCGTTGCAACCAATCGTTACCACCAAACCTCTTGAAATAGTTGCTCTCGACCATGTGAAGCTTACCCCAAGTCGAACCGGGTACACCTACGCTCTCACCATCGTCGATCACTACTCAAGATTCCTGGTAGTCGTTCCAGTTAAGGATTTAACTGCTGAGGTAGCAGCCAAAGCGTTCCAGAGTTACTTCTGTCGCTCCCATGGGTATCCAGACCAGGTCTTAACTGACCAAGGGCCAGCCTTCGAATCAGCTCTGTTCCAAGAATTCTTAGGGCTGTATGGGTGTAAGAAAATCCGCACAACACCTTATCATCCTCAGACGAACGGTTTATGTGAGAAGATGAACCACATAGTCATTGACATGCTCAAGACCTTACCAGTTGAAGAGAGAAATCAATGGCCAGAGAAACCTCCAGATCTCGTGGACATCTACAACCACATACCTGTCAGTTCGACAAATTACACACCTGCTTACTTGATGAGAGCAAGACCAGGTAAACTGCCTATTGATTTACAGATGGGAACCGTTGAACCCACAGAAGATTCTTCTGACGAAGACTGGGTCAGCCAACGCCAAGAAAAGTACAGGAAGGTACAAGAGAGTGTTGAAAGGAACCTTGAAATCAGTAGGACCAAACAAGAAAAAGACTTCAACAAGCACGCCTCAGCTGAACCGCTAGCTATAGGTGATGTAGTGCTGAAAAGAAAAAGAAAAACCAACAAATTGGATAACAGTTGGGAATCTATACCCTACACCGTTATGCCGTCACACTTTGATAACTCAAAAACTTGTGTTATTAGCAAAGACAATGGGAATACTATTGCGACTGTTTCAAGGGATCATTTGAAGAAATGTCCGCCACAGTTAATCCCACAAGCAACCAGTTACCCACTGTAACTAAAGATGAAGAAACAAAAGAAAATCTCGTCCTTACAGAAATTGGATACTTACCAGCTGATTGGCCACAAATAGGTGATGCATTCCTCATACCAGTTATGCACTTCTACCAGCCTACAGAAGATCAGCCAAAGCCAAATCCAATTCCACAAGTCCAACAAGAAGAAGTCCAAGTGCAAGAATTGCAGCCTGTTATCATGGAACCAGAGATTCCTGTAATCGGTCAGCCTGCTAGTCCCACAGTAAGAGAAGCCATTCCTAATCAACTACCTACAGAGGTCAGTCCAGTTGATAGACTCCGCACTTACTATGGTCTTACACAAAGCAGACATAGAGAATTACCAACCACTTCGTACACTACACAAACAGCTTTGGAAACACCCACACTACGCAGATCCACACGTAGTACATTAGGTCAACCCCCACAAAAACTTGGAGAATGGGTTTAAAATGTAGTGGAAATGTAACCTGTAAGTGTTGTATATAGTACTGTTTTTCAAAACCTGTAAAAAAGTAGTGTACAGAAGGGTGGAGGAACTGGGCTATGTCCCAAGTATACTAAGTTGGGGACAGAAAGCGCCTGGTAAGGTATAGAAGGTTAGTACCGGCCTCCCAAGCAGAGACACCCATAGGGAATGTATAAAGTTTACCATGTATCCCTGGACTTTGTTTTTTTTCCCTTTTTCAAAAACTTTGAACAATTGTCACAGGACTTGTGTGACCACTAACTTCACCTTTTTCCAGCATGCGGCAGATGGACTAGTGCCGTACGGACTGCTTTTCACTTTTTCCACCTTTTTCACTTCCTTTTCAGTGATTTTTGTGTTTTCCTTTAAGACTATGTAAATTGAATGTTATAAAATGCTTAGTGGTAAGTTGTAAAAATAACTTTTTGCTCAGCCGGGAGAACTGAGGTTAACTAAGGGGGAATGTGGCACCCTGGCACCTGTTGGGCACCACAGAAATCCTTAGAGCACAAATGGAGTAAGTAACAGCACAGCAAAACCCACAAACACAAACAACACTTAGAACACCTGGTTTCACCCCGAGCCTCTAGGGGGAGCTACCACTGGTCACTTGAGCCAGTTCCCCCTATAAAAGGAGTCTTGGAGGGAGAAACTGCAGAGTGTGGTAGACGCTACAAGAGCTGCCAGCCTGTGTGAAACCTCCACCCTATGAGGAACACACTAGGCCCTGCAAGCCTGTTAGCCAGTGGGGATCCCTGCAATTGGGATAATAGGAAGAAGGAGATCACCTCTCAGGAAAACAGAGTTAATCTGACTCTTTCCAAAGTAACCGGTTACTGGAACCGAAGCTGTGGAAGCTACAAAGCCCTCACAGAGAACCAGCACATCCAACAGGAGGTTTAGCCACCTGTTCCACCTGATGCACTCACCCATGAGAGCCCAGGGAAGAGTACTGATCCTGCTCAGACCCTTTTACAGTGCCCTCAGTGCTGTTAACCAGGTGAAGCAAGTTCCATTGAACAAACTGCCCGGTCCGGCTGGATTCCACATCCACCCGACCTTAGCACCAGAAGTAGAGAAAGGAAGCCTAACACTGCTTGCTGTGAAACTCCAGAAGTGCCAACTTCACTATCCCGGTCCGAGTGTACCTGACTACCATCCAGTAAAGGTACCTAAAAGAAACTTTGTGTGGTTGTGCATTACTCCAGGATTCTGCGCGCAGCGTCCCGCAGCTGCCTCACAACATCTTGCGCAGCTCCCGGCTCCGGGGATTCCCGCTCATCCTGTGGGGAGCGTTCCATCTCGCTGTGTACCATCCCCCGGAGACCCGAACAGCGCTGGTAAAGTTACCAGAACACCCGCAGGTGGCGTCACGAAGAAAACAAATTAAAACCCCTTTAATCTGTTCCCGCAAGACGTCTTCACTTTTGATCTGCACTACACCGGGCCCCACTACCGGCAGGCGCGGTCCACCCGTGACAAGGAAGGAGAAGAATCGCCTGTCTAAACCGGAGTCAGCCGGCCGCGGTGAGTCATAACGAGTCCTAGCGAGTAGATTCGCCCATCACTAATACCAACAATTCTTGTCTCTGTGCTACTTTTCTCTTAAAGGCTCGGACACATTGGCGTGAAACACAGACGACTGCAATGTGAGTAAAAAAATCGCATTGCAGTCGGACCAATGTTAGTCAATGTTGTCCTTCCTGCTGGTATGTGACATTATCTGGATAAGGACTCTCTAGACTGGACGTGCATTCGGGGACGGGCTGGAAAGGAGATATATGTAGAGCCCGTGAGTTCACCTGGTGCGGTGACTATTACAATGTTAGTCAATGTCCGAGAACACATTTCTGAGTGTCAATCCTTTTTTTCTCATCCGATTCACGGATGACGAGTCAGATGCAACATGCTGTGATTGTATGCGAGTGTTGTCGGACGAGCCTCGTCAATGCAAGTCTATGTCTTCCGACAAAAAAGACGTACCACACTCTTACTGCACACGGACCATCCGAGTCGGATGCGATTTTTACTTGATACATTTTCATTCTGTAGCTTAGACAACTCTAAAAAATACTCCTGTAAATGCTAATACAGTAAATAATTGCTGAGTAAAAAAACAGATTGCACTCTGACAACACACAGCCACACTGACCAAAAGTTGGATGACACTCGTCCGACTCTCGGATCTGTCGATCGGACCGTATTTGCACTCGCCAGTGTGTTTCCACCCTAAGGCAGCAAAAATTTTCACATACGGTAAGCTGTGCAAAGAAAATAGGGAGGCATTTAAAGTCAGGAGGTACTGTATGTACACAGCCAAAGTATGCAGACTAAATGGAAACATCACAATAAGGTCAGAGGAGGTGAACTCAGAAACCACTTTGGTAACTTCATTTTGCAGTAAAGTGAAAGACATCTGAAGATTAACAATTAGCTATAATGAAACCAAAAAATGAATGTTAAACCCATCAGAGGTGGATAAATAATAAAAATATAGATAATAGTAGGAAGAGAAAAAAGAGAAACAGGGAAAAGGGGAGAAAAGGGGGAAAAAAGCATTCTAAAGAAAATGAGTAAAAAATAGGAAAGAGGGGTAGGAGGTAGAGGGAGGAGAAGAAAAAAGGAAAAAATGAAAGAAGCAGTGGCGTACCACCCACGGTCGCAGAGGTCGCAAGTGCGACTGGGCCCGGGAGTACAGGGGCCCGGCGCCCGCCGACCCCTGCGACTGCTTTACATGGATGTGCATGCAGCATACCTAGGACGCACATCCATGTCTCTCTGCCGCTCTGCCAGGCCGGTCCCCAGGCGATTTACACCGGCTGCCGGAGGACAGGAAGGCGCGGCGGCGCGGCAGCTTTGAAACTTCCGCGGCTGCTGCGTCACGTGCTGTGTCTCAGGACGGAGCCCTGAGCTTCTGGAGGTCCGGAGAGTCTGGCGGCAGCAGCCTCAGTCTCCCGCCGTGTGCAGGGCCTCTCATCCAGGAACTGAGGACACGCTGTCACAGAAGAGGAGAAAGGTGAGAGGAGGAAAGCGCCGGGGGACAGAGGAGAACGGAGGGCAGAGGAGGAGGAGAGCGGGAGACACAGGAGGACAGGGGATAGAGGAGGAGGAGAACGGGGGACACAGGGGGATGGAGGAGGAGAGTGATGGACACAGGGGGATGGAGGAAGAGAGTGGGGATCACAGGAGAACTGGGACAGAGGAGGAGGAGAGTGATGGACACAGGGGGATGGAGGAAGAGTGGGGATCACAGGAGAACTGGGGACAGAGGAGGAGGAGAGTGATGGACACAGGGGGATGGAGGAAAAGAGTGGGGATCACAGGAGAACTGGGCACAGAGGAGGAGGAGAGTGATGGACAGAGGGGGATGGAGGAAGAGAGTGGGGATCACAGGAGAACTGGGCACAGAGGAGGAGGAGAGTGATGGACACAGGGGGATGGAGGAAGAGAGTGGGGATCACAGGAGAACTGGGCACAGAGGAGGAGGAGAGTGATGGACACAGGGGGATGGAGGAAGAGAATGGGGATCACAGGAGAACTGGGACAGAGGAGGAGGAGAGTGATGGACACAGGGGGATGGAGGAAGAGAGTGGGGATCACAGGAGAACTGGGCACAGAGGAGGAGGAGAGTGATGGACACAGGGGGATGGAGGAAGAGAGTGGGGATCACAGGAGAACAGGGACAGAGGAGGAGGAGAGTGATGGACACAGGGGGATGGAGGAAGAGAGTGGGGATCACAGGAGAACTGGGGACAGAGGAGGAGGAGAGTGATGGACACAGGGGGATGGAGGAAGAGAGTGGGGATCACAGGAGAACTGGGGACAGAGGAGGAGGAGAGTGGGAGACACAGGAGAATGGAGGACACAGGAGGAGGAGAGCAAGGGACACAGGAGAACGGGGGACAGAGGAGGAGGAGAGCGTGGGACACAGGAGAATGGGGGACAGAGGAGGAGGAGAGCAGAGGAGACAGGAGGAGGTGGACGGTGGGGCACAGAGGTGAAGAGAGGGGGACAGAGGTGGAGAGCAGAAGACTCCACTACTGGAATAAGCTTGGGGGGTGACACTGGGTTTTGGAGTGAGTCTACTGTTTTGTGCAGTTGTCACTAATCCTATTTTTCAGATCTCTGTGGAGCTGCATATATAACACACTATATAGAGAGATATAAGGCTGCACTAATGGAGAGCTATGAGGCTGCATATATAAGGCTGTACTATAGGGGCTACACTACATGGAGAACTGAGCCTGCATTATACTGTATACAGGGCTGTGAGGCTGCATTATACTATATGGAGTGGCTATGAGGCTGTATTATACTATATAGAGGTCTATGAGGGTACTATATGTAGGATAGTGGGGGTGCATTATAATAATTGGATGACTTGGGGCTACCTTATGAATGGGGGACAATTGGATGCATTATAATACATGGAGGACTATGGGGATATATTGAAATATATGGAGTAATATGGGATGCGTTATAATAATTGGGACATCTATCATAGCGGGAGGAGGAAGACCATATATGCCAGAAAGGGGAATATATATACCACGATAAGGGCCATATTCGAGGAGCAGGACCATATATAGCAGGATGAGGGACATTAATACATAGAGGGGTCAATTTGTGAGTCTTTATAGAACTCTGAACTTTACATGGTGCCCAAACATCCAACCAACGTGTGCCCTCGCGGAGGGGGGGGGGCCCAGGTCTGAATTTCGCACCGGGGCCCACCGAACCCTAGTTACGCCACTGGAAAGAAGTGTTACCTTCACCACTGGTAAATTCAGTGTCTCTGTGCAAAAAAGAAGATAGAGCTACATAATAAAGAAAACTGGAGGTATCATAATCTCTATTGAGACCTTTAGGGGTCAATAAGCAAAATTGTAGGATAGGGAAATGGGAAAAGCTCACCCCTCCTTCTACTTAGGAGATCTAGTCAGGTGCACGGTGGCGGCCGGCCATCGCCAGGAATCCAGGATACATGAATGAGAAAAAAGCTGGCACCTGCTCCAATGAACAAACTTGCTTTTATTTTGTGAAAATCATAACATAGAAGTTAAAAGCATCTTGGTGGGTAATATACCCCGTCAGATGCGTTTCGATAAAATCTTTATCAATGACATCATTAAGTTTGTTCATAGGAGAAGGTGCCAGCTTTTTTCTCATTCATGTATTTAGGGGGTCAATGTTTGTAACTTATAGATCCAAAATGATTCTCGTCTACATAATAATTTATGGAGATTTCCACCCCCCCACGTGGTATGGAAACTTCCTCAAGTATTTGATATTTGAGTTGTGAAACCCTATGTCCAGCAGATAAAAAATGATTAGGTAAAAGTAATGATTTTTTCTCACACCTAATGTTAGACTTATGTTGGGAAATTCTATCCTGTGTGTGCTGTGTTGTTTCGCCCACATAAACGAGCCTACAAGGGCATTTAATGGCATATATAACACAAGTCGAATTGCATGTAAAGAAACCCCTTATTGGAATACATTGACCTGTATGGTGTGATAAGATCTTATCTCCCTTTTGCTCATTGTTACACTGCAAACAATTTAGACAAGGGAAAGTACCCTGTTTTTTACAAGATAAAAAGGTCTGTCGGGACTCCTTGGAGCCTGAACAAATGTCGGCTCTGACCAGAATATCTTATACATTTTCTGCCCTTCTAAAGCATGAAAGAAAACAATTTTGAAACTTCTGTATGGAGGGATAACCCGTCCATAATATACCCCAGAATTTACGAATATAACTATGTAGTTTGTATACAAAAGGATGAAAGGTATGAACCAATGGGATTCTGTTACCAACACCTTTATTTTTGACCAAATTAGAGATTTGAGACTGTAGTAAACGTGCAGGATAACCTCTCTCAGAGAACCTCCCACACAATTCCAATTTACGAGTTTTACATAAAAGAGGATCGGATACAATCCTATGTACCCTACTGATTTGTGACCGAGGGATTTGTCTTTTGACTGCTCCTGGATGACAACTAGTTTAATGTAATATGCTATTGCGATCTGTTTCTTTCTTTTACATATCAAACATCAATTTGTCGCCTTCTTTATACACCAGTGTATCCAGGAAGCTGACACTGTCGGAGCTGTAATGTATAGAAAATTGTAGTTCCGGCCAAACTTTATTCAGGTAATCATGAAAACCAATGACATAATGGAGGGGCCACCCATATGCAAAACTGTCACATGATCCATTGTCTAGGTACCGATAAACAGAACTCAACGGCACATGCGCCGACGTCATAGTGACGTAGCGTCACAATACCAGACCCGCATTTCTGAGTTTTTCGGCTGTAAGAAACCGCAGATTCCATCTTGCAATGCGCTTATCCCCTAGCACTACGGTGTACACCACTATAGCACTCTACACTAGTGAGTGATTATTAAGTGAACCTTTAATTTACTTTGATGTTGTCTTACACTTTACTGCAAAATGAAGCTACCAATGTGGTTTCTGAGCTCACCTCCTGTGACCATATTGTGATGTTTCCATTTAGTCTGCACACCTTGGCTGTGTTTATACCTCCTGCATTTAAATGCCTGTATACAGGCCCCCTGCAGCGGTATACAGGCCCCCTGCAGCGGTATACAGGCCCCCTGCAGCAGTATACAGGCCCCCTGCAGCAGTATACAGGTCCCCTGCAGCGGTATACAGGCTCCCTGCAGCAGTATACAGGCCCCCTGCAGTAGTATACAGGCCCCCTGCAGTGATCTACAGCCTCCCCTCCTTAGTATGTGTCCCCAGGCTGCAGCACACATTAAAATAACAGACTTTTTATACATCACCTTTCCGGCGACTCCTTGCTGGCAGCGCCGCTCCTCCGGTCCCTGCTTCTTCCTGCTTGTGTCGGCTTCTATTGCTGTGGCCGACGCAGCAGTGATGACGTCATCTGCTGCGCTGGTCACATGTCACCGGCACAAGCAGGAAGAAGCAGGGAGACCGGAGGACGCGGCGGTGCCAGCAAGAAGTCGCCGGAAAGGTGATGTATAAAAAGTTTGTTATTTTAATGTGTGCCGCAGCCTGGGGGACACATACTAAGGAGGGGGGGCTGTAGATCACTTATGGGGGGGCCAGTGTAGTGCAATATGCACCGCTCCCCACGCCGCTGATGGACGGGGGGATGCCATGCATATTCATTACACTAATGAGGCGGCCCCATGTGACCTTCCGCGGTCACTGCAGCCCCCTCCTGCCTCCTCCAGTACCCGGTCACAGCCCCCCCAAGCAAATACAGAGTGACTCGAGTATAAGCTGAGGGGGGCATTTTTCAGCAAAAAATTGTGCTGAAAAACTCGGCTTATACTCGAGTATATACGGTAGTACTTAGGCCATGTGCACACGCTGAGTATTTGATGAGTTTTTTACCTCAGGATTTGTAGACAAAACCAGGAGTGGAGCAATCAGAGGAAAAGTATAATAGAAACACCTGCACCACTTCTATATTTAATTATCCACTCCTGGTTTTGGCTACAAATCCTGAGGTAAAAAACACATCAAATACTGAACGTGTGCACGTGGCCTTATGTTGGTTTATTTAAATGTACCATGAGAATTGATCATATATTCTGTTTTCTGCTTGTTGTTTTAGCAATAAGGATGAGCGAGTACCTTAATATTCGTGCTCGCTATACTCGCAATGAGTAGGTAGCGGTACTCGCTACTCGTTGCGAGTATAGCGAGTACGAATACTTTCGCAGTGTATCTATTGATACACTGCAAAAGTAGCCTAAAAGTGAGTAAAAGTAGTTAAAAAATAATAAACTTACATACTCACCTGTCCGACGCCTGCAGCGGGACCGGCAGAGAAGACATCCGATCCCTGGACAAGGACCTTTCACTACCAGCCAAACAGATGGCCGGTAGCGATCTGGCCAATCAGATGGCATCACCTCACAACTACGTCATCGCTAGCGGCCACCTGATTGGCCAGTTTGCAAGGTCCTGATTGGCCAATTTGCAAGGTCCTGATAGTACATCTAGGACCTTGCAAATTGGCCAATCAGGTGGCCGCTAGCGATCACGTGGTTGTGACGTGGCGCCATCTGATTTGCCAGATCGCTACCAGCCATCTGATTGGCTGGTAGTGAAAGGTCCTTGTCCAGCGATCGGATGTCTTCTCTGCCGGTCCCGCTGCAGGCGTCGGACAGGTGAGTATGTAAGTTTATTATTTTTTAACTACTTTTACTCACTTTTAGGCTACTTTCGCAGTGTACCTATAGATAGACTGCGAAAGTATTAGGACTACTCGCTACTCCCGAGTACACATAAGTACTCGGAGAGTAACGAGTAGCCCGAATACCGCTACTATTCGTCGAATACCGAAGAGTAGCGAGTATACTCGCTCATCCCTATTTAACAATCTAAGAAGGCCAGAGTGCCGAAACATTTTGTTTGTTACAATTTTGTCCATCTACTATCCTGCTACTCAATAAAGATATCAAGATTCAATTGTTGTGCCACGTTTTTGGATATAAACTTTTGATCAGGGTCATTTGGATGTTTTTGGTTGTCAATATGATTTAAAAGAGAAAACACAGTAGTTTGGCAATAAATGGCTTCACCTAACCACTAACCATGAGTGGAAAAAAAGTTTTTGTGGTATGTGAGGTAGCACCCCAGGGGTATCCGCTTGGCATGGGGAAATGACCTTAGCGATTACATTTTAACTGAACATAACTAGCGGATTTATTGTTTTCTGTCATAAACCGCTTTCATCACATAAAACATAACACCGTATATACATTTGCATGTGACATAACTTCCACATTAGTACATCACATGACATTACATTACAGGACATTCACATGAGAATCCGCTGAGGGGTAGAGAAGCTCGGGCACAGTCAATCTGTAACTCGCTACACTTAACCCACAAAGTGTGCGGCTCCAATGAATGGCGGTGCACGTGCGCGTGTAAACATAACAAAGTCTTGTAAGGCAAAAAGATAAGAAACACGGCACTCACCACAGGAGCAATCTTCATTTCCTTTATTCCATGCGATTAAAACATAGACATTATGCAGGGAGGGGAGGGGGTGCTGAGACTTTGCCTTATTCACATGAGAATCAATGGGACCATATCATGACTTATTGTCGGTCCCAATGGCGGTTACCTCCGCCTAACACACTGACAGGGATCATTCCCCATCCTATTGCACACGAGTCATCATGCAGGGTACCTTTTCATGAACCATTATGACTCACGCATGAAACAGCATTCATGGCATTTTTACATAAACCAATATGCTACATACTCAGGGCCCACAATAGTAACAGGAACCCTGTCGTTACTCAGTACACATGAGACCTCCACGGTTCCACCGGGATCCGGAACACTTACATCTGGATCAATGGGCCATATCATGACTCAGTCAGTTCCAAAGTCGGCTGTGACCGTCTGGCCCTTGAGCCGTGCTCGGTCTCTCACACCGCACATCTGACCGCCTGGCCCTTGAGCCGTCCTCGGTCCTCATCATTCATATGACCGCCTGGCCCTTGAGCCGTACTCGGTCCCGGACACTAGCTGGCATGCACGCATCTCGTGCCATCGGCATGGAGCTGGCAGGCTCCCTTCACTTCCCCCACCGGGGACGGATCACTTCCAGCACATCCTCCCATGGCAGTGGTCTGGACTGCTCTGATTCCCATCGTTCTCCTCTCACTGAGACACCTGGCAGGTTCTTATCCAGGCTGCCTCACCCACAGCTGCAACACAGTGTGTCAGTCAGCACATTTCACTCAGGCCGGTTTCACACATCCGTGTCAGCACGGATGTGTGAAACATAGCTGTTTGGGGGCGGGGCGTGCACACATGTGTCACAGACGTGTTACAAATGTGTACAGTCCGTGTGTTATCTGTGGGGCCGTGTATAGTACACGGACAGCCTGTCACCCGCATACTTACCTCCCTCCAGCGCCGCTACTCCTCTCTCTTCCGGCCCGCTCTTGGGCTCAGTGAAGTGAATATTCATGAGTCTAATGAGCAGCATCAGAAGTAAGAAGAGCTGTCAGCGCTGGAGGAAAGTAAGTATAAAATTCTTTATTTTCAGGTTTTTCACCTTTGTCCGTGGTCCGTGCACACGGATGTCACACTGTGAACATCCGTGTGCAGGACGTTTGGATATAAATGCGGTCCGTGGCTCCGCATAAAAACGGACATGTCGCCGTGTGGAGCACACGGACACGCATGTGCTCCACACTGAGACATGGTCCGTGTGGAAACATGGACATCTGCATGGGTCCACAGGGGAACATGTGTCCCCGTATGTCCGTGCCTTCGGCATGTGTCGGCACGGACTGCACACGTGCCGGAGGTACAGATGTGTCAAACCGGCCTCACACACAGACCTGAGATGTGATTAACCCCCTGTGCACCATTCAGGTTTAGCCCAGCAAAGCACTCATACACACAGGTTCAGCCATTCATTAGGCTCATCTACCCCTTCTAAATGTTAACCCATTGTGTACTGGACAGGTTTACAGCATTCACACACAGGAAAACCGGCTAATGTGTACAGAGACCTGTGCTGATAACCCTTGTGATGCATGGGCAAATGCCAATAACATCACCACAGGTATCATTCATATTCTCTGAAAAAAGGCCAAGAAAGCACAAAATCTGCTTAAACTAAAACTTTTGAGCACAACTGTAAATGAATGGAATACTGATGCTGATAATAGCATCATTAGCGTTAACGACCTTAGTAGCCATTTTTAAAATGTGCAGAAGGGTGCAAAGGTCCTTGATCTGTGCCCACTCTGTGAGCGTCATTTGAGGCAACAAAAATGCCTTTTTAATAGAAGATGAAGGATTTAGTAATCACTGCTTTGAGGCCAAACACAACCTTTTGAGGGTAAAATGAAGGATTTAGGCAGGGGCGTAACTAGAACTGGCAGGGCCCCATAGCAAACTTTTGAACGGGCCCCCACCAAGACACGCCCCCAATGACACGCCCCCTTCAAGACACACCCCCTTACCGAATCGGTGTTAAGTCTGACGCCACCCAGTTTACCGTATATACTCGTGTATAAGCCGACCCCCCTACTTTTGCCCCCAAAACCTGGGAAAACCTATTGACTCGTGTATAAGCCGAGGGTGGACCCCAGCATAGGTATACAGCCCCCAGCAGTGTGGCATACAGGCCTCTCCAGTGGTAGTATACAGCAGCCTCCCCAGTGGTAGTATAGAGCAGCCTCCCCAGTGGTATATACAGGCCCCAGCAGTATATACAGCAGCCCCAGTGGTATACAGCAGCCTCCCCAGTGGTATATACAGGCCCCAGCAGTATATACAGCAGCCCCAGTGGTATACAGCAGCCTCCCCAGCGGTACATACAGGCCCCAGCAGTATATACAGCAGCCCCAGTGGTATACAGCAGCCTCCCCAGTGGCTATATACAGGGCCCCAGTGGTATACAGCAGCCTCCCCAGTGGTATATACAGCAGCCCCAGCAGTATATACAGCAGCCCCAGTGGTATACAGCAGCCTCCCCAGTGGTATATACAGGCCCCAGCAGCAGTATATACAGCAGCCCCAGTGGTATACAGCAGCCTCCCCAGAGGTATATACAGCAGCCCCAGTGGTATACAGCAGCCTCTCCAGTGGTATATACAGGCCCCAGCAGTATATACAGCAGCCCCAGTGGTATACAGCAGTCTCTCCAGTGGTATATACAGGCCCCAGCAGTATATACAGCAGCCCCAGTGGTATACAACAGCCTCCCCAGAGGTATATACAGCAGCCCCAGTGGTATACAGCAGCCTCCCCAGTGGTATATACAGGCCCCAGCAGTATATACAGCAGCCCCAGTGGTATACAGCAGCCTCCCCAGTGGTATATACAGGCCCCAGCAGTATATACAGCAGCCCCAGTGGTATACAGCAGCCTCCCCAGTGGGTACATACAGGGCCCAAGTGGTATACAGCAGCCTCCCCAGTGGTATATGCAGGCCCCAGCAGTATATACAGCAGCCCCAGTGGTATACAGCAGCCTCCCCAGTGGTATATACATGCCCCAGCAGTATATACAGCAGCCCCAGTGGTATACAGCAGCCTCCCCAGAGGTATATACAGCAGCCCCAGTGGTATACAGCAGCCTCCCCAGTGGTATATACAGGCCCCAGCAGTATATACAGCAGCCCCAGTGGTATACAGCAGCCTCCCCATTGTAATATACAGGCCCCAGCAGTGTATACAGCAGCCCCAGTAGTATACAGCAGCCTCCCCAGTGGGTATATACAGGGCCCCAGTGGGCATATACAGGGCCCCAGTGGGTATATACAGGCCCCAGTGGGTATATACAGGGCCCCAGTGGGTATATACAGGGCCCCAGTGGGTATATACAGGGCTCCAGTGGGTATATACAGGCCCCCAGTGGGTATATACAGGCCCCCAGTGGGTATATACAGGCCCCCAGTGGGAATATACAGGGCCCCAGTGGGTATATACAGGCCCCCAGTGGTATACAGCAGCCTCCCCAGTGGTATATACAGGCCCCAGCAGTATATACAGCAGCCCCAGTGGTATACAGCAGCCTCCCCAGTGGTATATACAGGCCCCAGCAGTATATACAGCAGCCCCAGTGGTATACAGCAGCCTCCCCAGTGGTACATACAGGCCCCAGCAGTATATACAGCAGCCCCAGTGGTATACAGCAGCCTCCCCAGTGGGTATATACAGGGCCCCAGTGATATACAGCAGCCTCCCCAGTGGTATATACAGGCCCCAGCAGTATATACAGCAGCCCCAGTGGTATACAGCAGCCTCCCCAGTGGTATATACAGGCCCCAGCAGTATATACAGCAGCCCCAGTGGTATACAGCAGCCTCCCCAGAGGTATATACAGCAGCCCCAGTGGTATACAGCAGCCTCCCCAGTGGTATATACAGGCCCCAGCAGTATATACAGCAGCCTTAGTGGTATACAGCAGCCTCCCCAGTGGTATATACAGGCCCCAGCAGTATATACAGCAGCCCCAGTGGTATACAGCAGCCTCCCCAGAGGTAAATACAGCAGCCCCAGTGGTATACAGCAGCCTCCCCAGTGGTATATACAGGCCCCAGCACTATATACAGCAGCCCCAGTGGTATACAGCAGCCTCCCCAGTGGTATATACAGGCCCAGCAGTATATACAGCAGCCCCAGTGGTATACAGCAGCCTCCCCAGTGGGTATATACAGGGCCCCAGTGGGTATATACAGGGCCCCAGTGGGTATATACAGGCCCCAGTGGGTATATACAGGGCCCCAGTGGCTAAATACAGGGCCCCAGTGGGTATATACAGGCCCCAGTGGGTATATACAGGGCCCCAGTGGGTATATACAGGCCCCCCACTCCTCCCTTTCTGCTGCACACGTCACCTGTAAAGGAATATGTCATACTTACTTATCCTTGCCGGCTGCCGCTGTCGTCGCTCTGCACAGCGCTCCGGCTTCATCCGGCTTCTTCCTGGTTGTGACCGGCAGGCGCAGGCAATGACGTCATTGCCTGCGCCTGCCGGTCACAACCAGGTAGAAGCCGGATGAAGCTGGAGCGCGGTGCAGAGCGGCGACAGCGGCAGCCGGCAGGGATAAGTAAGTATGACGTATTCCTTTACAGGTGACGTGTGCAGCAGAAAGGGAGGAGTGGGGGGCCTGTATATACCCACTGGGGCCCTGTATATGATCGCAGCTGATGACCGGATAGCAGCGTAGCGGCGCTGGGTCCGGGCCCCCCACAAGCGCCGGGCCCCAAAGCGACCGCTACGTCTTGTGAGGTAGCAACCGGGGAACCCGCTTGCTTAACGACAACAAACACGTGTTTATAAGTTATCCAATGTCTACCCGTTTATTTTCACATATTAATAACATAACCCGGGTAGCATGTTTGACACATATCACATTGATTATAAACACTTTACATAAATACATCATACATTTACATATAACATTATTGTAACCCGGGACCTGTAACCATCTCTCTGTCCCCATTGGAGCTCTACTAACAGCTCCCGTGGTGGCTACGGCCTCCGGCCTATATACATTTCACATACATTTAACATCAAGTACCATATCAACGGGCCCCATGGGTCCCAATGGCGGAACCAGCCGCCTGGCTCTATTTCCCCAGCTTCATACTACCCCGGAATCAGGACTCCAGCCTGACGGGGTTCTTACATACTATATGTGATCCATCCTATAAGCCACCATGGACCACACACGTCCTTTCACTCGCTCACAGCCCATCATACACATCCATGGACTGTGGCTCCTCTGGGCTCAGAACAGGGATTGGCAAACCCTAGTAACCCGTGGGGTGAACCACACGTTACCCAGTACGGGAGCCCTTCTAACCCCTGCTTCTGACCTCTCGTACACACATTCCGGTTCATCAGGTCCTTTAACTGAATACTCCGACTCGGACCCAAAGGCGGTCTATGCCCGCCTGGCACACTACATAAAATCGCCTCCCAAAGGGCTACATTCAATCGCCTCCCGAAGGGCTACATACAATCCGGTTCATCAGGACCTTTAACTGACTACACTGAGTCGGTCCCAAGGGCGGTCTATGCCCGTCTGGCACACTACATACAATCGCCTCCCGAAGGGCTACATACATTCCGGTTCATCAGGACCTTTAACTGACTCCACTGAGTCGGTCCCAAGGGCGGTCTATGCCCGCCTGGCACACTTCATACATCGGCCCCTATAGGGCTACATTCACTCGCTGGGTCTTTTAAAAAGCCATACAGTACTTATAAGGTTCAACAGGTCCTTCACTGGACCTAATGGCGGCTACACTCGCCTAGCATGATTTACACACAAGGTGCACAGTTCACACAATCATTCAGGAACTGCTTTTCTTACCGGGCACGGATCCGGGTCTCGCTACCTGTGTCACAGGTTCCACCAGGCATCCCCACGGGCAGCTTCCCGGACGTGAGGTGAACCACGCCCGGACCAGCGTCCACGGGTCAACCACGGCTTCCCCCTCCAGGTGCGGCCACGACCCCGGACCTCGGCACCGGAATGGAGCTAGCATGCTCCCTTCACCATCTCAACATGGCGGTATGGACTCGCACTCCCAGTCCCTCACACAGACTGGCTCTGCTCGGCTCTCTGGCTGGTACTCAGCCCACATGCTCTCAGGCTGATGTCTGGCTGAGAATGGATCTCATCTCTCAATCACTCAGCTGGCTGACTCTTATCGTGCCGGCCACACCCACACTGAGTCACCCTGCTGGGCTGCTATTCCTCCGGACACACCCACCTGGGCTGTCAGCAATCACTCCTTACATCCTATTCCTCATGGACTCCTCGATTTCATGAGCCACTCATTAGTCACATTAAACGTTGTGTTCACAGTTGGTTCACACAGCATTATCACAGTCAAACCGGCCAGTGTAAACAGGATCATACCCTGATCCTGCATGTGATGCGCCCCGGCCATGAGGATCATGCCGGCGGTGCCTCACAGTCTGCTATGCCGGTAGTTACGCCCCTGGATTTAGGCTGGTTTCACACTGCGGTCAGGTCAGATCAGGTCAGGTATTGTGTGCCAAAACCAGGAGTGACTCCAAAACCTAGAACAGGTGTCAATCTTTCAATTATACTTTTTCTCTGTAAGTTCCTCTCCTGGTTTTGGAACACAAAACCTGACCAGAAGCCAGCCTTAGCAATCACTGTTTTGAGGCCGAACAGCCTTTTTAGTAGCAAATGAAAAATTTGGCAATTGCGGCTTTTAGGCCAAAAACAGAATTTTCAGGGTAAAGTGAAGAATTTAGCAATCACTGCTTTGAGGCCAAATTCAGCATTTTTAGATGAAGCTGAAGGATTTTGCAATCACTGCTCTGAGGCCAAACACAGCCTTTTTAGGGGAAACTGAAAGATGTAGCAATCACTGCTTTGAGGCCAACAATAGCCTTTTTTATCAGAAAATGAAGGATTTGGCGATCATTGCAAGAAAATGCCTTTTTAGTAGAAAATAAAGGATATGTCAGTCACTGTTCTTTAGAAAAAAAATGCCTTTTTAGTAGAAAATAAAGGATTTGGCAATCACTGCTTTGAGGCTAACAAAAGCCTTTTTAGTAGAAAATGAAGGACTTGGAAATCACTGCATTGAGGCAGAAAAATGCCTTTTTAGTAGAAAATTAACGATCTGCCAATCACTGCATTGAGGCAAAAAATGCTTTTTTAGTAGAAAATGAAGGATTTGGCAATCACTGCTTTAAGGCCAAACACAACCTTTTCATGGTAAAGTGAAGGAGTTCACAATCACTGTTGTGAGGCCAAACACAACCTTTGTAGGGGAACTGAAGGATTTGGCAATCACAGCTTTGAGGCTAAATACAACCTTTTTAGGGAAACTGAAGGATTTGTCCATCTCTGCTTTGAGACCAAAAAAAGCATTTTTAGTAGAAAATGAAGGTATTGGCAATTACTGCTTTGAGGCCAAACAGTCTTTTATGTTTAATCTCTCTCATAAATACAAAAATGGGGGGAGACAAGAGGTGCAATAGTGCCCTATCACTAGTGACACTGTTTGTGTGAGTATATCAATAGGTGTACACTCACCTGGTCCAGTTGTGTGACCCACAACTGGTTTATAAGCATTCGGTTTATAGCTGCTGCAGGACCTCCACTAGCCACTCGTACGTGGAAAAACGCTCCTGTATAGGGAAGATGGTGTGTCACGGTCCGCGCTGCTGCCTCAATGGAATCACAAGGAATGGATGTCTCCAAGAAGTCATAAGGAAGGCAAGATTCCAAAGTAATGATCTCCTTTATTCACCAACGCGTTTCGGCACCTATCCTGGCACCTTCATCAGGATATCCAGGTGCCAGGATAGGTGCCGAAACGCGTTGGTGAATAAAGGAGATCATTACTTTGGAATCTTGCCTTCCTTGTGACTTCTTGGAGACATCCATTCCTTGTGATTCCATTGAGACAGCAGCGCGGACCGTGACACACCATCTTCCCTATACAGGAACGTAATCTCTCTCATAGGATCAGTGACCATCAACTATAAAACACTAACCTTTTCCCATGTGTCAATTATCAACTGCCTCCGATTCCATCAAAGGAGTCTGCTTCAGGGCATAGGGGTCTTCTACTCGGAGAACTCAAGACATGGTGAGGTGAAAAGAAAGAGATGAGAGAGGGTTGAGAAAATGGGGAAAAGGGGTAAAAAGAAAAGAGAGGCAGGGAACTCACATCCCACCTCACACAAGGGCACACCAATGGTCCTTCAGCTCCACTCCCTAGCCAAGTATGGAATGAAAATCCAGACTGTCTCTAAAAAGGATCCAAGGCTGCCATAGTTTAGCATATTAGTCCAGATTCCCCGTGCTCTCAGCTGCCAGCTCCTCCATATAACTAATGTGAGTCAACTCTTGAAACCATTCCCTCAAAGTTGGAGTATATGTGGTTTGCCAATGCCTCTGTGGCACCCCACGATGTAGGTGCCACAAAGGGGTACTGCACCCGTAAAAGAGGTGTACGTAGTCACCCCACTGCAAGTGGATTTCTGGATGGTGGGAGGAACCCTAAATCCACACCCCACACTAGTCACACAGTGGGAGGGAACCAGGGAGGGGATATAGTCGCCTCCAGGGGGAACTAGAGGGGTCTTAGGTCTGAGGAGCCGAGCAGTCAGGCAGGAAGCCTGAGGGAGGAAGGAGGTCGATCAGCCCGTCTGCCTTGGCCCCTGGGTTGGAGAGCTAGGAGAATTCAGGCAGGGAGCCTGAGGCACAAAGGAGGGTCACCTCGGCTGAGGGACCCAGGGAAACCGGAACAGATTCCAGATAGAAAATAAGGGAGCAAGTGGCTTGGGTGGGAGTTCGCTCAAGGAAAGAACCGGGTACCGGAGCCTGCACCTGTAGGAACCTTCACGGCCTGCAGAAAATCCGTAGAATGGGGGTATATCCAGATATGGCCCTGATTCTTAAGCACCCATTAGAGGGGAATCAGACACCACGACGCCCAATTGCGGTGATCAACAGAAGGTTCACCCGACAGGAGCAAGGGAAGGAAAGAGAGACAGCAGGAGGTCAGACTTACTCTATACGAGGTCAGGCTTCACACCGCTACTGGGAGGAGAGGGAAGAAGAGGAATAAGAAAGGCATGCATTGGGCGTTCCGTTTACCTACCAAAGATCTACTTGCAGTCACCCATAGCCGCTTGTCAATTTAACATCAACTGCACTGAGAACTATAATGACTGCTAAGTTCCAGTAAAGTACCCAGTGAAGTGACTTTTGACTCTGCTGCATTTTTTTCCACAAACTCATTTCCCTCACAGGAATTGCGGCACTGGAGGTCCAGTCCTGCCTGTGGAGGACTATACCAACACAGCCGCAATACCACCAATCTCCGGAGGACTGTAGCGGCGCTGGTGACATCTCACCAGGTACTGCAGGTGGCATCACGACAACTTGTACATACTTCCCTGTATAGAATTTCCCCCTTTTAAAGAATAGTCCCCAAGGACATGGGATCAGGCACGGCCGCCATTTCCAGTGACAAAGTTAACCCTCTGCCGCCTGATACCCGAGTACCCTATGCCCTGGGGCTCGACACCTCGGTATAACCTAGCGAACTGCTGCTAGAGAAAACCTCAATAAGCATTTTTCTGAGCTCCGATGGAGCTGGGGACCATGGACAAAAGAGAGATCTGTGGGGATGGAGTGATCGGAGTTCCAGTGATCCTGTAATAAGTCTGAAAAACTTCCTCCCAAAAGGATTGTATGGTAGGGCATTCCCACCAAATATGTAGCATTGAGTCTCGGTCTGAGCCACAGCGCCAACACTGGTCTGTCACCCCCGGGAACATCTTACTTAATTTAGCTGGATAGTGGTACCATCTCGATAAGATTTTGTAACTTTTCTCTTTTGCATAACCAGCTGTCGTTAGCTTATGTGTAAACACATAAGCTGTTCGTTTCTCCTCATCTGAGAAAATAACACCCAATCCCTGTTCCCATAACCCAATAAACTTAGGATCGGGTTCTCTGAGCACCTCTGCATGTGATATGGATCTGTATATAAAGGATATTAAATTAGCTGGCCTTGAATTCTGTGTCAATATTTTGTCAAAGGGAGTAAACCCCAATGTAGCGCTTGGTCCGCCTCTCCATAAACATAGTCTTACGAAAGAGGACAGTTGTCTGTATTCTATCCAGGAGAGTCCTTTAGGGGAGTCTAAGCACTGCAACTCTTCAAAGGACATCAACTCTCCATTTTTAAGGACTTTAGCGATTCTGGGATCCTCCTCTATATGCCATCAAAGGAATCTATCCCCTAAAATCCCTGGTCGGAACTCCGGATTACCAAACAGAGGGGATAGAAGATTGCCGGGGTTCATTAAGATACAAATATGCTGAAGCTGACCCCAAATTCGTAATGTCGCTTCCACAAACAAACCTATGGGTTTCTCAGGAAGCTTATCCCTGGTCTCCAGCCACGGTAAATGTTTCAATGGTGTCATGAATCCTTCCTATTACAACTTAACCCATTTCTTGGAAGGGGCACAAAAATTCCAATCAAACAGGCGCAACAAAACCACCACGTGATGGTATTTTTGTAAGTCGGGAAGACCCACTCCCCCCAAGGAAATGGCACTTGTGAGGGTCTGGAATTTGATCTGCGACCTCCGGTTTCCCCATATAAATCTAAACAAGGTCAACCTGAGAACACGAAAGAAGCCTAGTGGTGGGATAATCGGTACCGCCTGAGATATATATAGAAATCTAGGCAAAATGTCCATTTTGAACACATTCATACGTCCAAACCATGAAATGGGCTTCCTCTCGTGTATGTTGACAGGTTTGAAAGGGTCTGGCGAGCAGTCGGTAATTTAAGGAATAGAGGAGTTCCACATCCTTTGGAATTTGAACACCCAAGTATTTGAGTGACGTGGGCTGCCATCTAAATGGGAAGTTGGTCTTGGCCATGTTTACCTCTGACTCAGGAAGGGTTATATTTAGGGCCTCTGTCTTACTATAATTAACTTTGAAATTGCTTAATTACCCAAATCTTTTAAATTCTATCATGAGTGCGTGAAAAGAAGTATGTGGCTGAGACAAATACAGCAAAAAGCGGTCGGTGTAGAGACATCTTATGGATCTGGTTGCCCAGCTGTAGACCACGCACACTGGGATTCCATTTATTTGCGATGGCTAAATGTTCCATTACAATCACATAAAGCAATGGAGAAAGGGGGCATCCTTGACGCGTCCCATTTCAAATTATTATAGGTGATGAGAGGGCACTATTTGCTTTAATTCTTGCCGACGGGTGTGTGTACAAAGCAAATCTTTTGACAGGAGCAAGGGAAGGAAAGAGAGACAGCAGGAGGTCAGACTTACTCTATACGAGGTCAGGCTTCACACCGCTACTGGAAGGAGAGGGAAGAAGAGGAATAAGAAAGGCATGCATTGGGGGTTCCGTTTACCTACCAAAGATCTACTTGCAGTCACCCATAGCCGCTTGTCAATTTAACATCAACTGCACTGAGAACTATAATGACTGCTAAGTTCCAGTAAAGTACCCAGTGAAGTGACTTTTGACTCTGCTGCATTTTTTTCCACAAACTCATTTCCCTCACAGGAATTGCGGCACTGGAGGTCCAGTCCTGCCTGTGGAGGACTATACCAACACAGCCGCAATACCACCAATCTCCGGAGGACTGTAGCGGCGCTGGTGACATCTCACCAGGTACTGCAGGTGGCATCACGACAACTTGTACATACTTCCCTGTATAGAATTTCCCCCTTTTAAAGAATAGTCCCCAAGGACATGGGATCAGGCACGGCCACCATTCCCAGTGACAAAGTTAACCCTCTGCCGCCTGATACCCGAGTACCCTATGCCCTGGGGCTCGACACCTCGGTATAACCTAGCGAACTGCTGCTAGAGAAAACCTCAATAAGCATTTTTCTGAGCTCCGATGGAGCTGGGGACCATGGACAAAAGAGAGATCTGTGGGGATGGAGTGATCGGAGTTCCAGTGATCCTGTAATAAGTCTGAAAAACCTCCTCCCAAAAGGATTGTATGGTAGGGCATTCCCACCAAATATGTAGCATTGAGTCTCGGTCTGAGCCACAGCGCCAACACTGGTCTGTCACCCCCGGGAACATCTTACTTAATTTAGCTGGATAGTGGTCCATCTCGATAAGATTTTGTAACTTTTCTCTTTTGCATAACCAGCTGTCGTTAGCTTATGTGTAAACACATACGCTGTTCGTTTCTCCTCATCTGAGAAAATAACACCCAATCCCTGTTCCCATAACCCAATAAACTTAGGATCGGGTTCTCTGAGCACCTCTGCATGTGATATGGATCTGTATATAAAGGATATTAAATTAGCTGGCCTTGAATTCTGTGTCAATATTTTGTCAAAGGGAGTAAACCCCAATGTAGCGCTTGGTCCGCCTCTCCATAAACATAGTCTTACGAAAGAGGACAGTTGTCTGTATTCTATCCAGGAGAGTCCTTTAGGGAGTCTAAGCACTGCAACTCTTCAAAGGACATCAACTCTCCATTTTTTAGGACTTTAGCGATTCTGGGATCCTCCTCTATATGCCATCAAAGGAATCTATCCCCTAAAATCCCTGGTCGGAACTCCGGATTACCAAACAGAGGGGATAGAAGATTGCCGGGGTTCATTAAGATACAAATATGCTGAAGCTGACCCCAAATTCGTAATGTCGCTTCCACAAACAAACCTATGGGTTTCTCAGGAAGCTTATCCCTGGTCTCCAGCCACGGTAAATGTTTCAATGGTGTCATGAATCCTTCCTATTACAACTTAACCCATTTCTTGGAAGGGGCACAAAAATTCCAATCAAACAGGCGCAACAAAACCACCACGTGATGGTATTTTTGTAAGTCGGGAAGACCCACTCCCCCCAAGGAAATGGCACTTGTGAGGGTCTGGAATTTGATCTGCGACCTCCGGTTTCCCCATATAAATCTAAACAAGGTCAACCTGAGAACACGAAAGAAGCCTAGTGGTGGGATAATCGGTACCGCCAGAGATATATATAGAAATCTAGGCAAAATGTCCATTTTGAACACATTCATACGTCCAAACCATGAAATGGGCTTCCTCTCGTATGTTGACAGGTTTGAAAGGGTCTGGCGAGCAGTCGGTAATTTAAGGAATAGAGGAGTTCCACATCCTTTGGAATTTGAACACCCAAGTATTTGAGTGACGTGGGCTGCCATCTAAATGGGAAGTTGGTCTTGGCCATGTTTACCTCCGACTCAGGAAGGGTTATATTTAGGGCCTCTGTCTTACTATAATTAACTTTGAAATTGCTTAATTACCCAAATCTTTTAAATTCTATCATGAGTGCGTGAAAAGAAGTATGTGGCTGAGACAAATACAGCAAAAAGCGGTCGGTGTAGAGACATCTTATGGATCTGGTTGCCCAGCTGTAGACCACGCACACTGGGATTCCATTTATTTGCGATGGCTAAATGTTCCATTACAATCACATAAAGCAATGGAGAAAGGGGGCATCCTTGACGCGTCCCATTTCAAATTATTATAGGTGATGAGAGGGCACTATTTGCTTTAATTCTTGCCGACGGGTGTGTGTACAAAGCAAATATTTTGTCCAAAAAGCCCCTCCACAGCCCTATCTGTTTTAATGCATGTCCATATCCATACCACTGATAGAAGACCCAGAGACTCCCCTGCAGCCGCAGCCCTCGTCACTAAGAGAATTGTTTTACTGATATTGTCCCTAGCCTCTCTCCCTTGAACAAATCCCACCTGGTCAAGATCTACCAGAGACGGGAGCAAGAGGGCCAGTCTGTTTGCTAATAATTTAGAGAATAATTTAATATCCAGATTCATCAAAGAAATGGGGCGATAATTTAAAATTAAAGATGAGTCCTTCCCAGGCTTCAGGATTACAGTTATGAAAGCCTCCAATTATTGGGGTGGGAAGGGGGTGGATCCAGAGACTGCGTTAAACACGTTAGTGAGAAATGGTGACGAACACTGCCGAATGTTTTATTGAACGTTGGGGAAAAGCCATCGGGGCCAGGAGCTTTACCTGCCGGAGGGTCACCAATCACTGAAGCGACCTCATGCTCAGTAAATGGCTCCTTCAGTTGCGAGGATGTCTCTTCACTTAGGCATATATTGGAGAGCAGTCTCCAATATAAAATTCTTCATTCTTGTTGTTCTTTTCTGTGTATCCATTTCTGCCACATCCCCTTTAATGTCATACAAATCAGAGTAAAATGCCTCCATCTCTTTTATCATTTCTATAGGATTATATGTCACTTCCCCACCCCTTCGCTGTAGTTTCAAAATAAATGTCACCTTATATATGGGGTGTAGCAAGCGCGCCAAAGGTCTCTTGGATTTGTCAAAGTGTTGGTAAAGGAATCACTTAAAATGATTCTTGAATCTCAGGTATTTCTCATTCCACAGGCTAGTAAGCTCTTCCTTGAGTCTGATCAGCCCCGACAACACCACCGCCGAGAGGCCTCTCTTATACTTTAGATCAAGGGCGTGTATCTTAAATGGGAGCCATGTTTTATAAAAGTGCCCCTTAAAACGCATTTTAATGCCTCCCACTGGAAGGGCAGCGCTGTCTCATCTGCAGCGTACGTGGACATGAAGATGTTAATTGAATCTTTGGTATCATTGAGACAGACCACATCCCTGAGTAGGTGATCATTTAATCTCCAGGTCCGGGTCCATTTCAAGGTGTGTGGAGGGGAAAGGACCAGGAAGACAGGAGTGTGATCTAACCAAACTGCACTGCCTATTGAAGAGGTGGGCTGCCAGGACAAGGCTATCTGACTTATTAAGAAAAACTTGATCCGACTATGAGTTGTGAGGGATTGAGTAAAAAGTGTAGTCTCTACCGGATGGATTTGCAAGCCGCCAGATGTCCAATAACTGGATGCAATGAATGTCCCGTTTAAGTGCAGCCAGATGCAATGCAGGAGTCACACTTCTACCTGCCGTGGTGTCGACAGGCAGATTCAAAGACAGGTTAAAATCTCCCCCTACTATCACCACCCCCTCTGCAAACTCAGCTGCTCTTTTCAGAAAGTCACTACCAGCCCTGCACTGACCCTGGTTGGGGGCATACCAACCAGCAAGTGTGTATACAGTTGTAGAAATTTTCATTTTGACCATAACGAACCTTTCCTCTGGGTCGGTGCATGTGTCGATTAGGGAGTGGACAAGTGATTTGTGGATAGCCAGTGAAACCTCTTTGGATTATGACTCGGCGTTGGCGCTATGAACCCATACGGTGTAGTGCTAGTAATTCAAGAAGGGTATATGGTCCACTTTGAAATGTGTCTCTTGAAGTAATAAGAAATTCACCCTATGTTTGTGCATATGATATAATATTTGGGAGCGTTTTTGTGACATGTTAAATCCCCTCACATTGAGAGATCCAACTTTCAGAGCGGACATTATATTCCTGGTGTGTGCAAGCCGGGATTGAACCCCGGCTAGAGGGGGTCAACAGAAGTGAGGGAAAGAGAGATCAAGAAGAAGAGGACGTAATATGAAGGAAAGAGGAGAGAAAAGGAAAAGAAAAAAAAGGGGGAGGGAGCAAGGGGAGTGAAGAAAACCAACGAGAGAAAGTTGTAGGGGCTAAGTAGACATGCCAGACACAGAATTAGGAGGGGAAAATATAAACTACTATACCGCAACCAGCAAAGCACAGTAATCCGCAAACAGTGACAGGCCTCTCCACAAAGGAATCCTACCCCCAGCCCGATTCTGCGGCAATATTTTTCTGATCAAGATGAAGTAATGTCACAGCTTTTTCAAGGAGGAAAGACGATTAAGGTATCTGAAAACACATTTTAAACTCAACAAAACTATTAAACTCTGTCTGCCAGAGCAAAACCCCTGAAAGTCTATCTCGAAGGGGACTATGTTAAACATTCCCCTCTCCCACCATTTAACTATAGAGCTAATGTTACGGATCAGCTCTAGATACAAAGCTCGTATGTACCATTCTGCCAGTAATTAATGTATCTAAAGATACATTTTGAACTTAACAAAACTATTAACCCACATCTACCAGAGCAAAACCTCCGAAAGTTCATCCCAATGGGGGCTATCTTAAACTATCCCCTCTCCCACTGTTTAGTAAAGGGGCTTATATTACATATCAGCTCCAAATACTGAGCTTGCATGGACCATATATCAGGGTATTAAATACTATAACTTTAAGGAGCTGTGGCGTAGTGTGAGAATCTTAAGGTTTGACGTCTATAGTCAGCCACTCTGTGTACGGAGATACGTATCCCCTGCTAGGAGCAGAGGTTCTGTCTCATAACTAGCAAGTCATACATTGTGCCAAGAAATATCACAGTATCACGTCGCTGCCTCAGAGTTAGGGATCATGCGGTCTCCCTCTTCTGTTGCAACCACCTCTTTCTCTCCTTTCCCATTGGGGTCTGGGAAGGAGATCCCGTCCCGGGAATTCGGAAGGTATTCTTGGCCAATCGGTGATAGTCACATTCGGAATCTGCAGGGCTTTTGCAAAGGCCTGGAAGCCCTGGGGTGACTCAGCAGGTGGACGTGTCTGTTTCGTCGAACCCTGAGAGGGAACGGGAAACCCCCGGTGTAGGGGATGTCATGTTGGCATAGTACATCTAAGAGGGGCCGCAGCGCCCATCATTTCATAAGAGTCCACCTGGAAAGATCTTGCATGATCTGAATCTTTTTACCCTCAAAGTTTATGTCCTTTACCAGTCTAGCTTGGGTCATGATATCATCTTTAAGTAAATAACAATGGACTTTACAGATGATGTCTCTGGAGAGGTTCTGAGGCTTGGGGCTTAATGCCCTATGGGCTCTATCCAGTTCAAGTGGATTATCTATTGGGACTGTAGGGATCAGTCTCTATAGCAGCAAGTAAGGCAGTGACACTCAGGCTCAGTCCAAAAACAAGTGTGTTTTATTTCACACAATGGCAAAACAAACAAAAAAAAGTCCTTACATCAGGATAATAGCGTTGGCCCTAAACCTGCTCCTCCTGGAGCTCGCCTAGGGGTCCTTCCCCACCTTGGGGTCCGGTACACACTCCCTGTGTGCTCACAGGCTCCTTTTCCACCGACTGGACTCCTCTCTAGTCTGATCTCATCTCACAACACCTTGACAGCCGTCTCTTCTGGCCTAACCTTTCTCACCTGTCTTTCCCTCCCAGCTACTTCAAAAGCCTGGGGCGGGAGATGAGGAATGGAGGCCCGCCCAAAAACCTTCCCCCATTCCTCATAGATGAGGTCCCATAACAGGTTTTACCAACAGCCACCGTTCTCAGTAACGGTGGCCATACCTACCTCACCTATGCTCATGTAAGCATCTCCCGTCCCATACATGCAGTAGCTCACCATCCTTGGGGAAACATAGCGTCCCTCTACCACCATTCCCCTTGCTACCTCACACACCCCCCCCCTCAGTTCAACCCTGGGGGGGTGAACTCCTGCCACCAAACAGTGAGTCCGGGACAAAGCATCGGCATTGCCCTGCAGCCTCCCGGCTCTGTGTTTCACCGTGAAGTTGAAGTTCTGGAGCGACAAGAACCACCTGGTGACTCGCGCATTCCTCTCTCTGGACTGGCTCATCCACGTGAGTGGGGAGTGGTCAGTCACCAACCGAAACCGTCGCCCCAGCAGGTAATACCTCAACGCTTCCAAGGCCCATTTGATGGCTAGGCACTCCCTCTCGACCACACTGTAATTTTTCTCTGCAGGCGTGAGCTTGCGGCTCAGGTAGTTAACGGGGTGTTCTTCCCCATTCACCTCCTGAGAAAGGACTGCACCTAGCCCTACTTCTGATGCATCGGTCTGAACGATGAAGGTTTGGGTGAAGTCAGGTGTGATAAGGATGGGAGACCCGCATAACACCGTCTTCAAGACCATAAAGGCATGCTCGGCCTGGGGGTTCCACTTTACCATGACGGGCCGTCTTCCTTTCAGAAGGTCTGTCAATGGGGCTGAGAGGGTGGCAAAATTGGGGATGAACCTCCTGTAGTATCCCACAATTCCCAGAAAGGCTCTCACCTGCTTTACTGTCCTTGGTTGGGGCCAACTCTGGATGGCTTCGACCTTGTTGACCTGCGGCTTAATCATACCTCGCCCTATCACATACCCCAAATAGCGTGCCTCCCCCATTCCCAGAGCACACTTTTTGGGGTTGGCAGTCAGCCCCGCCGCCCGGAGAGAGTCCACCACAGCCTGTACCTTGGCCAAGTGGCTCTCCCAGTCGCTGCTGAAAATGATGACGTCATCCAGATAGGCCGAGGCGTACCTTTGATGAGGCTTCAACACGATGTCCATTAATCTTTGGAACGTGGCTGGAGCTCCATGTAAGCCAAATGGCAACACCAGGTAGTGAAACAGACCCTCCGGGGTGATGAACGCGGTCTTCTCTTTGGCGCTATCCGTAAGGGGTACTTGCCAGTATCCCTTAGTTAGATCGAGTGTGGAAAAGTACCGGGCTTTCCCGAGTCTTTCAATGAGCTCGTCTACTCGTGGCATTGGATAAGCGTCAAATTTAGAGACCTCGTTCAGCTTCCGGAAGTCGTTGCAAAACCGTATCGTCCCATCGGGTTTGGGAATGAGCACAATGGGACTAGCCCATTCACTTTTCGACTCCTCAATAACCCCTAACTCCAGCATTTGACGAACCTCCTTTGAAATGGCCTTTCGCCGTGCCTCAGGTACTCGGTAGGGCCTCATCCGAACTTTTACCTGGGGCTCGGTGAAAATGTCGTGTTCAATCAACGAGGTACACCCTGGCAGCTTTGAAAACACATCCGTATTCCTGACCACAAACTCTCGAGACTCTTGCTGCTGGTTTTTCGTGAGGGTTTCGGCTATCGTCACTTCTGCCACTGCCCCCTCAGGCACCACCTTGGCCTGTAAAGTCAGTGCAGGAGGACGGTCAGCTGGAGACCCTTCTGTACCCAGACCCTCTCTGTCTTTCCAGGCTTTTAGCAGATTGACATGGTATATCTGCTCGGTCTTTCTCCGACCCGGCTATATACCTTGTAGTTGACCTCCCCAACTCTTTCTAGGACTTCGTAGGGCCCTTGCCACTTCGCCAAGAATTTACTCTCCACAGTAGGCACTAGTACCAGGACTCTGTCTCCCGGGTTAAAAGTTCTGACCTTAGCGGATCTATTATATACCCGGCTTTGAGCTCTTTGGGCTTCCTCTAAGTGTTCTTTCACTATCGGCATCACCGCTGCCATCCGGTCCTGCATGGTCGCGATGTGCTCTACTACACTTTTGTGAGGGGTGGGTTCCTGCTCCCATCCCTCCCTTGGCAATGTCGAGCAGGCCCCGGGGATGTCTACCATACACGAGTTTGAACGGAGAAAAACCTGTTGAGGCCTGTGGTACCTCCCGAATCGCGAACATCAGGTATGGTAGAAGACAATCCCAGTCCTTCCCATCCCTGGATACCACCTTTTTCAGCATGCTCTTTAGGGTTTTGTTGAATCTTTCAACTAAGCCATCTGTCTGCGGATGGTAGACCGAGGTGCGCAACTGCTTTACCTGGAACAGTTTACATAGCTCCTTGGTAACCTTGGACATGAACGGCGTCCCCTGGTCTGTAAGTATTTCTTTGGGGATTCCTACCTGGCAGAACACGGCGAGTAGCTCTTTGGCTATCAATTTCGCCGAGGTGTGCCGCAGTGGAATGGCCTCTGGATACCTGGTAGCGTAATCCATGATTACCAGGATATGCTGATGCCCTCGGGCAGACTTGACCAGAGGACCCACCAGATCCATGGCGACCCTTTCAAATGGTACATCTATAATGGGCAGGGGTACCAAGGGACTACGGAAGTGCGGCATAGGAGCGGATTGCTGACACTCGGGGCATGATTCGCAATACCGCTGCACCTCCCGAAACACTCCCGGCCAGTAAAAACGCTGCAGAATACGTTCCAGAGTCTTTTTATGGCCGAGGTGTCCGCCCAGCACATGCCTATGTGCCAAGTCGAGCACCGTCGGGCAATAAGGCTGCGGAACCACCAGCTGTTCCAAGGTCTCACCCCGCACTCTGTCAACCCTGTATAACAGATCCTGGTTGACAGCCATGTGGGGAAACACCTGGTCTGCTCCTGGGTACTGAAACACCCCATTAATACAAATCACGTTTTCCCTTGCCCGATTTAACGTCGGGTCTTGGAGCTGTGCAGTACCAAAATTGTCACGGGGAACTCCCAACTCTGCGAACTCAGGTACTGACCCGAGCTCGTCGGCTTCACCCGCTAATACCTCTAGAGGGGACATTGTTACTCCCACAGCTGGCACCCCTGAGTCGGGATCACGAGGTTCAGGCTCAGGGTCCGTGACATTCTGGACTTGTTTACCCCTTAACCCCGGGTTTCCCGGTAACAGAGTCCAGAATAGAGGAAAGTCTCTCCCAAGGATCAGTCCATACGGCAGGGACTCTAGCACTCCCACCTCATGACGACACTCCCCCTTCGGGGTTTGGATAGTGATTATGGCGGTAGGGTACTCTTTCAAATCCCCATGAATGCATAAGACCCCCACATTACGTCCCGTGTAAGATGCAGACCCAGCCAAGGTGGCATGCACCAGGGTGATAAGGCTTCCCGAGTCCAAGAGGGCAGCTGCAGGACATCCTGCCACCGTAACCTGACACATGGGAGAGATAGGTGCAGGCTCTGGGGAAGCAGCGGTATATACCGGGAAGGCATAGAGGGAGACACGCCGGGCCACACTGCAGTCCATAGGATCGGTGGTGATAGGGCAGTTTGCAGCAATGTGTCCTCGCTCTTGACACCTCCAGCACACAATAGTCTCTAGCTTCCTTTCCTGAGGGCCTGCAGGGGTGGGGGTGCGTGTCAGAGTCCTGTATTTCTCAGGGTCGGTGACCTTGCGGGATTTGGGGAGCACACGGGCTGGGGAAGAAACTTTTAACAAGTTCTGGGTGGCCTCATACCGTTCCACCAAACCGACCAGCTGGTTGGCATCGACAGGGTCCCCATGTCCCACCCACTGCTGTATGGCTGGGGGCAAGGCCCGCATAAACTTGTCCAGTACCACTCTTTCCACCATCTGCGCTGGGGACAAGAGCTCCGGCTGTAACCATTTTTTTACAAGATGGATGAGATCATACATCTGAGACCGGATCGCTACAGTCTCTACATAAGCCCAGCGATGGACTCTCTGGGCACGGAGATACACATTCACACCTAATCGAGCTAGAATCTCGGCTTTTACCTTTTGATATTCCCGGGCGTCCTGCTCGCTCAGGTCGTAGTACGCTTTCTGGGGCTCTCCAATCAGATATTATGACGCTACGACCTCCGACCATTGGTGTAGCGGCAGATTCTCTCGCTCTGCCACTCTCTCGAACCCCGCCAAGAAAGCTTCGACATCGTCCCCTGCTGTCATCTTTTGGAGGGACGCACGGACCCTCTTCTTGATGTCCTGCTGTGGATCAGATGGTGCGCTTGACCTCAGGGCTGTTAACTGTTCCATCAGGAGTTGGTTAGTTTGCTGTTGAAGTCTCAGGGCCTCCGTATGGCTGTGCTGCTGGGCCTGCAGCGCCTCAGCATACATCTGCTGTTGCTGCTTCTGCTGCAGGTTGGCTTCAATCAATGCCTTTACAACGTCCTCCATTGCTGAGCGCTGCTTTAGGGCTTGCTTCACCCAGGACATACAACTCGTCCTCTACAGCGGTTAGTGTATGCCTTACTGCATTGCCCGCATTCTCCACCATATGTAGGGATCAGTCTCTATAGCAGCAGCAAGTAAGGCAGTGACACTCAGGCTCAGTCCAAAAACAAGTGTGTTTTATTTCACACAATGGCAAAACAAACAAAAAAAAGTCCTTACATCAGTATAATAGCGTCGGCCCTAAACCTGCTCCTCCTGGAGCTCGCCTAGGGGTCTTTCCCCACCTTGGGGTCCGGTACACACTCCCTGTGTGCTCACAGGCTCCTTTTCCACCGACTGAACTCCTCTCTAGTCTGATCTCATCTCACAACACCTTGACAGCCGTCTCTTCTGGCCTAACCTTTCTCACCTGTCTTTCCCTCCCAGCTACTTCAAAAGCCTGGGGCGGGAGATGAGGAATGGAGGCCCGCCCAAAAACCTTCCCCCATTCCTCATAGATGAGGTCCCATAACAGGCTTTACCAACAGCCACCGTTCTCAGTAACGGTGGCCATACCTACTTCACCTATGCTCATGTAAGCATCTCCCGTCCCATACATGCAGTAGCTCACCATCCTTGGGGAAACATAGCGTCCCTCTACCACCATTCCCCTTGCTACCTCACAGGACCTTCAGCAAGTTTTTGAAAATATGATGTAGAGTACTATCCAGGTCCTCAGGTGGGACAGTCTCTGGAATTCCCCGTACCCTAACAATACTCCCAATACTCCTTCTATTTCTGTTTTCGATGTTGTCAACAATGTTAGCCAAATAATGCAGTTGTTAATCATGTTCATTGTATGGCATCATGGTTGCTTAATTTATCAGTCACAGTGGTTGCAGAATTCTCCAACGTGACCACTTTCTCTTTCAATTGGTGGACTTCATCTATAAGACCTGATAATTCAGCACGCTAGAAGCCCTCATGTCTACCGACATATGCTTCCATATCTGATTTACTTGGCATATTGTTAACTCGGGTGTTGAGTTCTCCTATTGTCTGCAGGAGTAGTCCCAGATCCACCTGAGATACTTGGGTACTTGTGGCGTGACCACTATTACAGAATTCTCAGGCTAAACAGGGAGGACTCTGGGTCTGTGTCAGGAGCTTTTTGGAACAGCAGTAACATTAGCTTCTACAAATGTCTGCTCCGTTCCTCCACCCACCTCCAGGGATTCTATGCTGCAGAGCAACGGAGTGGAAAGAGGCAGTGCTTGACCTGGAGTGAGTGACTACCTCCTCTCTTGGGCCCTGTCAATCGTGTCTAACCCCTGTGGCCGCGCCTCCACTTCCTGTAAAGTAGATATTTTCCTGCTTCTAGCTCCCTGTAGTGTATGGGAGGTGTCACCATCTTGCCCTGGCTACCGTTACTCCCTGAGGGTTCCTCAGTTCCTGAGCTCCTCCATTTCTCCCCTCCTGAGTCTCCTCTCTCCTGTGGTGGGAGGATGGGCTCCGTGCCCGCTTCCAGCTGAGTGGGATCAGTTGAGATTGCCACAGCTGCAGCATCCATGAGTTGTGGCCGTCTCTCCACTCCACTTGCCTACACCGTTGGTCTTAAAAACCGGTCCATCCACAGAGGTAATGAACCCCTCGATCTTGAAACTATGTGTGGTGCTGGTTTTCCTCTTTATGCCCATTTGAGGTCAATTAGGGAGCTGTGAATCACTCAATGCAGTGCTTTATCAGGGTCAGGAGCTCAGGAACAGTGCTTCCTCACTTCTTCACGACCATACCACGCCCCCCAAACACAGCCTTTTTAGTAGAAAATTAAAAATTTGGCAATTGCTGCTTTGAGGCCAAGCACAGCATTTTCAGGGTAAAGTGAAGAATTTACCAATCACTGCTTTGAGGCCAAACACAGCCTTTTTAGGGTAAACTGAAGGATTTGACAATCAATGCTTTGAGGCCAAACACAACCTTTTTAGGGGAAACGGAAGGATTTGGCAAACACAGCTTTGAAGCCAGCCAAACAGCCTTTTCAGGGTAAAGTGAAGGATTTGGAAATTGCTGCTTTGAAGCCAAACACAAGCTTTTTTAGGTAAAGTAAAGGATTTAGCAATCACAGTTATGAGGCCAAACAAAGCCTTTGTAGGGGAACTGAAGGATTTGGCAATAACCGCTTCGAGGCCATAATTCAGCCTTTTTAGGGGCACTGAAGGAATTGGACATCTCTGCTTTGAGGCCAAAAAAAGCCTTTTTAGTAGGAAATCAAGGAATTGGCAATCACTGCTTTGAGGCTAAAACAGCCTTTTTTGGGGAAACTGAAGGATTTGACAATCAATGCTTTAAGGCCAAACACAGCCTTGTTAAGGGAAACTAAAGGGTTTTGCAAGCACTTCTTTGAGGCAAAAAAAAGTATTTTTAGTAGAAAATGAAGGATTTGGAAATTACAGCTTTGAGGTCAAACATAGACTTTTTAGTGTAAAGTGAAAAATTTAGCAATCACTGCTTTGAAGCCAAACAGCCTTTTAGGAGAAACTGAAGGATTTACCATTCACTGCTTTGAGGCCAAACATAGCCTTTTCAGTGTAAAGTGAAGGATTTATCAATCACTGCTTTGAAGCCAAACACAGCCTTTTTAGGAGAAATTGAAGGATTTGACAATCAATGGTTTGAGGCCAACAAAAGCCTTTTTAGTAGAAAATGAAGTATTTGGCAATCATTGCATTGAAGCAAAAATTTATTTTTAATAGAAAATGTAGGATATGGCAATCACTGCTTTGAGGCAAACAAAATGCATCTTTAGTAGAAAATAAAGGATAAGCCAATCACTGCTTTTTAGGCAAAAAGAAACTATTTTAGTAGAAAATGAAGGATTTGCCAATTACTGCTTTGAGGCCAAACACAGCATTTTCAGGGTAAAGTGAATGCCTTTTTAGTAGAAAATTAAGGATATGCCTGTGGAGACAAGGGGGTCAGTGGGTGCTCTCGTCCACTGGCCCAGCTGCCTTTAGCAAGCCAGCCTGGACCAGGGCTCATTCCCAAACTGAATGCTCAAGCTCCTTAACCGTGGGCGGAGCACTACTCAGACAACACAGGGTGAGGGAACCACAATATTAAGGCTTTATTGGTTTATTGGTTCCCCAAACAGTTAACAGCATATATAACACATAACCAGCAAAACACAAAATGTACCAGGCAACAGAGTCTCACCCCTCCGCTGGCTCACCAGTGTTTAGAATATAGCACAGCAAAGTTTGTAGCCAGATGACTGGATTGTCCCAACCTGGGTTGCGTCCTTATGCAGTCTTTGTTATCCCAGCCGAATCCAAACATTTAATGCTGAAATCCTTGTAGAATTATAATCCAGGTTCACATCCCCTCGGTCGGCACCGTAATGCCTAGGCCTGGGGTTATGGCTGGCTAATCAGGTCTGTAGATCCTAGATTAGCTGCCTGTATCAAGTCCAGTACACCTCTAGCTGGGACCGAAATCCCTAGACTGAGGTCACTAGACAGAATCAAAATCACCCCGGTTAATGAACAGCTCTGCCTATATCCCCGTGATCACCCATTGCAGGATATTGGGGACATCACGATTGGTGGAATAAGACTGTTTTTTCATTGGCTGGATCTCAAGCTTTTTATAAAACTACATCCAGTTTTGTATTGCTGGCAAGGGAGAGCCACATACTGATTCACATAGCAATGGAATGTTAGTACAATTACGTTCTGTCAAGGGAGAGCCACATACTGATTGGCATAGCACCTAGCAGGATACATTTAGTCTGCAATCCATGACATTAAACAATGGTGGCTGAGGCCATTTACATAGAGTCAACAATCCACATCGTACTACAATGGCATTCTCTAAGGATTCATTTTCTCTGACATTAAAGAGGAGAGATAATTGCATTACATAGATCAACATCACCAAACATCTACAACACTGGTAGGAACAATGTGTAAACAAAATACAAAATACTGTGTGGCTAGATTTTAAGAACTTAACCTATGAGTGGCATATTACAAGTTTGCAAACCAAAATACAATATTGTCTGGATAAATAAGAAATCCTAATAGGTTATATATTAAAGGGGTCCATTTCGTCACAATGCCAATCACTGCCTTTTAGGCAAAAAAAAAACCTTTTAGTAGAAAATGAAGGATTTAACAATCACTGCTTTGAGGCCAAACAGCCTTTTTATTGTAATCTGTAATAAATTTGGCAATCCATACTTTGAGGCCAAGCACAGCCTTTTTTTGGGGAAACAGAAGGATTTGACAATCACTGCTTCAAAGCCAAACACAGCCTTTTTAAGCGAAACTGAAGGGTTTTGCAAGAACTGCTTTGAGGCAAAAAAAAAGACTTTTCAGTAGAAAATGAAAGATTTGGAAATTGCTGCTTTGAGGCCAAACAAACTTTTCTGGGTAAAGTGAAGGATTTGGTAATCACTGCTTGGAGGCTAAACACAGCCTTTTTGTGGAGCGAGTCACTACAGTAATAACAGTCCCAGAAGTGGAGAGATAAGACAACAATACCAATAGACAATTATTATTATTATTGTACTACTTACTGGATAAGTAAAGTGAGGTCAAGCGATCCGAGGTCAGGTCCAGGAAATGGCGCAGTACAACAGGCAAAGGGTTAAAATCCAGGTAAGGGAATAAAGTCAGTCTAGGTCAGGCACAGAGCACAGAGAGAGATCAGTCCTACACAGGCAGCAGAAGCACGTGTTCAATTGACACTGGATGGAGGAGCTAGCATACTTAAGTAGAGGACTAATCAAAGGAAGTGAATACAGATAATTGCTGCATGGACCCAGCCAAACCAAAACAGACTGGCAGCCTCCACACAATAGTAACATAGCAGACAAGGACAGTGTGGAGACCATGACAGTACCCCCAGGGGGGTCACCAGACCCCAGGTTTCCCAGGAAACCTCTGATGAAAGCCCTGGACCAACTGATCAGCCCTGACAGAATGAGCCAGAACCCAGGACCGTTCTTCGGGTCCATACCCCTTAATAATAATAATAAAGCTTTATTTATATAGCGCCAACATATTCCGCAGCGCTTTACAATGTAGGGTTAGAGTACAGAAAATACAGTAAGTAATTACAGTAGAGAACAAATAAAGTACAATAATTGGATACAAAACAATAGGCATAGAATCAGTGTGAAAAAAAAAAAAATACAATAAATAAAGCAAGAAATGAAGGTGACCCTGCTCAAAAGAGCTTACAATCTACAACGGGATAGGGGTTGCACAAGGTGCCGGGGCTTATTGCACTGATGGTCCAGGCATCTTGAGGAAATGGGGCATAGGGCTAAGCTTACATGGATGGTCATCAGACAGTCTGTGTAGACCTTTATGGTTTGGTGGAGTTTGTAGAAGAGTAATGTCCAGAGGATAGGCCATTAACTGTCTACAGTACAAAGGACTTCTATTAGGGAGTATGATAGGCCACCTTAAAAAGATGCGTTTTTAGTGATCGTCTGAAGCCATACAAGTTATGGATAGTCCTGATTTCTTTGGGTAAAGCATTCCAGAGGTTTGGTGCAGCTCTGGAAAAGTCTTGGAGCCGGGAGTGGGAGGTTCGGATTAATGCAGATGTTAGTCGAAGGTCATTTGAGGAACGTAGAGAGCGGGTGGGGTGATAGACCGAGATGAGGGAGGAGAGGTAGGGGGTGCTGTTCTGTGAAGAGCTTTGAGGGTGAGAACAAGCAATTTGAATTTGATCCTGTAGTATACGGGCAGCCAGTGCAATGACTGGCAAAGAGCAGAGGCATCTGAGTAACGATTGGCCAGATGGGTGATCCTGGCTGCTGCATTAAGGATGGACTGGAGAGGAGAAAGTCTGGTGAGGGGCAGGCCGCTTAATAGAGAGTTGCAATAGTCAAGGCGGGAATGGATTAGGGCCACGGTGAGGGTTTTTGTTGTTTCCAGGGTGAGAAAGGGGCGGACTCTAGAGATATTCTTCAGGTGTAAGCGACAGGAGCGGACGAGAGATTGCGTGTGGGAGGAGAAGGAGAGATCGGTGTCAAACATAACACCCAGACAGCGAGCCTGCTGTCTAGGCGTTATCGTGGTGCCGCATACTGAGAGAGAGATGTCCGATTTAGGGAGGTTAGTGGATGGGGGGAGCAGAAGAAGTTCAGTTTTGGAAAGGTTTAGTTTCAAATAGAGAGTGGACATGATATTGGAAACTGCAGCTAGACAGTCATTGGTGTTCTTTAATACCGCAGGGGTAAGGTCAGGAGCTGAAGTGTATAGTTGTGTGTCATCAGCATAAAGATGGTACTGAAAGCCAAATCTGCTGATGGTCTGTCCAATCGGGGCCGTGTAGAGAGAGAAGAGGAGAGGGCCAAGGACTGAACCCTGAGGGACCCCAATAGTGAGGGGAAGAGGGGAAGAAGTGGAGCCAGCAAAAGATACACTGAAAGAGCGGTCAGAAAGATAGGAGGAGAGCCAGGAGAGAGCAGTGTCCTTTATGCCAATGGAGTGCAGCATAGAGAGTAGGAGCTGATGGTCGACAGTGTCAAAAGCTGCAGAGAGATATTGAAGGGAATTCCGGACCATTCGGGAATCAATGATCCTTTGTACCTCATATTCTAAGTTTCCCTCAAGAGACAACGGAGGAGGCGGGGCAAGGGAGACAGAGCAGTGTGAATAAATTCCTCCAACTAAAGGTACCGTCACACGCGGCAATATTGCTAGCAATTTCACTGGCAATTTGCTGGTTGCTGTGAAATCATGGACACATTGTTACATTTGTACACGGCAACAAAATGGAACAATGTGTCCATGATTTCACTGCAACCAGCAAATTGCAAGTGAAATTGCAAGCAATATTGGCGTGTGTGACGGTACCTTAAGACTTGTGAAAGACATTAGGAATACGGAAAGACTGAGGGAGTCGTAATCAGAAGGCAACCAGATTGACCACCTCCAGAATCTCATATGGATCAATGAATCTACAACCTAACTTCAGTGAGGGCATCTTCAATCTAATATTCTTAGAGGATAGCCATACCTTATCTCCCACCTTGAAGGCGGCTCCTGACGTCCGTCTCCTATCGGCCTTCTGTTTCTGACAATGTTGAGCCACCCCAATATTCTTTTTAACCTCCCTCCAGACATCCCCCAGCTCTTGAAAGGTTACATCTACCCCAATACACCAAGAACTTATCCTGGAGAACTCACCAAAATGAGGATGAAATCCATAATTACAGAAAAATGGCAAGGTCCCCGTGGACTAATTAACCCAACTGTTATAGGCAAACTCAGCCAGAGGAAGAAAGGATGACCAATTCTCCTGCTGTTCGGTGACAAAACATCTTAATATTTGTTCCAAAGACTGATTTGTCCTCTCAGTCTAACCGTTAGTTTCCGGCAGATAAGCAGAGGAAAAGGACAAATCAATCCCCAATCTTCTGCTAGAAAGCCCTCCAGAATCTAGAGACAAATTGTACTCCTCTATCATATACAATATTTAGAGGAATCCCATGCAATCGTACCACATGAGTAATAAACAGTTTGGAGAGAATCTCAGCATTGGTAACCCAGAAAATTGGACAAAGTGAGCTTGTTTGCTGAATCCATCGACTACCACCCAAATAGCAGACATCCCCCAGGACAGAGGTAAACTGGAATTAAATCCATGGACAAATGAGTCCTTGGTCTTTCCAGAATTGGCAAAGTAGCCAGCAATGTTGTACTTTGCTGAGCGGCCGGCAATGTTGTACTTTGGCACATGCACAAGTTTCACAACAGACACAAAATCCTTAATATCCCTATACATAGCAGACCACCAAAAGAGTCTAGCAACTGCCTTCTGGGTGGCACTCACTCCAGGATGACCACTCAACACAGAACCATGGAACTCCTGCAAAAGACGTAATCTGAGATACACAGGGACAAACAACTTGCATTCAGGAGTATTGGAAGGAGACAAGGACTGAGCAGTATGGATTGCAGCTTCCAGCTCAGAGGTAACCATGGCCACAACAATACCCTGAGGGAAAATGGATAAAGGAGGGTCTGAAGGAGACACAGAATCAAGACTAAGAGACATAGTATCTGTCCTCACGTTCTTAGACCCTGGTCTGAACATAATAGAGAAATTAAATCTTGAAAAAAAAAATAAAGACTATCTGGCTTGTCTAGGTGTCAACTGTTTGGCAGATTCAATATAAGCTAGATTCATGTGATCAGTCACCACGGTGACCCGATGAACAGCTTCTTTCAAAAATGCCTCCATTCTTCAAAAGCCAATTTGACAGCAAGTAACTGTCGATTACCCACATCATAGTTTCTTTCATCAGGAGAAAATTTTTTAGAGAAAAAGGCACATGGTTGCAGGTTAGTTAAACTCTTAGGACCTCGAGACAATACAGCCCCCACCCCAACCTCAGAAGCATCAACCTCCACAATGAACAGCCTCTGAAAGTCTGGTTGAACAAGAACAGGAGCAAACATAAAACATTTCTTCAAGTTTTCAAAAGCCCCAACCGCTTCTGGCGACCAAACCTTTAGCTCCACCCCTTTACGAGTGAAGTCCATAAGAGACTTGACGATCTGAGAAAAACCTTTAATAAATTTTCTGCAATAATTTGCAAACCCTAAAAAGTGTTGCAGAGCCTTGAGGTCACTGGATCCATCTTAAACCCAGAGGCTGACACACTGAAGCCCAAGAATGATACTTCTTGAACTGAAAAGGTACATTTTTCAATCTTGGCGAACAAACAATTATCTCTTAACCTTTGCAGAACCAAACGGACATGTTTGCAATGTGAATCCAGATCAAGTGAGAAAATTAGAATATCGTCTAAATAAACCAAAATAAATTTCCCAATATAATCAGAGAGAATATCATTCATGAAGTTCTAAAAGACTGCGGGTCCATTTGTTAGACAAAAAGGCATGATGAGATTTTCAAAGAGACCTTCGGATGTCAAAAATGCTGTCTTCCACTCATCACCCTCATGAATATGTATCAGATTATATGCCCCTCTGAGCCAGTTTTGAAAACCATTTGGCCCCCGAAAGCTGATTATATAGATTGCGGATAAGTGGAAGCGGATAAGTATTGTAATGGTTTTACAAGGGACCGTTCCTGTCAAACTAATCTAATAAGCTTCTATGAAGAAGTAAGTTCTGGACTGGACCAAGGAAATGCAGTGGATGTGGTGTATATGGACTTTTCAAAAGCTTTTGATACAGTGCCACACAAAAGGTTGATACATAAAATGAGGGCAATGGGGATAGGGGAAAATTTGTGTAAGTGGGTTAAGAACTGGCTTAGTGATAGGAAACAAAGGGTGGTTATTAATGGAACATACTCAGAATGGGTCACAGTTAACAGTGGGGTACCACAGGGGTCAGTGTTGGGCCCGCTTTTATTTAACCCCTTCCCGACATAGGACGTTGTGCAACGTCCTGTGTTTCTGCCCGTTCCCGACACAGGACGTTGCACAACGTCCTGGCAGATTTGAGCTGCTGCAGCTCCTGTGAGTGGGGTCGCTCAGGTGTCACAGATGCTGCTGCTCTGTGACAACCTGTAGATGACCCCACAGGGGGTGGATTAACCCCCCCGTGCCCAGGACCCCTCCGATCGGCAGTTTAAAAGTGAAACTGCCGATCGGAGGGAATCACAGGGATTCACCCCTCCAGATCTGATTGGAGCTCTCCAATCAGATCTGGAGGGGCGGATCGGCAAGTGCCCACCCCTCCACAGCCCCCTCCAGCACCAGGACCTACAGGGGCCCCCCCGCCGTCCCCCCCAACCGCCCGCCCCCCCTCTATTACAATGTATGTGCCGGCGGGCTGCACCCGCGTGCGCCCGCCAGCAACACTGCCTGGTCCCCTGCTCCACTGCTCCCCCCCAGGCTGCCCCCACCTCCGGGCCCTGTGCCTGGCCCCCCCTCACCTCCTGCGGCGGGCTGCACACTTCCGTGCACCCGCCGCTGCTGCCGCCGCCGCCGCCGCTGCTGCAGCTCCTCCTTCTTTGCCCGGCCCGCCGGTCTGTGGCCCCGCCTCCTCTCCCGGCCTCCTCCTGCTCATCGGTGGAACGAGGGAGGTAAGTATGTATGTGTATGTATGCATGTATGTGTATGTATGCATGTATGTGTATGTATGCATGCATGTGTGTATGCATGCATGTGTGTGTATGCATGCATGTGTGTGTATGCATGCATGTGTGTATGCATGCATGTGTGTGTATGCATGCATATGTGTGTGTATGCATGTGTATGTATGCATGCATGTGCATGTATGCATGAATGTGTGTGTATGCATGCATGTGTGTATGCATGCATATGTGTGTGTATGCATGTGTATGTATGCATGCATGTGCATGTATGCATGCATGTGTGTGTATGCATGCATGTGTATGTATGCATGCATGTGTATGTATGCATGCATGCATGCATGTATGTATGTGTATGTATGTATATCTGTATGTATGTGTATGTATCTATGTATGTGTGTGTATGTGTGTATGTATGTATGTGTATGTATCTATGTATGTATGTATGTATGAATGAATGAATGAATTGATGGTGGGTGAATGGATAGGGGTGCATGCGTGGATGTGAGCGTACATGAGCGTGCGTGGACGTGAGTGTGCGTAGACGTGTGCGTGCGTAGACGTGTGCGTGTGTGGACATGTGTGTGGACGTGTGCGTGCATAGATGTGTGTGTGCATAGACGTGTGCGTGCGTGGATGTGTGCATAGATGGATGTGTGCGTAGACGTGTGCGTGTGTGGACATGTGTGTGGACGTGTGCGTGCATAGATGTGTGTGTGCATAGACGTGTGCGTGCGTGGATGATGGGTGCATAGGTGGATGGATGGGTGCAACAAGGGATCAAGTGTCCTCTTGTTGTAGTCTCTGGGATCATAGTCATGGTGCACTGTATGACAGATCATTGTCATACAGTGCACCATAACTCTGACCCCTGAGACTGTAGGAAGAGGACACTTCATCCCTTGCTGCAGTCTCTGGATTGACCAGAGGCGATCGAGCGTCGTGGGACCTTCGTTGTGGACTACGTCGGAGGCGATCGTGCGTCATGGGACCTTCGTTGTGGACTACGTCATAGGCGATCGAGCGTCGTGGGACCTTCGTTGTGGACTACGTCGGATCTTTATAATAAAGATGGAGTCCGAATTTTGTTTGTGTTTTTTTTTCAAATAAAAAGATTTTTCTCTGTGTGTATTTTCTGACTATTTACCAGAGATTCCTAATGGCGGGTCTAACATTGGCCCTATATTATGAATCTCGGGCTTAGTGCCAGCTGACAATAAAAAGCTGGCATTAAGCCCTTTATTACCCAGTTTGCCACCGGCACCAGGGCAACTGGAAGAGTCTGGGTACAGCGCCAGAAAATGGCGCTTCAATGAATGCGCCATTTTCTGGGGCGGCTGCGGGCTGCAATTCGCAGCATGGGGGCCCAGAACGCTTGGGCCTCTCCATGCTGCGGATTCCAGCCCCCAGCTGCCTAGTTGTACCTGGCTGGACCAAAAATATGGCGGAGCCCTACGCCATTTTTTTTCTAAAATTAGTTCTAGAAGAAAAAAAAGGGCTTTGCTGTATTTTTGGTGGCCAGCCAGGTACAACAAGGCAGCTGGGGGTTGGTGGCAATCCGTAGCTGCCAAGTTGTACCTGGCTGGACCAAAAATATGGCGGAGCCCCACGCCATTTTTTTTCTAGAATTAGTCTTAGAAAAAAAATAAAAATGGGCTTTGCTGTATTTTTGGTTGCCAGCCAGGTACAATGAGGCAGCTGGGGGTTGCTGGCAGTCCGTAGCCGCCAAGTTGTACCTGGCTGGACCAAAAATATGGCGGAGCCCTACGCCATTTTTTTTCTAAAATTAGTCCTAGAAAAAAAAAAAGGGCTTCGCTGTATTTAGATGCATAGTGAACACTTTGAACCCCCAGGTGCTTCACAAATTGATCCGTAAAAATGAAAAAAGAAAATTTGTGTGAAAAAAAATGTACTTTTTCCTTCTTACGGATCAATTTGTGAAGCACCTGGGGGATCATAGTGCTCACTATGCATCTAGATGCATTCCTTGGGGGGTCTAGTTTCCAAAATGGGGTCATTTGTGGGGGAGCTCCAATGTTTGGGCACACAGGGGCTCTCCATACACGACATGGTGTCCGCTAATGATTCCAATAGTTAGCGGACACAATGTCGCGTATGGAGAGCCCCTGTGTGCCTAAACATTGGAGCTCCCCTACAAGTGACCCCATTTTGGAAACTAGACCCCCCAAGGAACATATCTAGATGCATAGTGAGCACTTTGAACCCCCAGGTGCTTCACAAATTGATCCGTAAAAATGAAAAAAGAAAATTTGTGTGAAAACAAATGTACTTTTTCCTTCTTACGGATCAATTTGTGAAGCACCTGGGGGATCAAAGTGCTCACTATGCATCTAGATGCATTCCTTGGGGGTCTAGTTTCCAAAATGGGGTCATTTGTGGGGGACTTTAATGTTTGGGCACACAGGGGCTCTCCATACACGACATGGTGTCCGCTAATGATTCCAATAGTTAGCGGACACCATGTCGCGTATGGAGAGCCCCTGTGTGCCTAAACATTGGAGCTCCCCTACAAGTGACCCCATTTTGGAAACTAGACCCCCCAAGGAACATATCTAGATGCATAGTGAGCACTTTGAACCCCCAGGTGCTTCACAAATTGATCCGTAAAATGAAAAAAGAAAATTTGTGTGAAAACAAATGTACTTTTTCCTTCTTACGGATCAATTTGTGAAGCACCTGGGGGTTCAAAGTGCTCACTATGCATCTAGATACATACCTTGGGGGGTCTAGTTTCCAAAATGAGGTCACTTGTGGGGTAGCTCAAATGTTTGGGTACACATGGGCTCTCCATACGCGACATGGTGTCCGCTAACAATTCCAATAGTTAGCGAACACCATGTCGCGTATGGAGAGCCCCTGTGTGCCTAAACATTGGAGCTCCCCCACAAGTGACCCCATTTTGGAAACTAGACCTCCCAGGGAACGTATCTAGATTAGTTGTGAACATTTTGAACCCCCAGGTGCTTCACAAATTCATCTGTAAAATTGAATAAGTACTTTTTTTCCACAAAAAAAATTCTTTTTTTATTTTTACAGATTATTTTGTGAAGCTCCGGGGTGTTCAAAATGCTCACCACCCATCTAGCTAAGTTCCCTGGGGGGTCTAATTTCCAAAATGGGGTCACTTGTGGGGGAGCTACAATGTTTAGGCACACAGGGGCTCTCCAAACGCGACATGGTGTCCGCTAACAATTGGAGCTAATTTTTCAGTCAAATTGTTAGCGGACACTATGTCGCGTTTGGAGAGCCCTTGTGTGCCTAAACATTGGAGCTCCCTCACAAGTGACCCCATTTTGGAAACTAGAGCCCCCAGGGAACTTATATAGATGTGTGGTGAGCATTTTGAACCCCCAGGTGCTTCACAAATTCATCCGTAAAAATGAAAAAGTACTTTTTTTTCCATAAACATTTTCTTTTTTCATTTTTACAGATTAATTTGTGAAGCACTAGGGTATTCAAAATGCTCACCACCCATCTAGATAAGTTCCCTGGGGGGTCTAGTTTCCAAAATGGGGTCACTTGTGGGGGAGCTCCAGTGTTTAGGCACACAGGGGCTCTCCAAATGCAACATGGTGTCCGCTAACAATTTGACTAAAAAATCAGCTCAAATTGTTAGCGGACACCATGTCGCGTTTGGAGAGCCCCTGTGTGCCTACACATTGGAGCTCCCCCACAAGTGACCCCATTTTGGAAATTAGACCCCCCAGGGAATTTATCTAGATGGGTGGTGAGCATTTTGAACCCCCAGGTGCTTCACAAATTCATCCGTAAAAATGAAAAAGTACTTTTTTTTCTACAAAAATTTTGTTTTTTCATTTTTACAGATTAATTTGTGAAGCACTGGGGTATTCAAAATGCTCACCACCCATCTAGATAAGTTCCCTGGGGGGTCTAGTTTCCAAAATGGGGTCACTTGTGGGGAGCTCCAATGTGTAGGCACACAGGGGCTCTCCAAATGCAACATAGTGTCCGCTAACAATTTGACTGAAAAATCAGCTCAAATTGTTAGCGGACACCATGTCGCGTTTGGAGAGCCCCTGTGTGCCTACACATTGGAGCTCCCCCACAAGTGACCCCATTTTGGAAATTAGACCCCCCAGGGAATTTATCTAGATGGGTGGTGAGCATTTTGAACCCCCAGGTGCTTCACAAATTCATCCGTAAAAATGAAAAAGTGTTTTTTTTTTCTACAAAATTTTTTTTTTTCATTATAAAAGATTAATTTGTGAAGCACTGGGGTATTCAAAATGCTCACCACCCATCTAGATAAGTTCCCTGGGGGGTCTAGTTTCCAAAATGTGGTCACTTGTGGGGGAGCTCCAATGTTTAGGCACACAGGGGCTCTCCAAATGCAACATGGTGTCCGCTAACAATTTGACTGAAAAATCAGCTCAAATTGTTAGCGGACACCATGTCGCGTTTGGAGAGCCCCTGTGTGCCTACACATTGGAGCTCCCCCACAAGTGACCCCATTTTGGAAACTAGACCCCCCAGGGAATTTATCTAGATGGGTGGTGAGCATTTTGAACCCCCAGGTGCTTCACAAATTCATCCGTAAAAATGAAAAAGTACTTTTTTTTCTACAAAAATTTTCTTTTAGCCTAAACTTTTTCATTTTCACATGGGGAACAGGATAAAATGGATGCTAAAAATTGTTGGGCAATTTCTCCTGAGTACACCGATACCTCATATGTGGTCATAAACCACTGTTTGGGCACACAGCAGGGCTCAGAAGGGAAGGAGCGCCATTTGACTTTTTGAACGGAAAATTAGCTCCAAAAGTCAAATTGCCCTCCCTCCCTTCTGAGCCCTGCCGTGTGCCCAAACAGTGGTTTATGACCACATATGAGATATCGATGTACTCAGGAGAAATTGCCCAACAATTTTTAGGATCCATTTTATCCTGTTGCCCATGTGAAAATGAAAGAATTGAGGCTAAAAGAACATTTTTGTTGGAAAAATTAAAATTACCATTTTTTCCTTCCACTTTGCTTTAGTTCCCGTGAAGCACCTGAAGGGTTAATAATCTTCTTGAATGTAGTTTTGAGTAGCTTGAGGGGTGCAGTTTTTGAAATGGTGTCACTTTTGAGTGTTTTCTGTCATGTAAACCCCTCAAAGGGACTTCAAATGTGATGTGGTCACAAAAAAAAATGGTTTTGTAAATTTTGCTGGAAAAATGAAAAATTGCTGATGAACTTTGAACCCTTATAACGTCCAAACACAAAAATTTTTTTTTTCCCAAAATTGTGCTGATGTAAAGTAGACATGTGGGAAATGTTATTTATTAACTATTTTGTGGCACATACCTCTCTGGTTTAGCAGAATAAAAATTCATAATTTGAAAATTGCAAAATTTTCAAAAATTTTGCCAAATTTTTAATTTTTTCACCAATAATCGCAAAAATTATCGACCTAAATTTAATACTAACATGAAGCCCAATATGTCACGAAAAAACAATCTCAGAATCGCTCGGATCCAATGAAGCGTTCCAGAGATATTACCTCATAAAGGGACACTGGTCAGAATTGACAAAAATGGCCTGGTCATTAGGGTCAAAATAGGCCCGGGGGTGAAGGGGTTAATATATTTATTAATGACCTTGTAGGGGGCATACAGAGTAGAATCTCAATATTTGCGGATGACACTAAACTCTGCAGGGTAATCAATACAGAGGAGGACAATTTTATATTACAGGAGGATTTATGTAAACTAGAAGCTTGGGCTGCTAAATGGCAAATGAGCTTTAATGGGGATAAATGTAAAGTCATGCACTTGGGCAGAGGAAACAAAAGGTATAATTATGTGCTTAATTGTAAAACACTGGGCAAAACGGTCACTGAAAAGACCTGGGTGTATGGGTAGATGACAAACTCACAATTAGTGGCCAGTGTCAGGCAGCTGCTGCAAAGGCAAATAAAATAATGGGATGCATTAAAAGAGGCATAGATGCTCATGAGGAGAACATAATTTTACCTCTATCACTAGTGCGACCACACTTAGAATACTGTGTACAATTCTGGTCTCCGGTGTATAAGAAAGACATAGCTGAACTAGAGCGGGTCCAGAGAAGAGCGACAAAAGTCATTAGAGGACTAAGGGGTCGGCAATACCAACACAGGATATTAAACTTGGGGTTATTTAGCTTGGAAAAACGAAGGCTTAGGGGTGATCTTATAATAATGTATAAATATATGAGGGGACAGTACAGAGACCTTTCTAATGATCTCTTTACTCTTAGGCCTGAGACTGGGACAAGGGGGCATCTTCTACGTCTGGAGGAAAGAAGGTTTAATCATAATCACAGACGCGGATTCTTTACCGTAAGAGCAGTGAGACTATGGAACTCTCTGCCACATGATGTTGTAATGAGTGAGTCACTACTAACATTTAAGAAGGGCCTGGATGCCTTTCTTGAAAACTATAATATTACCGGTTATACATACTAGATTATTTGATAGGGCGTTGATCCAGGGAACTAGTCTGATTGCCGTACCTGGAGTCAGGAAGGAATTTTTTCCCCCAATGTGGAGCTTAGTGTTGCCACATGGGTTTTTTTTGCCTTCCTCTGGATCAACATGTTAGGCTATAAGTTGAACTAGATAGACTTAAAGTCTTCCTTCAACCTTAAAAACTATGTAATTTTAACCATTATTTTGTTTAATTCTTGGAAATCGAGGTAGGAACGGAGACCTCCATCTTTTTTTTTTTTTTTTTTTTAACAAAAAAGAATCCGGTGGCAACCGGCGATGAGGAAGGACAAAAAGGACCTTTCCATAAACTTTCGTTAATATAAGCATTCATGCCTGTCCGCTCAGTGCCAGACAAATTATACAAGCGAGCCTTGGGTAATTTGGCATTAGGAATGAGATTAATAGTCCAGTCATAGGGACAGGAAGGAGGTAAGATCTCAGTCTCTTTTTCCAAAAAAAAGTCTTTCAGGTATTCCGGAAGACCCTCCAGACTAATGGAGCAAATATGCACAGATTTAAGACATTTTTCGATACAATAAGAACCCCATTTGACAACATCTCTCTGATATCAGTCAATGATCAGATTATGTATACGCACCCAAGGAATACCCAAAACAATTCCAGTAGGTAAATTGTCCAAAACAACAGGAGATTAATTCTGTATGAAGAGGCCCTACATTGAGTGTGAACTCCACCGTAACTAACTGAACCAAATTTTATAGCAACGGTGTTCTATCAATGGCCACGATTTGAATAGGGTCTTCTAATTTAACTGTCCCTAATCCTAACTTTAGAACAAGTCCCGAATTAATGACATTAGCCGTGGATCCACAGTCAATAAAGGCAAATGTTGACTTACACTGTTTTTGAAAGAGAAGTTCAACATTCAACAACTCTTTATCGGAGGAGTAAAAGGGTACCTGTAAGTCTGGGTGACCTCCTTGACAATCACCCAGACTTGGGCATTTCCAGACGGCTTGTTCGCTGCAGGTCATGCCAAGCAATCCTTTAAGAGATGTTCAGCTCGGCCACAATAGAGGTAAAGTACAAGTTCCAGACGGCGTCTCCTCTCCTTAAGCCCTGAGCTGGCAGTTCCAACCTCCATAGCTTCCATCTCAGGTAAACGAACCGGGCCAGGTGGACAAGATGGAACCTGTTGTTGAACCTCGCATCTCTTACGTATCCTCCGATCCATGCGAATAGCCTGAGTCATGACCTCCACCAAACAACAAGGTGGAGCATGTCGACCAAGAGCATGCTTTAGAGACTCTGAAAGACCCCTGATGAATTGGAACCTGAGAGCTGCGACATTCCACAGGACCTCAGTAGACCACTGATGAAACTAAGTACAATAGTCTTCTGCTGTGCAGTTTCCCTGTGTCAGGTTCATGATCCTTGTCTCTGTCACCTTGAACCTGTCAGGTTCGTCATAGATCTGTCCTAAAGTGTCAAAAAAGGTGTGCACATAAAGACGTCCAGGAGCAAAAGATGGTAGAGAAAATGCCCAAGTCTGGGGACCCCCCGCAGAAATGACATTACAGTTCCCACCTGCAGTGACTCATTACCTGATGACCAAGGGAATAAGGTAAACAATAATTTACAACTATCTTTGAAAATTCTGAACTGGTCTTTTTCCCCTGAAAATTTGTCAGTGCTATAACAGGTTCGGGGGAAGCCCAAAGATACATCAGATGGTTCACAAGTCATGACGGTGGTTAGAGAGGAAAGATCCTGAGGGGCAGTAAACGTACCAGATATCTGGCCTTGTAACTGAGCCTGTGAGGAAGCCAGTTTATGCTGTTCCAAGGCCAGATCTTGGACAAACAGTCAGATCATGCATCTGATCACATAAAGTATGTAACGGATCCATAGGTGGGGAAAAGAGAAAATGTACCAGTCAATTGTAATGTGACACGAGTCACTACAGTAATAACAGTCCCAGAAGTGGAGAGATAAGACTACAATACCGATAGACAATTATTATTATTGTATTACTTACTGGATAAGTAAAGGGAGGTAAAGCGATCCGAGGTCAGGTCCAGGAAATGGCACAGTACAACAAGGAGTAGTCAGAGACAAAATCCAGTTCACAAGCCAGGATAAGGATAACCAGAAAGACAAGACAGTTTACAGGGAGCAGACAAAAGAATAGTCAGGTCACAAGCAAATGGTCAAAAACCAGGTAAAGGAATATCAGACTGGGTCAGGCACAGAGCACAGAGAGATCAGTCCTACACAGGCAGCAGCAAGTGTACAATTGGCACTGGGTGGAGGAGCTAATATGCTTAAGTAGAGGACTAATTAAGGGAAGTGAACACAGATGATTGCAGAACATATCCAGCAAACCCAAAACAGACTGACAGCCTACACACCATAGTAACATAGCAAGGACAGTGTGGAGACCGTTATTAAACAACAAATTCACTGGTCTTTTTAGGAGCGCTCAGCAATAAGAAGCAGATTACTGATAATATAGACCTGTTTATTTTGCTTGTCCACTACGCGTTTCAACAGCGGCCTGCTGTCTTTCTCAGGTGGGGGTTTACAAGTATTGTGAGGAATTACCTGATCGGGTTGTCCACCCTTGCACAACCCCATAGAAAGCTTGTGAAGTGAACCGTTCACAGAACGAATGTGCCAGCACTGGACGTTGAAGATCGGGGGATCCTGTGGTTCAGACAGAGCCCGCCCTGTCACATGACCGCTCCACAGACAGAGTGTGTTCCTGAAGCCTTCAGCAGCCGGCATCATATGGTGGCAGGAGCTTCATTGTGTTTTTGTGAAGAAAACTAAACAGAAGGGCCCTTGATAGGACCTGCGGTGGCTCCGTCTGGACCACACGATCCCCCGATCTTCAACGTCCAGTGCTGGCACATTCGTTCTGTGAACGGTTCACTTCACAAGCTTCCTATGGGGTTGTGCAAGGGTGCACAACCCGATCAGGTCATTCCTCACAATATCTGAAAACCCCCACCTGAGGAAGACAGCAGGCCGCTGTTGAAATGCGTAGTTGGCAAGCAAAATAAACAGGTCTATATTATCTATCAGTAATCTGCTTCTTATTGCTGAGCGCTCCTAATAAGACCAGCGTATTTGTTGTTTAATGTTTATCACGATCCCTTATGGGATCCCTGGCAGGAACTGCACGGCATTGTGGAAGCTATAACAGATTCAGTGAACTAGAGGACCTGTCGTGACGTCAGAAATTCCTGGTCAGCTGAACAGGTCCAGACACGTGATTTTAGGAGGAGCCTGGGAGCAGTGAGGCCCGGAGTGGCAGACAGAATCAGCAGCTACACGCTGACACCGGAGTTGTGCACGGACGGCACAACTACATCAGGTGAGTGGTGACTCTGCCGCCACTAATGCGTAATCCCCACTAGACCACCAGGTATTATTCAAGATTGAGTCTCTCATTTTTTGTATTTCACGCAGTGTGGAGACCGTGACATTTTTCAGGGTAATGTGAATAATTTAGCAATCACTGCTTTGAGGCCAAACAGCCGTTTAAGGGAAAACTGAAGGATTTGGCAATCAATCCATTGAGGTCAAATACAGCTTTTTTTATGGAAACTGAATGATTTGGCAATCAATGGTTTGAGACCAACAAAAGCCTTTTTAGTAAAAAATGAAGGATTTAGCAATCATTGTGTTGAGGCAAAAAAATGCCATTTTAGTAGAAAATATAGGTTATGGCAATCACTATTTTGAAGCCAAATACAGTATTTATAGGTGAAACTCACGGATTTGGCAATAACTACTTTGAGACGAAACATAACCTTTTTAGGGAAAAGTGAAGGATTTGGAAATCACTGCTTTGAAGCAAAAATACCTTTTTAGTAGAAAATGAAGGATTTGGAAATCGCTCCTTTGAGGCAAAAAAATGCCTTTTTAGTAGAAAATGACGGATCTGGCAATCCCTGCTTTGAGACCAAACATAGCCTTTTTAGGATAAAGTGAAGGGATTTGGCAATCACTAATTTGAGTCGAAAAAAGCATTTTTAGAAGAAAATGAAGGATCTGGCAATCACTACTGTGAGGCCATATACAGCCTTCTTAGTGTAAAGTGAAGGATGGCGCAATCACTGCTTTGAGGCCAAACACAGCCTTTTCAAGGGAAACTCAAAGAATTGGCCATCACTTGTATGCAAAAAACACAGCTTTGGTAATGCACACAAATTTAGTAATCAAACTTGTTCTCAGGAAAAAATCTATTTTTCCAGATGGACTTTCCCACCCTCCTATTCTATCTAAAAAGCAATAGAATGCATAGCTATCTTTTAGTGTAGCACAGATAAAGCAGGACTGAGCAACATGGAGCAACAGCAGCACTGTCCCTAAGAAGTAACACTGAAAATGACGATGACAGCAAATGACTGCTTCTTACATCTCGAGGGATATGTGACTTAGGCAGCCTATTACACAAGCCAGCCAATGACACAAGCCCTTGTGTTTATTACTTGTGGATGTTTTATGTGCCCTGATTGGCTGCTGGATCGGAACATCCACACAGAAAGCGCAGGGGTAAAAATGGAGTCCGATGCAACTCTGACCTCTCCCCACCCCCTTAAACATGCCCTGCCCGCTATCCGACACCTTCCTTTAAAGCCAGGATCCTACGTTCTCATACAAGCTGATTTTGATCGCATATAGAGGCATTTCAGGTTAGGGTCTCGATACATGAAATGCACCTTGTCGCGGTTATCAGGCTAATTTGCATTGGCCAATACATATGCTAAGAGTCTCCCTTAATTCTTAGGGTTCTACTGTGCAGCGGAATAACCTTTTATAGTTATGTGGGTTTTTTTCTGCTAGCACCTTGTTCACATATATTAGGTGTGCAAGTCAGTCTTTTTGTAATTTGTAGTAACTTTTTCTGTCTGTGCACCCCTGCCCATTAGCCATAGTAGAATCAGATGTGCCGGTCAGTCCTTTTGTAATTCGCTATCTTACACAGTCAGAATTTTGAAAAAAAGCATTACCGTATATACTCGCGTATAAGCCGACTTTTTCAGCCCAAAATTTGGGCTGAAATGTCCCCCCTCGGCTTATACGCGAGTATACAGTATATATACATATATATACATCATATATGTATATATACTGCAGCAGCCCCGGAGGTATACAGGCCCCCCCCATCAAGCTCCAGGGCCCCCCCCTTGAGCGGCGTCCTGTAAAGGAATATCATACTTGCCAGTGTCCTGTCGCGCCGTCCGCAGCTGCCAACACGCGATCCCGGGCTTCATTCAGCGTCTTTCGCATTCCTTTAGTCGCGGGCAATGACGTCATTGCCCGCAACTACAGGAAGTCGGAATCCGGAAGACGCTGAATGAAGCCCGGGATCGCGTGTCGGCAGCTGTGGACGGCGCGACAGGACACTGGCAAGTATGATTTTCCTTTACAGGCTGCCGCGCAAGGGGGGGCCCTGGAGCTTGATGGGGGGGCCTGTATACCTCCGGGGCTGCGGCTGTATACAGCCCTGGGGCTGCGGCTGTATACAGCCCTGGGGCTGCGGCTGTATACAGCCCTGGGGCTGCTGCTGTATACAGCCCTGGGGCTGCGGCTGTATACAGCCCTGGGGCTGCTGCTGTATACAGCCCTGGGGCTTCTGCTGTATACAGCCCTGGGGCTTCTGCTGTATACAGCCCTGGAGCTTCTGCTGTATACAGCCCTGGGGCTGCTGCTGTATACAGCACTGGGGCTGCTGTATACTACCTAAGGGCTGCTGTATCCTACCACTGGGGCTGCTGTATACACCACTAGGGCTGCTGTATATACCTCTGGGGCTGCATATACCTCTGGGGCTGCATATGGGGCTGCATATACCTCTGGGGCTGCATATGGGGCTGCATATACCTCTGGGGCTGCATATACACCTGGGGCTGCATATGGGGCTGCATATACATATGGGGCTGCATATACCTCTGGGGCTGCATATACCTCTGGGGCTGTATATACCTCTGGGGCTGCTGTATACTACCACTGGGGCTGCTGCTGTATACTACCACTGGGGAGGCTGCTGTATACCTCACTGCTGGGGTTGTATACCTGTGCTGGAGTCCACCCTCGGCTTATACGCGAGTCAATAAGTTTTCCCAGTTTTTGGGGGCAAAAGTAGGGGGGTCGGCTTATACACGGGTCGGCTTATACACGAGTATATACGGTACTTAAACGCAGTAATGCTTTTCTTAATCCAATAATTTAACGAACAAAGCCACATACACAGATTTTTTTTGTAAATTGCTTGTGTTTCTGACCTCAAACCGAATCGTCAATGTTCATGCCAAATTTGAAAATGGCTAACATGAAAATTTGCTCCTCTCTATACACAGATACCCCATATGTGGTGGAAAACTACTGTTTGGGTGCACAGCAGCAGCACTTGGAAGCGAAGGAGCACAGTTCAACTTTTGGAACAGAAAAAGTGGCTGAAATACAGTCATATGAAAAAGTTTTGCCACCCCTCTTAATCTTATTCATTTTTTTTGTTTAAAATTGTTTTTTTGCAACAGCTATTTCAGTGTGATATATGTAATAACTGATGGACAATGAGTAATATTTCAGGATTGAAATGAGGTTTATTGTACTAACCGAAAATGTGAAATATGCATTATTTAAAAACTTGACAGGTGCAAAAGTATGGGCACCTCAACAGAAAAGTGACATTAATATTTAGTAGATGCACCTTTTGCAAAAATAACAGCCTCTAGTCGCTTCCTGTAGCTGTTAATGAGTTCCTGGATACTGGATGAAGGTATTTTTGACCATTCCTCTTTACAAAACAATTCCAGTTCAGCTAAGTTTGATGGTCGCCGAGCATGGACAGCCAGTTTCCAAACATCCCACAGATGTTCAATGATATTCAGGTCTGGGGACTGGGATGGCCATTCCAGAACATTGTAATTGTTCCTCTGCATGAATGCCTGAGTAGATTTGGAGCGGTGTTTTGGATTATTGTCTTGCTGAAAGATCCATCCCCGGCGTAACTTCAACTTTGACACTGATTCTTGAACATTATTCTCAAGAATCTGCTGATACTGAGTGGAATCCATGCGACCCTCAACTTTAACAAGATTCCCGGTGCCGTCATTGGCCACACAGCCCCAAAGTATGATGGACCCTCCCCCAAATTTGATATTGGGTAGCAAGTGTTTTTCTTGGAATGCTGTGTTTTTGTGGCGCCATGCATGGCGCCTTGTTGTATGACCAAACAACTCAATCTTTGTTTCATCAGTCCACAGGACCTTCTTCCAAAATGAAACTGGCTTGTCCAAATGTGCTTTTGCATACCTCAGGCGACTCTGTTTGTGGCGTGCATGCAGAAACGGCTTCTTTCACATCACTCTCCCATACAGCTTCTCCTTGTGCAGTGTGTGCTGTATTGTTGACCGATGCACATTGACACCATCTGCAGCAAGATAATGCTGCAGGTCTTTGGAGGTGGTCTGTGGATTCTTCTTGACTGTTCTCAACATTCTTTTTCTCTGCCTTTCTGATATTTTTGTTGGCCTGCCACTTCTGGCCTTTACAAGAACTGTCCCTGTGGTCTTCCATATCCTTACTATGTTCCTCACAGTGGAAACTGACAGGTTAAATCTCTGAGACAACTTTTTGTATCCTTCCTCTGAACAACTATGTTGAACAATCTTTTTTTTTCAGATCATTTGAGAGCTGTTTTGAGGAGCCCATGATGCCACTCCTCAGAGAAGATGCAACTAGCAGAACAACTTGCAAGTAGACACCTGAAATAGCTTTTCTCATGATTGGATACACCGGGCTATGAAGTACAAAGCTCAATGAGGTTACCAAACCGATTTAGTGCTTCAGTAAGTCAGTAAAATGTAGTTAGGAGTATTCCAATCATGAAAATCAGAAGGGTGCCCATACTTTTGCACCTGTCAAATTTTGAAATAATGCATATTTCACATTTTTGGTTAGTGCAATAAACCTCATTTCAATCCTGAAATATTACTGTGTCCATCAGTTATTACATATATCACACTGAAATAGCTGTTGCAAAAACCCAACTTTAAACAAAAAAAAATGAGTAAGATTAAGAGGGTGCCCAAACTTTTTCATATGACTGTAGATATCAGCACAATGTCATGTTCTACAAGCCCCTGAGGTGCCTTAACAGTGGAAACTCCCCATAGCTGACCCTATTTTCAAAGTTACACACCTCAATGAATTTATTTAGGGGTGTAGTGATAACCTTCAACCCACTGGTGCTTCAAGGAAATTTAAAACGTTGAGCTGTGAAATTAAAAAAGTACATCATGTTTCACACAAACATGTTGCTTTTGCCCCAAATTTTTAATTTTCATAAGGGTAAAAGGAGAAAATTAACCATACAATTTGGTGTACAATTTCTGTACATACTCCAATACAACACAACAGAGTTCAGAAAGGATAGAGCACAATTTAAATTTTGGAGTATCTTTTTGGCTGAAATAGATTGCAGATGCCACATCACATTTGCCGAGTCCCGTATATGCCAAAAACAGAAGAAACTCCCCACATGTGTTTCCATTTTAGAAATTAACCCTCTCAAGAAATGTATCTAGGAATTTAGTAAGAATTTTTCCTCCTCAGGCAATTCACAGAATTGTATAACACTGAGCTGAGTAAGGGTATGGTCAGACCTGCGTCTGCCTGCTGAATCTGTTTAAAACTTAGTCCCTGGCAGGCTCAGCGCATAGCGTTACTGGAATGGAATGCTATGCGCTGCCTGCCTATGCACCTCAATGGCAAAATGATGGTTACCACAGCCGCCAGCTCCACACACAAGCACCGGATATGCGCTATTGCAGAGTGCACAGGAAACGTGGTTTGCAGCGATTCTTGTGCGCTCTGCAATAGCGCATATCCGGTCCTTGTGAGTGGAGCCTGCGGCTGCGCTAAGCGTCAGGTAACCATAGAGATGCATAGGCAGGCAGCGTATAGCGTTACATTCCATTAACGCTAAGCGCTCAACCTGCCAGAACCTAAGTTTTAAGCGAATTCGGCAGACTGAGGGCTGAAACAAGTCAGACCCTAGCCTAAATGAAATGTCCCTTTTTTTCCAATACAATATTGCTTTGGCCCAAACTTTTGTAATTTCAGAAGAGATTATCAGGGAAAATGTACAGAAATATCTGTTACACAATTTCTTCTGAGTTCACTAATATCCCATATGTGGTCCAAAACTAGTTTTGAAACACACAAAACTCAGAAGAGAAGCAGCATCATATTGCAGCGCAAGTTTAGCTGGAATGATTTGTGGGTACCATGTCACATTGGCAGAACCCATGAGGTGCAGCCACTCCAGCAGAACCCCCGTAAGTGACCTTATTTTTACAAATTACAGCCCTCAATGAATTCATCAAGTGGTTCAGCAAGCAAGTTGAAACCACATGTGCCTCACAGAATGTTATATATCATTGGGTGGAAAAGAACAAATAATTACATTTTTACCACAACAATTTAGTTTTATATCCATATTTTACATTTTAGCATGGGAAAATGGGTAACTGTGAAGCCCCTGCAGTTTGGTCGCCACAGTGGTTCTGCACCGATCCAATAGGTGAGGCACAATGCTCACAGGTAAGAAGGGAAAGCTTTGCTGAGACCACCACCACACACCCAACATCATACAAACTCCAGGCCAGTGAGATGCTGAGCAGAAGAGACTCACTGATACGGCAGTCCCCATATGCTGGCTGGAGGGAGGAGTTAGGTTAGGGGGGGGGGGGGGGTTAGTTAGTTAGAGAAGAAGAAAAGAGAAACATCATGGTGAGGAGAAGGAGAGAGTTCTAGAAGAAGTCAGGAGCTGGAGACTGAGCGGGACTATGCTCCGGTCAGCCACGAATCTCCAGTCCCAAGGACCCCAAATCTACAGTCGACCGTTCAGGCCAGGTAGAGGAACTAGCTGCACAGGGTATCAGCCCCAATTCAGACTGAATGTCTTTAGGACCAGCCAAGAAACTGAAAGACACTGGGATTCAAGCAGAGTGGCTACACCATGGACTATCCCAGGGGAAAGGAACTGCAGCGGGTCAAGAGGACTTGCAAGGCAGTCACTCGCAGGCACAGTAGTCACCTGCCTTTGGGTCTTATAACCACTGAGACACCAGGAAGAAAAGAAGTAGAGAGGTGTGAGACAACAAAGGGCAGCAAGGAAGGCCATATCCCCTGTGTCTCAGCAGAGTAGACCCAGACTACTTGCTGGCCAGGTAGCAATCTTGGTGAACACAGTGCCCCAGCTGGGTTGTACCTGCACTGAACTACAAGTAAAGGTGACTAGTGAAAAACTGCAAACATCTTGTGTCTGTCTACTCTTTTCCACGCCTCCCAGTATCCCTGCACCTTCAGTAGCCATAATCACTATCATCTTCACTACTTCACTACTACCACCCAGGGACCCGCTCCGTCTGAGGGGAGTGCTCCAACTAGTTGCCTTAACACCTATCCCCTTGGGATTATCATATGCAGTGCTGGTCATCACTGACCAGAAACCTCAGATAGCGTCACGACAAAAACTATAAACATTTCCCCTTTCAATTTTATCTTTATTTTTTTCAATGACTAGTCGCTGCCATGACTTCCAGGGAAGGCCACCGTGTTATTGCCGCAAAGCAAGACTTGCAAGTCTGGGAAGGAGTACTATTTGACCATTGTAGCACAGATTTTCTTAGAATAGCTTGCAGACTCCTTATACAGAACTCCTAAGAGCCAGAAGATCAGAATTTTCCTTCAAGTGTCCCCATTTTGGAACTGACACCAGTCTGTGAATTTATCCATAGGTGTAGTGACTATTTTGACTCCATATGTGTGTTGTTATGCCATTCACCACGCAGTATAAGTGATAAGACAGTTTTATTATTCAGGTCGTTGCAATTACAGTTTTCAAGTTTAAATCTGTTTTTTTTCTATCCATTAGATTTTTACTGTCATTTTTTTTTACAAGAAAATAACATAACAGGAGAACCAAACAGAGTAACAAAACATAACGAAATTTAAGATGAGGGAAGGATATGAGGGTGGAAGGGGGGAGAGGAGAAGAAGCAGTATCAGATTCTCAATCACATAACTTTGTTACACAATATTTCCTTAGATGATCATACACTAAAACAGCGCTTTAAAAAAAGTTTTTGCAAAAACATATTTTGAGAGCTATAATTTTTCATTTTTCTGCCAAAAGAGACATATCAGAGCTTATTTTTTGTGGGATGAGTTGTCATTTTTATTGGTACCATTTTTGAGGCGCATATTTTTTGATTGCTTTTTATGGCAACAATTGGAACCCTGTGATCACATCACAGGGCCCCGATTGGATGAGAGTGCACACCTTCTCCTAGTCTCCTAAATGCTGCAATCACTATAGAGTGTTAAACAGCCGGTGGTGATCGTGGGCACAGCTCATGTGCCAGCAGTTTCACCAGGATGTACCGGTCCATCCACTCAAAGATAGGAAGTACAAGTACTTCCAATGTTGGGAAGAGATTAAAGTGTGCTTAGAGTTAGGCTAGGGTCACACCAGCATTATGGTGTTCGTTCAGGGGGTTCCGTGTAAAACGTAGAATTTGGCAGCATTAGCACGGTGTTAATGGAAAGGTAACACTGCGTTAACATTGGCGATTCATCCCTATGGATGACTGAACCGGTGCGCATTGCAATCACTGGCATTTAGGCGCCAGAGTTTCAAATCTTGCACTATTTCCAAGCGCATCAAATGATGCGTGCTTCCGCAATATGTGATGCACTTGCAAAAGTGCGAGATTTCAAACTCCGGCACTTAGATGCCAGCGTTTGCAATGCGCGCGGGGTTCCGTCATCCATAGGAATGAATTGACAGCGTTACCGCAATGTTACCTTTCTGTTAGTACTGTGCTAATGCTGCCAAATTCTAAGTTTTACATGGAACCTCCCTGAATGCACACCATAATGCTGGTGTGACCCTAGCCTTAGTTCACATGCTACTACAATAAATTAGGTTTCATTTATAAATGTAATTTCTGCAAGGAAATGCATTATTAAGTAACTAACATTCCATCTGGACCACCTTCAGATCCATGGCAGTTCAAAGTGCACTTTTAGCAGTCATTAATATCTACTTTGAATTCTGGAACAGTATAAGCAAAGAAATAATTTATAGCACATGTTGAATACCATAAACATGTAAATCCAGAAAAAGCCATGACATATAAGGGAAGCACACCAGAGTAATTATATGTATACAAAATGTATTATTACACACAACAGGATAACAGACAAAAATTAAAACACAATTAAAACTTACAAAGAATCACAACAAGGGGTCCATCAATGTCATATATGTGGCATAACAAGTGCTTCACATCAAGGTTGTCAAAGTGCATCAATCACCAAGCAGCAATTATTAGTATCAGGGATCACAGCTGTAAATTGATATCAAAATTACATACATGTGGATCCTATGGGAATGGTCATAGTACAGTAGTCGATAACCAGTGCAAAGTAATCAGAGGTAGTGTATCAATTCAGTGCAATATCAAACATAGGCAATGCCTACAGATAATACACTCTATGGAGAACCAAAGTAAATGGACAAACCACAGGGGCTCACTATACGTGATCACAGTACAGTAGTCAATGGCAATTGTAAGATTATCAGGAATAGAAACTATACAAATTTTTTACAATATCAAACATGGGTCATACATATAGATAATATACCCTGTGGGAATCCAATGGTCTATGGACAAACCACACTGGATCACTTCGCATTGATCCTACAGTACACAGATGGTTAAATAAATTAGGTATGCATACCAGTTATATGCTGTACACCCATAGGAAACCATGAGCAGTCATAATGGGTAATCATGACCAGTAATCATAAGTAATACTCAGGCACAGACAAAAAGAGTCTGTGTGCAACATTAGTTAGTTAAGGTACAAAAGGAGTGAGCATTATAAACATCCATAACGGTAGTCACAGTTAAGTATAAACCAGAATATCATTATATATCAAATAAGGTGTAACCAACTACTAAAGTAGAAATGATAAGTGCTGGTAATGCTATTATACCCAGTGTGGATGCTGATATAAGTGAAGGAGAGCACTGACAATAACGGGGCGTGCAGAAGTCATATAAAATGCGGTCAATAGTCACCAGTTAGCTAGCCCCAATATAAGGAAAGTGGACCCCCAGCAGACCCAACGATTGTTGCTGCTCTTAGGCAGCTTCGTCAGTCTGCTTTCCTTATATTGGGGCTAGCTAACATCCAATTTTGCTTGCAACAAGGTTAAACTATAGTGCAATGTCCATCTGCAAGTTTTTCCTCAGCGAGAAACGTGCTGAGGAAAAATTTGCAGCATCCTGTGTATGGCAGAGTATCTCACCGAGATTCTCCTAATGCAAGTGAAGTCACACAGTGCACACACAGCACATGGAGGGCATTATTAGCATGGTCTTTCCCAAACTGTGAAAAGTTAGAATTGATAATCAGATTAGAATCCATAGATAGATAGAAAGATAGGATATCGTGTCCTCTCCCACCCTTGTAGACTGTGAACCCTCGTGGACAGGGTCCTCTCCCATCGTGTATCAGCAAGCCTTGACTATTCATATGCACTGTACCTGTTCTTGTTACCCCCACTTCTTATGTAAAGCGCCATGGAAGCAATGGCGCTATATAAATAAATAATAATAATAATAATATTAGATAGATAGATACATAGATAGAATAGATAGATCGATCTTACAAGTTTCCTGCAGCTTGCTTCTCGGTCCTCTCATTAAGATTCATGCACATTAATGTATGGCAACCAACGTGCCATCAAAGTGTGTAAAATAAATAATGGGATAAAAAAAGGCGTAGGGCCTCACTGTATTTTTTATTCTCAGCACAGATAAAGCGGACAGCTGGGGGCTTCCTCCCTCAGCTGCCTAGTTTTATCTTGGCTGGCATTGAAAAATACAGGGGAGCCCCTTTTTTTTAATTATTTATTGAAATAATAAAAAGAAATTGTGGGCTTTGCCCTATTTTTAATTGCCAGCCAAGGTAAGACTAGGCAGCTGGGGGCTTTTATTCTCAGTGTGGTGGGGGATCATAGCTGTTAGGCACCCCCACACGATATTAACCCGCAGCCACCCCAGAAATTGGCACATTCGATAGTAGCACCAATTCCTGGCGCTTTACCTGGCTCTTCTTGATGCCCTGGTGAGGTGCCATCAGGGTGATAGAAGGGGTTAATGAGAGCTGATGATTAAGCCCTGGATTGGTAATGTCAGGTGTCTTCTGATACCCGTCCATTATCAATCCATTAAATGAAGAGTTAATAAACACACACAGAAAAAAAAACATTTATTAGAAATAAAACAGAGAATAAAAATCTTTATTAGAAATAAGACATGCTGACAACCCTCATTATCCAATTTATTAACCACAACACAGTCTCTCCGATGATAAAATGGTGAAGAAGAAGCAACCTTTCATCATGGCATTCGACCACAGAATGATGGCACAGATAGCTGTGGCCATGTGAGCCAGTGAGTGTGTGAGGTCACTCGAGGAGACAGCATTTTTTTCATGAATTATTTATTTTACACACTATGACAGCAGGTTGGTTGCCATACACTAATGTGTATGGCAACCAAGCACAGACACTATACAGATTATGGGAGCGCAGTCTGATTGCACAGCCAATCAGTCGCTGTCACAGAGAGTGAGCATCTGCAATTGGCTGTTGACGGTCAGTGCAGTGAATATGCATGAAGTTTAAATACTGGCTCCAGAAGCAAGCAGTCGGAGACTGGTAAGATCAATCTCCTGTATTTATCCTATCATCTATCTATCAGTCTGTCCTTTCAAACTTTTTACGTTTGAAAGACGGGAAAGACCATGTTAACAACACATGTCATACTTCTAATATGCACAAGACATGTGGATGCTTCGTGAGGAAAAAAGGCACATTGGCATCTCATACGGATGTCATACAGATGAATAAATGCAGGACACTCACATGAAATTGTGCTACTTTTCATGGCGAGTATCTTGGCGAGATACGCAGATGTGAGTGTACCCTTAAAAGCAAAGTCATCTTATCTTGCTTCTAGCTTCCTTGGAGAGTTTTTGTTTGTTCTGATTATCCTCTCCACAAAAGCGTATTAACAGTTTTAATTGTAAAAACACATATATAAAGGAAATGCTTTCAGCCCTTAGTTTTAGGTTTTCATTATACTTTCAAAAGAATAACTCACTGAACATTTTCTCCTTAGTGATGTAAAAGAAAGCTCTGAACAACGTTCCATCATCTTATTAAGAAGCTTCTGTAAATCTTCATATTGCACTGGAATACTGATATGATCCTTTCTATAAAAGAAGATTAAAAGACAAGTCTAATTTAATTTAACATATATTTAAAAGTAGGTTTTGCTGAGACTTCCAGCATACCATTGTTATTTTTAGGCAGTGTATTTGTCTGGACCACCATCAGATTTACAAAAAACGACTTTGACAAAGTCAATTTCCATAAGGCCAGCCATTTGAAATTGGACTTCTGATTGGGCCACAAAATCAGAATTCTGTAGTGTAAAATCTGTTGGGGGGGAAGCAGGGACGTACCTACAACAGGTGCAGGGGTTGCGATCGCACCCGGGCCCTGCAGCCTAAGGGGGCACCATAAGTCCCTTTAGCCTATAGAAAAAGACTAATACTATTAAAGATTTCCAATAATTGGGTGCCCCATTGGAGCTTTTGCATCGGGGCCCCTGGGCCTGAAGTTACGCCACTGGGGGGAAGTCCATATTGAATCACTAGTGGTGGGTTGGGAGTCACTAACA